>OY730478.1:60380701-61060104 GCA_963422695.1 Xylophagus ater | reverse complement strand
TAACAAATGTTTCCGGAGACTAAATTTACCGAAAAATATATCACAAACTAGTTTAAAAGGCACCTTAATTGAATTTATAGGAGGCCAATTTTCAAAAAAAACCCAGAAAATATGTACTAGCTTGCATTTTCTATCAATGAAAATTGATTTTTCTCGACACAAGTGCACTTTACAGAATCTTTTTGGAATACAAATTATGATGAAAATATGGGTCTTGTGTAGATTCCCGAACCCAACAAAGAACTGTTTTTCTAAAAATTATGTTTATGTTATTACTAATGACTTAATGGATGGTACCCTCCACCCGGTAGCCTCACTTAAGAATTTATCCTGACTGGTTGTGCTAATATATGACAATAATTTTGTTGCTAGGTCAGGGAATGTACACCAATCTCGGAAATATATTAAGGCATAAAAACGGAACATAACCTAAAAATTTTAATTGAATTTTTATCAGAATTTCTTTTTCATTTTTAGATTTTTATTCGACATTATATAAAATAAGATTTCCGGAAATATTTGAGAGTGATTGAAAAAAAAATCTCCACGAGAGTAATTCAATTTAAAATAAAAAAAAACAAAAAAAAAAATGTGGTCCATCTTTTTCATTGAAGTCAGAGATTCTTTTTATTCTAAAACAATTACGTTTGGAATTAATAAAAAAAAAAATTAATTAAAATCACATTTTTGAAATTGACTCATTTTCTCTATCAAAAGAATTTTTTTTTTTCTTCTTCAATTTGCTTTCCAAATCAGCAAAAATTTTAACCTATTTTAGAGAAAAATGTTGACTGGCAGAAAAAAAAAGAAAGAAATTCCGAAAAAAAAGAATCTCCGTAATGGATTAGGTTTTTAGAGAATGGCAAAGAAAAGAAAGGCGCTTTTTTGTTGTTTTTTTTTTTTACAGAACAATAATTTCCAAAGCCCGACACAAGAAATCCAAAAGCCTGTGAAGAAGCAAAAAAATGATGAACAAAGAAAAACCACGCTATTCAAAAACCAGAATTTTGGTACCGCCAAAAAAAAAAAAGAATTCTTTTTCTTTTTTTTTTGCAATTCCAAAAAAAATAAATGAACTTCAAAAAAAAAAAATTTCTCACAATTCATTTGTTTCGGAAAATGAAAAAAAAAAAAAAAAAACGTTTTTCTTCTTTTTTTTTTTATATAAAATGCGTATTAAAAAATGCTACCATTTCTCGCCTCATGGGTCCAAATTTTTTTTTCTTTTTCTTTTTGGGAGCACCAACCACCGAAAAAATTGCGAGATTAACAGATTTTTATGAAATAGAAAAAAAAAAAAAAAAACACGTGCGTCTAACAAAAAAATTCCACAAATTAAGATCCTAAAAAATAAATTCATAAAAAATTTATTTCAACAACTTTAGATTAATTAAAATATTATTAATTTTAATTTTTTTTAATAGAAAAATGCCTCACCCTTTTCTTTTAAATTAATTCACCAAAAAAAAACCGCTTTCGTCCAAACACCGGGGAAGAAAAAAAATTTTTCAATTCGTCTCCACAAAAAAAAAATCTTGCAACTAATACCTACTTCGTCGAGAACAAACTTGAAATGAATTCGGGAGGGAGGATTGCTTCGTTCACATGTATATTTGAAATCGATTTCAAACACGTTTAGATGGCGATTTAAGAAATAAAATTCGACTTCAAACATGACTTGAAGAATATATAAACTCAGATTGTTTGAAATGGAAACGATTTTAGTCAATTTTCAAGTTGACATGTACACGAAGTAGTTTTATATTTGATATTTAAAATGGCGGAAATTTTGAATGAACAAGTGATAAAATTATTAAATATTTTCAGAGAAAAATGTTTTTTGTAGAACAGAAATAGTAAAATAATTCAATATATAGATTCCTTCGTGTTATTTTCTGCATTTTAAGCAATTCTAATTCTATAAACGTTAAAAAGAAAGAAATTCAATAAAATATTAAGTAAAAAAAAAAACTGCTAGTGGAGTCAATTGTTTTCGAAAAGTCGGTGAACAATTGATATTTGGCGCTGCGAACAGTAAATGGAGGTGAATTGATGTATTTTCTCAAATCAGATCAACGCCATTTTATATAAATTTTTTGTATATTTTTCGTTTATTTGATTTCTTTATTCATAACAAATAATATTGAATTAAAAAGAAATTTAATTTCAAATTTACAAAATGAATAAATAGATTTTTTCACTCAATTTCTACTTGTTGTTTGTAAATTGAAAATTTATTTTATATTATTACTTTAGATGTAAACCCACCTTAATTTAAAACACGTGCTCAATTGACAGTTGTCATTTTAAATGTCAAAAATATAGAGTTGGAAATTCAGTTCGAATTTATTCTTTTCAAGTAAAATAATTAAAACCTGAAATTATGTCGGAAGAAGAAACGAATTTCTCTGATGATGAGATTAATCCGCAAGCCCATAAAAAGCTTCTTCAAAATATTGGAAAATTAGGAAAAACTCAATATATTAAAAAACCGACACGAACTGAACTTTCATTGAAACAAGATGAATTTCATTTGGTTAAAACAATATCTGATGAAACGGAAAATTTGCCAAATTCATCAGTTTCAGTTAATGATTTAGTTAAGCTTTTAAAAACGTCCAGTAAACATTTAAAAATTGGTAAAGATTTACATAAAAGTCAACAATTAAAAAAGGTACTAAAAAAACCGCTTGAAAAACCTGTGGCCGAAAGGATTCATCGAACAATTGGTTATGAAAAAACTAAGAAAAATGTCGGACGTTGGGATGCAGTCATCACGAAAAATCGTATTTCAGATCATCAGGTAAAATTTTGGTTTCTGAGAAAGATGACAAAATTTTCGAATATAATTTTCTTTTAAGGTTTTCCCATTAGATTATGTACAACAACATCGAGATGAAAAACTTACCAAGAAACCAGCTGGACCGACAATAAAATCGGAATTAATGCTTGAAATGGAAGCATTCGAAGAGAAATTACGTGAATTGAAAGGGAAACAACGAGAAGAACCAACCGATGAACTTGTACTACAAGAAAGATTAACACGTGAAGAGTTACATGCACGTCGTAAAGAATTGGCATATCATCGAATTCGTGAATCACAAAAATCAGCAAAAGCACGTTTACAAAATAAAATTAAATCGAAAAAATTTCATAAAATTATGAAACGTGAAAAATTAAAAGAACAAATGAAAGAATTTGAATTACTTCAGAAAAGTAATCCGGAAGCAGCTTTAGAAAAATTAGATCAATTAGAGATGCGTCGTGTTCAAGAACGTGCAAATTTACGACATAAAAATACCGGAACATGGGCGAAAAATTTACAAATACGTGCCAAATATGATAAAGATGTACGAAAAGATTTGGCCGATCAATTGGCAATTAGCAGAGAGTTAACACAAAAACAAAAGGATGAAGATGACGAAGATAGCGACAATGGTGATGTCAATAAAGATGATGAAGATGATCGAAATGATCCATTCAATCCGTGGATTAAAAACAATAAGAAAGATGAAAAAGGAAATGAGGTTACATCTTTTGTTAGCGGCTACAGAAAATATTGGTTGGAAAGGAATCAAAATGAAGATGCTTTAAACGAATATAAAAATGGAAATGTTGATACTAAAGAAGAAGAAGAAGAGGGAAATGAGCAAAGAGATCAGGAAAATGTTAACGAAGAAATGAAAGAAGACCGAAGTGTCGATGGAAGAAAGGAAAACAGCAATTCTGAAGATGAAGAAAGTATGTCTGAAAATGAGTTGGAAAAATTTACATCAATGCTCAAACAAATAAAAGATCAGAAAAGTGATGAAGAAGTTAGCGATACTAAAGTGGAAGAAACTGATGAAGAAATTAACGGAGATGATAGCAGTGATGATGAAGACATGGAAAAAGACGAAAGTGTCGTTGAAAATGAAAAATTTACAGCATTGCAGCACAAAAGAATGTCAAAACATCAGAAAAAAAGCAATACAAAATCTCCTAAAAATAAAAAAACAAAAACGATTGAATCTGGTTGGGAAATTGAAGATTGCACTGAACAAATAATTCCAGGACCAATATCAGTAATCAAAAAATCAAGTAAAAATATCGATGATCTTTTTGATGAAGCTGAAGATTATGTAGGAGAAAAAGTTTCAAAGAAATTAAAGAAATTATCAGAAATTTTGAATCGAAAATTTGATGAAAAACCTCAAAATATAAAACATAATAAAAATAAGAAAAAATCATTTAATGATTTAAGTTTTAAAAAACAAGCAACAAGACCAGAAATTGATGAGGAACTTCTCGAAACACCTTTTGAAAAAGATTCTGAAATGAATTCATTAAAAATTTCGACTAAAAAGCCGACATTAAATGGTTTTAATGAAAATAAAAAAGATGATATTGAATTAAATGAAAGTATTGATCCAAATAAATTTGCTAATATAAAACCGAAATCATTGAAAGCATCTTTACCGGACATGGTGAATTCGGAAGAGTTCTTCGATAACGAAAATGATATACAAAATGATAAACAAATGACAATTGCCGAAGCATTTGAAGATGATGATATTGTTGCGGACTTCCAAAAAGAACGTGACAATGAACGTAATCAAAATTCCAATGAAGAAGTCGATTTAACATTACCAGGTTGGGGTTCATGGGCTGGATGTGGTATATCTAAAGAGAAACAAACAAAACGTTTAATTTTGAAATTTCCCAGTAAAGAAAAACGTCGTGACGATAATAAAGTAAATGTTTTTATTAAAGAAAATGCAAATGAGAAATTAAAAGAACACATGGTATCCGATTTACCATTCCCATTTACGAAAGTTCAAGATTTCGAAGCAAGTATACGTGCACCGATTGGACGATCTTTTGTACCGGAAACAGCGTTTAGACTTCTTACGAAACCGGCTGTTGTTACGAAAATGGGCAAAATTATTGAACCGATGGATGAAAGTGTTTTAATTAAAAAACCGAAAAAAAATACAAAACTGAAATTTATTAAATAGGAAATTTATGAAATACAATTTTTATGAAATATATATTTTTGTTTCTTTCTTTTTTTTTATAAAATGAAAATCAATTGAATTAAATTAAAGAGGAATCGTTTATGTCGATTTGAAACAAATCGTATCGAAAAAGTATAGCAATGCTATTTCGATTCGATTAAGGACTAAATTGAATTACATGATTCCTGTTCAATTATGGCAATCGAACATGACATAGAAATTGAAAATCTTCCTGGTTGTATTTTTATTAGTACGTGCCATAGGGTATAAACATTAGAATCTTGACAATGGATTCATATCTGCTGCCATATGGCATAATTATTATCTCTACTAAGCTATCTCTATAGCCGAAGACACACACAACAATCGAAAAATAATTGAAACGTTTGCTAGCCATAAAAAAAATACAATTTATTCGATTTGACTTGGGAGAAAATCCCTGATAAAACCCACTACCTCTAATAGAACCTTTCTCGAATGTAAAAAACAAAAAATTGTTACCAATTTTCATTCCTACCTCTTCGAACACACGACTACAATGTTGTTCACACAAGATAGACATTGGATGAGAGTATGGACACATTAGAGCAAGGATGTCCAACCTTTTTGTTTCCCTGGGCCGCATTGGAAGAAGACATAGTGTTTTGAGCCACTATAGCTGACGAGCGAATGTAAAATATACAGTTTTCGTGTTTAAGTAATTTAAAATTTATTAGTTTATGAATTTTTTCATTATAAAAACAGAACATGAAATTCATTTAGTATCACTTAAGCCGCCGGGTGACAAACAACAGAACAGTGTAGCTGAGCGGCCAACAGAAACAGTAAGATAGTTTACTACAGAACGAAAAAATTTTCAGTTCTGTTCCTGTTTCTGTTGTTTGTCATTTGGCAGCTTTAACACGAGAGCGCACACAACACACAAATCATTCTTCAGAAAAATGGACATGCTTCAGTAAATTTAAATATTTTTGGGCCGCATTGATACTTGCCTTGGGCCGCGGGTTGGACAGCCTCGCATTAGAGGATATGTTACTTATTCTTAAGACAGAGCTTTGTGGCTCCCAGTGAACTTTAAAACTTTCGCGCCTCTCATACATTCGAGATAGTAATTTTAAGAGTTTTGAGTTTTAATTTCTGGAGTGATAGTACGTAACTTGTTTCAGACCGTGTGTTTCGACTTTTCGCAAAAATAGCAGTACGTAACTTATTTCAGTCATATGAAAATCCAAGCTAAAATTGAAATGACTTACTGTTTGGTCGAATCAAAAATGTGAAACAAGTTACGTGCTCCATTTTGTACGTCTTTTGACCATGACGAGTTGTGCAAATGCAACAAGTTCGCACATCTTACGCCGCCCGCTGATAACTCCTGTGGTATGAATTTGGATTCGAGAAACAACTTAAACGAGCGATTTTTATAAAATATAATTAATTTTTAAGTTCATTAAGTAAACGTTTTATATTTTTAAATTTTTATATAATTTTTTTGTTTGTTTTATTTTAAAGTTTTCTTTCTTTTTTTTTTAGCATTTTACTCCAATATGAAGATACATACAACAACGGGAGGGTTATTTACTTAACTAATTTTACAAATATTTTCATAATAATTACTATTATTATTATTATTTATAATTAGTATAAATTATATACAAATATAATTATTTTCTTTTAATTAAAAAAAAAAAAAAACATTTTCTGGCCTTTGTTTTTAATTCTTTCTTCTTTTTTTTTTATATAAATTATACAAAAAAGAAAAATACTTACCGCATGAATTTATTTAAAATTTAAACAAATATTTTATGTTTTTTTGAATGTAAAATACTTTTGAAACATGAAAAACGGTAAAAATTACAAAAGTTAATTATAAGTTTTTAATTTATTTGCAAAAAAGAAAAAACAACAAATTTGTTAAGAAATTATTTTTGCCACAAATTAAAGAGACATTAATTTTTGTTATTTTTTTTTACAATAAATCAATTTAAAATCAAGCAAATTACGAAATAAAAAAGAAAATATATTTAAAAGCAAATTTTTTTTTAAGCCTGAAACAAAAATGGCGTTTTCGTTTTTCCCCTTTTTTGTTTGACAGTTTGCACATTCCCCAATAAAGGAATGAATTCGAAACGGAAAAATCAAGCCCGGCGAATAATATCGTAAATCAAATGGAAATATATTTACGATATTACGGCAACATTTTCATGAAACTAAAAACAAAATGGAGTGAGTTTTTTGAAACAAAATTGTGATATCTTTTTTTGTTTTGTTTTGTTTTTTATTAAAATAATCACAAAATTAATTTCAAAGAAAATTTTTTTGTAGTTTTTTTTATGATGAAATTGATAAGACGAAAAAAATTCAAAATAAACAGACATAAAAGGACATAAAATACGTTTTTTCATTTCGATTTTTTTTTTTTTTTGCTTTTCATATAATATTTAATTTCTTGTGTTGTTTTATTTATTTATTTATTTTTTTTTTAATAATTGTAAAAAAGCTTAACTTAAGCTACCAATACTCACAATTTTAATTGAAGAAACAAAAACAATTACACAAAACAGAAAAGAAAAAAAGAAATACTTAAAGCTTGTATAAATAGTTTTTTTTTTTTTTTTGAAAATAATTATGAGTAAAATTCAAAATTGAAAAATAATTAAGAATAAAAAATTTGATAAGTCATATTAATTGTAGTGACATAAAAATTACAATATCAATTTTTCTTTTTTAAATTTTACAATAAAATACTTAATGAAAGTTAAGAAAAGAAAAAAAATAAATTTTTGTTGAACTAAAAACTTAAAAATAATAAAAAAAAAAAACAAAATATTTAATGCAAAAAACATTCACTGAAAAGTCTTCTTCCTCAAATTTTATAATATTTGATTTTCTTTTTTTTTTCTCTTTTAATTATTATTAATTATTATAATTAATTATTTTTTTTTTTATAAAATAGCAAATAGCAGACATAAATTTTATGACTTATCCACTGGACTTTTTTTTTAATGCAATTTTAAAATTATTCTTTAGAACGTCGGCGAATAGTAATTAAAATGACTTTTACGAATCATATTCTTAAGAAATACACGAACAAAGACTTTGGTCACCGAAGAAACTCAATTAAATACATCTGAAACTGGAAAAGTAGCCTCAAAGAGTACTTCTCAAAAACTCTGTTTTCGGAGACCATTTCTGACGGGGATGATCCACAAGAAACCTGTGCTGTACTTCTCAAAAACTCTGTTTTCGGAGACCAGCTTTTGACAGAGGATGATCCACAAGAAACCCGTGTATATATATCGAAGACTCGAAAAGTCCCTTCAAAGAATACATCTCCATAGGCACAGACACGTAAAAATTGAGTAGTATTTATGCTGCTTAGATCTTGTACATTGTTGTATTATATTCGAGGAAAGGCACACAGTTGCAGGCCTTACTGGCCCATTGTGACTTTTCCTAAAAGATTGATTGAGTGACTAAATTTCTAGCCAGCTTCCCAGTCAGTCGTGTCTAATATAAGACATTCTTATGCACTTTCAAAAATAACCTTAGAGCATATTGTGTCCACACTGATTAGATTGATAACCCTGCTGCTCACGGCGCACCTAACACAACGGCAACATTCTACACTCCAGCATTAATCCAATTTTAATAATCACTATAGCTGCCTCCTATTCCAAGAATAGATATAATGGAGATAGATTTAGTAAGATCTCGAGCGCTGAGGATGAGAGTAGTCTTAATGGCGTATGTAACACACAATCCAAGAAGCCTATGCAGCTGGGACAGGTGAATTTTGGTGTTTTATACTTTAACTCTTAGCCCAATATACAACGTTAAGTATGGCCTGTAATGTCAATAAAGATCCAGATCACCATCTTAGGATTCAGTCCACAGTTTTTCTCAAAAGCTTTACGGCATTGCCATAACACGGTTGTAGTTTCCTAAATTTCATTTGTGATAAGTCAATTTTGAAAAATCACTTTATGTACTATTCGCACACGCCCTTAGTCTTAGTTTTTAAAAAAATTTCTTTTTTTTTTACAATTATTATTTTAGAAAAAAAATAATAATGTAAAATAAAATTAATTTTTTTTTTCGAAATATACAGGATTTTTGGGATTTATTAAGTTGGAAAAATATTTTAAACTTTTTACTTAAAGTAGAAAATCAAAAGAAAAGAAAAACACCCTGTATATTTCCCCTATACATGCTGTGTGCCATTATTTTCTTGTTATGATATTAATATCGTAAGTTCATATGTTTTACATGTAGCTTACGATAAAAACAATTAAGAAAATGGCTGACTGCCTTGTTTTTATTTTGCGATCTTTCAAAAGATTTTGAATTAATTTTTTTTTTTTAAACTGGAATATAATTTAATTTAGCTTGCCTTTAATTTGTTTCTTTTCTTTTTTTTTTATCAAATTTTTGATATTACTTTAAAATATTTTTTAAAAATATTTAATTTTTTCTTTTTCTTTTTTAATATGCTTTTTGAAAGCGTTTAATTTTTTGTTGTTGTTTTTTTTTAATTCTTACAAAATGAAAAAAAAAAAAAATAATTATTAAAAATAATTGATTTAAAAAATAAAATTCTTAATTATTTATTAGAAGAAAATAAAAAGAAAAAAAGTTAAAAGTTAAAAAAAACAAAGGAATTAAATTCCTTTTTGTTTTGTTATTAGAATTATTTTTTTCTTTTAGAAAAAAAAGCTAATTAAAAGAAAAATATAACAAAATATTTCACTAAAAAAAAAAAAAAAAAATGGCACCTAAAAAAAATAATGCCAAACACATAACTTTTGGAAAGCAATTATTTTTAAGTGATAATTGCAATTTCTTTTAATTGAATTTGTCAAGAAGAAGAAAACAACAATCATTTTCTTAATTATTAGGGTTTTTTACGTTACTAAATTTTTACTAAAAAAAAAAAAAAAACATTTAAATTATATTTTCGGAAACATACTCAAAATGGCAGCACAAATTGTTTGCGGATTCGTTTCTTCTGGATACATTTGCATAACAGTTTGAACTTGTTCCTCTGGAAATATACTAGCTAAATGATAGTGCAGTCTTCGACGTTGATCTTGTGCAGCTAAAACTGGTGGAGGTGCATGATGTGGCCATAAATTAATATGCGGTTCAGATGATGACGCTGGAGGTGGACCACTATGCCATGGTCTTGATGGATCTGGTGCTGATGCAATTCGTGTTACACTCTGTATATAAAAAAAAATTGAATTAAATAATAAATAAAAGAAAAACAATAATGAAATCTTTTAATATACCTGATGTAAATCCCATTGTGTCGGATGATGAGTTTGTCGGGGACCACTTAATGATGGTGCCAAAGGTCTATGCGGAGAATGTGGTTGTTGACCCCCTGAAGGTGCTGTTGCTCCACCAGTACCAGCTGGTGCTATACAACGCTGCATTTGATATAATCTAGGATCACATCCGGTTGGATTTAATGTTAACTGACGACGTAATTTCCTATGAAGATTTACAGATTCATCAACAGAATCAGATGTTACACCAACAGATCCTTGTTGCTGTGTACCAGATTGTTGTTGCTGTTGTTGTTGTTGAAGACTTGATGATGAAGTTGGTTGACCCGTTGATGACCACATCGATGAATAATTTGGATGTGCATTAACTAAAGAATGTGCATAGGCTTCCCGTGATATATTTTCAATACTGTGTGATTTTGGAAACCCAACATGATGTGTTGTATCTAAAACATGACATGACGACGGATCCCATGTTGGGATCGGTGACTGTTGTTGTTGTTGACCGATAGGACCTTTTGTTCCAATCGCAGTACAATCAGGTGCTCCTGATCTTGTACGACATAAAGCTTTACGTGACATTCTTTCATTTGTTCCACCACTTTCATTCGATGTACCACTTAATGGTACACTTAAAGATTTCCCTTGAACTGGATTACGAACAGAATCGGTTGATGAATTACGTGCCGACAAATGTCGTGCAGCATGTTCTGATAAACGTTCTGTAACTGATTTATGTGGACCCAATCCTCGTTCTGGATGATGAAATTTACATTTATTACCGTATGTACATTTCTTACCATATGGACAAGGTGGTGGTGGATCACCTTTTCTATAATAAATAAATAGAAATGAAATAAATTTAGTTATTTCGGTTTTTTTTTCTTTCTTTTTTGAAGACTTACTTAGGTTGAATACGTAAAAAATTATCTAAAGTTGGTCCGGATCTTCCTAATGGATCATCGGGTGGCATAAAACGATCATTGACAAATGAATACATAAGAACACGTTCTTCAACGACTTTTTTAAATTCGGAACTTTCTTGAATTAAATCTCTATAGTTATCATTTGATACAACAATTCCATCATTTTCAGCAGCAAGCTATAAAAGAAAAACAATTTCGATAAATATTTCATTGTAATAAAAAACGTTCGATATTTGAAATTACCTTTAAAATATAACGATCATCATAACAAACCATACGTTTACCACCAACTAATCGTGATGGTGTAAATACTAGCATCCTTTCACGTTCCAATTCATTTAAGATATCTTGATCTTTAATTGGATTATCTGGTCGTGAACTTTCTTTTCTCCATTTAGGCACAAAAACTGTTATATCTTTATGGCCACGATTTTTAAACCAATCAACACATAATCTAATTCCTCGACACGAGAAAACTTCCTTATTACCATGACTCATTGCTACATTACTACCATCTATAACTATTGGACGTAAAACATTTAATTGTGTTATCTGTTCATCATTAAAATTATTTATTGTTGTTGTTGATGGTAATAAATTTTGATGATGATGATGATGATGTTGTGGTTGCTGTTGGTGCTGTTGCTGTCCAACAACATTATTATCATTTATTGTTATTGTTGTTGTTGATGATGATGATGATAATAAAGATATTTGTGAACCAGGTGATAAACATTCAGCTGTTGGTGAATCACATACAAAATCACCTTTATTACCATGTTGTGCACCTAATTTTATTAATTCAGCTAATAATTCATTTTGTGCTGGATCCGGTCCTAAACGGGCCAATGCAGCTTGGACTAGACGTTCTGTATAACCAAGTTTTAATGCAAATTCAACACGTGCTGTATAACCTGGTGTACGTTCTTGTATAGTTGTTGATAATGATTGTGTCTGTTGATGTTGTTGATTTGTAATATATTCAGCATATTCTTGTGCCAATGTATCACTTGTTGTTCGTGATACTTGTTCATGATCTGATATTATTGTTGTATTATGAAGAATATCATCATTTTCACAATCTGAATCATAACTAGAATCTTCTGCTTCCGTAATAGCAAGACTATCGATGTAATGCTGGGCAAATGTGAAGAAAAAAAAAGAAGAAAAATTTAATTAAGAATACAGAAAAAAAAAGATAATTTTTATATTAACTTATGTGGAAAAAATTTAAGGGGCTACATCTACCAAGGCTATTGAAAAAAAAGAGTTCTAAATTCGAGTTCATTTTTCTAATAAAGTATTGATTTTTTTATTAAAAGTTAGATTTATTAGGAATATCGAAGAAAAAAAGATATTTTTGTAGGTGAGGAGATTCTTTTCGAGACGTTGGATATTCTTCAGCTCAAACGGTTCATCTAAAGTTAAAAAAAAACGGGTTATTTAAATAAATAAACGATCGTTGACGATCTGTAAAACAAAATGGCGAAGAATTAAAGCATAAACAGAGAAATTTCAATACAAAAAGACGTAATTATTCAATTACTTCTCACCGTATTTTGTGAATATTTGAAAATAATTTATCAAGCGGCTTTCGAGATTGACTTTCTATAAACAGTAAATTTGTTGGCGACTACAAAATTGACTTGAGATCATCTTGAAACTCAATCCTTGTTTTTTAGCTTTACCAGATTAAAAGATTGACTCGGAATTGACTTTAAATCAGCTTCGAATTTCTACGTTAGGTTTCAAACACTATTCATACTCGATTTTAAATTTTCAAGTCAATCTGGATTTACATGCAAATTTCGAGTCGCATCGACTCAAGTCGAATTCAAGTCGA
The DNA here is from genome assembly GCA_963422695.1 of Xylophagus ater. Lineage (NCBI taxonomy): Eukaryota > Metazoa > Arthropoda > Insecta > Diptera > Xylophagidae > Xylophagus > Xylophagus ater. The sequence continues at coordinate 61,047,050 of OY730478.1, read as the reverse complement.
TTCAGGTTTATATGCACGATTTTTGGATTGTCGACGATTTCAACTAAATCATGTAAACGAAGTAAGTGTTTTGAGAAAAAATATGTTTGAAGTTACAATATAGTTCGTTCTAGGGCTTGATTCGCTCAGAATTCTATAGTTTCGTTAATTCAATAGATATTGATGTGAAATTTTAAGAACATATTTTTTTAATTTGTAGCTTTTAGAAAATATGTAAAACCATACAAATTAATTTTATTTTCTGTGTGTGAATGTAGCCTCTTAAAGTTTGAAGTGTTGGTTCTCAAATGCTCGAATTTGCGTTGAATTCTGTACCTTTGTCAAATCTACAACTACCAGGGCTGCGTTCACTCACCAACTTAATGTAACTAAAAGCGACTAAAAGTTACACTTTTGCGTTCACTGGTCAACATTTTTCGACTACGATGACGTCATGACACCGACACTCTGTCGTTCACTCGATCACACCGGTGTAAAAAAAAGTAACTTTTTTCAACCAATGTCATGGACCGTAGTCGATTATTGTCAATTCAATTTCGTCAGTTTGATTTTGAATTCAAAACCATTTTTTGTGAATTCGCTATTTTTTTTTAATTATTTGGCAAATTTATAGAAAAATGTTTGTTTTAGTATTAAGTTTATATTCAATTCGTTGAATTATATTCGAAAAAATTTTAAAATAATAAATTTATAAAAAAAAATGAAACCATAAAATATGTTTTTTATATAAAAATTTGCTACTAAATTAAATATTAAAAACAAAAAGATTTCATGAAAGTAATTTTAATAATTACAGTACATTAATTTTCCTGTAAATGCGCATTTTCTCCAATTGACATTTCGAAATGACACTAATTGACTACGACTACGACTACGACCATTCACTCCCAAACAACTTACATTTTTCGACACCGGCCTTTTTGACATTAACTTACACCGACTTTTTTTTACACCGGTGTGATCGAGTGAACGGAACCCAGATATGAAATTTTCAGAATATATTCTTAAAACTTGGTCGTTTTAGAAATAATGTATATAAACCTTTTTAATGTCTTTTTCCAGGTATAGCTGTAGCCCCTTAAGTCGTTGTTTTGTTACTCTTTTTTTTGCAAAATTCTTTATACAGAAAGATTAAAAAAGATTTGCATCTAATAAACAATGAAAAAAAACTCATTTGAATTCCGCAATTTCAAGAAAAAAAAAAAACAGAAGACATTTTGATTAAACGCATTCATCAATCGTAATAGCTCTGGCAGACAAGACAAAAAAAACATCTTAGTTCCGGTATTAAATAGTTTTTTTTTGTTGTTTTTAATTACATTTCACAATAAAAACCAGCAGAGTCCATTAGTAACACCGGTATTTATGAATCGTATCGAATAAGTCAAAATTAAAACCTCATTCACACATTCGGGGTGACAATTATTATTATGAATTATTAAGCTATTAATTTGTTGTTTTTTTTTTTGCGCGAAAATGTTTGCGCATGTTAAATTAAGCTTCTTTAAAAATTTCGGAACAAAATAAGAAATGCGTCTTAGAGCTTGTGGCGATCTTTGAAAAGTTCCAATTTCTTCTTCATTTTATAGGAAATTCAAGTTTTTTAGAATAATTTTGTTGTTTCTTCCATCGTCATAAGATTTCTTAAGATTAAAAAATCTTAGAAAAAGGAAAAAAAAACTATTAATTTGGTTAAAATGGATAATTTTTTATTTACTATAAAATATTTTTAAAAAGCCCGACGACGCAAGAGTTTAACCTCCATTTATTAATAAATATATAAACGTCTATAAAACATGAGGCGGATGTACCCGAAACCTCAATGTTTCGAGCAATCGTCGACAAACAGAGAGAAAATGTCAAATGGAGGTGGCTCGAGGCTATACGAATCCAATGGAAAGTATTTTTAATAATTTAAATAATAATAATAATAGCAACATCAAGTTTAATAATCTTTTAAATGTCGTTAATGAAAAGAAAACAGAAACTATGCCATATATCAATTTTTAAATGAAATTCAATATGTATATTATGTAATTATCAGTTTCTCTATACCTCGGATATAAAAAGTATACTGTTGTCTCCTAAAAATCATGGAAAATTATCATTATTGAGCCTTAAAGAGCTAAGTTATGATAGACTGGGATATTTTCTATCCGGATTCTGACTTCAAACTGAATTTAAACTGGATTTATAGCAGTTCAGGTGTGGAATTGTGTAACTCAATTTGACTCTAAACAAAAAAAGTATCGAAAAGCTTAGAGCTGACAAGGCTTTTTCGATTCGATTTAGTCTCAATCGAATTACATGAAATACGTTCTCAGACGTGACATTAAAATCTAGATATCGAAACTTTTATATTCGATCACAATTTTCACAAAAAAGTTCAGATGAAAAAATATGAAAAACTAAAATTAGTATTTCTTTAGCTTTTTATGATATTATGTAACCCGTCGTAGGACGAATGGGTGGAGATGTCTAAACCTGAAAACATTGAAAAAATACAACGATTAGAAAAACCGTTTAAAAAATTGTCACCCTTTCAGCCGCCTCTTGTGATATTGAAAGAAAACAAATAGGAGTTGAGCTGGAAAAAAAATCTCTTCTGACCGGGTAGAATCCTTTAACTATTCTTAAAAATATAGGATTTACATAAGTTTAAATTATCAAAATATATTCTTACTTATATAGGTATAGAACGAGACTTGCTACACTGGGTACGTGCACTCTGAATAAGGAGAGGTTAGCTAACTTGGACCTTACTACGACCTGCATTAGAAGGACTAACCGATTCGGGGAAGAGACGTAGCCTCTCAAGCAATCTTTTAGGAGAAGATACAATGGGCCAGTAAGGGCCTACGTGCTAATACAATACAATACAATAGGTATAAAGAATCCATCTAAATACGGATTTATTACCGTTGATTAATGAAGTGTTTGGAAAATTTTTATATAATAAAATAATTAGTAAGTAAGAAAAAAGGAAAAAATTGTAATTTGATGAATAACTAAATTAACCCTCAAAAATCAAGAAAAATCATCTAAAAATCGAGAAGAAAACAAATAATAAAATAAATGATTGACGTCAAAATCTATAAATTTTTTAATAACAGATATTGTGGAGCTTAATGACGCGCAAAAGTTCTACACTATAAATTGCAAATAATGAACTTTGTGTCATATTTGTTCGTGCGCAACAAAACTTTACGACCAAAAATTAATAATAATATATGTTTTTTTGTTTCTTCTGGATGGCGTGGATGGCGGTTATGGTCGATTGACCATTGTAGGACTTAAAATAATTATATTTTTCTTATCGTTTTTCTTTTTTTTTTGGACAATGTTGTAAAGACGTACGTCAATCAAAAAACGAAGAATATGTCGTAAGAGAGATATTATTTCATATGTTTTGGTTGTAATCGTTTTGTTTTAAGTATTTTGAAACAAATATGTTTCAGGTCAGTTAATATAATAAGAAATAAGAAATCAAGTAAAAACAGAAAAACATCTAGTAACATAAAATCGGACTATAGCCGATTTTTTGATGCCATATTGTACAAATGGGAATCGTAGTTAACAAATCTGTAAGTTCAATGAATTAAGTCTGCGAAAGAACCACAAAAAATACTAATATTTTAAGCTTATCAAATTCGTTCTAAATTACAGGTAGGCTGGGGGCCTAATAATATAAATATATTTTGCAAATTTTATTGAAATCGGTATATTAGTTTTTAAAATACATCGGAAAAACTTTATGTGCAGACTTATTTTTCTCTACAACTATTTTTTTCTTCAATATCCTTGGACCGATTTCACTGAAATTTAACATGGTATCGCCTATTTCTATAGTCAACTCATGTAAATAATTTAGATAAAATTGTTCCACAAATTTTCATATTAAATCCGAAAAACCATAAATAAAAAAACCACAAAACTTTCTGGTCACCTTGGTTTTTTCTTTATAAATTTACTCCCTCTGCGCCAATTTTGCTGAAATCCAATACCAAACCAAATTAAGGAGGAACCAACTCACATTTCAAATTTCATCAAAATTGGATACCGGTGGTAGTACTTACCGTAGGGCATAATAATATTTTATTATTTTGAAATAATAAACTTTCACTTTTTTGGGGGGCAAAAAAGTTATTTTGGGAGATCAATGAACTTTGTTACAACAACCTTGTGAACAAAAAATAGTAATACATTAATTTTACGTAATAAATGCAATAAATTTTACTGCTTTATGTATTTTATAACGAAATAATATTTAGATAACAAAAAGTCCGTCCAAATATCCAAGGTTTAGAAGTTAGCGTCGCTTGATTTTGGTCAGAGTTTGGTAGTTAGAAATAGTTTTTGATAATTCCAAAATCCTAGTATTATCACTCGCTCTACCGATTCAAATCACAATATATTAGGGTATACCGACAAGTGCTTTCAATTTCTATCAAGTTATGGAATTGAAAAATTATCGGTTCAAGATGCACCGCAAACTGGTAGGCCAACTGAGATTGATGACGACCAATTAAAGGCCTGTAATAAAGCTGATTGACATATAATAAGTCCGTAAGTTTGCAATGGAGTTAAATTTATCCAAATTTGTCTGATGACGACATGAGAAGGTATGTAATTTTTTTCTTCTTTTTTTTTTGGTTTCAGCAACATCGAAATAATGTTTCTCTTTTGATGTTGCTGAAACTAATTCATATTTTGGTGTATCTAAACATTTCCATTTTTGGTTTATTCAAGTTTCATAAAAATACGAGATTATTTTCCATTTTATCGAAAGTTTATTAATCAAATTATTTTTGTGGTAATTTAATTTAATTTTACACAATATTACGTCAATAATTTTGCATATTGTTTCATTTTAATAAATTTATGAAAATTAAATTATGTCACAAACTAAAAAAAAAAGAAAAAGAAAAAGGTAAGATTTAAGCCGGTTGAGTCGGTTCCGTTGGTCTTGTTTGTCAGTCACCGTTTGGGTGCCATTTAAAATGGCATATACACATTATATGCAAATGTATTATAGATAATTTCGTTACACGTTTGACAATGAATCAGAAACTAGAATTAACTTTAATGCTAATCATAAAATATGACATAAACGTTAAAAAGGTAAACTTAAGAGTTATTCATTGAGTTTTTTTTTTTTTTTTAAGTAAATCAAATTGCCATGCGCAAATCTTTTCAAGTTTTTAATATGAAATTAACTTACTTAAATGTTTAATCAACACTTAGGAAATCATTTAAAAAAAATTACATTTATTAAACACTTATTTTTTTAATGAAGGGAAAAAGATACAGTGACTCTCACACAGATTTGTAACGAAAGAACTAAGAAAAAATATCTGAAATGATTTTATGTTTAGTTTTATTTACGAGTACAAATATCTATTTAGTACAGCCTCATTTAAAATACAAGATGGACAGTTGGTGTCGCCTTCCCGGTACCTTTTAAGCTTCTCTTAGGCTATAAGTAAAACTTGTAATCAAAGAATAAGTAATTATAAGTTATGAATAAAACTCCGTATCTCTGACGTATTCGTTTTTATTCGATTCCGATATAGCTTGTGGCTAGTTCTAATAACTGACTTTTAGTTGTGAGAACTGAGAATTCAGTTGTAAGAACTAAATTTCGGTTGTTGAAACTTCACAACTGAAATTTAGGGGGTGGAAGTAGTTAAGAGGAATATTAGTGCAACAGAGAGAAAAGTGGAAAATTTGAATAAATAAAAACTACATCAATAATTTTACGGCGTTTCTGCAAATACCTGAAGCTTAATTAGTTTAAGACGATTGCAAACACCCTTAATTCTTTCAATGTGTATCTTATAATATGGATACCAAGCTGAACTAACACCGGTGTAAAGGAGATAATGTAGAGAGATTTAGTAATATAAAGACCAAAAAATTCGGCCAATATTGACGAAATTTTATTAATAACTGTGCCAATATGAATTAAAATAACTTTTAAAAGTCTCTAAAAACATCAACTCTTGACATTTGATTATCTAACAAAGAATAATCGAACATTCAAATCAAATATTTCAGTTTCAAAATGTCTGTGTCAAACCAAAGTTTGTGTTAACACATTCTGGAGGGCCGTACTTGGTATTTTAACAAAACTTTGGACTCATTCGAGTTCTATAAGAAAAATGGTTTTTAGAAAAGATAGAAGTTAGAATTCTTGCGCTAGATTATATAGTAATCGAATTGATAAACCATTTGTGTACGAATTTGTGTGAGAGTGCTTGTATTGATGAGATAATTTACAAAATTGAATTTCTAGGTATATTAATTTTTTTTTTTTTTTCCAAAATTGGATCGATTTAAAGCTTAATTTCTTATGAATTCATCCTCAAAGAATTTTGATATTTTTTCAAGATTATTAAATTTAGTTATTTAATAATTTAATTGACATTTTTCTATAATTTGTGTTAAATTATTAGCGTTCAGAAATTTAATTTCGGAAATGATATTCAAAAAAAGAAAAAGAAAAAAAACTATTAATTTTTTTTTAAACTTTTTAAAACTTTTTATAAAAGGCAAACAAAGCCATTGTGTGTGCGTGGTTATTCATGAATGCGGAATGCGGATTTATTACACCAACTTATTATCATAATTATTTGATTATTATTATTTTTTTTTTTGGTGTTTAATCAATCAATTTGTAAAATTTAGTTGCATAAAATTTAGAGAGAAGAACATTTTTTTTTGAAAATTTTTCAAAAAAAAAAAAATTCGCGTTTTTTTTTTTAAATATTTATTTATTCATAAGCGTGGTGTGAAGAAAAAAACTAATATTTTTTTTTTTAATTTAATAGTTTACTAACGTAAAGTGTTCTAATTGCGAATCGCACTTTTTTTTCATTACGGGCCTAAAAAGGTGAACACTAGGTTGGAATACTGGTAGTCCTCGACTTACGACCGAGATAGGTCCCTAGACATCTGTCATATGTCGAGAGTAGGTCATAAGGCGAGTGGCAACTGTTTGTTTCATTTATGATAATATGCGTATATGTGAAAAAGTCAAACACAAGGTCGTAAGTACGAACCCGTCGTAAGTCGAGGACTGACTGTATACACATTACAACAAGTGGTGACCTTTTTAAGCATGTCACCAAACTAATATTTGTTAAAACAAAGAGAATATAATATTGCACTATATTTGGGAAAGAATCCACGGGAATTTTCCTTCAGAACATAAAACACAGAAAGCACATAATAAATTAAAAAAGAAATAAATTAGAATACTTCATGGTTCTAGAAACTACGAAATATTCAAAAACATAACTAACGAATGGTATTCGTTTTGACATTTCTAGGAATATGTTTCCATGCAAATTCTATAAGTATATTTCCATGTATGATAGAACGAAAATTCTAACGATTCCACGATGAGTATATAAGGTGGAAACGCCGCTGGAATAAAACAGTTGAAGCCAAAAACTTCGAAAGCGATTGTATCAAAGAAATTTGAAAAAGTGATTATTTGTCATTTATTTACACATTTGATAGAAATTAGTAAATTAATTAGTAATTGTTGGAAATAGTGTTTTGCGTTGTAAATAAACTGTGATAAATTAATTAAGTAGAAAGTAATTATTAATAGACAAATGTTTTTAAGACAAATTGTTTACACGGAACTAATTGTAAATAAAGTTTATACACCGAATTCACATAAATAAAAAGTGTTATTTTAGGACAGATATAGAGACCAAATATTTTGATTTTAATCTTAGGTATAAGACAAATTATCTGATCAACAACGCCATATAAATTTAAACTTTTGGAAAAACAAGCTGTTAAAATAATTTTAAGTTTGAACTCTTTTATTAATTATAAAAGTTACGATTGTGATGAATCACAAATCTCGGGTAGATCCTTTTTAGTATATTATATTCTATTTGGTAAAAATTAGACAGATTGCAACTGGGACACTTTTTACTCCCAATTCTGCGATATTTTTAAGAAATTTTTCAAACATATCGCTGAAGGATAATAAAATAAAAACCAATTTAACTAGACATCCAAAAGATTTAAACCGGTGATTCCCAAATTGGTCTATATTGACCCCCAAGGGTCGACGAAGTCCTGCAAGGGGTCCATGTCAGCGAAAAAAAAAAATTAATAATGAACCGTATAATTGTCATTACTTCATCATAGTATCTTACATTATATTTATGATTTTGGAGTGGTATACTCAATTTTAGTCCTTTAAAAGTGAGTAGCAGTATACCAGCTGTCAAAAATACATTTGAAGTTGATGAATTTGCAAAAAATCAATATCAGGTAAGCAGAGGAGGTCTACCCAAAACCGAAAAACATGGTCCACGAGACAAAAAGTTTGGGAAACTCTGATTTAAACTAAAACCAAATAATAAAATCATATTTTTATTTATCAAATTTATATTAAAAAAATAATAAACAAGATGACATTGCTTTGGGAATGTAATAAATGGCGACAACAATGTCATCTTACTAACCAAAAAAAAGAAGGCAAACAAAGAATTTAAACAAATAAAAAAAATACCATTTACCATATTTTAAAAAAAAAAGAGTTATTTATATTTTGTTTTTATAATCAATGAAAAATTTATTTGATTTTAAATAAAAAACATTATTTTTTTACAAGTTTTTTAACCTTCCTCGGAATGTTGCTCGTTTTATGAACAAAATACTATATTTTTTTTCGCGATGAACAACAATAAAAATTAAATAAAAAACCCGAAAACAATTCGTGATTATGATAAATTAATATTTTAACTTATTTTTACTGATAATATCTCAATAAATTAGGTTGGGTGGTTTTTTTTTCTATTATTCACGAAATATAATAAATAAACAAAAAATATTAAATTGTCGGAAATATCATTTTTAATATCATTTTTTTTTTGTTTAATAAAATTAAGATGTTAAACAAAAATTTTAAATATGTTTTTGTAAGTGATAAGTAAAAAATAAAACTAAAAAAAAAAAGAATGTTTCTTTTTTGCTTTTAAATATTTGATTAATTGATTTGCTTTTTTTAATCATTTGTCATGTTTTTATTGAATAATAATAATTTATAGGGAAAAAAAAGTATACTTAATAAAATACTTAAAGTGTTAAATTTAACAACTGAAATTTTTTGTTCAAATTTTAATTTAAGTACAAGATATCAAGATAACAAACTAGTTGGGCTTATGCCTAATTTCACATAATGAGAGATTAGGTTAAGTTTAAGTTACAAAAGAAATTTTACAAGCTTAAAAAAAACTTGTACCGTAGACATACTAAACTCTTTAATCCAGTCAATTATTTTTAATCTAGATCATGCGACACATTCCGTTTTTCTCGATTAAAAGTCATTCTTAATTATTTTTTGACATTTCTTAAAACTTTTTATACCAAAAAAAAAAAATGTTGGTTAGAAAATTTTGGAAGTAAAAAAAAAATTATTTATGAATATGAAAACATCTAAAATCTAAAAGAAAAAATTTATAAATATTAAATTTAAAAAAAAGGAAAATCATTTCCTTCACAAAACCCAAAAAATTTGGAGCCGCCAAATTCAAATCGGTTATTTTGTTCTACGGCTTCTTCTTACTTTTCATTTTTGAAGGTTTATAAATATGAGCGGCATTACCAGATGAAAAAGGCTGAAGTTCACAACCAAAGGGCAAAAAGTTCTTAATTATTCAGTAATTGAGCTGAAAATACTCGACTAACTATCCTCAATAATTGAGAAAATCTGGTCCATTATCGAATTTTAATCGAGAATCGTGAGATAATTTATATTATCGCGGCTAATATGTCTTTAGTATTAAGTTTCATAAGTTAACAACTAAAGTTTTTATGCCCTATGATAGTGTACTAGAAGAGGATATAGTAGTTTTGTCACTAGATTTTCAACACATAGAAATAATCATCGTAGAAAGGTTTCAATAGTATGGTTATGTAGAGAATGAAAAGTTATATCGATTTATGTATGTCCGTCCGTCCGTCGTTGTACAAGATAACTCAAAAATGGGTTATCCAATTTTGACGAAATTTACAACATGAGTTGGTTATTTTTCTACTCAATTTGGTATTGCATTTCAGCAGAGTATCGAATAGACACAGAATGTAAATTTTACCATATAGACTGATGATTCATTTGCTGTCCAACTAATTGGGATTATATATTTTGGATTGACTCGTTAATTATATAAATTTAAGAATTCCAAAGGTGAGCCAATTCACCAACCCAACAGTTCCACAACTTATTAAAAACATTTGTTTTGTCTCTTGACATGAGATTCATCTTCTCTGATCAATAATTCCAATTATTCCGTTTTATTTAGATTTCCAAAAGGAACATTAATGATTACAAGAAATGATTGATCATCAAAAATCAAATTCATAAACGGGAAAACCATCGAATTAAACCACAATAATTGAATGTTTTTCTTGTAATTTAAAAGCCCATCATATTTTGTGGTTTTACATATAAATACAACCAACCACCTCAAGTCAAAATTGTAACAATTTTACTTAGATTTCGTGTTATATAAGAAAAAAATGTCACTTGGTTTTACCTAAAATTTGGCATACATCATATTTTTATGTTTACATTTTTGTAGTTCATTAACCGCAATAATCTCATAACGAACACGAAAAAACCAACTAACGCGAAAAATCCGTTATTTATTTGTAATTCAAACAACTTTATAAATTTAAAATTTCAATGAATTTGCATAGAAATTGTAAAAAAAAAAAAAAAAAATAATAAAAACTTTCTTCCTGTTTTCTTATGGTTATGCGCGAGAATATTTATTCAAACAATTTGGGAATTTCCAAAAGAAAAAAACAAAGAATTGTAGTTCCAAAAATGCAATAACAGTCCACCTCGGAAGTATTTCTACTATCATAAAAAATTCCCATAATAAACTTGTATTTAAATCTTAGATGGAAAAGAAAATGCTGGAAGAATTTTATTTCATCCTTAAGATGTTATGCTTGTAGAATTTTTGAAGAGTTATGAATTCATAAGCATAGCGCTGGTACTGTGAAAACATAGGTGTGAAGGCTGAAGACATCACACAATGCTCAGCTCTCTCTCGAATTTGCAACAACATCCTGGGTACCTGGTTTTTCGACAACTTAGCGTTGCTTTAGCCAATCGATATATGGCTAGTTTTATTAAATTTTGAGAAAATCAAATGTATCAAAAAGGAATAGGTAGTCTCGTAGGAATCACAATGGACCCATGAGATGAGTAGTGTTGTATCTAAGTATCCTTACATAACGTAACCTAAGCCATAAGAAATAACTTCATAGTAAAACTTGCTGCTTGCATTCAATTAGCTCAGAAGGAAGTAGGACAATTTTTGATACAATTTCTTCCGATACAAATTAGGACCCGTTTTATTTGACACGTTCTATTTCGGTCCAGAACTTGCGACAAATAAAAGATCACACATCGGCTATATGTGATTTTTGTAGATAATAACATTAATAATTTTAAAAATATAACTAATTTAGAAAGAAAACTAAAACATGTGAAAAAAAACATAAATCAAGACAAAATCTTACACCAGAGCTTTAATAGTCGCTTTCAATGTAAAAATGTGTTCTCTTCCAGAACAAGTGGTTAATAAAACGCGCCTATTATTGTTACTCGATAACTAGTGTAGATTACACTACAAGGAGCGATCTTTATCGACTGATATTTTTCATAAAGTTTATTTTAGTTCGTTCTATGATTATAGTGAAACGATCAAGCAAGGAAAACAACGTCATCAATATGGTTGCTGCATTTAACTGGTTTACTTAGCTACTTATATGGTAGATCAGGAAATATCTTATGAAAAAAAAAACTCTTCCTAGATATTGACAAAAATATGTATATGAAAGCGTACTAAACGAGTTTATAGAAAACCAGTAAATCATTCATTTAATAGGAGAGACAGGAGAAATTGAGTTAACTTACGAACAAAATAACACCTAAAGAATTATTAGCATATAAAATTAACCCGGTTATCAAAAGAAATGATGATGTTCTGTCCAAAAAAAAAGAAAAAGCTGAATCATCGACAAAAGAGTATCTATTTATTTTCTTAACCTAAAAAAAAGAATTCTTATTAATAAAATTGTTTCTTTTGGAAAATATTAAAGTAAAAAAATGCATTTCAAGCCAAGAATCAACATTTTCAATATTCAGTTCATGTTCAAAATTTAATTAGCCCGCGCCATTCGTTGCTTTTTTTTTGGTTCTGAAAATAATATTGTATTTAAAGTTCCGGTTGGCTTCGAAACACAATTAACTGAAAATACCTACACACTAAGCTTGGCTTAAAAAACCAAAAAAAAAGATCTTGAAAAGCAATGAAACATTCACAAAATTAGATGGCATTACAGTCGTTACGAGTAAAAAAGATAGCGAATCAAAAATCGTATAAAAAGAAAGCAAAAATAAACATAATTGATAAAAAAAGAAGCGTATTGACAAGAGAATGTGTTCACGAATGGTGTGTAGAAGTTTCTCTTTCTCGACCGGTTTTTTTTTCAACCTGAAAGCAAACAAGCGGATTTACATACTTATTATTTATGATGATCAAAAGTCCAAAAAAAATGAAAAAATGAAGATACTTGTATATGCGCAAGAAGTCATAAATTTCATACTGGCCCATTGAGTAAAATTGCGAATTTCATCACGAAATTTCTACATAAAGTCAGTTTCTTTTAGTATATATTTTCTTATCAGACCCGCGTAAAGTAAGAAACAATCAAGAAAGATGTTACCAGTTCTTGTAAATCCACATTCCAATTTGATACAGATAAAATGTACACTATTGATGGTAAGTAGTTGCCCACTCACTTTGTTTTTTTTTTTTAGGACACATTTACCCCAGATAGAACTATTACTTTGTTTACATGTGGCGACTTCAAGACTTTAAAATTGACTTGAGATCGACTTGAAACTCAATTCGGAATTTTTAACTTTACCAGATTGAAAGATTCAATCGACTTCAAATCAACATCAATTTTTTGATTTTAAGGTTATACAAGTATTTCGCCTCAGTTCATACTCCATTTTAAATTTTCAAATTTCAAGCCGATCAGAAAAATTTTTGTGATCGGATCAACTCAAAGTCCATCTGGGGTTTATATGCACGATTTTTGGATTGAGTTCGACTACAAGTAGGATCATGTAAAAGAAGCATAGAGTAAAAATAATGACCCTAACAACCATACATCCAAAAGAATCGTCAAAAACCTTCCTGTTTAGGTTTAGGATACTACATTGAGTTCCGATGAAATGATGATCTTAAATAAAAGTTCGACTTTTATTCTAATACCAAGTATTGTATGAAAAATATTGGACACAAATGGTCCATATATATGATAAAGTCTTCATTAATTGAAAAATCGTATCCTTAAAATCGATAAATGTAAAAATAATCCTGCTGCAAAGTGCAGGCAAATATTTATGAGCAGTAGTGTATTGCAGTTCTTTCTGTAAGTTAGTAACTAGTTTTTTTTATTTTTTTTTACTTAAAATACATGATTTTAACTTGTTCACGGCGGCAGAGTAAGTAAAGAAAGATTCATTCAAATGAAACAAGTTTAATGAAATAAAAATAAATGCTCAAAAGATGTTCATAAATGCATAAACTTGGAATACGTACAACATTATCATCTCCGGTATGTCTGTTACAAAAGGTAGGAATAAAAATGGAAACAAGTTTTTCACAGAAGAAAAATTTTAAAAGCTTTCTTTATAGAACCATGTCTTCAAAGATGCTCATATTCATCTGAAGAAAACTTATTTATCCATGATAGTTGATTAAGTCTTAAAAAGAAACTTTCAAGTACGTAGAACAATGTCATCAATATTTGAATTTCTAGAAGCAGATTTACATCTGTTATTATTTGTTCTGGTGTCATGGACCTTTAAGTTGAGTGCGCACTTAACAAAAACATTAATATTTATTTTCAACGCGATAATAATATGGAAAAAAGTTTTTTTTTTATCAAAAAACCAAACACTTTTTATACCTGAGAAGATATTTTAATACTTTCCGTCATTTTGTTTATTTAAGAGTGTGTTACTAGCTACTGCCTACTGCCCTGATACCGTTTTCCCACTATATTCCGATTATTATAGGTTTATATAATTGATATCCGTGTCGAATTTAATGTAAATAAAAATCAACATCTTAAAAGAAAAACAAAATGCCGTACAATAATAATAAATAAATAACGATGATAGAACAAATAAAAGTAAACAACACGATTTTTCATATTATATGCTTGAAATTACGTTTTGGCTTATTTCATATTAATAATAAAGATTAAAGATTTAATAATATTCAAATTTCTGGAATAGTATAGCCAATATCTTAATGGGAAAACAACATTTTAAGTTGTAAGCAACATTTTAAGTTTCAAGCAACATTTTAATTTTCCAGTAACATTATAATTGTTTCAGCAACATTTAAGCCGCATTGACATCATACGAATAACTCGTATTCGTACAAATAGAGCGCATGCAATACAAATATCACGCGAATGGTGCTCACAATGTTTGTGCTTATACATACGATTAATTAGTAAAGTGCAATTCGGGTTTAGGCCATTAAAAATTGTAATTTTTTGTTAGAAAACATGATGTTGTCTCGTAGAACTGCAAGCATCCTTTTCTAGCCAATTTTTATCAATTTATCAGGGAATTAATAATTGTTAGGAAAATGTTCATGATTGGAAATTTTTGTATAGCTTTCTTATACACAATATTCCGAGTTTTTTTTTTGTCATAAACTATAAAAGATAGTTTATAGAGAATATGCAGAACTTACTACTGCATCGCAATAAAGCAATAAAAAAATAACATAACAATTAAATCATTTTTAGTTCAAATACATTTGTGTACTAAATTTTATTAAAATCGATCAACAGGTTCTTAGCTTATCGTGGGAAAATTTTCATTTCGAATTCACACAAATTCAAAACATATATATCCGTTGAAAACGAGTTGTCGAATTTTTTTTTTTTAATTAAAATTTTATACTTTAGTATATATAGTTTAAGAAAATTAAAAGAAAAACATAAAATCATTTTTAGTAAGATCAAAAACAGGTGAAACTTGAACATTATCTAATATGGAAAATTATATATTTGTTTTTTTTTTTACTATATGCAAATCAATTCCGACACTTTTAATCAACTTAATTAGCATAATTTTTAATGGTTTTCCTTTTAAATTATAATTTTTTGAATAGTGTAAAAAAAACCCCCCCAACATAATTAGAAGGAATGAAACCTTCTCTATGCCTAGATATAATAAATTGTAGAAAGATGAAATATACAAAGGTTATCTTATGCAAGTTATCTTAACTAAAAACCAGTTTTTCAATTACTTTAAGGTAATAAAATAGCCCCTTTTAAGGTAAAGTATTAATTACCACTAATAAAGCCACTTATTAACCTTACTATAATACTAAATGCGGTGCAACACCGACCTAAAAAAGTAATAATTTGTTAATTTGTTATTTCGAATATAATTTGACCTTTGTTCGCAAAATTAATCTTTGGAGGAGTTGTAGCCATTGGTTATATTTAAATAACTAGTTTTTGTATGGTTTAAAACACAATTTAGTATTTTATGGTTTAGACCTAATTTCAAAGTGAGAGCTCAGAGCTCATTTCCAAGCTTATGTTATAAAATGTACTTCACAGTCAAGTTTAAGTAAAACTTAAATTTCATTAAAGATTTGTGCTAATTTCTTATTTATTTAAATTCGAAAAGGTTTTTCTAAATCCTAATAATTTTAAAACTAAGATATTAAATCATTATTTTAAAAAGCTAAGTAGACTTTAAGCCGAGAACCTAGTTTAACTTAAATTAGGCCTAAAAAACTCTAACGGATGAATTGGGTATAAGTTATAAAAACAATAATAAAGGCAAAACTAGAAAAGTGCAAACAAATAGAGACTAATTGGTTTGTTTAAGTCGTTTAGAACTATCTTAGGTAGAGAATTTCACATTTTTTTGATTACTCGTCGTACGTTATCCTGAAATCGTCATCCCTAACCATTGTAAATTTGTATCATACTGTAGGATTTTTAAACATTTAATACAATTAACCGGGCATTGAATGGTACAAAGAACTGTTCTACTCATTTGAATTATATTCAATTTATAAAAGAAAGGCTAATAATATCGTAATATCGATTTTCTTGCTACTAACTCAGGATCAATCCCTAGTCTCAGAACGCTTCACAATCATTTTATTTCAGTTGTCCCAAACATGTTACTTTGAAAAATTCCGTAATTAATGAAAGAATGAATCTGCATTTATTAAGATTTCATAAATTATGAAATTCTCGTTACACATCGAAATTTTCTTAGTAGTAAATTATTAGCTTTGAATTCTCTGAATTCTAAAATTACTATTATTTCATTTTTCTCTTTAAAAAAAAGAATTAATTTTAGTATGCAGAACTCGCAAAACTTGATATTATATAATTCCTTGAAAATATATATAAATTCTTTAAAAATTTTTTTTTGGGATTTTGGGATTTTGCGATTTGCGATATTTATTGTGTGACCTCTGTTTTAAATTTTAATTGGAAATTTATTGACCTGAATTAAATTTACATGTAATTATTTAACACTTTAATTATGTCTGCTGCCGATTAGTCTACTCTGTTCCGTGATTAATGGCGCTACGCGATATCAATAATAGTTTGTTTTTTCTTTCAAGGAAATTTTAGTTTTGAAGCTTTAAAAAAGTTCAGCTGTTTTATTTTTGTTTCTTTAATTCTTTTGAAATTTAAATTAATAATAAAAACACTATGTTTTACATAAGATTAAAAAAAAAAGGACAAGAAAAAAAAATTAAATATTTATTGGATTAAAAATTCAAATTTTTGAAAAAAATTTCAGTTATTTAAGAAAAAAAAACAAGTTTTATATTTAAATGTTTTTTAATATTCAAGGAATTATTATATCCGCTATGAAAGAGTTTTTTTTGTTTCGAAAAAAAAAGTGGAATTAAAAACTTGTCGGAAAAAATTTTTAATAAATGTTGAAAAATTTAAATACAAAAAAAAATATATAAAATTAAAGAAAAAATTTTATATTTTAAAACAAAAATTTGGTTTGAAAACGAAATCAGTAAAAATTTCTTTTTAGAATTTTTTTTTTGCAGAAAATACAAAATTCTGGGCCCAATAAAATATATAAATTAATTTTTTTCTTTTTAAAAATTTTGAAAAAAAAAGGTTATTGGACTTTCGATTAGTGATAAAATCAATTTTTGAATTTTTATTTCACGGAAGAAGACCAAAAAAACAGCAAAAACGAAATTTTAGCCATAAAATTTGATAATTTGATATCAAATTTCTGATAAAAAAAAAAAACAAGAAACGATATCATTTTATAAAAAATATTTATAGAAATTTATTGGAAAAATTTGTAAATTCAGATTTCTTTTTTTTTTTTGGAAATATATTTAAGATAAAAGAAAACAACGCTTTTAAATCTTTCAGGATGTATAATTTATTATTCGAAAATTAATATAGACTCAAAGCACATCTAAAAAAACTAGGACTTGAGCAGCTGCAGATTCTACGAGGGTGATGAAGAGACTCCAATGCACATCCTCCTTTGAATCCGAAACATTATTCCGCAGAAGAAGGAAATACTTGGGGGCATACTACCCCCCCCCCCCCCCAAATGAGATACGATCTCTTGATCCACTCCGAATAATTCCTAAGAGAAATAGGTCTAGAGAAGGTGCTTTAGAATGGGAGCCTAACCAAACGACTGCATCAAAGAAAAGGGGGTACAATAGATCTTAAGGTCGCAGTACAAGAATATAATCTAATCTAATCTAAATATAGAAAGGGAATGACGTAAAAGACAATATAAAATCCTTCCGCTGACGTATTTAAGAAGAAAAATATTTAGTAACAATAGTTTATCCTCACCCTACTGACTTCTCTGTTTTTGATTTTATTCAAAAAACAAATTCAATTCCAAACTAGAGTCCAACAAATTCTTGACGAAATTAATAATGACACTCTAAACTGGAATGACCACATTAAGTTGGTCACTTCAAAGATCCAAGTACTGCATTTCTTTTACAGTAGACCCCCCTATAACACGGTAGATACGTTCCATCTTACATGAACCCGTCTACTGTACTTGGTTCAGCATATACTAATACCATGCCATGTCAAGAAATTATGTCGGTCTCTTATTTTTCGTGATATTTTGTATGGGCGTGAAGTTTTTTTCAGTTGCTTCCATTTCTACTCTCAGACCTTTAAACCAAAACCTAGAAATGTCTATAATTTTTCGAAATTCTCCGAAAACTACACCTCTTTTTACAGTCAAGTTTACAAAACCAGTAAAGTTTTTCCAGATTATAATAATAGAATAAATCTATAAACGTTTAGACCTGAACTGCAACGTTCTATTCTTAAATTACAGAAATAAACAAAAAACCAAAAAAAACCCTGTATTTGAATGATTGAGCAACTTTGTTTGGAAATTACAAGCAACATACGACTGGTTTTATACTAAATGGATAAACGATGTTCGAAAACCTAAGAAAATTTTGTATGAATTGGAATTTGATTTTCGATTGAAAAATTGTTAAATGTCTTGCGAGAAAAACATTGAATACGAATTAAAAAAAAAGTTTTAATCAAGAATACGTAACAAACTTTGACTTTTTCCTTTCCTATATATTAAAAATCAATTCGGAAATAGTAAAAATTTTTTTAATTAACATACCTGTTTATCGGTCGTGTAACTAGAAATCAGCATTTTTAAATATATCGATGATGAAAGAATACGAATTAATTAATTAATTAATTTCCAATTTTAGAATATCTCATTAATTGGATCAGAAAAATTTTCAAAAAAAAACAATGAAAATTTCATGCGAGGACAGAAAAAAAAGGACGAATTATAAAACTTATCAAAATAATCCAAAACTAAATAATTATTCCTTTTGATTTGTTGTTTTTTGTTATTTTTTTTTTTTTAGTTAAAAAACACTTTTTGTTTCAAAAATAATTAATTCATAAAAAAAAAAAAATGGAAACTTTCTTTTTCTTTTTTGAATAAAATTTTTATTTAATAAAAATTTTTCACTTCAAAAATTTTTTTCTTTTTAAAAATAAATAAACAAACAAAAAAAATTAGGAAAAATCTAAATTTTTAACTTTTTCCCAAGCAAAAATTAGAAAAAATTTAATTTTTTTTTAATAAAAAATACTTAAAAATATATAAAAACAAAATAAAAACTTTCACAATCATTCGTTTTTTTTTTATCACACACGTGAAAGAAACTAGAAAAAAAAATATACGTTTTTTCTTTTTTTTACTAAATCATTTGACTGATCAAGAGCAACTGAACTGATCAAAAAAATCCCAATAGGCTGCTCGGCGGAAGAAAAAAGTTAATGTTTTAACCGCGATCGCACGATCATAACTGATGATGATGATTTTTTTTTATGTCGTTGCGATCGTGTTTCTTTGCGAGATGGTAAGGTAAAAAAAAAGGTGATCAAGTCTAAGAAGAAGAAGAAAAAAAGTGGTGCCTAAGATGGATCAAGAAAAGTGGTGGAAAAGAAAAAAAAAAGCTTCCGAGCTTGTTGTATGGTAAAAATGCTTAGAGTAAACTTTCTCGTTTTAATATATTATATTCGGATTCTTCTTCTTATTGGAGATCTTACACATATTTGCAAGATTTTATTAAATATGAATTAAAATTTATTTGTTTTGATGATTAAAATTTTTATTCATTTTTTTTACGCGTTCGTTTTTTTTTATGAAAGGGAGACAATTTGGTGGCAGCGAAAGATCTCCTTTTGGTTTTGGGGAAACGCAATGACGTAAAATATTGTTTACTGATTTTTGGGTAAATACTTTTTTACGTTTTTTTTAAGACGAAATATTAATTTATTATTTCAAAATTTTAGTCTAAATTTAAACAAATTGGACAAAATTTTTATTTTGGAAATTCCATAGATTTATTTTTATTTTTGTGTTCGATTAATTTGTAACAAGTTCTAAAATTTTGTTTTTTTTGGGGAAAATTCAAAATTAATGAAGAAATTGTTCTTTATTTTTATTTTATTTATTAAAAATAAATAAATCACTTATTTTATCTATAATTAATTTTGGATGATCTAAAAAAAAAGCATTTCGCGATTAATTCAACATGTCTTCCATTGGTTATACAAATTGTTACTTTTTTGCAGTGTGTTGTGTGTTGTCAAATATAATTTAGTGTAATTCATTGTGAACCCCCGGAACTAATTTCGAACAAGTTGTGATCGGTGATAAATCTTTCGTGGGTGATCTCCAAAATAATCAGACATGATTTTGTGAAAATTTATCCAATAAATTTGGAGATTACAATGGATAACATTAAAAAATCTTTATTTAATTAACATACAGTACATGAACAGTATATTACTATCGCTTATTTAAAATTTTCAGGAGACTCTTGTAAGACTCTTGTTGGTGAAATCTAATACAAATCGAATCAACGCTCTAAGACTAGAACCAAGATTTAATAAGAGTCCTAAAACTTAGAATTTGGGTGTCAAAGCCTCAAGCCATTAGTGCCCCGCGTTTTATCTTTTGTGACCAGCAGACAAGACAACTCATTGCGTTTTCTTCTGTATAAATAAACAACCCATTTTTCTTCACCAGTTATCTATCGTTTCGAAAATGAATCATTTTAGTTGCGTTTCATAAGCAAATCACAGATGCTAATGTGTTCTGTTGGGTGAATTTATTTTTTTAAGCCGTACCTAGCCGAAGCCCATTTCAATGCATGTATGTGATACATTGAGCTTCTCTGCTATCTCACATATGTGGCAACCCCATATTAGGCAACTAACCCCCTCATTCTGAACGCAGTCATAACAAGTTATGACTGGCATAAAATGACGTCATTATCATAACTTTTTTTTTAATACTATTTGGTATTCTGGCGCGTTCATAACTAACAACTGTCATAAAAAAATATCATAAGTTCTGACCGACAATATTTTACATCACAACGGAATTTTATATGGGTTCTCTGAGTGATTCAATTGATAAATATGGAATAATTTCCGTCATTCTTTTCAACACACAAATAATTTTACACCGATAGAAAAATTTCGAACCCATACAAACATTTTCGAGACTATTTCTCAAATAACCACGAAAGCTCGCTCAAATTATACCAGTTTTAAAGTGATATAAATTCATATTTTGGACATATTATGACCCGTTCGCCAGAATACGAATTTTCGTAGGAGTCATAATTTCAGTCAGAATATTATTGTCATAAATAATTCTGACCGCAAAACTGTCACAATGCCAGAATAAGCATGTAAGTTTTCCATTGTCACAGCTAAAATTCAGTTATTACAACTAACATGTCACAACTAGCCAATAACTTTGGAATTTTTAGGAGTAGATATTTATGTGAATAAGCGTTTTCATGTAAGAAAGATACCAAAATAATTGACATATTTTGATTAAAATGATCTATTTAAGTTTATGCAGAGTTATGCACAGTTTAAAAAAACATCCAATTTTTTCAAGTGGTAGCAATAGTTTTCACAGGGACTGTAACTTTTTGACTTGATTTTTTTTTTTGGTCAAGATCACCAAAATTAATTACCATGATAATTTTTTTTTTTTTTAATTTCTTGAATGAAGAAGCAAGAAAAATTCTGTTCAATGAAATTCAAAATGAAGGCTACTAAAATCATTGAGTACTTTTCTTTTCGAAATTGTTATCAAAAAGCTTATTAAACACGATTTTCTATGATCCACAAGATTCGCATGTTTCGCATTTTTTACTTATTATTAAACTTTCCAAAAAGAGAGTAAATACAATTTTTCTATGGAATTTTCCAATTTCTTCTAGGCTATGCGGATATGAAAAAAAAAAAAAAAGAAATATGAAAAAATCATTTCAATTTTTATTTAATTGAACAAAAACTGATTTTATTTTCATAAATTTTCTTTACAAAAAGTGAAGTCGCGGACAGTAAATTGTGCGGTTGAAAAAAAAAAAATTTCAAAATAATGAAAAATCAATAAAAATCGATCACGAATTATAAGAAAAAAACTTCCCACAAAAATTATGTTTCAAGAATTTGAAAATATTTCTTTCTTTTTTTGGTTCCGGATTTTAATAAATTTCCCTTCAAAAACACGAATACATCGGCGGTCGCTAAATTTATGGACGGAAAAAAGTGCAGTTTAAATGGAAAGCCAAGAAAAAGTAAAGCTTATGATAAGAGAAATTTCTTGGGTTTTTTTTTTTGTGGGAGAAAGGTTTTCGAAAAAACCGGCTTTAAAAATGGATTTGTTGTGATGGAGTTTGTTTTTTTGTTTTGTTTTTTGGAATGACTCCAATGGAATTACGGATAAAACAAAATCTAATCAACCCACTTTGAAGAAGCTCAAAAAAGAAAAAAGAAAAAGAAAAAATGCAATTTCGTGCATTGCCTTTGATCCAGCAGGCATGATATTGTTTTGAATCAGACAGGATTTTACCTCAATTTACAAAACGACAAGAAGATCCAATGAGGATTCCCCTCGTGTATATTTTAAATTGAATCTTCTTCGAAAAACGTGCAATTGATATAGATCAAGACCCGATCATTACATGTCATGAAAGTATAATCAATTGGTGATTTCAAAAAGTGTTGTCAGTGCTTTATTGAAGTTTGATTTTATGAACATTTGTATGTTTGTTGAACTAATTTCTTGGCGATGATGGAGACGACAGGGAATGCAAATATATACCACCTATTTTTGGAGTCGAAAATTATCAAAATTCTACTCAGATAAAATTTTATAAAACTATTCACATTTTTTTTTTTTAAATGTTTTTATTTTAAGATTTTAAAACATTTGAGTTTGTTGCGAAGCTAAATAACTATTATTATAGAAAAAAAAAAGCTTTTATTTTGTTTACCTGAGAAGAATTTTATTTACATTTTAATATGATTTCGTATGATAAAAAAATTATGAATGTTTTTTTTTCAAATATTGGAAGGTCCAAAAAGTCACTGAGTTATTAATTACTTTAAAATAAGTTCACTGATCAAATCTAATCGGGATTTAAAGACACAGTAGATATGCTCAGAACCTTAAAAGACCGAAATTGAGCTTGGAAACCATCAAAATAAACACTCAGAATTAGAGAATTTCAAAAATGTTGTATTTCATCATGCTAGGATCCGAAAGTTCCTATGAGCAGCATTTTGAGCTTATGGAGCAATGAGTCAATATGTAGCTTGAAATTAAATTTGCTGTCTCAAATCACACAAATCTTACTAACCTAGTAAGACTATTCACTCTATACGGCTGGAAAGGATTGATCTTTTCATCCAATGTCTTCTAGATATCTCAGTAGGCCAGCATGTAGACAAAAATGATATCTTAACTTCAAGTGTGGGAAAAAGGGTAATAATTATTAACCACGATGATTAAAAGAGAAAAGTTCTGATGCTGATTACATTTGTGCTTAATAATTATTATTCTTCTTCACACACATCAAATTAAAATGTCCTTTGGCCTGATGAGATATTCTATCCAGAAGGCATTGATTCATCTTGATCGTTCATCATCAAATTATCATTTGTTTCGGTCTTTGCAGAACTCCTTTTAATGACGCAAATTTGAGTTTAAAACAAGCCTGTAAAAATGACTTATCTTTAGTTTTTTGGCACAGAAAGTTCAGAATTAATAAAGTGACAGGATAATTGCTAGGGCAGGAAAATGGCCAGAAGACGATCGACCAAAGTATAGACAATTCTTTGTTTTCCCATAAAAACTTTGCCTTTCATTTATACAGAAAAAAAAGAAAACACAACGACTTTTTGATCCAACCAATATTATATACAATTTTTTATTGTGAATTCTTGTCATAGATATGAGATGTACTCGTACGTAAATCTCATACCTAAGTACATTGATCTAAAGACACAGGAGCTAAAATTTTTTGGAGGTTATTTTTCATAAATTTAATCCAACTTTGGAATTATGTAAAATTGCCCAAATAAAAGATAAATTCAAAAGATTTAACTCTTCAAAAATGTTCATAAAGCCAAAAAAAGGGGGATCAGTATCAGTATTTGTCAATTCTCAAATAGATGGCGTGTTCGTGTCAAATTTTGACTATCAGTAATTTTGTCACACCTTAGATGATTAAATGTTCCACCAATTTGACAAATGGATTCTGAATCTATCGATTTCGATGATCGGTCCTGATTAATCGCATAGTGTATGTGCTTAAAGTACTAAGAATAGGAATAATAACAAAATGGCAACAAAAATGATTATAAAGGGTCTTTCATTAAGGACAACACATAACGATTGTAACGTGTTCTGTGTGGCTTGTAGCACCGTCTTGTTGAAACCACATATTGCCGATATCAATTTCATCTAATTCTGGCCAAAAATAATCCTCCAACATGGCACGGTAGCGCTCTCCATTGACGGTAACATGGTGATCGTTAGCATCAACGAAAAAATACGGCCCAATCACGCCTCCGGCATGTAAACCACACCATACAGTGATTTTTTGTGGATGCAATGGTGTCTCTTGAAGCACATGTGAATTTGTTGCTGTCCAATAACGCATATTTTGCTTGTTCACAAATCCGTTTAGCCAAAAATGAGCCCATCGCTGAGGATGATTTTTCGATCTTAAAGTTGCGGCGACCGACTGACTCGGAATTTCGGTAGTAATTTTTAATAATTTCCAAGCGTTACTCGTTCGTGAACTTTACCATGATGAAAATGTTGACTTTAATCTACGTTTTGACATTGATAGGTCCATTATTAATGTTTAAGGGTGCGTTCATATAAAGATACAAAATTGTTATGTCCCTATTAAAAGACACTATACTTAATTATGATCAATCAAAATAGAAAAATCTAAAAAAAAAAATCATATAATCATAATCCAACTTCCAAAAATTTGACAAAAACTTCTAACTGGATTTTTTAACTTTAAAATTTAATCGAATTTCTTTAGAAATAAAATTAACATTTTAGTTATTTATAAATTCGTGTTCAGCTCTATGAAGGAAGAAGATTTCATGGAAGACAGCCGGTGTTGTCCAATTAAAACAAACACACACAAACTTTAACTATAGTGAAATATGCCTTTTTTTAGTTAAAATGATGATCGTTTTTTTTTTTTTTTGAATGTCTAAATTATCATAAAATCTAAAAAAAGCGCGATGAGAACTTCAGTGTAAGTTAAATGACATTTTGATGGCCGTTTTTCGCGTTTTTTTTTTTATATTTAATGTCCATTAAGATTGACAACGGGCAAAAGAAACACACATAAACCAGATTGAAAGAAAAAATTCGATGAGTGAATTTAAAAATATCTTAAAAAGAAGCTAAAAAAAAAAAAAAGTTCTGTAAAATTTCTGTTTTTTTCTTGATTGAAAGGGAAACCTTCACATTTTCCTTGTTTTTTATTTCGGGGAAAATTTTAATGAATTAATTTTAAACTTGTTATTGACACAATTTGTCAATCGAGATAAAAAAAAAGGTGGATATGGACATTTTAAATGTCAACAAACAAGCAAAAAGAAAAAAATATCCCATTGAAAGTGTTAAAATAAATATCGATAAATGATTAATTTATTTATTTTTAAAAGCTTGCAAAAATTTTTAGTTAAATTTTCATTTACTTCCTTTTAAGAATATACAGTCTGTTTAAGAAGAATTTGTAAAAAAAAGAAATTGAACAAGTAAACAATACTTTGCAAATTTTTTCAGCTGTTCTTCATAAGCTATTACCAAAGATCCTATAGTAGTAATATGTATACGATTTTTGCTATTACCTTGTTAAAATGAAGGAAGATATATACACCAAACTCTCCTATAACACGGTAGATAAATTCCTGCGAAGAGAAAAAACGGGATCATGGGTGCCCGCAATTTTTCTTGTTTCTTGTTCCGAATTAGAGCGAAACCATGGAGTGTTATAGGAGGAAATTGGGTGTAGGTGTATATTTGGTCTTATGTCAAAAATGAATTGAGAGTACCGGAATTGTGTCGTAATGTGAAAATTTGATAATGCCATCTCTATGTACGCATTCGAATATGAATTTTGCTTGTGAATGAATTGCAGTAACGTCAATTTTATATGTAAAATTTCTTTTCGCTCGAAGTGCAATAATAAATCTATATTATATACTATAGTTGCAAAATTTTTTAACCAGTCGAAAGAAGCAAACGGAAAACGTTCGATCGTCCTGTTAAGCAATTATTTACACAGGTATTTACACCTACTAAATAAATGGCCTTAATATAAAGTTATCTAATTTCACACAAAAATTTAGAGAAGTACATATTTATAAAACCAATACAAATGATAGAATGCAGCAATACGTTGCTCATGTTATTTTGCATTAAAAACATGTTTCTGCATTTAGCTTATATATTTTATTAATATTTCTCCAGACTTATCATCACTCTATTCGGCGTTAAATATGATAAAGTAGGCTTTGGCTGAACGCAGTTAATGCAAGACTATTTTATACCGACAAACAGATGTTAATGAAATAGATTTCAGTGATTGCAGGCACAACTAAGAGCAAAATCAATAAACAGAATAAATCTAGGTTTATTTGAATTATAATCAGCTATGTATTTGTTTGAAATTATCATCGAGTGGTATTAGTAATTGGTGGAAAAAAATTCAAGATTGTAGATCAAAGTGTAACTAATGATATAGTATGGAAACTTCCTATCCCTACCATGACGACGTTTTTCAAATTTTGACTGTTCTTTTTCTCTCCACTGCTGGCATAGATAGCTATATATTGTATGTATGGGTGAAAGAGAAATATAATGTAAGCAAAGAAGCACGTGTTGAAATTTATATGACAATGCACAAATACTAGAAGAAAGATGTGGGGAGAATGGTGGGAGTCAAAAATGAAATTTTTAAGAAATTCGTAGTGGCACCTACCACAGTTTTTCCCCCACCCATATTACGAGCGGACTTTCAATAAAATTTTTGAGGATTAGCGAAATATTGTTAATATTTTTGACCTAAGAAAAAAAATTTTGAGGAATGCAAATTGAAATTTCAACGTTCATTTGATCCTTTCACGTGTTTTTGCTTATTCTGGCTACTTCGCTAGCTTTCCATACTTTATCATTACCTATACTTTTTTGTAGATCGTTTTGAACAGACTGTAGGGGTGTAGTATTCACATAATTGGGTTGGTGAATTAATTATTCATCGTTCTGGTTAATAATAATATTGCTACAAAGAAAATTTTATTTTTAGTTTCATTAATTTTTAAATTAAAATTATAGAAATCTTCTTTGATTAAATTTTTTTTGAAAGAAACGAAAAAAAAACTAGTATTCATTATGACGAAATTGGATATTCCCAAAATATGTACAAATTAAACATGATTAGGAGTTAAAATTGATTGTAAACATTTCTTCCTCAACACTAAAACGCAAAAAAACAAAAATAACTTAAGAAAAACAGATTTTCTTCAAATAAAATATAAAAAATATATAATTTTAAATATAATCAATTTATAAGAAGTTGTTCAACTGTGCGATATCAAAATGTAAATAAAAAAGACTATACGACGATCAATTCTTTAGTAATATTTTTTTTTTCTTTTTTTTTGGGTAAATCCACGATTCAGAATTACAACTTGTACGACGACCAAGAATATAACATGAGTAAAAAAAAACACGTTTAAAAATGCTATTAAATTTAAACACAAAAAAAAAAAACAATAACGACCAAAATGACTACTATTGATCTAAAGTTGATTAGATCAAGATCTCTGATCTGTCCTCGAAAAACCAAAACAAAATAATAATTTGATCTCATTTGTCATGATCATGGTCATTTTTACAAAATCCGGAAAAAGATTTTGATTTCTAATTTATTAATAATTGGATGGGATCAGTAAATATGCGATCATTCGAAATAGATTTTACTCTAATCGAATTGGAAAATTGAAGTAGTGGTACAAATTTTCCTAAAAAATTTATTGTTTTAATATTGGAAATCTTCTTGTATTAAAATAGTCAAAGGTAGTAATTTTTCGCATCTGAAGTAGTACAAAACAAGTTCAGAGCTCTTATAAAATACTAATCTCTTTTACTTGATCTTGACGTAGAAATATTTCCAACCGAAATTTGAAAACTAATCCAATTGAAGTCGAGATCCTTGCACTAGTTGGCAAGTTGGGAAAAATGTAACAAAAATACACGAACATAAAAGATAAAATCACGTACAAATCAAGCGAGCCAAGAAAAGCCAAGGGCATTTATGACCATCATAAGTTAATGTTGCTACTCATCAAGGATAGATCATCAGTGAGCGAGAGCCACAAAAAGCATAGTTCCTTTGACTTAGTGACGCGTCCACACCAACTGTGAGCGTATTCGCAGAGAACTAGTTTGATTCTTGCTCGCTTCCTTGGTTTGGACGACTTTTAAAAGGCAAAGATTCTTGTGAAATTCAAGATAACTAACTGTAAAAGAAATTGTATTATTTATTTAGAAAAGAATGATATAAGTTCATGGCGAGAAATAAGAACAGCAACAAACAACCAGTGTCTTCCTTGATATAAGAATGATATAGCAAAATGCACCTCATTTTCCGGGTCAACAAAAAGTGATAATGAATAAAAAAAAAGATTTACAAAAAATTTAATTACCATTCAATTCAGAAATGGACAACGATCTCTGTTGCTAATTCTTGCATTTAAGATTGCTGGATATTTAAACAATTCCAAGACGAGGTCAAAATTATGATTTAGAGAGGATCGTGCTAATAAATGATTTGTATATATATGATTCGGTAATTATCAATAATTGCTTTAAATTTAATTACATTTCAAGAAAAGAAAAAAAAAATTACTGACATATTTATCCGGATTTTTTGGTATATTGTATTAAAAATTTCCGCATTATCAAATAATTATAAGATCAAAATGAATTATGATCGATATTCTATTCTATACATATATATAGATATAGACAAAAAGTTTTTATATATTTAGTATATGAAAATTCGGATCCGGCTAAACAAATTAGATGCTTCATAATTGATGTTTTGGCATTGAGTTTTTATAATCATCTCACAAAACCAGAATTATAATTTTTATTGTGTACGATTATATTTTTAATGATATTTTAAAAATATATAAAAATAGAATTATTAATTTTTAAGTTTTTAATTTAAAAAATTAAAAAAAAAATATATTTTTATTTGATAAAAACATATTTTCATTTAAAACGGAAATCAAATACAATTTTCTCGTCCATAATTATTTGAATAGTAAAATCAATTAATTTAGGTTATACCATATTTAAATGAAGACTGAATAATTTAACGTTTACTTCCAAAATTTTGTACAAATCTACAGAGTGTTCCTGAATGTTTTTCATATAGGCTTTATTTGGTAGTAGGGCATGGTTTGAATAATTGAATACTTGAGCAAACAGAACATGTTCTATTTTTTCATTGTTCAAACAGAAATGAAATAATTCTTTCATTTAAGAGAAACAAAGCAAAATAAATTTGAAAAAAATAAATTAGACGCGATCTTACCAATACCTTTTATGAAAATGACATAAACAAAAAATTCTAGGCCAAAGTTTTTTCAAGTGTTGGTAGTAAATTAAATTTTGTAGAGATCGACAAAAACGGATCAGAAATAATCAGAAAAAAAGGACTTTGCCGAACTTCTGTCAGAAAGAGTAGAATGTCTGAATGGCCAATTTTTTGACATTTAGCAAATTTTATTACAGCGATCAAGAATCTTAATTTATGTCAGACTTTTATTTTCGAAGTTATGGGAACGTGAATTTCAAAATTGAAATTTTGAATTTTTCAAATCAAGACAAGTGACTTCAAAATGAAAAATACAAGCGTGGAATCGTTTAATTCGATTTTGTCAAGTCGAGTTCCACGATTCCTATCCAGTTTAGTAAAGATTTAAGCTTTCATAAGAAAACAAGAGATAAAATTAAAAAATTGCCGTAAAATGAATTTGGCCATTGTACATATGGCTGAAGGCAAAATAGGTATACGAAATCTCTAGGCCTGATATTTTTCAGGTCTGCCGTGTCATAGAGGTTAATTAATTCTTTTGATCCAGACGTGGTCATTTAACCCTCAAATTTACTATAATTCTAAGTCCTTCTAATTCATTGTTTCCTTAAAAAAAAACTTGAAAATACAATTTACTGGAAAAAAGCCCTATCAACCAACATAATACAATTCCCATTTTCGAAACACCTTATATTTGAAAAACTTTCTAAACAAGAGACATATAAAAATAGTTTTTTTTTTCACAAACAAGCAACAAATCTTTTCAAATGTAGTTTTTTTTTTGTTGGTTTAAAGTTTAGCGATATACACAAGCGGCTAGCAACTATAATATCGGCAAGCACAGGTATTATAAGATTGAATATCATTAAAAGGAAAAAAAAAACAGCCAAAACAAGCGCGACCGATCAAATATTATTAACCATTTATTCTAATATAAACTCTTCTCTGTGGTGGAAGAGTTAATAAGTTTTTAGGTCCGCTTTAAAGTTTTGTCTGTGAACCAGAGTCAATGTCTTATTAGTACATGCCAAACGGTGTGAGTCAGGGTCTTAAACTATTTATAAAATTGCTGTTGTTGGTGTTTTTTTTTGGTATGTGTCTTCTTGCATCTTTTCTTGTTTGATAGGTTTTTATTTTTCTTTTTAGAAAACTGACCATAAACATTATTAATCGTATGTCTACCGATTTTGATGATGCAAAATGATAATGAAAATATTATTACATGCGACGCGACCCGGAAATCCTCTTGACCTGTAATCAATTTATGAATTTATGTATTTTTTTAACATCCGTTTAGTCAATTTTTACAGTAGTTGTTTGTTAGCGCGACATAATTTTCATTTGACACAAAATTGTTGGTAGTAGAATTTGTTGAAGAAATTCAAATAAGTCTTTTGATTTTGAAGACGCGATAGTATTTTCTTTCTTTTATTTTGTTGGAAAATAAATGATTTGTTATATTTCTTTAAGATTTTCGAATATTTGAATATAGTAGAATCAAATAAAGTAGTACATTTCCATAATGTCAATCAGAAAAAAAACTTGTTCTACTCAATTTTTTAGGTTTTTGGAAGAAGAAATTGAATTTATATTAAAGTATAGCCATTATTTGAACTACAAATTAATCAACATTTTCACTGAAAAATTTTCTTCAAAGGTGAAGATCATTTCTGGCTAAATCGTTACGTCAATAAGAAAAATTTTCGTATTTGAAGTAAAGAAAATCCAGAACTCATTCAGCACAATCCGTTTCATCCTCAGAAGGTAACAGTTTGGTGTGTCATCAGTCCCTATTTCTTTCAAACTGAAGAAGAGCTGCACGTTACAGTCAATGGCTACGTTTACACCGACAAATTTTTAGGTCACCTAACTAAAAGTTAGGTTTGGGTCAGACGTGTTTACACCGTACTAGACCCAAGTCTAAGACAACGTCATATGTGAACATTTATAGAACTTGGATATCAAGAAATCAGCTGTTATCTGTCAAAAGTTCTTAAGTCGATTTAAATTTAAGGAGAGTCTGCAATTTAAGTGACCTAACCTAAGTTACTTTGGGCGTGTTTACACCGTCATATTTAGGTCGACCTAAGCACTTAAGTCTCTTTTTAAGGCTCGGTGTAAACGTAGCCAATGAGAGCACACGTTACAGATTAATGATCAATTATTATTTCTTTCAAAATTTAAATAACATTGATCTCACTGAAATGTGATCCCAACAGAATAGAGTCACGTAACATTTCAAACATTTCTAGAAATGATCCTGCCAATTTGTGATATCACTCCGTTGGATTATTTCCGTGGGAATATGTAAAAGTCACTTGTTTATGTTGATAAATAAACTAACAACAATTAAACAATTGAAGAACAACATAACTTGTGTTTTATTAGTGAAATTGGATCAGTTTTGTGTGAAAGAGTGACTGAAAATTGATATTATGTAATTTTAATTTGTAAAAAAAACGTTCTTTTCAAGCAATTTTTATACAATATTTTGGATCAAGATTTTCGTGAAATGTGGAGACTAAAACAATCCGCTATATTACGAAATAAGTAGAGTTTAGAGTCCTTATCAAAATGTTGCCTTTAGTTTAAATTTTTCAAGAACTAGAAATGCCCTTATTTTTGGAAGTTGAAAAAAAAAACTTTCGCAACATTTGTTTATAAACATTTAGTTATACCAAAAGATTCAAAATTGCCAAATAGAAGTTCGCGTTAATAAATGATTTTTTTTTCTAATTTATTAAAATTTTAAAATTATAATATTGAATTTTATACAAATTATTTTATTTAGCACGAATAATAAGTTTCCATTGCGCATTTTTAATTTTTTTAATTTGTTTTGCAACAATTTATCGTAAAACATGTCAACAAAATTCCTTTACGGAATTTCATAAAAGGCATTCGAATGACAAAATAATATGAATTAATTATAATGAATAATTACATAGCCTAGGAAAAAAAAATACACTTTGTGTATAGGAAGTTCATTAACACATTAATATTATAAGACGTAAATTTTTAATTTCACATAAAAGATACAACTTTAAATATAGTATAGAAAAAATTTTGGGAATCACAAGGTAAAATTAATACTATAGTAAAGTCATTGGCTTATAAGAGAGTAAAATGATTTTGAGATATTGATTCAAGGAGATGTACACCAACAAAACTACACTGATAAATTGTTACATATTTGAGTATTTCCCTTAGAAATTTAAAACCAAAATTTTTTTTTAGCATATATGGAAAGTTGTTTCTCAAATGAACATCTATAGAGTAACTAATAGAAATATTAGAGCCTCTGCAATATATTCTGATAAAATCGTACCTTATTTAAAAAATAATACCAATTTCAAGTCAAATTGGTTCGTAATTAAAATGTTAATCTGGTTAATATCTGGACCGAAGGCCAGAAAATTGATAAGAATAATTGTGAATAGAATATTTGAAATATGTACTAAAACAAAATTTTAATAAAATCAGTAAAGGATCACACGTCATCTCCAGCTTATCATAAAATACAACATTTTGGGCTTAACCAACTTAACACATTGTTGTCCGAGTTGGACGAGTTTACTCATCTTTTCATGTTCAAACGTTGTTGACCGATGACGAGTTAACTCGTCATTGCACTTGCATTATCTATTTCAATTTTTTGAAACCCAGGACGATATAGAATATTGCAAAAGCTTTGATGATTGTGTTTAGTCGACTCCGCTTTATTAAAAAAATACATACGAAATAATAGCCGGCTATTGCACAAAATTTGATGTTTCTAATTTTTAATACAGTACTTACTTAGAAAAATCTATTTAGTTTGCCTAACTTTACTTTAAGCGGTAAAACTTGATCCTTACCTGTAAATAAAAGAAAATTTGTTTTAGTGAAAATTGAAAAAAAAATTTGTATGACTTGTAAAACCGTTTTTATTTAATTTTTAAAAGAAAATATACTAATTCTGATCCCATTATCACCAAAAACTATATTTATTTATGATTTTAGTATAAAAAATTTTTGTTCAAGTTTAGAGATTCGTGATATTAAATTCAACATTCATAAACAATATCCATAGTCCAATATCTCGAATAAAATATCGCGAGTTTACACTATACCCGGATCTTCGCGGTAAAATAAATTAAAAGAGTAGGAATAAAAAAAAAGTAGAAACAAATATGAGAAGAAAAAAAAATGAAAGCAAAAAATAAATATTTATATTCGTGCAAAACGAAATTCATATAAGCTTGCTACACGGTCAATTTCCAATTCCAGGGACTTTGTTTTAACTCTACTTTTTTTCTTTTTCTTTTTTTTTGCTGGCATTGTTAAACATGCTAACTATTTAGATAATCATTTTAGTTTATATTATTTCAATTGTTTAAAAGTTAACTCTTTTAATTGGAATGGAAGATCCCATATCGACGTCTATAATCCAATGAAATTGGTGGTAATCAGGTGTGATAATGATCAATGTAACTCGGTTTTTTTGAAAGCAAATCTTTTGATCGAATTGGATAGGTAAATTTAAAGGCTCATGAAGTGAAAAAAATAATATAAACCAATCCACAAACATTTACTTGATATTTGAACTGTATTGCGCAAAATATATTGATTTGATTTACAGATTTTCTGATCATATGACACATAGTGTAATAAGAAATATGTTGTTATTTGCATAAAAGGCCATAAAAACCACATGAATAAAGTAGAGCGAAAACCTTTTTGGAACTAAACAGGATCTACAGGGTAGAGGTAGCATTTTATAGACACTACAAGACTGAGTTTAAAGCTTTTTATGTTCGAATTCATGCATTTTATGATATATCTTTTTAACATCAAGCCACATATTTGTCGTATACAGGATTTAATAGTGCTTTTATCATATTGTACATTCGCATAGGTTCAAATGCACTGCTCGGGAAGGGAACCTGATTTCATATAACTTGAAGAATAAGAAAAATCGTTTCATTTTTTTCCTTTCAAATTAAGAATTTTACTAGGTTTTTAAGGTTTAACTAGAAACATAATTATGTTCTCTGCTTAAAATAACTTTATTGGTAGTTTCTTAGTTTATTTCTTTCTTATTTTATCAAGTTGAAATGTTCAAACTGAAGCCATTAGGTTTAGGAAATTATAATTTTGAGAATTACTATATTACTGAGTCTGTCCAAAATACTTAAGTCGAAACTATTTTAATTTAGGATTATTATTATTAAATGGGACAAATCTCGAAAATTAAACTTATTCTATTTTTTTGACAAAAAAAGAAGGTTAATCATGAATTTTATCAGAAAAATAAACTAGTTTTTTTATATAATCATATTTAGTAAAACAGAAAGAAAGCTTTTTTCTTGGTTAAAAAGCCCAAATAAAAAACAATAAAATAAAGGAAAAATTAAATAATTCGTTCAAATTCTTTATTAAATTACAGTTAAGTGAAAATTTCTCCTCACTTAGGGTTTGAATACAAAATATACAAAGAAATTTTTCGTGACGTTAGGTCAAAAACTATATATTTTTGCTTTTTGGTTAGATCGAACACAATATACACATTTATAACAACATAGATGGAGTATAAAATTGTAGAAAGTTAATATCTAATCCACAAATGGTGTTGTTCGTTTCTCACATGAAGATTCTTATCTAAGAAATGCAGCATTTTTATGAATCCGGATTTCTTGGATTCAATTCTGTTTCACAATGGTCCTAAGGATTTTCTGTTCGAGTCCGAGGAACATTTTAGGCCTTCAGTAATCTAGTCCAATCAGTATCATTTTAATTATTATCCTAAAAAGTAATGGCAATGTTCCCAAGCGATCAGTATATATCTGATCTTGAAAAAAACTAAGAACTTATAAAAGGGGGTACTTGTTCTGAAGAAATCTTCTGAGCAAAAAAAAAAAATACATCAATTTGGTATTCAAAATTAAGGTATTTTCAGATAAAAAATGTCCAACGAAAAACACGCAAGTTTGGCAGCTCTTCAAAGGAACGAATGGAAGTTTAAATACCGTTGAAAAAACAGCAAATCCTGAATTAAAAAATCTTGTTTATGACAGGCTAGAACTTAAGTCCAGTTTGATGTTAGCATCTGAATTAAATATCGTAGTTTGTGTCACAAGTTTAAACTAAAGTTCCAACAATGTTGCTGGCGTAAATTAGCAGCGCTTTATGCATAAAATTCAAAAAAATAGTAATAAATAAAATAAAGTTCTGGTCAAAAAAAACAGTTTTATTTGATAAATAATTTACAATCTTTGTCAGATCAGACACGTTTCTTTTATTATGTTTACCCAATTTTTTTCCGGTTAACCTACATAAACCGGAACAGAAATAGACTTTTTTTTTCTCGTGTTTAATATTTAAGAAAAAGAAGAAAAAAATAAGAATTAAAAAATCGCCGGATATGAAACTAATTTAAATGTTGCAGTAGCGGGGAGGCTATTCGTCTCAAGCAAAAAACAAATATAAAGTGAAAATCATAAGAAAAGCTTCTTTAAAGAAAAACATTCATCATCGTGTAAGTCGATTTTCTCTCTGTGTACTTTTTTGTTGGTAAAGAAAAACTTTTACTTCATATTACCAAAGCAGGTTGGCTGGTTGTTGGAATATTAAGAAAGAAGAAATTCATGGCCAAACCAGCCCAACCATGTAATAAGCGGATTTTGCAGTTATTTTGTATACACTATATCTGGTCACAAGTTAACCGATGGAGGTTCATTGCTAGTTTAAATTGTAAAATAAAAAACCATGATTTTTCTTTATTTTTTTTGTATCAAAAAAAAATTCGTTACAACAAATAGAAAAGTGGGCGGCTTTTGGGCTTGGGTTTTATAGGACTTGTAATAAAAACTTTTAAAAGAAAATTTTGTTTACCTTTTTCTTTTGGCGTACGCGATGGTTGTTTGTATACGAAAAAAATATAAAAAAAAAGACTAATTTTAAAATTATTTTTCTCATGCATGAATTTCGTAAAAATTCGTTATTTTTAATGTAAACAAAAATAAAATTTGAACCGGATCTAGTAAAAAAAAAAGCAATATCGAGACATTTACTTGAATTTTTGTTTTTTTTTATGTTATTTTACAATTAAGAATTCAAATTGAATTAAAAAACAACATAAAAAATAACAAACAAAAAATTTTATATGTTAATGAATGAAAAATGTACGTACAACGTCTTTTTATTTATTATTTAATATTTATTGATAATTAAGAAAAAAAGACAGAGTGTTTCGCGAAGATTAGACTTCTGCGCATAAGCGACTTACCACGTACGGTGAATTTTGTTTTAAAATTAAAAATTTTTATTTATTCTTCCAAATCGATTTCGTCCCCCTCAAAATAATCCCCCCAGCTACAATACACTTATGCCAACATTTTTTCCAATCTTTGAAGCATGCTAAAAAGTCGTCCTCAGGTATAGTCTTCAATGCGCGTAGAGATTCACGTTTGATCTCTTCAATCGACTCAAAACGATTTCCCCGGAGTGGTCTCTTGAGCTTTTGGGAACAGTCAGAAGTCACACGGTGCTAAATCAGGCGAATACGGTAGTTGTGGAGCGACATGAGTGGAGTTTTTGGCGAAAAACTCACGCTCTCTTTTGAAAAAATTGAGAAATTTTGGCACCAAACGCGATTTGACTCTTCTGAGGCACAAATGATCCTTCAAAATTGCTTGCACTGATCCAATTGATATTGCAAGAATGTCGGCAAGATCTCGAATTGTTAATCGACGATTTTCGAGCACCAATTCTTTGATTTTCTTGATGTGTTGCTCATCAATTGACGTCGATGGTCGTCCAGACCGTTCCAAGTCATCAACACGTTCTCTGCCTTCTTTGAAGTCTTTGTACCACTTGTAAACATTTTTCTGTGACATAGTCTCATCACCGAAGGACGTTTCAGCGGCGGAAATTTCATTCCGCAAGCAAAATTTAATAGCACTTCTTTGCTCAACAAAATCCGAAATCGTAAAAATCTCCAAATTCACTTTTATTTGTTCACAAAACCAAGCGTAAACTAAAAACTAATGATGATATTCACATGTAATTTGTCACAGATGTCATTAACAGTCCTACCAACTTGGAAAAAAATTCATTTGTCCGTTTTGGTTAACGCGGGAAGTTTAAATTAAAAATTCACCTTACTTTTTGAACACAGTAGTATATACTAGGATTTTCAGTCGATTATTTTTAAAGATGCGACTTCGTCTAGAAAATACAATATAAAGCAATCAAAGCGATCTAATTGAAAAGGGAACAATTGCGGATAGAATGAAAAACAGCTATTCGGTTTTGAGAAAGTGACATTAAAATTTAGTTAAATTGTTAAAAAATCCGAGTTAAATGAATGCAATATTTAAATGGATTTTGATTTGCAGCTTTATTGAGATTTGTTTGGCATAAGTAAAGGAAAAGAACCAGCACCACTCGCGCCTTCTTAATCTTACGTACTCTGAAGTTGAAGCGTGTAACTCGATTTGATCCTTGATCCAAATCATAGCAAGCGATAATACTTTTTCGATTCAATTTAGTTTTAATCAAATTACACGATTCCCATCCTTGTTTTTTCACAAATTTTAGGAATGAAAAGTCTTAGACATTGTAATTATAAAAACTATAACAAATCTAATTGCCTTTTCATGGCAAAATTTGGAAAAATACTTATTATTTGTGGTTTTAAAAATTAACATGAAAATTCTGTATCCCTAAAAAGACTTGTCAAAAAATGTATTTATTTAAGTCACATCTTAAAAGAATCAACTGAAAATCAAGGTAGGCATTCTGTACGGTAATAGGCGATTGTCGCTCGTCGCTTGTCACTTTTCGGCATTCCGTAAGGGGATATCGCCGTCAATATCGCCGCATATTGATGAATTTGAAGCGACAGCTCAAACCCTGTCACTTTCATATAATTTTAGAAGTTGTTTTTGGCAATTTATTACGAAAAAATTAAGTTGAAGCGAGAACGAAAGTGATCGCCTTACGTAATGCCGAAATATGCGGTGATCACTTTCAAATTAGCCACAAGTGACAGTCGCCTATCGCTATACAAAATGCCAGTTCAGGGTTTAGAGAGAAGTTTTATTACCAAGTATAATTACAAGTGTGGGCATGCAATTGAAAAACAAGCTATTATAGTCAACTCGAGTTAAACAACATTTAGTGCCATATTGAAGATATAGATGGCACAAATTGAGATTTTTGTGTTTTTTTTATTGCACTATTTGAATTGAACAGAAAATTTGTTTGAATTTTGAATCTCGATATTAATAAAGCGATTTTAATGTTTGTCAAACTCAACGCAGAATAATAATAACCGA
Source organism: Xylophagus ater (assembly GCA_963422695.1). NCBI lineage: Eukaryota > Metazoa > Arthropoda > Insecta > Diptera > Xylophagidae > Xylophagus > Xylophagus ater. The sequence continues at coordinate 61,008,103 of OY730478.1, read as the reverse complement.
AAAATTTTCTTGACGACACTGTGCCCATGGAACCACCCGACTTAAAGGAAATCCTACGTTTATATTTAAAGAGATATTTTGTCTTATTTCGATCTAAATTCATTGAAATTTGATTGGTTTTCCTGGCGATTTTATATCATTTTCGAATATTACAATTTCAATATGTGTATTAAAGTTTTTTGTTTATATTTATTTTTTTATAAGCCATTCACTTTTAAAAATGCCACAAGAATAATTGTTATACTTTTGTTTTGTTTTGTGAATTTTGTATATGAAATAAATATTAAGGAAACATAATTTACGCATAAAAAAAGTCTTACAACATTATTTATCGACGTTCCATAATAAGAAAAAAAAAAAGTATTTTGAAGGACAAAAATCAGATAGAATTGATTGGTTTTTAAAAGATTTATGTTAAAATAAAATTTCAGCAAGAAAAAATATATTTGTGAAAAGAAAACAATATGGAAATTAATCAAGTTGATTTTTGTAGACCCAAAAGTTTATTGATAATCAGATCCGGGAAAGTTCACCACAAGAAAATAACTTATTCAAATTCTATTAAGTATACAAATCACGTATATTTGGAAAATTGGACGGAAAAGTAGACGGTAAAACTGGCCAGCCTTTTCCAGCGTCTATAACAGGCCACGACGCATAATTAACAGGGTCTTTCGAATCCATCTCATAATTAATATACAAAAAAAACGATAAAGAAAGTCATCATTGAATTTAGAAATTTTAAAAGGATATTTTTCAAGTTCTTGAAAACAATTTCAAAACAAAAAATTCTTTTTTAAATCCAATGCTATTATCAAAGGTATTCTCTAATACTTCTGGAAAACCTGCAAAATCTACAGTTTTCCGTTTCACACGTACATGGAGAAGATGCAAAACTGAGAAATTTCAAAATAGTGAATCTTAGCTTCATAAGCATATGGAAAAGATTGGAAAACTCATTGTGTATTTCAAAATTGAGAAAACTACAAATGGCATTTGAATTACCGCCCAAAAAGTACGAAACAGCCTACCAAATAATTAAGGTTTGTCATTCCAAAGGGTTTGTTTTTCATATTTTCCTGATTGTCTAGCTAGAAAACTGGCATTTAGGACTTAATTTCATAGCTTCACGGAGATGATGAGACAAACCTAGAAAATTCAAAACGACGGCTGTAACTGCGACTCAAACTCTTACATATTTATTGATATACCATATGCCTTTCGGAGATAGGCCTAAACATAAAAATATGAAACAATAATCATATCCAGTTTTATTCTTTTATATTATATTATTTTTATTCTATTGCCATTTTTTTTTTTAACATAACAACATAAAAATGTTAAACCACCTGCTGTGATTGAATTTATCAAGATTTTGCGCGCAAGCGTGGGTGAATAGATGACGTTCAACTCATTTTGAAAAGCTTGACTTACAAAAAAGAAAAAAAAACAACAACGTCTTTGAAGGAATTTTAAAGATCGCAAGAATATTATTTTAAGATCATGACGTTGACGTTTTTGTTTCTGGTCATTTTTATTATTAGAGAGGAGGAGGACAGACACAAGAATCGAGAACAGAGATTGTTATCGCGCGCGAAATTAGATTTCTTCGTTCAAAGCCGGGCCACCGAAAATATCATCAAGTTTTTTTTATGTTTGTTTCTTTTTTTAATGAAATTAATATTTTTTTTACTGATTTATTCATTGATTATAAAATCGATATGAATGTCATCGAGCTTTTGTTGAATACAAATTGAAAAGCGTTTTTTTTTTGGTTCTTTTCAAATCCTGACGACAGGTGGAATTTTTTTTTTTAGCAAAATATTTATGAAATTTTGTTCTGAGATGAAAGAACTTCATTGACTTTTTGTTTTGGGTATATAGAAAAAAATCTATAAATATAAATTTGACGTGTTTTATAATAACTTGAAATAACTTCGATAAGGGAAAGCCCCTGTATTAAAAGAAAAATATTCTAGTTCGACCCGAGAGTTAGATTTTATTTTTAGGGTGTTAGGTCGCAGTACAGGACCTTAAGATCTATTGTACCCCTTTTCTTTGGTGCAATAGTTAAGTTAACCTCCCATTCCACAGCATCTCCTCCAGACCTATTTCTCTTAGAGAGTTAGTCCTTCAATATTTTAATGTCTATCAATTCGAATCAACGACCAAGAAGGAATTGATAGATTCAGTCTGTGTTTCACCTCACATACAATTTCATCTCACACTTTACTTGGTAATCCTACAGTCACGATTGTGCCCTATGAGAGAAATGGGACAGATAAACAGCCAAAACTAATAACATTTCAAGACTTTTTCTACAATAACTTTGTTTCTTCTTTTTTAAATTTTTTACAATTCGTAGATGGCCTAGGTCCTAATAGCGTAAATTTATTCTGAAAATTTTATTCAAATCGGTAAATTAGTTTTTAAAGTACATCCAAAAAAGTTTATGAACAGGCGACAATTTCTTTCTGCACTATCCTTGGACCGATTTGACCGAAATTTAATACAGTCCCGCCTAATTATGTAACCAACCTAAGTAAATACATAGTTTCAACAAAATTGCTGTACAAATTGTCCAATAAATCCCGAAAACGATAAAAACAACGACAACCCAGTCAGCCTGATTTTTGCTTTATAACTAGGAACAAAGTTGATGGATTGTGTTGAAATTCAATACCAAACCGAGTAAAAGAATAACAAACTAACATTTTAAATTTCATCAAAATCGCATAATGCGTTTTTGAGTTATCTTGTACACGGATGTAGGTGCATAAATCGATACATCTTTTGATCCTCTACACATCCATAGCTTTTTGAAACCCTTCTACGATGAGATTATTTTGCTATGTATTACAAATGTGACAAAACTAATAGGACTCTCTGGACATACAAAATTAAATGCATTTTCTGCACTGCACTGCAATTTTTAATAAGAAATATTATTTTTGTTAAAACAACTGTCAAAACACCTGTTTCCGCAAATTCTTTTTCCCCTCCCTCAAAAATTTCGGAATAATCGTGCGCATATTTTTTTCCTACAAAAAAAAAAAAACATATTTTGACAGAGTACTAAATAATTAGATCCAAAAGTTTTTTTTGTCTTATTTATATATTAATTCCTTGATTCTACCGGAACTGCATTAAAAAACGAGAATAACATATTTTGTTATTTTTTTTTACCTGTACTCGAGTTATGATTTCCTTGTCATTATTCTCTGTGCTAGAACTGTCAGAAATCACTTGAAATAGAAAATCATTTTCACTTTGTTTATTATTTGCACTAAAATTTGGCACTTCAATTGATTTAAAACCGAAAACTGCACAAATCTTATCTTTATGATTTTCAATAACCCGTAAATGTTTCGGTTTAACATTTATTCGAATATGAAATATATTGTTTTCATCATTTACAACATTAAATTTTTCATCCATATTTTCTATTACCGACGTTTTTTTTTAATGATATAACCAATTACATTTTTACTGACACTCTATTAATAGTTAACAAACATTATTATTAAATTATTTTCTTCATTTTTTTTTTTATATGAAAATATCACGTATTTATATGAATTCTTTTCTTTATATATATATTCGAATATATATATTCGGTAAAATGAATAATTGATAATTGATTAACATTAGTAATGTAATTTATTTTTTATTTATAAAAGTTAGGTAAAGAATACAGAACTACAAAATGGCGTCAAAAATTAGTCGGGACACAGTAGTTCAAAATAAATAATTAATATAATTATTTTAAAAAAACTTAAAATTCAAATCAATTTTACTGTTTATTCTTAAATAATTTAATAAAATTGAAAATGTTAATAAATTTAAATTATTTTTAATTCTCAAAATAAAAAAAAAAAATACATGAATAGAAAATGGCGTCGCAAACAATCTTGGACACAGTTGCTAAAAATGAGTTAATATAACAATTATTATCAAAAATCTTGTAATTAAAATCATTTTTAATATTAATTCTTAATTAATTTAAAACTATTAATATAATTATATTTTCTTTCATTATAAAAATTCAGAAAAAAATATGATTATGCACAACATCTAGCAGACACTGAAATATGACATTTTATTTCAGTAAACATCACGCGAATATTAACTAACTTCACATTGTATATTTTTAGTATTTTTCACTTTTTGTTTACATTTTTTTTTTGTATGAAATTTTTTGTAGAAACATTTCACCTTTGTCAACATTTTTTAAAAACATTTCACTTTTTGGAATTTATGCTTTATTATGGGGAAAAAAATTTATTGTATTATTTTACTTTCACGCTAGATGGAGCTGATACGAATAGAAAGATTTTGAATTTGTTTTAGAAAAATTTAAATAATTTTTAATTAATAAAAAGAAAATCTTTATTTAGTTTAATTTAAATTGAAAAAAATTGTATTTAAAACTCACAAGAAGCTGAATAATAAAATGTGACAATAGTATCTAAAAATCAAAAGAAATAATATTTCAATTTTAAGAAAAAATTTATTTTGTAATAATTTAAAAAAACAAAAATTATACAAATTAATTAATTTCTTTTATTTCCTTCCACTTGAATACAGGATTTTCCCATTCTTGTTATTTTGAATTTCTATTTTAGGAGATTTGGCTAAATTGTATTGAAATTGGTTTAGACATTTTTGAGTTATGATGGAAAAAACATTCAGGAGAAGGTAGAGCACAATATGTCGGAAAACCAATAATGTACTAAACTAGAGGCAAAACACATCTCCAAAATGAAGTTGAAGTCGACATTTTTAGTTCTTATGTTAAAAAAAAAATTCAATCTTCGAGAACTTTTGTAAACTAATCGAAAAATAAATGAAATTTCCCGAGTACCCGGATACTTGGGTACTCAAGGTTGGATACATTAGCCTTGTCCTACTTAATTTCTTTCGGAAAATTCCGCCTTACTTACAAGAAGGAAAATAACAACCAATCTTTTATAATCTTTCATTATCTAAGAAAAAAAAAAATTAAGGACCTTTCTAAATATCGTATTTCCATTGAATTTGTACAAAACTTACGATCAAACTTGCTACACAAAATTCAAGAAGAAAAATCAAAATGGTTCTTCTTTTTTCTTTTTTCATTTTATTTTTAATTAATTTTTCTTAAATATTATTTTTCTTTTTCTTTTTTCATTACAAGAGTTGAGAGAAGAGAGTTTGAACAAAAATTTTGTTTAAGAAAAAAAAAAACTTTTTCAAAGAAAAAAAGAAAACGATTTAGAAAAAAATGATAAAAAATAAAAAAATACGTTTTTTTTTTGTTTTTTTCCATTTTTTTTCTTCCTTTTTTTTTTGGTTTTAATTAAATTTGTTTTTATTACTTTATTTGTTGTTGTAGATTGCAATTATTAATAATTTTATTTTATTCTTCAAATTTTTTATTTTTTTTTTATTTTTTTATTTTTTATTTATAAATATTGTAATTGTTTTTTTTTAGTTGTTTAAATTTTTTTTTATTTTTTTCTTATTGACGATCTGTGGCGCGCAGTTTCTCTTCAACAGCTTCCCGTGAGGCTTCTGATAAATCAGTTGCTTGAATATATTTTTGAACTCCGACCAAGGACTTCTTCAATGCATCAAAAGAGCTTGAGTACAACATCTTCTTTTTAACCTAAAACAAAAAAGAGGATAAAATTAAAAGACGAGAAAAAAAACACAAGAAATAAGATTTTCGAGAAAATTTTCAAATATTTCTAAAGTTAAATGCCTCGAATTTAATCGGGAATAAAAATTCGAGTGGTATTCCTTCAGAATTCTTTTGTAAAGTTCAATTTCTTTTCAACAATGAAAAAAACAAATTATTTATTAATAAATTTTTTCATTGAATATTTTCATTGAACTAAAAAAAAAGTGAAAAAAACCGAACGCAAAAATTCATTTACCTTAGCGGTGTCTGGGCACCATGACATTAAGAAAAGTTTCTGTTTCTTGGAACTTTCAGATGTGCCTTGGCATTGGTGCATATATTCGAAATCGAATAATCCATATCTGGAAGAAGAATAAAAAAAAAAATGTATTATAAAAAATTCGACAAAATTTTTCACGTTCACGACGACCATCACCAAAAGACGGAAAACCGAGATTTACTGATACTCTATTTGCCCCAATCTTAATATGCCACAAAGTCCCTCCTTCAACGTAGATTACGCGAATAACTTATTATAGAATGAACCGTCACTGTTGTTGTCACACCTTACATTACAGCGTGATAGCCTAAAATTGTTAAGTCTCCATTCTCTGGGAAAACGACGAGAAGTAATCTTCGTTTATCAAATTATTAATAGGGCGCCATCGATGCTGCCACCTAAGTTCTAACATTCGTCGTTCGTTGGGACCAGTAGACTTGTTTAAGATCAGTTTCCACCGGACGGGTCTATATAGGAAAAATGAACCAATTTCATGAATCTTACGCGTGATAAATGCCAATGGACAAGTTTTTGAATTTTACACCTCAGTAAATATGAACTGATGAGAAAGCTCTTAGATAATTCTTAATATCCCTTTATCCCTCGATTTAAGCTTTTATTAATAATGGAACTATGCCACTATATCCAGGTCGGAGTCTTGACTACACTTTTATTTATTGTCCTTCGTTTATTAGCGTTCGTTTTTTCTTTTAGTATTTTTTTTTTTTTTTGGTTTTCATTTATCTTAACAATATCCTATATTTTTCCAGGTTTATTTACGAGTCTACCTTTATACCCCTCAGCTTCGCCAGGTATTCTAATTCTTATATATAAGAACCAACTTGCCACGCACACGTTGCTGTTCGATTCCTGAACAGCATTCTTGTATTCGATTTGCTTTGCGTTTCTTTGATCTAAAGCTTTTTCAAATTTCTCAATTTGCAGTAACCCTCCTTGGTGTCCTAGTCGTTGTTTCGTTGAATCTCAAAGGAATTCTCTTATTTTTTTGGCATTTTCTTTTAATATTATTTTATTAATTTTGTTATTTCAAAATTTCGGAAAGTAGAATATTCTGTTTCTACTTTAGTTAACTTTTGACATTAACTAGGATTTATAAGACGAGGCTCAGTCGCATTAGAGTGTTGAAACTATTTCTCCCTCATATATTCCTGAATGTGTTGGTCATCAATCGATTTCAATAACATCTTTCCAACTTAGAAGAAAACAAGATCCACTTTGTATAAAAATCAGTCTCAGACATCCATTTCACACTACATACATTTTCTTATTGAGAGAGATTTTTCTCCAATGTTTTCTAGATAAGAACGACGACATTGTGAATTGTTGATCTAGAAATTGGTATTAGAACGTTTTGTAGAAATTTCAAATCGCCAGAGCGTTTTCATTCGCAAGTTTTCCCCCCAACTTTAATTTGTGTAAATTTAATCATGAGCAACTTATATCTATCCATTTCGGTTCGGGGAAGAGACCTAGTCATCTCTTAACTAAATTTGTTCGGTCCCCCTTTCAATACAATACGCGATCGTTATATCTTCTTCAAATTTTTTTTTTTTTCTTAAACTTACCGACATTCACCTGGACCACATTTTTGGATATCATCCAAAAATTGATCATATTCAGCATTTCGATCACCGACAACTTCAACATCGATTTGTTTTTCATCACGAATGTAAAAAATTACATAACGATGTTTCTTATCCTTTTTGATTTCTTCGTATGTTGTCTTGCAGACGTCTGAAACAGTTACACCGGATGCCTAAAAAAAAAAAAATAAATTTATTAAAAAAAAATTAATAAACCATGATTTTCAAAACAAAAAAAAAAAGTTTTTTAAACTTAAAAAAAAAACTGTAGCTGAGGGAGTTTTTCGGAAAAAAGTAAATTTATTAAAAATACAAAAATAAAATCTTTAAACCAAAAACAAAACCAAAGCTAAAATTAAAATTTTCTTTTACAGTTTAAATATAACTTCAATAAATAAAAATTATTAAAGTATTATAAAATAAAAAACTGTGTACAAAAAAAAAAAGGTAACAACTTTTAACAAAAACATGAACCGCCATTTTTCTTTTTCATCATATCGTAAATTTGTTCTAAATTCAATGAACTTACGATATATAAAAACTACTTTTTATTCATTCACAATTTTTTTTCTTCTCAATTTTAAAAACATAAAAAATCTGTTAAATTTTTAATTAAAATTTGTATCTAAAAAAAAACAAATCAAATTTCAGTTAGAAAAAAGAAAAGCAAAAAACAAGTACTTTTTAAAATCAAAAGAAAACGTCATTGAACTCAATTTTTTTTTGTTATTGTCGTGTCTCCCCACTTTAGTATTTTTTTTTTTTTTCGTAATTAAAAATTAGTCATTATTTAAGTGAGAGGAGGATGCTGATTTGTTATTCTTCAATTAAAAAACAAAAATCAAAGAATTATAAAAAAACATTTTTGTGAATCATCTCAAAAAAAAAAAACATTCGAAAAATTTTTGGCACTAAAAAAAACTCGTGTAAAAAACAAGAACAAAAAAACAATTGCACTAAAATTTCAATTTCCCCAAATAATTGCATTTTTAATTAAATTTTATACAAAAAAAAAAAAACGATATCTAATCAATGAAAGAAAAGAAAAAAAAAAAAAAAAGTAGGGGTAGTATTTGTCTGATATGATTTTCAAAAAAAAAAGGAAACCCCCAATAACAATACCATATATGGACATTTCAATCATGAATCAAAAAAAGAAAAAAGTATTGTTATCTCTTTTCCCTGTGAAAATACTTTTTTCATATCACAATAGGAATAAAATGAAAATGAAACATAATTAATTTGCCGGTAAAAAAAAATACACATACACACTCACCGTTTCTTATAGGAATTAAAAAAAAAAAAATTTTTTTCGCTTAATTTTCATTGCGCAAACGTTTAACATTTCATACACATATACTACCTCAGAGACAATACAAACATGCATTAGTGTTTGTAAATATAATTCAAAATGCCAAAAAAGGGGAGTCCAGAGTTTATATAGATTTCGCTTGGGGCATGCGCATTAATGAACTCACATGTGTTTTAGAAAATTGCATTTATTTTTTGGAAAAGCGAATTTCATTCATATTTGGATATGAATTTTTTTTTTTAGTTTCCCGATTTTGTTAACAAAGAAATTTTTTTTTTTATTTTCATTTAAAAAAAAAATAAAAAATAAATAAAAACTTCCATAGATGGAGTTTTCTTTATTTGAAAATTCATTCTTCCGTTGAATAAAAAAAGAGAAGAAAAATTTACACACCTATTATAAAAAAAAAAAAAAACGCCGGATGTACTTGTATTAGTGTACGGTGGATGATTATGGAGGGTTATTTTTTTTTTTCCTTTTGTAAAAAGGCCGATGGGTAATGAAAATTTATTACAAAAAAAAAGTAATGGCTACAATTTTATAATAATTATGACGTTTTGTGAATTTTTGTTTTTTTTTCTTTTTTGCTTAGTCTGGCCATTGTCTGGAAAATAAAAAGTGAATTCAAGAAAATTGTAAAGAAAAAAAAAATGCCGGCGTTTTGTATCAGATTTCAAAGAAGAGACTGCAAAAATTCTTTTTATTTAAAACAAAAGAAAGAAGAAAAGAGTCAAGAAATTTATAAAAGAAAAATTCATAGACATTTTTTTTTTTATATGTAATCCGGTCCGCCCCCAAAGTCAAGGTTGATGATTAGAGTTTTTCTGGACACAAGGAGTTTAACACTATTTCGTGTTCCACAAAATACCGGAAGAAATAATTAAAATTTCTCGAAGAAAAAATATGCATTAAAAGGATTTTGGAAGAAAAGAATACAACACAAACACACACGAAACAAATATTGCAAAGTTGGAAAGAAACATTGACCTTACTTTGTGTCGTCATATGAAATGAAGATGGACGGAGATACTTCAAGAAAAAAGAAAAGAAAAAAAAAGATTGAGGGCGGCTTTTTTTTGATGACAATTGGATTAAATCACGTTAATTGAAGAAAATTATTCAATACACCCTGTACCAATTTTTATTCTCTGCTTTAAAACTGTATTGCCATATTGAACTAATTTTAATAATCAAAAAAATTGACAATTTAAGAAACATACTCCTTCCCCGTTTACATGGCGACTTGAAATTCAATCCAAGTTTTTTAGTTTTACCCAAATTCAAAGATTCTCAACTTGAAATCCACTTTACAGACGTTTGCGAAACAAATTTTGATGTTCATATTTCTTTTGGAATTTTTAAGTCAGTTTTACATTTACCAGACGACTCCATTGGACTTATTTCAAGTGTTATTTTCAGTGGGACCGAAAAAAAAGTCTAATGGAGATTCTAAAAATTGGACTTTTTTTTCAGCCCGACTGAAAATATGTCTTGAAATACGTCCAATGGACGTCCATGGGGTTAGGAATGCCGATCTTAGGAGATTGATATTATCGTTAATCGATGTTTGGATCAATTTTGCAGGTCCCAATCGATATTTTTTTTGAAGAGAAATCGTATCCTAAAAACCGTTTTCGTTTCAACTTGCAATACATTTGATTTTGCAATTACTGACATTTGAATTCCATTTTTGGCAATCCAATCCCAATGGTTTCTTGAATTCTTTCTTCTCCATGGACCATGGGGCTGCTACATTCGATTGAGTTTCATTTGTATTTTGTGTATTCCTTAAGAAATCGTATTGTTTTTTCTTGATTTCTTGTGGCGAATACGAAATAAAGACACGTTCGACTTGTATTAGCTAAAAAAAACAAACACCTTTGTAAAAATTATATAAGTAATTATATAGTAAGCAATACAGCCATGGAAAAAAAACTGCATCAACCCGAACTTATTACACATCCTCCCCGCAGCAACAGTAGATCGACTAGAACTTTGGATTTTGTTTTAAGTGAAATTCCATTCTTTAACAGAATTACAAATACTGGAATTTACGAGACTTAGTATAGATATATAAAGATCTGTTTGACCTAATTAAGGCTAATTACATTTGTGTAAACATATCCAAAATAATTTATGACAAATTGTTGATTCCGAGATGTACTAAATCCGACCCTGAATACGAAATTACAATTTCAAGTGCATTTTAATAACAACAAAAAAAAAGCACACACGTCACAACAAATCCTATTTTGTTTTTTTGCATCTTTTATGGTGGAACTACTATTTTCCAAGACCTTAGGAGAGAAAATATATTCATTAATTTTTCAACAAAATTACATATTTTCATTTTGATTGCTTTTCGACACGCCACCTCTTCTCATAGTGTCGTCGCCCTTTTTATTAGGTGCATGTTGAAGCAACAAAAAAAAAAAATTAGTTTCACTGAGTTTTGTTTGTATGGAAAAAGAAAAGAAAAGGATTCACATTACGCGAATAATGTTCAAAATCCCCGTTAAGAGTCCTATAAAACAAGATTCCTTTAAATATCCAAGATTATTGATTGGGGATCTTCTTTGAGATTCATTCGATTTCTTTGCAACAACTAAAAAAAATTCAATTCAATTTAAGCGCTAAGCTCAGAGAGATTTCAATGGCCAATGGCTCGAATAAAAGAGACACAAAAAATGCTTTTGACTGAAATAATTAAGGTCAATATTAAAAACTGCATCCATTCTATAGAAATTGCTAAGAAACAATGAATGGAGAGGCGTGTAGACTTTTCCTGGCCCCATTATCCTTCTTATAAATAGATTGAAATAGCCGAGACTCTTTCACCGAATCTTTAGCAGTTACCCTTTCCGCTGAACAACAAAACACCATGATTAATGGTTTCAGATTAACTCCTTTTCTTAAGAGTGCACGCAGTCAGTTTCGCAGCAAGTCTCGTTCAAGTCATTAAACTTAAATAAGTATGTACTTCATTCCTCTTTTACGGAAATCCTTTTCCCTCAAACAAGTGAAGAACTTTCATCAGATTATAATAATAGAATCGGATAGAAACCTTTCTTTCTTTCTTTCTTTCAATATCAATGATTTCGATTTTCTAGAATTTTTTTAGATCCACTTAAAATGGGGAAACAAAATTAAAATTAGATAATAATTTCATAGAATTATGAACAAACACAATTTCTGATTTCCGATTTAAAAAAACAAGTGAATGTTCAAAAATCATGATTCAGATGAAAATCAGCGACGTTTTTATGAATCATTTTTTTTTTTTCAAGTTCGAGTTAAAAAAAAAAAACCGTGAATGTAAAAATAATGTGAAATCAGCGACGTTTTTTTTTCTATTGACTAAGAAATCTCCACAAAACTCGAATTTTAGTTGTGATAAAATTTTTTTTCTTGAGAAAAATGATAAGAAAATTAATCCAAAGACAATAACGAATGGAAATTCGTTACAAATTTTGTATTGGTTGGAAATTAAAGAAATCACAAAAATACTAGGAAAAAATTCTGAAGGTGTTTTTATTACACATTTGTTGTCTTTTGAAACCTTACCTTGAATAAAATGAGGAATTAGATTAACTTAAAGTCTTTCAAAGGTTGAAATACAGTCGTGGTCCTACTCGAAATTAATTCTTTCCAGACACATACTCACTACTATAACCGCGACTTTAGATCTGGACATTCGGAAGAATTGAAGTGAAAACCTTTCAAAGATTAAATTGTTTCCAGAAAAACGCCCTCAGACATACTGAGAATCATAATTTTCCCTATTAGAACCCCGACTTTAGACCTGGACATTCGGGAAAATTGAAGAGAAAGACTTTCAAGGATTAAAATACAGTTCGGTCGTCCGACCCTAAATTAATTCTATCCAGAAAAAGGCCCTCATCAGATATACTGGAATCAGAAATTTAATTCCAATTCAGTGTAGGGGATTGACAGACAATCTCAGATCGAAATTTTCGATAATCCACTTTTTTAGGAAGGGAATATCAATTTTATAGCAAGCGATTTTTTAGTAGATTTTGAAGAAGTCGAATCCAAACATTATAAAATTTAAACTTTAAAGTTTTGAAGTCACATTTTGTGGTTAATTATTAATTTTAGAAACAGTACTCTTGCTTCTGTAATTATGGTCCACACTGGAGAACTTTGTAACCCAAATTTTAACAATCCAATTCGATGATTTTCGCTTCTTTCTGCTCAAAAACTTTTTATAGAAATCCTTACAGGAGAAAGAGATAGGGAAGTTAGTCTGAACTTCTTTCTTTTTGTATAACTAACTGAAAATGTTCAATCTAATCTGATAAAGCTAAAAAATTCGGGTTGAATTTTAAGTCCATCTCAAGAAGTCAATTGTGAAGTCACCACGTAAACAAAATAAATAATAGTTTGAATAAATATAATGAGGAGGCCAAATGACCAAAGAATTTAGAGACTATATTCGTAGCTGATGATTACACGTTGTTAAGACGTCTTTGGTTCAACAAGTCGCAAGCAGACTTTGACACGAATTTATATTTATATAAGTCTTAAACTTCATAAAATCGAAGATTGTTTTTAGATAAAATTAACAAAATTTTGAACTATTGGATAGGGCGGCTTCAAATATTGATAATTTATATAATATATAAATTTCTAAATATTGAAATTAAGTAATATAAATTTTGTTATTTTTTTTTCGGCCCACTTAAAATACGCTCAGAACAACAACGTTTAGCTTTGTTTTAATTTTTTTTTTATTTCTTTTTGATATAAGAATATATTTGCTTCTTAAAAATAGATTCTAAATAAAATCGTGGTAAAATAAAAAAAAAAAATGAAAAAAAAAAGAAATACTTAATATTTAAAAATAATATTTTTGTGATGCTTCTTTTCGCCTACATTAAAAATAAAAACTTTCCGCGCGAATCACAAAAAAAAAAACTTAAATAAAATTATTTAATATTTGGAAATTGTTTTAATTAGAAAAGGAAACAACATAAGATTGGTGCAAAACTGTTGCTGAATTTGTCTAAAATTTGTCTAAAGTTTACGAAGAAATAAATCATGTTTTTGTTAATTGAAAAAAGTGCTACTACTCGGAGTCCTCGAATTTTACATGTCCACTTCATGATTAAACATTTAGATTTACATGCTTATTCTGAGCCCAGTCATAACGGTCATAATTTTAAAGATTCAGGTCCGCCGCACACTTGAGCTAAGCTATGCGGGTGAGCCTCGGCTATAGTTAGATAGCTTAGCTGGGCTCGCTACCACTGTTGCACACTTGAACTAAGCTACGGGGCGATATTTTTGGTGAATTCATGCCATCAGTTTTATTCGAGCCGTCAGAAAGATATAATGCGCGAGTTTAGTATCGATGAATTATTATTATACCTTTTCCCGGCAGTCTGCGACGACAAATTCAAATGCTGTATTTTTTACTTTCACCGAGAAACTTAGCTTACGTAGTTTAGCTCGCTTAGCTTAAGTATGCAGCAAGCGTAATTCATATTCTAACGCTCTCATAACTTACAATTCATTATATTATAAATACTTTAAATGATTTATTGCAAAGCCATCAAAAGTAAACATTTTTTGTTTGGTTTTGTTTTCTTTATATTCAACAGAATTTGTTTAATTGTCGCAAAAATTGCATATTCCTATTCACTGCGCATGCAAAAACATTTCGATTTTCCAAGCACAATGTGGATTTTGTGAATTTTATGGACATAATCTGACAAGCAAACTATTCTTCGAATTGTGGAAAGGTTTGAAAATAAGTATTCTTTTTTATACGATGTGTAGGGAAGTGAGGAGAAAATCCAGAAGTGATTCCGACAGAATCCGTTGCGTTTTATTCTGTTGGTTTCACAAGTATTAATATCTTTCAAAAGGAGGAGAACGATGCAAACGTTACAGAATCTTATCATTTATGGCATCGAATGATTTTCCTTTCGATTTTCTTTTAAAAATCCTTTTTAAAGTCATATCACGCTTTTATAATCCGGTGATTTCCCTCATATAACATGGTATACCATCCATGCGGTAAGTTTTTGTAGTTTCGTCTATTTTAAAATAACGTACTCTAAGGACCAATTGTACTAACTAATCTGGTCAATTATCAGTCAAAAGTTTGGATTACGTTATTGCAATGATTTACTAAAAAATAACTTACTCAAGTATTTTAATATTCTGGGAACTCCTAGTTAATAGGTATAGAGGACAAGGTTAAGCACTGGACTACAGTTCTAATGTAAACAAATTCAAACAAACCCAGCGACGACTAGAACCGAACAGACCCGTCAACCAAAAGGGGCTTTTATAGACTGAACGAATTAAAACGCTTGTCGACAAAAACTAATTAATTCCGCAACTCATGCAAAAAAAAAAAAGAAGAAAAAAACAACCTCATTAAATATTAATTTTATTATTTGACATGGTTTTCAAATAATTAAATTTATCTGAATTTTTAAATCTCGAAAAAAAAAAAATATCCAACAAATTTTATGTCAATTTCAATGAAAATTTGGCTGTAAAAATTATTACATTTTCAAAAAATCGCGTTAAAAACAAATAAATATTAATTTAAAAATAATTATTTTACAATTTAGTTGTATTCAATATTTCTCTGAGACTTTCCCAGAGACAAAAATTGTATGCATTTTCACAAGAAAATTTATTTTCTTGTTGCATTATTTTTGAGTTCATAATTATTTTTAAATCTTAATTTCGTATTCCAAAAAGAATCTTCCTCAAGAAACACGATCTAGTTTTTAGGGTGTCTCAATATGTGTGTATGTGTATATCTTGGGTATTCTGCATCCTAGATACAACCCATATCTCATTCGACGATCAATAATGAATTAAATGCCATTCGACGTTTTCGAAAATATTTCTTTTTAAGGCAGGGAAATCCAAAAAATTTCTAGTATGTAGGTATACGTACAAGGTGGAGTCCAAAGTAATCAGGACTTAAAAAAAAAAAAAAAACAGAACAAATGGTTTTTTCGGCAAAATCAATTGATTTTATTCAAAATAGTCTCCTTCTGCTTCAATACAGCTTTTTGCACGGTCCAAAAGCATGTCGAACGAGTGTTTTAGCTCGTTGGCCTGTATGGCCGCCAGTATGCCGGTGCAAGCCTTTTGAATGGCCTCTACGTCTGCATAACGCTTTCCTTTCATCGGCAAATGCATTTTTCCGAAAAGGTAGAAGTCGCACGGTGCCATATCCGGTGAATACGGGGAGTGGTTGATGGATTTTTGGTAAGATAATCGGTCACAAGCGTCGATCAATGAGACGGCGCATTATCGTGCAACAAACGCCAACTTCCATCTTCGCGATATTCGGGCCGAACACGTCGAATACGGCGCACCAAACGCTTCAAAACTCCTAGGTAGAATACCGCATTAACGTTTTGACCGGGTGGAACAAATTCTTTGTGGACAATACCCTTGGAATCATAAAAACAAATCAGCATTGTCTTCACTTTTGACTTCTCCAGGCGCGATTTTTTGGGTTTCGGCTCGTCCGGCGCCTTCCATTCAGCACTCTGGCGTTTCGTTTCGGGATCATATTGAAAACACCACGTTTCGTCACCAGTCACAATGTTATAAAGGAAGTTTTTGTCCTTTTTGACCTCTTTAATGATGTCCTTCGAATGTTGAATTCTGAGCAATTTTTGGTCGTCGAAGCTCATTTTCGCACCGATGACACAAACATACTGCACTTAAAACGCAATAACTTCACTTTCAATAGATGAAATGTCATGAAATTCTCACAGGAAGTCGATAAAGGATAGCAGATTCTAACGCACCAGTCGGCATATAGATGGCGCCACTAGGGGCGCTAGATTCAAAAAGTCCTGATTACTTTGGACACCACTTTGTATATCTCGGGTATTCCGGGATCCTACAAGTATGATCCATATCTCATTCGACGTGGAATTTAATAATTAATTGAATCAAGAATGCCCCGAAAAAAACACACATTTTGAATTTCGTGGAATTGTCTTTTGACCGCAGAAGGCACTCGAAACTTGACAAATGTCATTCCTTCGTGGACAGTTCCATGACTATTAACAGCAACAATGTCAGATGTCAAGATTTTGGTACTTTCAACTTAAAGAAACGAAAATAGTGCGAAATTTAAAGGACATCCGATAGAAGTTGCTAACAAGGACATTATTGCTTCTCGGAAATAACTTAAAAACTGAAAGCAAGTCGAAGGAAGATCTTATCCACAATTCCATATGTTGATGATGCATCCACAAAAAAATTGATCATAAACCAATTCTAATTTTCTGTATAAATTTTCCCCCACGTGGTTTACACTAGAAAAAAAATGCCGAAAATAATTATTATTCAATGAAGTTGGCTGCGCATGCGTCCCAACAACGATAAAAAAAATTAAGAAATTCTTCTTTTGAGTGGATTCTAAAAAAATGTTTGAATCAAATTTTATAAATTCGAGGTTATTAGGCCCCACTTAAAGATGAAATTGTTAGAAAGAAATTCTATGAATTTTCTACCAAAAAGTTCAACGTTTGTTAATTTTTTCTTTTCTTTTTTTTCATGATGATGATTTGGTGCGCAGACTCATCAAGATTTGAAGACTATTAATAAACTATGTTTATTATTTTGCCAGCAAACTAATTCGATTTAAAAGAATCGAAAGAAAAAATTAGGAAAATTTCAAATTGTCCTTGAAAATCGATTTCTACCGAAAACCTAAGAGCCTAATCAATTTATTTCCTTCTTATCAGAATTTGAGGTGTGCACAAATGCAAATAAAAGATTAGATAAGAAATTTATTTTATTATTCTTTTTTTTAAAAATTAATTTCAAATACAAAATTAAATTGATTTTTAAAAAAAAAAAAAGCTTTGATTGAGCGATTTCTGTAATATTTGATTAACATTAAATCGAATGAGGAATAAATTTAAGCAAAATACCGTCTAAAAGTCTAAAATTATTGCAATTTCCAAGCTAATTGGAATGCACAGGGGACGAGGGCTAAAAATATAAAAATGTTTCAATCATATGAAAAACAGCTATGCTTTTTCGATACGACTTAGGTCAATAATCGAGTTACACACTCCCGTTGCCGAAGAACGAATTTCACAGGATTTTGTAAAGACTCCGAGAAATAAACGGATGGACTCATAACGAGGATATGTTTCATGTTTTCAGTCACAGAGTACCGACACGAAATGGTTCTCAACTCTTTCGCGGAATATCTTGCATATAGGATCTTTCAATGAGAACTTCTTTCAATATGGTTGTATTTATGACAGTTGTGTCATTCAGTTTTTTGACATAAATAGAGTAAAAGGTCTACGCTTTATTAAAATGCATTCAATTACGCTCAAAAATCGTATAAAAATAACTCAAATCCATTATGAAAATGGGAGATCTGTGAAAGCCACACGAAATTTATTTTAATTTGAATGGGGCTACGTTAATAAAGGGACTGTGGCGGTATCATTGGACCGTAACTCATGAGATAGACCAGTGATTCCCAAAGTGGTCTATTATATCGACCCCTAAGGGTGGACGACGACCTGCAAGCAGTCCATATCAGCGGAAAAAATTAGAATTGTATAATTGTCATTAGGTACTTCATTTGTGCTGTTCATATACAACGTTGTATAGTATCTTACATTATATTAATGGTGGAATACTCACTTTTAGCCCTTTCAAAGTGAGTAGCACTACACCAGCTTTCAAAAATACATTTCAAGTTGATGAATTTGCAAAAAATCATTATCAGGTAAGCAGAGGGTCTACCCAAAACCGAAAACATGGCAAGTGATCCACGAGACAAAAAAGTTTAGGAACCTCTGAAATAGACAATTATCTAGAAAAGCATCTGCAAACGTAATGTCATGGTGGACACATATACCCGATATTGTTTTTCATTTATAAATTGTAGAGCCTCTACAACATATTTCAATGAAGACGGTTCAGAACTGCCATTCAAAATGTGTGTTTTGAATTAAACTTTTAAAAAAAGTTCTTACTAAAAATCCCGATAGAAATTGATTTGTTTTAGGAAATTATCATTTAAATAAAATACGGTGACGTCTATGGCGGTTACAAGGCTCCTTCAAAATTAATTTGAGATCGACTTGAAACTCAACCTGGGTTTTTTAGCTGTACCAGATTGAAAGATCGACTTGAAATCGACTTCAAATCAACGTATATTTCATAGACGATAACCAACAAATTTTTTCAAATCGGATTGAAATCGATCCAGGTTTACATGGACGATTTTTGGATTGAAGTCGACCTCAAGTAGATCATGTAAACGAAGTATTTGTGGCCCAATTTTTGTTACTAGAGCGCTCTTGTTTTTGAGGAGGAGAGCTTCAGGTTCGATTCCTAACGTCACCAATTTCTCATATTCATTTTTCTTTTCTTACAAACTTTTGTGATCATCAATTAAGGAACTCTGAAAAATGATTTTTGAAAATCAATTAAAAATTTCTTTATGCAAATTTTCAAAAATACGGGCTCAGACTTTCTTCTTCATTTTTTATTCAAAGATTAAATTATTTTGTTAATTAATTTTTTCTTTTTCGTTTTTTATTTTTTGGTTTGGCGCAACTAAATTTTGAATGAATTTCAAAAAATTAAAAAAGTTTGTAATTGCATACACGAACAAAAACATTTTATTTTTGAAAACTTTTTCTGAAGAAGAAAAAAAAAATGTTTAAATTCTAAAAATAAAAAAAATAAAAATTTCTTTTTTTTTTTTTTATCCCGCCGTGGCGATGATGAAGTAATTCTTTTGCCAACAAGAAGAAAATCGTGTTCTCAAGAAAAAAAAAAAAAAAAAATACCGCGTGTAACAAATTTAAATTGCTTCTTCAATAGGAAAAGCATGGCGGGAGGAATTTTCATTTCTTTTCTTTTTTTCTTTATGAATGCACACAAAAATTGAACAGGAAAATATGTTTTTTAGTTTTAAAAATAAACTTTTTTAAAAGAAAATTTATGTTTCGTTGACATGTGCTCGTTTTTTTTTTTTTGGAAAAAGAAAATTTTTATTTTTAGGGCCAACATGAAAATTTCCTCTTAATTTTGAAGAAAACTCATTTTAAAGCCGGTTGGTCCCAAAATGAAAAGAAATTGCAACGAAAATTTTCTTCCAATAAGATTTTTTTCTTTTTTTTTTACACTTCTCCAAAAAAGTTCAATGAATTCGCTATGAAAGAAAAAAAAAAAAATTAAAATCTCCATGATGGGCAACATAAAAAAGAAAAAAAAAAAAAACCGCATGCAAACACAACTTTCTGAAAGGCAAAAGAAAACGTACGTCAACCAATACTATCCCAAACCTTCCTATGGATGCGTCATCATTTGATTGTATTTCATCAAGCATAAATGTTTGCGATTGTATTGGTTATTTCTCTTTTCCCAAAAACCATATATGGTGTGAACTCAATATATTTGTCCCCTTTAAAAAAAAAAAAAAAAAAAACCTTCGATAAAACAAATTAAATTCGCTCCAAAAAAAAGTTACCATGTTCGCCTTGTAAATGTGGCGAAGTATTTGCTTTTTTTTTGCAATTGAAAAGGAATAAAAAGTAAAAAAAAAATGTAATTCGGATGACGAATTGGGCGTGAAAATAACTATTTTTTTTTTCTTTCTGTGCGAGAACCCCTTTTCCTCTTTCATTTTTCTTCATTCCATTAAACTCCCTTTCGAAAAAAAAGAAATTAATAAAAAAAAAGCAGTTTTTTATTATAAAATAAAAAAAAAAATTGTCAACAACTATCCTCTTTTCGCTTTTATGACAATTTCTAATGTTAGAATAAGATAGAAAATGTACACGCATCATTCGGCAGCAGAACAAAACACATATACATCTACAAGTTAATTTTTTTTTCTTTTTTTTTTTATGAAATTCTCATTCAAGAATGGGTGTGAGTGAATCAGAATTCGATAAAAATTATTCTTTTTCGAATTAAATTCTTATTTTGATATTTAAAAAAGAATTATTAATAAAATTTTATTTAATTAGAAGAAATTTCAATTAAAAAAAGCCGGCTGAATTTTCTTTATATAAAAAAGTGTTAGTGAACGAACAACGCACACAAACTCAATCACAGTTTTTCTTTTTGCAAATCATATCGTTTCAAATTCACACACGCACACAAACACACTCATCACACACTTTTACAAAAGTTCATGAATATTTCACTTAAATTTTTCTTAACAAAAAAAAAAGAAAAAAAATTATAAAAAGCATTTTTAAAAACTTAATTTAAAGGAAAAAAAAAAGAATTCTAAAAGAACAAAATAATCACATACCATTATTTAAATCCTTTTAATATTTATTTCCTTGTTTTTTTTAAAAAAAAATTAATCCTTTCGAAGGTTCACTCCCTTTTTTTCCGCGACTTCAAAAAAAAAATTATGTTTATCCGCTTTTTGTGGTAAAAAAAAAATAAATAAAAATAAGATGAAAAATTTATTACTTAAAAAATGAAAAATTATTTTTTATTTGCTTTTAAAGAGAAAAATGTCCTTTCAAATTAATAAAAAAAAAAAAATAAGATAAAAACTAGAAAAAGAATTTCTTCGTTTTCTTTTTTTCTATTAAAAATTAAAATTAAAATATTTTTTTCTTTTGCACAAAAAAAAATTAGAAAAAAAAAACTAAAGAAATAAGAATATAAAATGAAAAATTTTCTTTTTGTAAAAAGAAAATTAAGAGAAAATATAAATTTAAATCACTCTACGGAAACCCGAAACTGAACGACTTTACTTACGTACGACAGACACTAAACACAAATACCAAATGCGAAGCGATTTGAAAACGGAATTGTATACGTTGGGATTTTTTTCAAAAAGATATATATATCTCATTTTAACTTATTGATAAGAATGGCAAAATATAGTCATCTTTTTCTTACCATCTTATATGAATTGTTTCAATTTCAATATTTCGTTCCATTTTACCGTTAAATGGTTTCATTTTCTAGTTGATGAAGGAAATCACCAATTTTTTTTCTTATTACAACATTTGAAATTTTTTCGTTTTTATAAAAATGGCGGACATATCTCAATTTTAAACATTTTTTCATATTCAATTTAGAAGTTTATTTTCTTCTACAATAGGGTCCTCTCATCTATATATTTGTTTTTATAATTAAAACAATATTAAAAAAAATGTGTTGAATTTCTTTTGTTCAAAAACACGAATCTAGAATATATTAAAAAAAAAAATTAATTAAAAAACTTGATTTTCATTTTTTTTCAATTTTTCTTTGATTTATATGCAATAATGTTAATTAAACACAAATATATCATTTAATATTTATAATTATTTTGCTTAAGAATACTTTTTTAATTTATAAATTTTTTATTTTTCCAGAAAATAAATTTTGTAAAAAAGGAAAAAAAAAATAGCCTAACTAAAAAAAAATAATTTAGAAAATAAAACAATTTGAAAAAACAATTAGGGTATTGAGTACAAGTTTTTTAAAACTTAAAAAAAAAGCCAATTTTACTTTTAAGCGTTTTTAACTTTATTCTTAAAAAAAAAAAAAAGAAATTTGAACATAAAAAAAAGTATATAAAAATAATTAGAAACTGTTTTTCGGTCTTTTAAATAAAATTTTCCTTTTGGAGTTTTCTTAATTTCATATTTTAAGTTTATTTAAAGTATTTTTTTTTTTTTTAGTTTTATTTCGAATCTTTTCTTCTCACAATCATTTTTATGTTGACCATTAAAATATCATTTGGGATTAATAATTTCAACAAAAAAGAGCTGTAAGAATCCCCAGATAAACATTTTATGGGTCTTGATAGAACCCTCGGACATATTTTCATTTATGAATTTATGGCCCAGAAATGCAACAATCAAATATAAATGAGAAAAACGATTGAAATTCGATAAAACTTAATTGATATCGACTCGTATAAACTTTAAGGCTCACAAATATTTGATTTACTTCTTTGAAGAATTTTTCTTTCCAGGAGATTTTCCACAAAATTAATAACAATGATTGTGTTAAGAAGAAAAGGTTCAGAGTTGTTTCACTTTTTTTCTTCTTCAATGCTTTTAATTATTATATTTCTTTCGTCTTAAATTTTATACTAAAAAATAATATTTATTTATATCATTTTGATCAAAAAATTTAACATTAAAAACATGCAATTATTACTTTTATTTCAATATTTTTTATACTTTTGTTGTTTTACTCTTCTAGTTTTTTTTTGTTTTTATTAAAATAATTAATCGGGCTATATTAATCCTCGTTTCTTTTTATAATCTTCTAAGTTAAGTGATCGTTTCGGTGCTGCATCATTTACCTTAGATATTGGCTTCGGAAGTACATTAACAGGATTAACTACAAAAGAAAGAAAGAAAAAAATTAATAAAAATCTACCAAAACAAAAAAAAAACCACCCACACTTACTTGGTAATGGAACGTCAAGATCAATTTCGAAATCATGTAAAGAATATAAATTATAATCGGATGAATTTGTTTTGGGTTTCTTATCATCGTCTGGTTTATTACGTTTACCGGGTGGCGGTGGAATCGGTATCATTAATTGAGTTTCTTCTCGTGTTTCTATATTCGCTTTGAATGCCATACGCGGTTGTGTTGAACGTCGTGTAAATGGATCATCAATTTTTAAACCTTTATTGGCTCGTACCTCTTCTAGAATTGCTTTTTCAGCTTCTTCAACATTACGTTTACGATTACGATCATTTATATATGATATTAATGATATACTACTCGAACGACGTTTATCTAATTCGGATGCACGATTTTCTAATTCTTCAATTTGTGTACTTAAATCATGGGCAATCTCATTATCACCACGTAATAGTGCCGCATCACGTTCTTTCATTAGACATGTTTTTTTCATAGCATAATTTGTTGGACGTTGACGGAAACGATTTTTCTCTTCGATAATTTTCTCAACATCTTCATCTTTAAATTCATAATTTATTGCTTCACGAATATCTTTTTGTTTTTGTTCTAATAAATTAACAGTTGGCATTTGTATATTGGCGGTTGAACAAACTTCTCGCCATTTATCATATTCACTTTCGGTGAAATCTTGATTCGATATGAATTCTAAACGAAATACTCTCTCTTGACTGCCGTGACGTAATTTTAAACCTTTATTTGTTCGAGTTTTACCTAAATAATAGATTTTTGCAGTTTCAACAACACCAACTATTTCGGCAACACGATAAACTGGTTTTGCACCATTATTTCCAATACTTATACGTACAAAACAATTTGCAACGACTTTTTCGAAAGCCGGTAAATTTATGAAACGCTCCATTTTATGTCGTGATAAACGTAATTTATTTAATTCATCACGTGTTGTTATGAAAACTTCTTTTCTTGTTGATTGTTCTTCTTCTTCGGAATCACTAGATGACCGGCTGCTACTTGTTTCGGCTGAACGTTTCTCAGATGGTTTCTCTTCTTCACTATCCGAACTACCAGAATCATCTGAATAGATATCAGATGCTTTTAATTTTATCGATGATGATGATTTACCACCAGCAACTGTATCTAGCTCTTCTTTTTCCTCTTCACGTTCACGTTCAGCTTGTCGTTTGGCCGCCTCTTCTTCTTCTAAATAACAAAAAAAATATTAATTCAATTGAAATTTTACATTAAGAAATACTTTAAAAAGGATAATCATGATTTTTACATGAAAACAAATCGAATAAATGGAGTAATTGTTTCAAACTACGTGTGAAAATCTTTTCATACCATTTTGAGTTTTAATTGATTTTACTTATATTTCTTATTGAAAAAATTTAATTGAAAGAATTCTCATCAAAATGATGTGATACGAAGGAAAGCTTACTAATTTGCACATTATTAGTTCGCTATAAAAATGTCGTTAAAAACTGATTTATTTAAAAGATTTCCGAGAAATACGTGCAATAAAATCATATAAATATCTTAATTAAAGGTGATTTGAGTACGTAAACGCAAAATTGGGTAATTTAAGTTTAAATTAACTTAAAAAATTAATTTAAAATATTAATTTTTCAATTTAAAAACTTTAATATTTAAAAACCTTTTAATTTGAGACGATGTCTAGATTTGCTAAATGCTGATTGAAACTGATTCCAAAACGTTTTTCTCACGTTTTTTCTCATTTTCTTAAATATTTGTTTTTCGGGTCAATTTAAGGAACCTTTGACTTCGATTTGAAAATCTTCTAAACCAAGTCGTTTTTAGCTCTTTGCAAAAAAAAGCAAGCCTGACTGTAATCTATTTAAAATAATATTTCTAAGTAACTAAAGATAAAATTTGTATGCCCTATGGTAGGGTATATTAGTTTTGTCACTCCATTTATAACACATCGAAATAATCGTCGTAGAAAGGTTTTAATGGTATGGTTGTGTCGGGAATCAAAAGTTATATCGATTTATGCATGTCCGTCCGTTCGTCCGTCCGTATACAAGATAACTCAAAAACGCGTTATCCGATTTTGATGAAATTTAGAATGTGAGTTGCTTATTCCTTAACTTGGTTTCGTATTGCATTTGAGCAAAATCGATCCAGGGGGAGCAAAGTTATAAACAAAAAACCAGGGTGACCAGAAAGTTTTGTCGTTTTTTTGTTTATGGTTTTTCGGATTTAATCGGAAAATTTGAGAATCAATTTTATTGAAATTAATTATGCACGTTAACCACATAAATAGACGATACCATGTTAAATTTCAATCAAATCGGTCCAAGGATAAAGGAGAAAGAAATAATCCCAGGAGAAAATAATCCTCTCTATAAAGTTTTTTTGATGTACTTTAAAAACTAATGCACCGTTTTGAATAAAATTTACAGATTAGATGCATGCTATCAGGCTCTAAGTTACCTGCAAATTGGAAGAAATTTTCAAAAGAAGAAACAAAGTTATGAAGAAAAAAACCTTGATATAATGTTAGTATTGATAGTTTTTCTGTTCCATTTCTACCATAGGGCATCAAAAAATCGGCTATAGGCTGATTTTAAGTTACTATTGTTTTTTTCTTTTTTCAACCACCTCTATTTCTTTCGTTTGATAAGAAATTCTGAAAGAACAATAATAAGATCACGTTTTGTTATTGAATCAATCACATTTGCCCGACTGTGTCCATGGTTCTTAAGTTGCGTAATCCTCCAAATGTATATAGTACGAATACATAGTATATTTCGACTCCAAAACGTCTACTGCCTACATCATCTATTCTTAAACTCGCTATCTAAAATGATATCGCCAAAATTTTCTTAATTCCATGATGAAAATGAAAACAAAGTGTTAAAGACACTATGAGTTCCAGAATAATGTGGTGGATTTCACGGTGGAATTCAAGATAACAAGTCGGCAGGCAGGTTAACCAAGAAAGGTGACGGCAGTTCAGATAACGCTAAAAGTTGACATAAAACCAACCTCTATCTGCGTATAAAGCATGAATCACGGGTAAAATTCTCAAAGGACACGCTTATACCACATAGGACACGAAATGTCGAAAAGTTTATAACCAAAGCGGAATCATAAAAAGTGCATCGATTGGGATATTATCAGATCACTGAATCGCATAACTAGCAACTGTTATGCTTTTTCGATATTATTTGAATGAAAACAAGTTCAACAATTCCACTCCAGACTATCCTTTGCTTTAGTTTTTTGTAGTACTTCTTTAATGGTGTAAATTTTAACCAGTGAAAATCTCACTTGTACAGTCCGCGTCGATGAATACACATGTTTAGGCCACGTTTTAATATATTTAAATAAAAACCAATTTAAAATTAAACAAACAAAAAGAATTAGTTTCTCACCTCGTTTCTGTTTCCCTTCACGTTTCGCTTTTAATAGTGCCATTGCATTACTTCGTTTATCATCAGTTTTATTCATTTCGACATTTTTCTTGCGCTCCTTGGAACGTTCTTTTGGATCAAAATATTCTGATGGAATATTTGATGATTGTTGTTGTTGTTGTTGCTGCTGCTGCTGTTGCTGCTGTGGTTCTTGTTGTTCTTCCTCTTTTTCCGCTTCGTCATTTTCTTCCTGATTCTTCTCAGGTGATGATGATGATGGGAATGTTGGTGGTGATATAGTAACTGGTTTCGGTATTGGTTTCGGTGATACTGGTGGTGTTTGAACAACATTAATTGGTGATTTTTCAATTTCTTTTTCTTTAAGTTTCTCTTTCTTTTTCTTTTTATCTTTTTTCGGTCGATCTCTAGCTTTTTCACCGCGTCTAGCCAATTTAAGTTTTCTCTCAATTTCCCATCTTGTTCGCATTACATCACGTCGTTCAATACGTTTGAAAATTTCCGTTTCACGTTCTTTTTCTGAAAGTCCATTTAATCGGGAACGATCTTCTGAATCACCCATTAAATTATCATCAAAACCATCATCGAATTCTGAATCAGAACTAGATGTACCACTATCGTCATCATCATCATCATCTGAGGATACTTCACCTTCTTCATGTTCAGATTGTGTATCAATTTGTTGATTTGTGCTATCTTGTTCTAGTTGTTTTTGTGGTGGTTGTGATGTAATCGGTTTCGCAGCAATAATCGGGGTTATGGTATTTGTTGTTGATGGGATTGATGAAGTTGTTGTTACTGTTGGCGGATGCGTATTTCCTTCTTCTTCTTCTTCATCACCATCGTCATCGTCATCATCATCGTCGTCATCGGAATCGGAATCACTTGATTCCGAGGAACTTTTTGACATTTTCTTTGTGCGTTTTGTTTTACGTTCTTGTGGGGAACCATTTTTACCATTCGCCCAATCTGAATCCGATGCTGATGACTTTTTCGATGACGGAGAATTTCCATCGGGCTTTTTCCTTTTTTTAGCTAATGATAATAATTCCTAAAAGATTTGTGAAAATGTAAAAAGTTTATATTAATTAATTATGAAGAAATAGAATTTTGTTTTTATTTGTGCTCTTTTGGAGGAGATAGCTTGAAGTCTTGGTGATTTCTTGCACACGGAATTTCTTTGTTTCGTTTTTTTAGGAAATAATAATTAATTTTTCAATTCTTCAACACCATATATTCATAAATTAAAACAGTTCAACTCTTTCCAAGAAACTGGAGCTTGCATATAAAACTTTTTGAAACCATTTAAAAAAAAAATCATTGTTGTTTCTATGTGTTGCAGAAACGTCAAAAGTGACATTAATCTAAAATCGAAGAAATTATGCTCAAAGAAACCACCAAATTGAATGCGCATTTCTTTTTTTTTACATAATTTCTAAAAGAAAATTCTGTGAAAAAGGATAAATATTTTCGAGGTAAAGAAGAAAATGGCTAACCGAAAAAGGAAAAAAAAACTATAGGGAAAACCATCAAAATCTTGCAGAAATTATATGAAATTTTCTTACCGACTCTAAATCAGAGCCTGATTCACTGCTGCTTGTATCGGAATCAATTAGTGGCTGATTTCGTCTTTTTCCCATTTCTCACAAACAAAAACAAATTTAACAAAAGACTTTTCTATTCTTTTTTTTTTCTCTTCAATGAACTTGTTCAATGGTGTTTCGTTGCAATTGCTTTTTGGAGCGTTCTAAAACACTTTTAAATGAGATAAAAAAAATTTTGCTACAAAAATTTTTTCCCGGAGCTAAAATATTCACACACAAAACTGACAATGAAAAAAATCAGGAATAAAATTTTAGAAAAAAATCAGCGCACATCATCGATGGCATTTCAACGTCCCACAAACCCCCTTAATTTATCTAAAAACTTGATAAAAAAAAAAAAAAAAATTAATAGTTTTCTAATATTGCTGCAACTGTGAGTTTCAATTTTAAATGTTGACAGTACTTTAAAAATTCTAATTTTTTATTTGTTTTTCTTGAAAAGTCGTCTTGTATATTTTTTTGAATTTTTTTTTGTTTTTTTCAAAAATACTATTTTCATCTAAATTTCAACAAATTAATTCCAAAGAACTTTATTTTATATATTTTTTCTCTTTCGTAATTTTATAAAGTAAATATTGTTTATTAAAAACGACGAGTAAATCATTGAATATGAGTTCAACAAAATTAGAAAATTTTGTACGAAAATTTAGAACGAAATTTAAGTTAGTAAATTACTTATAATATTATTTAAATTAATTAAGAAAAAAACCTTATAATTTTAGTTTTAAATTTAAAAATATATAATTTTTTGAAAGAAACAATTGTAGCCAATCTAAAAATACAAAAATCCCATTTACAATCGTCCTCACCTTTTTTATTTTTTTTTTTTGTTAATTTGTTTGTCAAAATGTGTGTATATGAAAATTTTTTTAGTGGTTTTCTGGTTTTCATCTGTCACTTTTTATTAAATGTTAAAAAATACGGGTACACATCGTATTAAAAACAGTAAAATTAATAGAAAAACTTTCGGAATTAAAACAATTAGATTGAAAAATTAAAAAACTAAATAATTATTATATAAGTTCAGTAGTTTTTTTGATGACATTTCATAGACAAAAACAATAAATAATAGTTTTGAGAAGAAAAATTAATTAATTAATAAAATTCATTTCAAGAGTGCTCGTGAAATTATAAAATCAAAAATAAACAAAACAAGAAAAATATAATTAAATATGAAAGTTTAGACAAAAAAAAAAGAATATTTGGATATATAAAAACTGATCTAACAAAAAAAAATATAAAACATTTTTTAAGAATGAATTTTCATTTATTTTTTCGTTTAAAATTACCCTAGTCAATTTTATTCCTATTTAATTTTTTCTCTTTTTTGTTTCCTTTTATTTTATAATAATATCATAAATAATTTACCGTAATTTACGAAATTACTGTGTAAAATCATTTTTATAAACAAATAAGAAGGTGTTTTTATTTTTATTTTGTATTTTTCGTGGAAAAAAATCCATTATAAAAAAAAAGTTGTTACGACGTTTATTTTGTAAGTGTGTAATGTTTTCAAACGGTCTTCCTTGTAATTTACCATTTCCTAGCTGCCTCGGAGTACCAAAAGACAGCGGAAGTGACGAATTGCTGCCATCCAGTATGGGAAATCGAGAACCAGTTATTCTTAATGTTTACGATATGGTAAGTGTAATTTTTAAACTAACTAACTATTTTTAATAATTTATAATATTTCCTTGTTTTTTTTTTTTGTATGTTTTTAGTTTTATTTATGATCCTCGAATTTGGTTTTTGTTTTTATCTCAATATTGGCAAAAAAAAACTTTATGGGTTAATTATGATCAAATCGATAATTTATGTCATACCAAGTCTTATATTACCGTAATTTTTGAAGTTCATTGACATGGGGCTGGTCTTTTTCACCTTTCAATGAAGATAAAATCTTAATTTTGTTCTCAGTCAAAAAGCCATTCTTCCAAACATATTGCCAAATAATTTTCTCTTTTAGAAAAACAAAAAAAAAAAAATTACGAAATTGTTTATTTAAGGTTTTTAAAAAAATCTTATCATATTTTGATTAATTTTTTTTTTATCCAAAAACATGTCTTAAGGTAAAATTAAAGAAACAAATAGCGCGGAATTTTTAAAAATATATAAAAAAAAAGAAAATAAAATCATTGTTTAGTCTAATTTAATATTTATTTTATATGAAATATAAAATTGTGTAGGCGGGAAAATTGTCATAAGAGTCGCACAGTGACGTAGAAAGAGTATTGTTTCAATAAATATTTATTCTTTGATTCTTGTATTCAAATTACGCGTGGTGTACAAGACCTACACTGTTGCTGAGCATTCTATGGTACCAAATTGTTTATGTTTGAATTCTATTTCTTTTGTTCCAAAGAAGTATTTTTATTCATCGTGCCTAAAAGAAGTCGGGAGTTCATGTGTCATAAGTTTTTTGTCTTAATTTTTAAACAGAAAATGTACTACGTCAATGTTAACACACATAAAATGTAATGAACTGAATTTAATTTATTGTAAAATCAAATTATATTTCATTATTGCTTTGTACAACTCATTTTAATTACGTTAGAATCGTTTAACTCAAAATTATGGACGTTTTTATCTTTTCCTTGATGTCCTTTTAATAATCAGTTTCTTGAAGAGAATCTGTTCTTCATTCTAGAGGCTAAGGTATTACGCGTAATTCTTTGGAATTTTGATTTTATCGATATTTCTTTTTACAAGA
Organism: Xylophagus ater; assembly: GCA_963422695.1. Lineage (NCBI taxonomy): Eukaryota > Metazoa > Arthropoda > Insecta > Diptera > Xylophagidae > Xylophagus > Xylophagus ater. The sequence goes on along the minus strand of OY730478.1, from coordinate 60,977,127 downwards.
TTCGTTTCCACAAACTCTTTAAAAATTCATTACAATAAATCTTAATTTGGAGTTCTATAAATCAAATAATATAACTTTGAACATCGATAAATCCGACAAAGAGTAAGCTACATTCAAGTTTTAGGTGTGATCACCAACTAACCTTTAAGTTGTATCGATTTGGAAGTTTGGTGGTATCTCAACGTTAAGATATTTTATTATCGGAGTTTTCAGACTCTCATATTAAGATTTGTATACTAAAATACATTTGTTAGGCCATGACTTGTATATATATGCCGGTAAGTATGATTCGAACCTGTACACAACGTTCCCTCTAATTTTTAAAATCGATGGGCGGTATAAAGGACAATGTGGGCAACCGTTTTAAATTTAAAATAAGTCGGGCAAAATTTAACAAAAAAAAACAATCCAAAGATGTTACTAACTACGGCATATAAAAGGAAACAAGCCAGCAACCATGCACATGACTTCAGTGTGGAAATCTACATGTATTTATAAAATGTGTGCGCTTTCGCAATGAAAATGGTGACAAATTTTCAAACTATTTTCGCAAAAAAGAAGTTTTTGCAATATTTTTAGTGGGAAAATAAAAATAATGACTGGCCTAATGCCAATTTATACCTGGGCGGCCGCCCGCGCGCTTAGCTTAGAGGGAACGTTGCCTGTACAATGTAGTTTTTTAAGAATCTTTCCTAGAGAAATTCTTTTCTTTTTCCCGCCTAACCATGATAGGCTAAACCTAATTGTTTTACTTCCTAAAATTTGATCCAACTGAAGTCTATAAAGATCGAAGTATTAATATCCTTTTTATTCTTGCTAATTAATTTTCGCTTTAGAAAAAAAACCGTATACTAAAATTAATATGAATTATTAAAATTCTATAATTAAATCATTAATTTTTTTTGCATTTCTTACACATTTTACAGTATTGGATAAATGAATATACAACATCAATCGGTTTAGGTGTATTTCATTCGGGTGTCGAAATTTTTGGTACAGAATTTGCATACGGTGGTCATCCATATTCATTTACTGGTGTCTTTGAAATATCACCACGTGATCATGATGAATTGGGTGATCAATTTCGTTTTCGTCAAAGTATACAAATTGGATGTACAGATTTTACATATGAAGATGTTCGTAGAATAGTCGATGAATTAGGTAATCAGTTTCGAGGTGATCGTTATCATTTAATGAACAACAATTGTAATCATTTTTCTGGTTCTTTAACGCAGGTAAAATAAAAAACAAAAATAAGAAAAAACTCTATATAATAGAATATTTTATTAAATTTCTTTTAATTAAAGATATTATGCGGCCAAGAAATTCCAAGTTGGGTCAATCGACTCGCACAGTTTAGCTCATGTGTGCCATTTCTACAAAGATGTTTACCAAAGTAAGTAAGATGAAAATAAAAACAAAATATATTAGGTGTATAAGAAAATTCTGGGCTGTTAAGAAATTCAGAAGTTTAAAAATCATAATTAAAGGAATTTACTTTTCCGCTAATTTTGTAGGATCGTAAACTCTGATATTGACGTTTAAATAACAAGTTTGAATCGTTTATATACATTTATAGGAGGTGTAACAAAGTGTAATGAAATGTGGGTCCAAAACGCAACATTTACGCCACTATTAAATTTATAGAATTGATTTTTTCAACCCTAAGCGGTAATTTAACATGTAAAAGTGGTTTGGCACCATTTCGTAGTGGAGATTTTAGTATTAAGGATGATCTATACCGTGAATGAAATTTGTCTGACGAAAAATTGAATGCCAACTTTCTCAAAAACTCAATAAGAACTTGCTAGTCAGTTAAAGTTAAAGTTTACAAGCAATGAGAATAATTGAGAAAGAAGGCAGATGGATTTCCATACATACTGAGTGAAAAGAACAAAACCAGACTTTTTTTTTAAATAAAATAAATAAAAAAAATAATTTTCTGTATTATTTTGTGATGCACGGTAAAAAGCGGATATTGCACGACAATCTTAAATGGAATAAATGTATGGTTTAATCCTGCAAAGCCAAATATTCATGGTTATAAATTACTACTCTGTGAGATATATGGAAGAAAGCATCTATCATGAGCTTCTAAATCCTGATGAAAGCAGAACCTTACCCCAGATGAACTTAGATATTCATAGGCCTAGGAACTTGACGTATAATTTTTGTTTGACGACAACGATCGTCCCCACAGTTGTCTAGCAACTTCTCTCGTCTGTGGTTTTTTCTGCAAACATAGTTCTATTTGATTATTCCTTGTCTCGATCAAAACGAAGCCTATTGACAGGACGTTCGATAATGAATCGATGATTATTTTGACACAAAACTCCCAAGCTTATATCGTCGATGGAAATGCATCTATTATATGATGCTTGTCATAGTGTGAGTGATGCATTTTTTAAAAGCATTTTTTACCTGTCACAGGTGTGACATAGATATATAAAAAGTATATAAAGTATATATCGCAAGTTACGCCAGATAAGTTGCAGAAGATTAAAGTGGTTGTATATAATTTTTAAATAAACTAGAATTTCATCAAAAAAAGTGCCAGAATTTTCTTATACAAAAAATGCTATTTCAATCAAATTTTAGTTAATTTTTTCTATTTGTTTTTTTTTTTGTTTTTTAGAGAATGGCTAACACCAAATGCCTTACAACAGTCAATCACAGCGATTCAAGATCGTGATTCAGATACCAGTCCACTTTGAAATTAGGCCTAGTAAAAAACTATTAAGTAAAATGCAAAAAGAACAAACAAAAAAATAAAAATAAAAAATATAAATTGTAGTTTAAAACAAATTAATATATAAATATATCGAAATAGAAGATATATATATAAATCCAGAAAATTATTAAAAATTATATATTTTTAATTAATTTTTATTTAACTTTGTAAAACTAATTAAAAAAAAAGTATTTATTTCATTAAATTTCTTCTACATTTATTCATTTTCAATATTAAAATATGCTTTTTATTAGTTTTTGGTTTTAAAAGTATTTACAGCGTCCCAAAGTATTACTGTTTTTTTTTAAATTTAAAACTTTTCTTTTTTTTAATGCCCATATTTTAATTCATAAAATTTAATTTGAATTGCAAATAAAAAGCAAGAAAAAATCATTTTCTTCTTAATTAATTATGAAGAAATAAAAAAATTTGTGTATACTAAAAATTAATACAAATAAGAAAATTAAAAAACAAATATTTAATTCGGAAAAAAAACGTTTTACAAATCTTTAAATTTAAAATTTAAATCAATTAAATATTTACTAATGAAATTTATGAAATTTTAAAGAATACAAAAGAAGAAAAAAAACGTGCTATTTTTAATTAAAACTTAATGAATGAAGCTCTTTAATGTAATTGTATTCAAAAACAAGAAAAGAAAAGAAGAAAGATAAATACTTGTTAAGTTTATGAGAAAACATACAAAATGTTGTTGCTCAAAAAAAGTTAGTTCCTAAAATATTGTATGCACACTTTTAATTTCTTTAAAAATTATGGAAAAAATTTCTTAATTTCTATGACAAAATTCAAATTATGCCAAAAAGTACTCAAAATGTACTCAAAAAAAAGAATAAGGTATCACAAAAAAATTAGTTTTAAATAGGTAGGTAGGTAAGTAGAGTAGGAGTACTGTGTACAACACCAGGCACCTTATGGGCCCATTGTGATCCCTACGATACCAAGAGTTACCCTATTGGGAAAACTATTCCTCTTCAAAGCATTTGATTTTCCTGCAAAATTTAATTACACTGCTCATATCAGTCGTTTAAGCATCCCTAAATTCCCGAAGAAATGCTTACCCAAAAAGTTGTTACGAGCTCGAGAGAGATAAAATGTGTTTGATGTCTTCAGCCACACCTATCTCTCCACAGTACCGAATAGTAGTTTTAAATAGCTTCAGTGGAATTCTGTAAGGCAGGCAATATTGATTATCATTTTGAAAAGCGATTACTTAGAGAATATCGTTTTAACTTAATCATTTTCAAGTGACAAATTGTGTCACATGATATATGAAAGTGAGAATCGCATGTCATCTTAAAGAACTGCTAGTATTTTGCGCTTTGTTTTATATTTTCCTAAATTTAACACGTTCGCGAATAGTAAAAAGCTCATCTCATTTGGCATCACAGTGAAAAATGAATGCTAAAGCATTCACGTCCGCGAACGTGTTAAAAGGGTGTTTGGGTTAAAATTACCATAAAGTGATACTTTTTAAGAAATTACTGCCAATTAATTTTATAGACACACACAAAACTCTCGAATCATTTTGGAGTAGAATTTTTAAATGCTTAAACAAGAAGCTCTAACATTCGAAATAAATAATTCATAAAATTGAATAAATTGAGGAATGATAATATAGAATAATACTTCACCATAGTTCCATAGCGATAAAATGGGCATATTGTGGAAAGATTTATCTATCATTCTATTGGATTGGTATGCGTTTTTAAAACAACAAAATATGTGAAAACCCATGTAGATCACGTAAAAATAGAATACAAATATAGAATTATGCATAATTGATACACAGAAAACCCAACAAAAATCAATACGACGATGTACTTTTCAGTCACTTAGTAAGATTAAGATTAAGTTTAGGGTGTTCTTGTACTGCGACCTTTAAGATCTATTGTACTCCCTCTTCTTTAGTGCAGGTTAACTTTCCATTCTAGAGCACCTTCTGCAGGCGTATTTCTCTGAGGAATTTTAATATCCGGAGTGGGTCAAGAGATTGTATCTCAATTGGAAAGTATGCCCTCAAGTGTTTGCTCCTCCTGCGGAGTAGTGCTTCGCAGTCAGAGAGAATATTCATTGGGGGTCTCTTAATCCACCTCGCAGAACCTGCAGGTTTTTTATTATTTGAGTCAAAATTTTCATTTGATAGTGTAATAATGCAGGTTGAATTTTCTAGTTCAAATGCCGATTAAAATCTAAAATCAATTTCGTAATTAACTAGGATTTAAAAATTAAATCAAAACGAATGCTTTACACCGAAATCAAAGTTTGATACAGTTTTTTTGTCAATAGTAAAGAATCTGAAAATACTTTTAAATTTCGTATTCTATTTTGGACAATCTTATCTTACTTTTCCAGCTAGCAATTGTTAAGCTTTTATTAGTTTACGCAAGAATTCTGTGTAATTATCACGTTTTTATTAACTCGCTTTCTTGTTGGTTTGTTTGTTTGTCCAGTACAATTCTGGCAATCGATTTTTAACTAACTTCCCGACTAGCTAGACATTTGAAACTTTCAGAATAGCTCAGAACACGATTACAATACATTCTTTTAATACTTTTAGCCATCTTTAAACAAAATTGAATTTATTTTCAGTAAATTTTGTTTTGTACGGAAAGTTCGTTCGGGAAAAAGTAGAATTGTCAAGTTTATATGATTCAACAGAAAATTTAAAAACGTGTTATATAAAAAGTTCTTTTTATTTTGTAATTATTTAAAAATAACTCCAAGAGCAAAAAGCAAACGAAAAACAGTAATACAATCGCTAAATCCTCATCTATTTGGACAAAAAATCCATCAATAAACATCTTATTTATTAACATTCTCAAAATTTAATACTTTTTTTAAATATTATTATTAATTTTTATTTGAAAAAAATATGTTAATAGTGTGAATAAAAAAATGTAAGAAAAATCAGAACACGACTACTTTACAATTAATATAATAGAACAAAAAAATGTTAGTGATAATTTTTATTTATCATTTTCTTTCATTTAAATGTTTAAAAATTTTAAACTAAAAAAAAATTAATTAAAATTAGATTAAAAATAAAAATTGTGAACGTGAAATGTGAAAAATGTTAGTAATTTTCCCTTTTTTTTAAAAAAAAAAATTTAAAAAAAACTAAAATAAACAAAATTTTCCTACTTCTGACACCAAAAAGGTATTATTTTAAAATTAATTAAACTTCTTATTTTATTGTAGTAAATTTTTAGTAATTGTTTCTTTTGAAATAAAAAACAAACTAGTTTTTCTTTTTTTTTTAGGAAATTTAGAAATTATTGTGCAGCTTTTAGAATAATGTTATATGTGAATTTCTCTTAATTAATTTGGCGTTTCATTTAAATTTTTGAGTTTAAAGTTTAAAGCCGTCAAATGAGTTTGATTTTGCTATTAAAGAAATTTTAAAAAAGAAAAAATTAAATTAATTAATTCGATTAATCATAAAAAAAGGAAAAATATCAAAGAATTTAAAAATTTTATTGTGTTTTTAAATGTTTTAGATTAATAAGTACTATAATTTTTGAATTTTTGAATTTTTGAATTATTTGTTAATGAAGCAAAAAAAAAACCGCAAGGCACTAGAATATTTTGTGCAACGATATTTTCTTCTATTTTTGAAAAAACAAAGTAAAACAAATGAATAGAAATTTTAAACAAACAAATTTTATGTTATTTGTATAGAATGAAATTTAAGATTAAAGAACAAATAAAATATTATAACATTGAAATAATATAAATTAAAAAATAAAAAAAACAAATGCCTAATTTTTATTTTGAAATAGTTTTAAAAATTTAAGAAAGAGTCGTATTTAAAAATCTACCAACAAGAATACAAACCATTTATTATTTGAATTTATTCATGAAATTCAGGCGTGAGATTGTGTAATTCGATTGAAACTAAATCCACTCGAATAGTACCATATCACAGGAATGTTTTCGAATTGATTTAATCAGGACTGGCTTTCTGTATAGCGACAGGCGATCGTCACTTGTGACCAATTTGAAAGTGATCACCGTATATTTCGGCATTAGAAGGGCGATCACTTTCGTTCTCGCCTCAACTTAATTTTTTCGACATTTTTGAAAATGTTCTGTGAAAAGGAAAAAATTGTTCGTCAAAAACAAAATATTGCGTTATATGGAAATGTATTTATTAATACTTTCTTTTTAATAAAAAATTAAAGTGTTCTGATAATAGATGCATTAAAAATTTTTAATTTTTCAAAGAACATTAACACTTAAAATATTATTCAAAAAAACGAACAAAAATTTTTAATGTTTTAAATAATAATATTATTAAATTAATTTACTTACACTTAAAATAAAATAAAATAAAAAATTGCCAAAAACATAAACATCAACTTCTGAAATCATATGAAGGCGACAGGATCATCAATATGCGGCGATAATGACGGCGATATCGCCTTACAGAATGGCGAAAAGCGACAAGTGACAGAATGCCTACCCAGGCCTTTTTTGAAAGTCGTGTCACTTTATTTGTGTCGATCGAATGATAGTATTCTGCTTTATTTTCATTTATGGTCGATGTTCAATCGAGTTAAAAATTATACGATTTTGATCTTTTTAGAATAATACGAATAGGTAAAACATTTTTGTTTTTGAATTGACCAATTCGCGATGTTTTTTTTTGTACATTTACAATTCGAAATATCCATAATTCGAAAGAATATTTAACGCGAAAGTTTTCATCGAATTCGAACTTCACAATAAATAACCTGAAATAATAAAGTAATTGAGTTGAGTTGCATTATTCTAGTGTAATTTTTAAAACTCAACTCAATTTGCAATATTTTATTCTATTGTGCTATTTAGGTATATTCTACATGCACGTCTGTTATGTTATGTTATGTTCGATTTGACGGAAAATAATATTTTTCTTCAATTTCATATTGTGCACAGCAAGTTTATTTTATATATAAATAAGACATATGGAGATTCGAAAGATCGAGCGGAGATTGAATAGAAATTTGTAATATTTGTAATATTGAGTCCAAATGCAAATTGATAACATGAAAATTAAAATTTTTGATCAAATAATTAAGGATTTTCTTTAGGTTGAACTCGACCAGCATGTATTTGAAACGACTTACTGTTTGGTCGAATCAAAAGTGTGAAACAATTTACGTGCTAACAGTCCAGAATTTAAAACTCTTAAAATTACTACCACAAATATATAAACAGTCCAGGTTTGTAGTCATAGATAAGTGGTAATAAAGACGAAGTAAATTAATGTTAAATCATATTACATTATTTTAGAAATAATTTGAGAACATTTTGCGGGAATTTGAGCGAGTATTAAAAAAAAGAAAAATTTCCGAACGTTTGCCAGTTCTAATTGTGTACTTTCAAAACTTTAAATATTATATTTTCAGGTTGTAGATGGTTTTTTTTATGTGTCGAGTTTTCTAAACTTAAAATATTCTTTAAAAGAGTTATTTCATAATACGAAACATGGGAAAAATTTAGAAATCATTTTAGAGAAAGTAACATAACATAACATAGCAGAGAAAATGCCAGAATAGGGCTGATTGTGGTGAATATATTTTACATATATAAAAGAAAACGGCCTCCCTAACAAAAAACTTAAATGTTAAAAATGAATTTTCGAAAATAACTGAATTAAAAATGAAATCCAAAAGAAAATCACAAAAAAGAATTAATCTAAAAATAAAAATCGTAGGTTTTTGAAGAAGAAAAGAAAAAAATCATAAAAAATAATTTTCCGGACATATGGAAATCATTTTTATTTTCTTTTAATTCATATTTATTAATCGGAAAGAAAGTTTTGTTTTCTTAAAATGTATTTTTTTCTTTTTTTTTTGGTAAAAATATCACTTAATAAATATTCTAAATTAATTAGAATTTAATGATTTGAAAAAAAGAAAAATCTTTTATACTTTTCGACCATCACAAATTGAATTTCCGTTAATTAATCTAAATCTTGTTTAAATAGTTTCGTCTTAAAGAAATTATTTACGAACTTTTGGTTATCATCGAGATTTTGTAATTTGTTACGGATTGTTTGTGATTCTTCGTGTTAAATAAGAATAAAAAGTCCTATAAAAGAATTTTAGACACATGAAAACCGGTTCTTTCTAAATCTATATATTTGAAGGTATTTTTAAGTTCAGAACTTTTGGAAATTTTTTTTTAATTTAAATAAAAATCAAAAATAAATTCATTATATAGAATTTTTGTTAAAGAAAGTATTTTCTTCTTAAAGAAATGTCTTTTTTGAGTAGGAATGTTAAACAATAGTAAAAAAAAAACCGAAAATATTTATTCAGACAATAAAATATTCTTAAAACAAAACACATGACACCATTTTAAATTATCTTAAAATTATTTAAAAAGACCACAAAATCTAAAATTTTGTTTAAAATTTGCACGAATTTAAGTTTTTTTTTATTAAAATATTTAAAAATAAATTAAAAAAAACTACATTTTTATTCACAAAAGTACTAAAATTCACAATATTTTAGAATTTAGAAAAAAAAAACAAACATGGTAGCAATAAATATATTAGTAAATTATTATTTAAATTAATAAATAAGATATATAATTAACTAAGAAAAAACTACATAAAAGCTGCCTCATTATCCCGAATGAGAGCATCTTCAAATACTCAGTCAAACTGCCAGCAGCCGTGCATAAAAACTGCGCAGTTGAATATTTGAATATGCTCTGAAAAAAAATTTGATTTTAAACTTGAATAAAAAAAGAATCCCTTAAATTAAATTAAAAACAAAATAATTTTTAAAAAATATATTTAACGTAAAATTATTAAATATTAGAAAAAAAGCTGTTAAAACAAAATAAATTCGTGTGTAAATAAATTTAAAAAATATGACAAAAATATTTAAAAAAGAACTGATTAATTGAAAAACATTAAAAAAAAAGAAAATTAAAAATAAAAGTTTTTAACAAATATTTAAAAATATGAAGAAAAAAACACAGAAATTTGTTAAATATCAACAAAAAAATCAGTGAAAACAAATTCGTTTTTTGTTTTAGAAAAAATACTTAAAATAAAAAAATATTTAAGAAAAAATGTAAACAAAAAGGTATTTTATTTGAAGACATTTTTAAAATTATTATAAAAAAAAAAACGAAGAGTAAAACATCCAAATTTTAAATATATTCCAATTAAAAAAAATATATATATAAAAAAAAACTATGGTAATTATTCTAAATTAAAACTAACAAGAAAATAAAAATTTAGATTTAAAAAACAGGAAAAAAAATATATATATTTAAAAATTATGTAAAAAAAACGAAAAACACAAATAAATATTTTTAAAATTATTATCATTTTATTATTTATTTATTATTAAAAATACGTACAATATTTTTAAAACAGAAAATAAAATTAAAAACAAAATATGTTAAACTCTTTATTATTATTAATTAGTTATTATTATTATTATTAAAAATAAAAATATGAATAAAAAAAGATGGCTTTTTTTAATTCAATTTCTTAACAGACAATTTCTCGTTAATATCCCAATGATTGCGCGTAGATGATTCCAGTTACAGTCTATTATAAGAATCGACTTCTTCTGATTCAACTTCGGCCACAAACTTTTTGACAGCTTTAATTCAAATGTTTGTAGCGCTGCTTAGCAACCATATTGTAATGAAATGAGAAACTTTTAGCTAATACACTTTTTATGGTAGAAAACTGAACTAATTCGGGTGTAATAGTTACACCTGCTCAGAAAGTAGTGTAGGATTTGCTCTTTTGTTGTTTTTGTTTTCAATGTAAAAATTTGCTCTACCCCAGAGCAAGTGGCAAATAAAACAGACCTATCGTGTCCTCTTAGATTGTACCAGCGTGTGTTTTTTTTCCATGAGAATTTTTTCCTTGATACGAGCTTTATATGCGGAAAGGGGAGACAGTACGTCAGTGATTTCGGTTTCTGAACCGTCTCCTCCTTTCTTTGCTAGCCTGTCTGCTGACTCGTAATGGGCTGGAACCCAGCATAATTTTATATTATTATCACAGCCACCGAGCTTAGCGCGTTCGCCGCCTTGCTGTCTGAGTACCATAGATCGAGATATCTTTGGAGGATATATATACAAGTATATAGTATGCATTTTTAAAGTGAACTAAAAGTTGCCGCACCTTAAAGTTAAAAATCAAAATTAAGTGCCGTTTCTTTGAAGTAGTATTTCAGGGACTGCGTGCTAAAAATGTACTTTTACTTCTACTTTTAATTTTCTTTTAATATCTCTTATTTTCTTTTGGAATAAAATTTGATTTCTTAAATATTTAATTAACCATAAAAATTTAAAAAAAGGGAATTTAAAGTTGTCACCTCATTAATTGGTGCGGTTTATTCGAATTTAGTCACTTTGATCGATGTTTTCTTGGGTTTTTATTACAAATTAATTTTTATTAAGAAAGAAAAAAATCAATGTTTCAATTTGATTATCATTTAGTTTCGAATTTCAATTAATAGGCTGTTTCAAAAGACCGTATCGTAGTTTCAGTAAAAATTCAACATTGTATTGTAAGTGAATATGGCAATTGTTAAGACACCCAATTTTAGGGTCAACAAATCTATAAAATAATTATTACTAATCAGTATATTTCTATTATAGAAAAAATATAGAAAACATAGAAAAACTAAATATAAAAAACTAGAAGAAAATATGCAAACGTGATTATTAAATTGAGCATCGAGATTTCATATTTGAAAAAAATTTTCGGAATCTGTTTCATTTGTTTTCGCTTCGTTTCAAATTCGGTCCGCTTCGGTTCAGATTTTATCCGTTTCGGTTCCGATTCGGTTCAGTTTCGGTTTCAGTTTGGTCAGATTCCTTGGAAAAGGAGGGTTTCACAGCCATGGTTGTATCCAGAAAAAAAGAAGTCATACAATTTGAAAATGAAAAAAATTTTAACGTTATTTTGATACGAAAGCGGTTTTCTACCGGTTTAAAAGCGAATGAAGCCAAATGGTATTACGAAAGTCTCATGTCAAGCGGGTGAATTAATTATACTGTAGCTAGAATATAGTTTGCTGATATATGCCCTTCTGGACTATGATATATTTGTGTTTAATATACGTTCTTGTGAAATAGTTTGTGAATTGATTCACAAAACATTTTAATAGTTCAAAATAATCAAATTCAAGGTATTTTGATAAGGTTTTCAATTTCTTTGAAAAGAAAAAAGAAATCGTTATCATTCAAAATCTTTCTACTTTAGAAGCCTATTTTACGATTTCAGTAATAAATTATTATTTCGTGGAATTTTTTCTTCATTTTATGATTTTTCTGCATATCCTAAATTTTTCTTCAAGAAAAAGTATGTTTATTGGTCAGTTTTTAAACGTTTTTCTTTTAAATGCCCTCCAAAAACTTAAGTCCGACTAAGTCATATCATTTGTCCTCACTACAGCGGATAGATAGAGCCCGTAGCTGTCTTAATAAGGGAATTTGCGCGGTTAAGCGCTTTGTATAACTTTAACTTTTATTTTTAAATACGACTTACGAGTAGTTCAAAATTACAATAAATCTCTTTAAAAAAAAGTCTTTTTGAAAATAATTTTAATACTTTACTTTCGGAAATTTTAAATTTCTGTAATCCTCAAGAAAACAAGATATGGCCACACATTAAAATAAGATCTTATAAAATAACAGAATTATTTTCCTGAAACAGAATACTTTTAGTAATATTCTGATTAAATATTAAATGTCTCCAATTTCTTGGAAGTCAAATGAAATTTTTCATTCAAATAAATGATTATTTTTTTTATCTTTATGGTGTTTTTTTCTTTAATCCAAATGAAAGGGTTTTAATTTCCTCTTATTTTTGTTACAAAATTAGGAAATTGTCATCTTGTATGGAATTTTAGTATATACTTGTAGTTCTTATAAGAAACCAGAAAAAAAGACAAGCAAGAAAGCTATAATTATTTGCACTCGAACACAATACTATCGCGTAAACATAATTATAGTCTGTTAAGTCGAAGGCTAATTAATTAATTAACTAAAAGTCAGAAGAAAAAAACCAGATAGATATAGAAAAAAGAAAAGAAAATGAGATACCCATTTCATAGTATCTAGATCAGATCCGACAATCTTGTACATATTTTGCAATATTTTATTTTCTTATAAGATTTGTTGTGTATGAGAAATAAAATAAAGATCAGTTCTTTTCTTCTTTTTTTAGGGCGAAAATGACTTTGAAATCTTCCACATTTCAAGAAAAGAATACATATATCGAAATCATTATTTAATAAAAGTTAATTGATTAATTGAATAATCAACTTTTATTGATCTAAATTTATTGGAAATTGTTTTCTCCTAAAAAAAAGCGACATGATTGTAAAATTGAAGTTTATTTTCCTTTTTCGGAGGGTGGTGTGTCAAAAGATGAAATATAGTGGAAATTCGGCTAATTTCATGATATTAAAACTGTTTTCATTACTGCTGGTTAAGACACATACATTTATGCATTGAAAGTAGAACCACTTTTACTAGTTTATGCAATTTACCCACTCCTTATCATTCTTTTTTTAGACCTGGACAGGCATTCTGTATGATAGGCAATTGTCGCTCGTCGTTTGTCGCTTTTCGGGATTCTGTAAGGTTTTCATATAATTCTTAGGAATTTCTCATTTTATATCATTTTTGTTCCTATTTTTTAAAAATGTAAGTAAATTAATAACTAACATATATCGCTTTCAAATTAGTCACAAGCGACAGTCGCCTGTCGCTGTACAGAATGTCAGTCCTGATGTTGGTTTATTTAAAATATCAATATTTTTGAAGCAAGCCGAAAGCTTTACCCTCCCGCACCAAACATGGAATAACATTTAATTAGTCAGGCAGTCTCAAAACTTAGATTTTCAAATTGAATATGAATTTCAGCAACAATTATGAAAAAATGGCAATGGCTTAGCAAAACTGAAGAATTTACTTGGCCATACTCCTGCTTTATGGAAACCATTTTTAATATTATTTTCGTTCGTAGTTTCTGTAAAACTAGATTCATAAAATCTTTTCTTGTCGGTTTCGACTCAAATTTCTTAATATTATCTAATATTTTAATATTTAGATTAAGCTGTACTAAAAGAATGCATAACTTTTCCTAGCAAAAAATATCAAAATATAACTGGACTGTTTGACTGATCAGTGATCGCTATCCAAATTCTCGTTTTATTTTAAAATCTGATCATTCCAAAATTGCGATAATCTAATCCTGTAACTAATAATCAAACAAAATAAAATCCAAACTGATCAGTGAACTGATCATTAACGAAAGAGGAATGTAATCAATTACGATTTTGATATAATTATAAGTATTTGATCCCTCATGTGGTTATTATATTAATAATAAAAGAAATTTCGTTAAGATCACCTCAAAAACGATCATGTATTCTGGATCGAATGTTTCTTTATACACCTCTCAATTTAGTACATGAATCCGAGGGTCTATCAAAACATATAATAATTGACCCGTATAACATGCTGAGAATTTCTATATATAAAACTGCCCCTGGATATATTATTGTAGTATCAAATAAAATATAATTCAATTAAGAAGGCCCAATAATGGTCCTATGTTTGTTGTTCTTTTTGGTTAGAAGAAACCAAAATAAATATAAGCATTAAAAAAATGTTAGTTTTTTGTGAAATGATTGATACGGGATTCTGAGGGGTTATAAATCAAAATCTAATTAATATTTTAAATGTTTAGAAATTTCGAAAAAGAAAATGATTAGCTTGGTTTTTTTGGATTGGAACTATGAATGGAATTTCAGGTGATCTTCAAAGTTTTCAAATAATTTTATATATTTAAGTATTAATATAAACTTTTTTAAATAAATTAGAGTTAATTTGATTAAAAAAAATGAACATTCAAATATGAAGAAGAAACATTTTATTATACCATTTAAGAGATACAATTCCCATCTCAATTGCATTTAACGAATGAAGCGGATCACAAATTTGGATCAGTTTTATTAACGCTCCAAAACAGGAGAACGAATTTATGTAATTTTAAAATAAATATTGTTCATGTTTTTATTTTCGTTTCTTCAGTTATGTATTATATTTTTAAATTGTTTTAAATCAGAGATTGAGGAACATTTTAGTTTAGAGGCATCAGCCATTTTTTTAACTCGAAAAATATGGTATTGGTGACTGTTGAGGGACTATTTAATAAAACTTATCTAACTCTTAGTAAATTATACTGAAACCATGTTCATTGTTGTAAGAATGGATAAAATAGCCGACTCTGATTTGAGCTGTAGTCTACACAGCTTTCCGAGTAAACCTTCTGAATATCTACTTTAAAATTCAGTATTTAAACTAACTTAAAATATGCCATCCAAAGACGAGACTGATATTACTACAATTGACATGTTCATGTTGAACTATTGTCGTCAGGATGTCCATACATAAATCAAGATCTCCGTCACAAGATCACCGATCACTGTTTTACTAGATCTAAGAATTTTGTGAACTTTTTCGAAATATGAACAACACAAGAATTTATAATGTAGTACAAAAGAATAAGGTCATTATGGTCAAATATGCTTCTATTTGAACTTAAATAACGTTTTATGAGCGTTCAATCAATCTTTTCAACAAAAATAATATTTATTTAATGAATTATTTCATATTTGTCCATGTTTTTTCCTTTCGAACTATATACAAAATGAACACAATTCAGAAGTGGTTTCCATTCAAATTGTTGACATAAGAAGATCATCTTTAAAAGAAAAAAAACAAGCCGAAACAATTTGAAAAGAAGAACCATTTTCTTAAAGGAAAATACTAATTCGAAAGATTTCTTTACAAAACTTCAGACTTTATGGATTCATTCATATTTGATTATTGTTGATATATCTTGATTTAGGATTTAAATAGTCTATTTTTTTTTGGATGATATTTTTATTCTTGAATTATAAGTTCTTTAAGTTCCCAGTTTATCTTTTTGTCAATGGAAAACAGTGTCAAATATTTAACTATGTACTTTAAAGAATAATACAAATATTTGGAAGTTATATTGACTTCAATTGTATTAGTTTAGTTAAATGAAAAATTACATTAATTTTATTAGGATTATAAAGATGAAGATTTTCTGATACGGTTTAAATGGATAAAATCAATCAATCGAATAATCGAAATAAATCAAATTTAGATCAATCAATTTAGAAAGGATTTTGAAGAGTTTTATTACAATTTATGATCTTAATTTTTAATGAATACATTTTGAAGATATTTTTGGTGGAATATGTTTTTAAGGTTGATTCCATAGAGAAAGAGCATTACAAACAAGATTATCTTATATATATTAAATTTAAAAGCGTTTAATACAATATAATTCAGTATTTATTAAATAGAATTTTGGTAATAAAGAAAAAGATTTGAACAGTGATAACAACTACTTGTACTTGCTTCCAAGAGGCACAAGCCAATACCTATGTAGCTGACGTGATAAACATTTCCTTGGATCTAATAGGCATAAAAAAGTATTACTACAACAACACAAGGGGATAAACGGGTTGTTTTTATCAAAGTCATGTGTTACCTCCTAATATATGTAAAGGATAAAAAATTTCGATGTTAATTATAATATGTAATGTGTGTGTAATGAGGATGAGTGTTGCGAAATACATGTTGCAAGATACATCTTGTATGTTGCAAGTTAAAGTATACATGTTGTAGGGCACTTTATTCTTATGCTAGCAAAATACAATGTTTAATAATTCACGAGCTAAAAATTATGATTCTAGAGCTGCAGGATACTCGATTGTTGGCATTATTACATATTTTAAATGTTGACATAAATAAATTCGCATATATTTAGTTAATTACAATCACCTAAATAATAAATTAAATCTAAAAGCGGTTCTGTACTCACCCACAATTCCTACAATATTATCAATAATTAGTTTTTCTCAATTTACCGCCATTTATAAACTCATAAATTTTAGATCTATTAAAAATTTATTTAAACACGAATACTATTTATTCAGAGATGTGTCTAGAACAGGGATCGAAACTTTTATTGAACTTTTTTACTAAGTTTCTTTTTTCAAAGTTTCAAAAGAACTTTTCTAAGAAAATTCGGTGATCATCGATTCGAATCCTAGTCAAATTTGAAAGGAAAAAAATCGGTGATTTTAATACCCTATTCGTCTTTTGTCGGTCCATCGAATTAGGGCGTAATTACAAAAAAGAAATTTAGAAGTAGGTACAATAACCACCTTCATTAAAAATAAATCAAAAAACTGAAAAGGCTACGTCGTTTGGTGGTTTATAGTAAAATTTTCTCTTTAAAAGTCCTTAAAGAATTGTTTTCAAAGAACTTTTATGGAAAAGTTCTATGATGATTAGGTTCTAGTACTTAAAAAAACACATAAAGTGCAACAATTAAAATTTAATTCAAACAGAAACTAATTTAACAAAAAAGTTTAAAAAAATTTTCAATCCCTGGTCTAGAAGATTCTCTAAATTGAAGGTTGTTCTAGTTCTTGATCTTATAATTTTATGTTTATCTTATTTTAAAATTAAAACATCTACTTGAATTCGGGTTTCTATTAAATTGTGAGTTGATTACTCAATTATATCATTTTCATGTCTTAAAGATCAGATCAAGAGTTTTTGATAGACAGATTCTTTTAAAGTGGGGTTGAAATTTCCTTGATATGAATACATGCCATATCATATCACGCTATTGAAAATTAAATGATTACGTAGATATCTATTTGAGAAGACAAATCATGTATCAATTTTACATGATCATATTAACTATAATCATAAAGATGATGCATTCAAACTGCATCCATCATAAACTTCATAATCACAAAACTCGTTGACTAGTTGACATCACTTCACTTGGTGTTCTTTCCTCTTGGGTGCAAAACAATATGACATCTACACTGAAAATTCTTTTCCCGCTGGATTATTGTTTGTATAGTAAATACCTAACTGGGATTAAATTCCGCCACCCTATGCCAGAGTATGTCTTCTTTATATTAAAACCAAAACTTAGTTAATAAAATTGTGATCGTGTTGTTGATGATCAGTTTTGTATGAACTGTTCTCGTGTTTGGATTTACTACGAGTCGCGTTCAAGTTGAGAGTTTGATCGAAATAATAACGAATGAAATAAATTTCTTTCGAATTTATTATTTTTAAAAGTGAAATTTTTAATGAATTAAAATTTTTTTTTGAAATTATGATCATTTGTTTTATGTTAATTTAAATTAATTAATTTCTAGAAGTGTGATAGAAACAAAAAAATTGTGTTTCGAAAATTTAATAATGACGAAATCAAGTGCAAGTTCAATTTTTAAGGTGATTGTGGGTGGAATTTTATTTTGCATTTCAAGTGTTTCATGTGGAATTAATTTTAATGATATTGATAATAATAATAGGAATTTTCAAAGTGTACCAACCACTGTGAAAACATACGAGAACGACACTGTTCTATTGCCGTGCTATCATAATTGTAAGTAAAAAAGTTACAAGATTAAAATTGTTAGTGAATCCTTTTAGTCCTGTGTGTCAGAAAGAATATTTAGCTTTGAAAAAAGTATAGTGAAGAATCTCAATTGTTTGATTAAATGAAAACTCAATGGGTAGATTCTCATACTATAGTCTAGAGTGGTCGGGAGTTCAAATCCCAGTCACAGCAATTTCACTTGATGCAGTTGGTTGTAATAAAAGGAAAACGTGATTTTAACTAATTTTTAAAATTGTGATTTTCCTAATATAATTTATAAGTAGAATTTGTGTAAGAAGATCATCATTTGCTGGTGGACTAAAGATTGTTAAATTAAGGAATATTTTCTGAGTTGAGTGCGAAGAAATTTCAAGTTGAAATTTTGAAATGAATATCATTTTTTATATTGCTGATTAAAATACTGATTTTGATAAATATTAACTTAATTGATCGAGCGATGATCTGGCTTAAAAACTTTGTTACTAGCTGGGATATCGATTTTATATCAAAGATGCTAAATATTAAAAGCATGAACTAAAAGTTTGTAGTAAGTTTTTCATTCAAACTCAACAAGATCGATGACATTGTCGATATATGAAATGCAGTTAAATTTTTATTAATATTATTGGATTTAATATATTCCACACTTTTTGGAGTAACAATATAATCCGCGATCGTTAAAAAAGAAGAGCTTAGCTAGAAAGTTCATTAATAATCTTTTTATTGTCGAAAAAATTATATAAACAAATAAAATAGAATTTTAAACTATTATAATATCCAATAGACTCCCTCTGAGTCGGTCTACCTACGTAATTTAATGGAGATACGGAAATTCAGCCTAATTATCTTAATATTTCCGAAAGAAATGAAAAGCTAGAAGAAAATTTAGTTAAAAAGAAAATCAATTTTACGGCCTTACTCTCAAACCAACTTTTCGTTGGCTTTTAAAATTCTTTAAATATTTTAATTTTGTGATGTTTCCTGATCTAAAAAAAAGGCGTAATATCATACAAATCGGTCGACGAATAAGCTCGCACATGCACATTAACTTTGTAGTCCTATAAGCTAAAAAAACGTAGCAATTCTCGAAAGAACGAGCAGTGGAGGCTGTAGTAAATTTTTTTATTTTCTTTTCGGTGTTGGTTTAGGAGCCCCATCATAGGACGGGATTTATACTAATCTTTAATAGTTTTGTAATTAAGTTACGCTTATAGAAACATATAAAATGAAATTAGTAATTAAAATAATGGTTTTAGTTCTATTAGAAAGACACGGCATCTTACTTTGGTTCGCACAAGATTGAAGACAATTGAGGTGACAAATCGAGTCGTAGGATGTTGTGGGTACTTCATCATGTCTGCCTACTCCTTCTTGCTACATGTTCCCTATCGAAATCCCAAAACATTTTTGGACATCGATTAATAAATCTATAGTGACTGATGGCGAATGATCCTTTTAATTTCTAATATTTACTTTCAAATACAAAATCCATTTAATTAAAATTTTAAAAAATGATAAAAGTAGTACAAAATAAAATCCAGAAAAACCACAAAATTCACAAATTAATTGAGTGTGAAACCCTTTAAAGAATTTCAAATGAATTTCAATTGAATACTCTCAGTTTTTTTGCGTTACTGTCCATGATGATCTTTGCCAAGATTAAAACCACATACGGCAACGATCCATGACAACAGCAAAAACAAAACAAAACAATAATAATACAAATTACAGAATTGCAAAATATTGCAACTGCACAAAGGAAAAGAACAACCTTTTTAGGCTTATTTTTCTGATTTTTCTCATCACAAAATATGTAATTATCCCATTTTTTTTTAGCACCTTTCCGGTATGTTACATGGCATAGAGATGAAGTTCTATTGGTTGATTCAAGGCATCCAGAAATTCCACCACCAGAACGATACCATTTATGGGGGAACGGAAGTCTTCAGGTATCCCATGTGAAAGCCGAAGATACCGGTGATTATTATTGTGAAATAATGACATCTGGTGGTCATGCACAACAAGTTCATGCAATTGAAGTTCAATATCCACCGACAGTAATTTCATCATTGAATGGTATTATGGAAGTACCGATTGGGTCTGTATTTGAAATTGTTTGTGATACGAAAGGTGTACCGTTACCAATAATAACATGGCGACAACCTGGTATTGAAATGGATACAGAAAAATTGGAAAATAAAAGACGTCTTGTAATTGAAGTGAATTCAAAAGAAATGTCTGGACCAATCGAATGTATCGCAACAAATGGTGTCGGTGAACCAGCAGTAGCGGGAATTCATTTAAATGTTTTATGTAAGTATAAATATTTTTTTTAAAAAAATGCACCTACTTACAATATATGCAATTTTTATAGTTAAGCCGGAAGTAAAAACTTCTGTTAATGCCGTTCACACGAAAATCAATATGCGAGCACATCTCGAATGTCTTGTGATAGCGGCACCGTCCGCAACGGTACACTGGTTTCATCATGGTGTTCCTGTTTTAACTGATAATCGTATTGCAAGACGTGATACTGTTATACAAGCAAATCGTTCACTAACGAATTATATTACTGAATCGAATCATGTATTAGTCATTAAGAAGGTTAAAGATCATGATTTGGGTATGTATGAATGTCGTGCTGAGAATCGTTTGGGTTTTAAAGGCGGTGTTATTGAGTTAACCGGAAGACCTATGCCATGCATTTTTAAGATATCACCAATGATTTCTACAGCAAGCACACATAATATTATTTGGCAAACGGAAAGTCTTTCCCCAATTATAGAACATAAATTGAAATTTCGACAAATTCCGGCTGGTAAAAATTAAAGACACAAAAAAAATGTCGTTTAATTAGAATTAATTTGTTTTAATTATCATTTTATTCGTTTCATATAGGAACTGTTACACCACAGAGTCATCTTATAAATATCGCTTGGAATGAATTAACAATACCCGCGGAATTTTCTGAAGGTGAGAAATTTGAAAAATACCAAATAGACAACTAATTCTGTACAAATAATTCTGTCAAACTGTGATTGATCGATTATAATGAAATTTAAATGAGTTTTCTTTGAAACGTTTTGGGGGTGGACTGAGAGATTATAAAATTTTAAAATTCTTTTAAAAGTTTTCTTAATGAAAATCTTTTTAAATGAACTAAAAGTAAATAAGATGGGCTGGAATGGAAGTCAATTTATTTTGTAATATATTTCACTTTTATGGAATACACCTGTTTGTACAAAGAAAAGAAAAACGAATGAATAAATGTAATCAAACTAGTTAATGAGGACAATAGGTTTCAAAGTATTACGAAGAGAAGACACCCCCACTTTATATAGCGTATCCCGCTTGCATTACTTTTAATTAGTTCCAAATCGTAAATGAATTAGAAATGATCTTTCTTCCTTTACTTTAAAAACAAGATTTTATTCTGATATTTTCTTTTAAAATATTTATTTCTTTTTAAAGAAAATAGCAGAAAAAATGAGCAAAGCAAACCATAGTAGTGAATTTACATTTTCTCTATATCGGCCGGACCACTATGGAACTTTCCCGATAATGTCATCAAATATTCATTTCAGTTCTCCTATTCTAAATGTACATTCCAAGTCTCATGAAAATCTGACTAGTATTGGCCGAATTATTAAGTCGCATTCTATCTTTTAAGTTGGCCTATCCAGAATGTATACACTAAGTTTTAAGAAAATTCGCCCATTATTGAGTGAATTCTTGAAGTTTTTCTATTTCAGCCCCCTACAACCCCCCATCGAGGGGAGTCATTTTATCTTTTCAGTTTGCTCATCCCAAATGTACATTCCAAGTTTCATTAAAATCCGCCGGTTATTGACCGAATTATTAAGGTTTTTTTATATCACCCTCCCGCAACCCCCACCGAGAGGAGATGCATTCTATCTTTTCACTTGCCCTATCCAGAATCTACACACCAAGTTTAAAGAAAATCTGCCTATTATTGAGTGAGTTATTGAAGTTTTTCTTTTTTAACCCTCCACAACCCCCCATCGCGGCGAGACATATTTTAGTTTTTCAGTTGGTCCATCCCAAACGTACGTTCGAAGTTTCATTAAAATCCGACTGTTATTAACCGAATTAGGGAAGTTTCTATATTTCCACCACAACATTTTTTTTAAAAAAGTTTTGCGCATTAGTACACAAACTGTGCAAATCTCATCAAAATTGGACGAGCAGTTTCGGTTTTACAATAAGTGCAAAAATAGACTATATTTGGACAAAATGTATTTTTAGACAGTGTTGCCATAGTCGAATATGACCCAAAAACTAATCAGATCTAAGTTAGGATCAAATACATGAACTGCGTAAATTTTATCGAAATTGGCCCAACAGTTTAGTCTGAACCATGCGGACAAAATTTTGTCGTTTTTAGACAAAAAAAGCGTTACCAAATAATGTTGCCATATATTAATTTCGCCCAGAATCTAACACTATCTGGCATTTGATGCAACACCAATGGTGAAAGTTTCATGGAAATCCATTCAGATTTTATTAACGATTTAAAAAAGCGGACGGACGGACATGGGGCTAATTATTTTTGACGAAACGGATTTTGCACTTATTTTCATCTTCCTAGCCCTTCTAGATGAAAAGTTAGGTTTTCGCACGATTATAGTACTTTCCTATAAACATTCGTTTATCGGGAAAGTAAAAATCACAATTGAAATCGCACAATTTTTCAGTTAATTATCAAAACTATTCATATACGATCAAATATATTCGAATTACGTGATCACAAACGTGATCGTATTTCGAATTTCGAATTATTTTCAAGATCATTTTTATTCCCAAGGTCCAATCCATACAATCGGATACACACTTCGAGGACTACAACCAGCTAGTGTTTATGAGGTGGCAGTGATATCAAGAAATCGTTATGGTTGGAGTGAGAATAGCAAGATTGTAAGATTTGCGACTGGTGGTGAAAGTATGAATTAAAATTATTATTTTTAAATTTAAATTTTTGAAATTTCAAATATTTTCGTTTTTTTTTTTTCAGTTGAACTACCAAACTATTCAACAGAATTCAATTCAGAAATTCAATATGATGAAATTCAAGATAATTTCTTAACCGATTATACTCCACCAAATCTTTCAGAAAGTCAAAGTGGACATCGAAATTCTGGATCTCATGAATTCAATTTATTTTCAAATAGTTTTAAAATTTGTATTTCATTTGTAATATTAATTATTTTCTTAAAATAATTACAATTTTGTTATGAAGAAAATTTTATTGTATTTTGTTTTTTGTAAAAATGGACGATGATGAATTTTTGTGTAAATTTAAAATTAATTATTTTATTAAGAATTTCTTTTTTTTAAAAATCTCACAAAAAGAAACATAAATTATTTTCGAATTTATGTTTAGAATATGTTTTGAAAAGTTTGTGCAGTTCTTTTGAAATTCCAGAAGTTAGAAATGTTGAAATTCGCGCTCGTTTTTCAATTTAGAAATTAGTTTTTCTTATTTTGCAATGGTTTTTTTTCTTTTATTCCAGATGTGGAAAAAAGAAAATAATAAGAATTTTATGAAAACATAAATCAACTTTAAAAAAGAAAAATAATTATAGTTTTTTTTTTTTTTTGATGGGTGTGGGTGGTAATTTTAAATTACTATTAAAACATGTGTTTTAAAATTAAAACAAAACAAAAAATGCTAAGAAATGAATAAAAAAAAATCGTTGAACTTTTAATATATATTTTTTTAATTTTTCAAAAATTCGGACATAATAAAAAGCTTTTTTTTAATGAATTTTGTTTAATGTCTTTAAAAAAAACATAGAAAATTCTAAGAATTGTTAAGAAAATAAAAAGTTTACTTTTCAGGGACTTTTTACTTTCTCTATAATCAGGATTTTAAAGAAAAAAAAGTCGATATATTACCGCATGACATAAATGAAGGGAAGATGTATTTAAAATTCAAAATAACTTTTATTTAGCACAAGGGTGTCCAACCTTTTTGTTTCCCTGGGCCGCATTGGAAGAAGACATGGTGTTTTGGGCCACAAGTATATTACTATGTATAAATCCATATCATAAAATGAATGTGATACCTGGCATTGAACTTGAGAAACTAAACCATCAATATCTGGTTTGATTGACATGGTTGCAACTCTCAGGCAGTTCTCAAGGTGTTCATCCAACATGTTGGTTTTAATTTTACACTTAGTATGTTTCATTCTTCACCTAAGTCACCAGGTGACAAACAGCAGAACAGTGTAGCTGAGCGAGCAACACAAACAGAAAGAGAAATTACAACAGAACGAAAGAGCTTTCTGTTCTGGTCCTGTTTCTGTTGTTTGTCACTTGGCAGCTTCAGAACGAGAGCGCACACAACACACAAATCATTCCTCAGAAAAATGGACATGCTTCAGTAACTTTGAATATTTTCGGGCCGCATTGATATTTGCCTTGGGCCGCGGGTTGGACAGCCTTGATTTAGCATAAGTAAATTACATTAGTTCTTATGGAGAGAGAGCATTTAGCTCATACCATAAGACCTAAGGTAATTTATTCATGTTAAATAAAAGCTTTTTTAAATTTTACATATCTTTACTTATTAATATCTTTGATATTACAGTAGAGTTAAGATAATTCGAACTAAATAATATTTTAGTAATTAAACATTTATTGTAACTATACCAATCTCTTTTTTTTTTGTCACAGTAAGGAATTTCTTGGTTGTTTTTCTGCGAAAAGTTTGTAAACTTAACAAATTAACACAAGGCGAAAAGTTATTCATTTGCAAAATAAATACTTAAGAAGATTTATGGCAATTTTCTTAACTCTCCTTCATTTTTTATGGAAAGTTTAAGATTCAAAGCTTCTCAAAATATGCTAGAAGGAATAATTCTTTTGAACGGAAAACGTAAATCCTTAGAGAAAAATTCACAACCATTTATGTTAAACCAGCTACTTTCTACCGGAATTAGTTAAGTTAAATTATCGGAAGAGATACAGAAAATCCTCATAGCCCGAGTATTGAAAATAGGTGCTTTAAGCTAGATTTACGTTTAGCCATCTTTTTATTTTTATTTGGAATTTTTAGGAAGAGAAATAGTGCAATTCAAATTATCACACGAACTTTAGAATAGTATTTTTAATTGTTTCAGGAATATTTCTTACGCTATTATATAACCACAATATTTTTTTCTGATAAAGCTAGCCACTTGTATTCCTATTGTTGAATTTAGGATAAAATTTTTCTTCTCACATTTCCAATGACATTGAAAATCTTAATGTGTAGTAAATTCGGCTTGAGATCCCATATACCTAACAAGGCAATCAAAAAGCCTAACTCAAAAATCTTCGAGTTGGCAGTTTTCTTCTTATTCCTATAATAATGTCTCACTCTTCATATTTATCGACTAAATTTCAAATAATTTCGATCCAATAGAATTCGATAATTCAAAAATACACAAATTAAGTAATCGAAATTTGCCAAATGCGGTTTTATGACGTCAGATTTATACAATTGAAATCTAATTTTGAAAATCGAAATTATCGACGCGAAATTGTACTCGTTTTTATTTTTCGTCTTCCAGAAAAAGAAAACTTTGTTTTATGTTAAAAATAAAATCTTCTAATAAATTCACGAAATGTAAGTCAAACCAATTTTATTTTAATTTCGTTTTTTTTTAATAGTATTTTTGGGGTTATATGAATTTCAATTCGGCGCGAGTTGTTCATTTTGGAATTAATTTAAATTAAAAAAAAATAAGAAAAAAATAAAAGACAATTAAAAAAATCAGCAAAACTCGCACAATACTCTATTCCGGCCTGACCGCTATGGAACTATCCCGATAATGCCCACTGCACTCTCGTTTCAAAATCAGCTCAGCTCTGCCACTTTGGCTGTCTAGCTATACAATAACTGGAGATTTCATTTCGCTTGTTTCATACAAAATTATGGAGGAGGAATGGTCACTATTTTATCTTTTCGGTCGCTTACTCCAAACGATAGAAGTCCAAGTTTTCCAAGGTTCGGAGATAACGTTTCGCCGCTCAACCAATACGATATAATAATTTAACCTGGTTTCCCCCCAATTAGCATTTCAAATTTGCGTCGTTTTTATTTTACATACAAATAAACCCAAGCTTCATATTTCCTCTGTCGGCCCACGTGAGACAGAAAATTAATATCTCTAGTTAATATAACTATATGAGCTATCCCATGGGAGGATAGCTCTCAGCTCTTGCCTCAAATCACCACGTCTCGTTTGGCTCCGTTTTCATAACACTCTCGGTACGCTCTGCTTGGGACCCAATCCGCTCCCTCGAATTTTGCACTACTTCTCATCTTTCTAGCCATTCTAGAAACAAGCTTAGTTTTTTTGCACGAATGTATTACTTTATCCAAAAAACATTCGTTTTGTCGGCAAAGTTAAAAATATGTTTTGGATATTAAAACCGCGCCGAAATAAAAACAAAATATAAAATGATTTTGAAATAAAAAATAATATCGAATTTAATTTTTGCAATATGTTTTCAAATCGATTTGATTGGTTTTAATGAAATTTTGCGAAATTAGTTTGTTTTTGCAGGATCGATAAAAATAACGTTTTATTAGAAAAAAGAATTTCAAAAAGAATGTTTTTCTTTTTCGATTAACACAAATAATTGGTTTTTCTATTTTTAATTTCAATTATGAAAAAGTTTTTTTTGTTTTTAGAATTTTAATAAAATAAGATTTCTTCTTAAAAACAAACTATTGGTTTTTTTTGGGGAAAGTTCAACGAACGAACGAATGCAATGAGATCACGGAAAATGCATTGAACATTGCGCATGCACATGGAACTTAAATATAGTGCAATACAAATTTTATTTATCCTATGGTAGATAGTACCAGATAGGATGTTAGTTTTATCACTACATTTTTAACGAATAGAAATAATCACTGGAGAATGGTCGCAAGGCACTAGATTCAAAAGTTATGCAGATCAGTTCGTGTACGCGAAAACTCAAAAACGCGTTGTCTGATTTTATTAATTTAATAACCACGTTTTTGTTAACTTGCTTTCTTGTTTGTTTGTCCAAGAGAAATCTTGCAATAGACTTTTAACTAACTTCCCCACTAGCTAGACAGAATAGCTCAGAACACGATGACAATGCATTCTTTTAATACTTTTATCCATCTTTAAGCAAAATTGAATTCATTTTCAGTAAATTTTGTTTTGTGTGGAAAGTTAGTTGGGAAAAAATCTGCAAGGTGGCGGTTTATATGATTCAACAGAAAATTTAAAAACGTGGTATATAAAAAGTTCTTTTTATCTTATCATTATTTATAATATAGGTTGATTAAACTCTAACTCCATTTGTAAATCAAAAATCTGGGTGACAACAAAGTTTTGTCATGTTTTGGATTTAAGTGGAAAATTTGTGCAGCAATTTTATTAAAATTAATGACATGGGTTGGATACATAAATAGTCGATACTATCCTGAATTTTAAAAAAATGAATTTAAGAATAGTGTAGGAAGAAATAGTCATAAAGCTTTATCGTTTATTTGTTTAGTTTTTCAGATACATGGTATATCTGAAAAACGAATGCATCCATTTGAATAAAATTTGCAGAATGGATTTATATTGTTAGAATCCAGGTTATCTATAAATTACAGCAAATTCGAAGAAGTGTAAACAAAATTATTTGAGAAAAGGATTGTAATATTATTAATTTGGGGCGTTTTTTTTCTCAAAGCTTATTCATTGATTTGTTAAGTACGAGTGTAATTTCTTCAAGGTATCAAAAAACGGCTGTATGCCGATTTTAAGTTTTGTAAATGTTTGTAAACAAAAAAGCATAAACCAAAAATATTTCTGTTTTTCATATATAAAGAAAAGTAAAACATCTTTCAGTTATTTAACTTTTTTTTTATACAATTTCATAATTTTTTTGTTCTTGGAAGGTGAAGAAAAATCTCGTTAGATCCATGGGCTGATACAGAAGTGTACTTTCCGGTCATGTTTGAATGAATAGAAGTAGAGAAATACCATGAAAATCCGATGGAAACAATCGAAAGTGAAGAAGTCAAAGAAATACCATATTGCACTTGTGTTGTGAAGATAAATGATTCTCATTTGGAAATGATGAAGTCAAACTATGATGTCTACGATGATCAATCTTACAAGATAACAACAACAAGCCATGTTGTACAAGAAACCAAAGAAGTGTTTTTCTTCTATTTTCAAATTTTTATAATTTCGGTTTTTTGTTTTGATTTAGTTATTTGTTTTTGACTTAATTTGTCTGGAAAAATGTTTAAATTATGTTTTCTTTTTCTTTGGATTCCAAGAGAAATTATTGTTCGGTAATTTGATTCATCTCGAGTTGTAATTCTTAAAATTTTATAAAACGGATACGTTTGGAGACTGTACGCCAAACTCCACAAGACATAAAGTAATCATTCGATGCTAATAGCTTTAAAATTGAAGGAAAATAGGAATCAAGATCAAATGGAGTTTTAAGAGTTTGTATCCAAAAAAATTTACATTGACGGATTTAAGTGTGGATTACTCGTCGGTCTATGAAGTCTTGTATAGTTGTAAAATTATTTAATTTGTACATAATTTTTATTACACAATAACAACATGTAATATAAACAAAAATCAGCAAATTTTGATATGAACTTCCTTGTTGCTACAACCAGGTTTGAGGTGTTGTTAAAAAATAGTTCTAATTTCAACTTTGATCCATAAAATCTTCAAAGTCCGGCTCGGATCCCAATTCTGACCAACGGTTTCCGTTTGCAAAAAAAGAAACGTTGCACATGCAATTCCTAGAAATTTTAGTCATTTTTCAACTAAAATTTTGCAGAATCGAAGTCATCAAAAGGTATTACACCTCTGACCACGATTCCCTACCCAAAACAAGGGACTTCTTGACTCATACTCAGACTCCATAATCTTATCTAGTGTTTACAAATGCAAAAGGAGTTCAGTTTATTAGGCAAAATAAAAACAGAATTAACATTGGTTGTTGTTGGTTCATGTCCTGAGGACCAACATTGACATCGATTTGACCGTTTTGACAATTTGTTTCTTTTTCCAAACTAGAATGATTTAAAACTATATTTTTCATATATTTATATAATTTTAATTAACCATAAATTTGCGGGTTTCAATAACAATTGGGATTTTACCATATTTCTTAAAAGTTTGTCATCATTTCATGCTGAAATTCATCATTTCCGCCAAATAGTAATCACCTTTATGAATAGTGAATTTCTTTATTTTTTAAATTATTGAATAATCTAAACTTTTTTTTAATGATTCATAAAAATTCTTATCTGGAATTAACTCATTCCCATAAGTTCTATTAGTAAAATATTAAGTATTTTATTAAGCTTTTAGTTATTGTATGGCAATTATTTCTTTTAACCCAAATCGATTTTTAATTATAATAATATTTTTTTAATTAATAGATTTCAAACAATATGTTTAAAACTAAAATTTTTTAAATTCTTTACAAATAGGTAATTTACACCAGCAAAGTTAAGTTAAAGTTCAAATATATTCAAAAAATTGAGAAAATTATTGTTGGCTGAACTAAAAACTCAGTGTCGAATTAAAACCGCTGACTTTGTGACCTCAATAACACGTTAATCGAGGTAAATAATATCAACGTAACTCAATTCAAAACTAAAAACTTAAAAGAATCTAATGAACTTTTAATCTTCAGGTTCTAAAAAGTTCAAAAAACATATAAAATATTCTTCAGTGTAATAAAAAAGATAGTTTTGAACCTAATAATTAAGAAATTTTGTGATAAATCTTTGAATTGTAAAAGGCAGGTCTAAGTCAAGAATTATAGAAAAAGATGAGTCACAAAAAAAACAAAAAAAAAAAAAACACTAACTAATTATAATTATTAACATTTTAAGAAGTTTCAAAGTTCTATAAAAACGATAAATTAAAACTGAAGCAAAAGAAGAAGGTTAAGAAAAAAACGGAAGACGAAAATGTCGAAGTTCATAGTCTCGAAATTGTAATTAATGATTCCCAATATTAGATGCCCTTCATGTATTGCTAAGCACTTTCATCTTCATGATGGTTTGATTGGTTCCATTAAGAAACCTCTTTTCATATTGTTATGCCCATGCTGATGCGTGTACAATTTTTTATTTTTATCTTTTACGATGTTAGAGGAGATGCCATCATCATTGAGAGAACAAGTTAACCCACGACATGCCTTTATTTACTTGTTCTATAGAATAATAACGTAGTCAATCAATGATGTTGAAACTGATCCACCACTATATCTAAAGAGGAAAAACGTGTAAAAAAATGTAATGATCTTTATTTGTCAACGTTGGTGGCAAGAGGACTTTTGATCGAGGATTTGACTGATTCTAATAGAACATTGTATTTTATTTATTTGATTTAAAAATCAAAATAAAAACATCAAAATGCCCACAATTTAATTTTATATTTTTAAAAAAAACACCAAATTTTTGATCGGACCCGCACTTTTAATGGACTTTTCTTTTTTGATTTCAAATTAAGTTGTTAATATGTTCGTTGCACCCTAAAAGTTTATAGATTTTTTATTGTAATTCGATTGGTTTTAGTTTAATCAATATTTTTTGAGGACTTAGGATTTGGTTGGATATAATAATAATTGGGTTTGAATTGTGATAAAACTAATATGTATGGAATGTAATTCTATCCAAATGTCTCTAATTTCGGAGTTCACAAACATAAAAGCTTTTTATAATATTATAAATAAAATTTAGAAACAAACTATGATTAAATTTACTCTTTTTTAACTTAAAAACTAATTCACAATAGGTGAGATAACGTAACGTAACAAAACCCAGTTCAACTCAGAAAACTTTAAAGTTATGGAAAATCCTTAGGTTATCTGCAATGGAAAATTGTTTGACGTCACAATCACAACCTCTTTTAACAACTAATTCGTATTTTGATTTGGTCATAACTTACAACTGTCATAAAAAGAGATCATAAGTTCCGATCGAAAATATTTTGCATTACAAATGAAATGTCAGGTATTTTCTGGACTATTTAATATTAGTATTCTAGAAAGTATGAAAAAGACTACGAATTTTCTCAGCAGTCATAATTTCAGCTACAATACAATTGTCACAAGTTTTTCTGACTGCAAATCAGTCACAATTTCATATTAGGCATGTAACTTCATACTCTGTGTATACTTAATGATAGAGATACACATATGGCAAAGGTACCATGATTTAAGAATAAGAGTACTTATACTACATTGTATGTCATTTTATACCATTTTAAAAATGAAGTACAAATGTGATACACTATACTATAGTATCGATACCATAGTATGAAGACTATATGTGTGTCTTTGATATAAGGTGCTTTGCTTCTGGTATAAAAAGGAAATATTTTTCGGCATCCCTTTGTTTCTGTTTCAGTTGTAGTATAGTAAGGATCCATTGCAAGTAGTTAAGTGAGTAGTAAGTATATAGTACTTTTGTTTTTTTTTTGCGTTTCCAATTTGTTTACTAATATAATTAAACTTAACAAAGAACAATTTATCTCATTAAATTGAGAATAAATTCGATTTTCTTGAATATATAAGGATAGAGAAAGTCATTATATAAATAAGAAAATGTAATAGTTCAAACAGATTTTCTTCTTCAGACTTGAAAATGATGAATAGTGGCACTGGATTTAAATTTATTTATACATTATTTTGAAATATTTCTTAGTTTTATATTTATGATAAGCGATAAAACAATAAAGCGGGAGGATAATTAAAAAAAATCAAAATACCAAACAAATTTTTCTTAATTTGGGGGACTTTCCTAAATTCATAATCAAAATTTTTCTTAAAGAAAGTAATTTCCTTCTTAAATTTATTTATATATCCGTTTAAATTTAATTAGAAATAGAAATAAATCTTTTTCTTTAAGATTTTAGCCCACAATTTTTAAAATTTTTTTTTTTTTTTTTTAGATAAAAGTAATTAATTTTCCTACACGAAAAATTAGTTGAAAATTTTTAAATATTAATGAAAATTAATCTTCTAGAAATTTCACGTGATTCGATTTGTAGTGCAACAAGAAAGGAAATGGAAATATGCTTTTTTCTTTGACGAAATGATTAATTCTTTAAAACAGGTCCGGAAACTATTGAAAAATTTACCATGGTATGGTTTATGGTGTTTTAAACTTATGTCTAGTGGATGTAAGTGTAGTTTCTCTACAACTTTACACTTTTACACTTTTATGGAAAGGTCCAAAAGATTTCCGTCTCCGTTTTAAAATGCAATTTGTGCATCAATAAAAATTACATCCATATGTAAATTTTCAACTAAATTAAATATTAAAGAAAATATGATGTAACGCCTGCCAGTTTCTATTAAAACGCGATGAAAATGTATCTGACGTGAAGTTGGAAAATATTTCGTAATTTTCCATCTTTTAAATAAATTAAAATTTATATTTAATAAAACTTTAAAATAACTATGTTTGAAAATTTTTAATATAAATTTTCTTCAAGAAGTTAATAGGTCAGAAACTACTTCAACTTTGTAATTTATTTCTAATTAGATTTTACCAAGAATTGAAATAAAGCTGTTGGAATTTTTATGCATAATTTTTAAAGTTAGTACATTTATTAAGAAAATGAAAATGTTTCGTGAAACATTTTCATTTAAATTAAAGAAAATATTGTTGGATACAAGAGTATCCCATATTTGATCCTTTGGATAGAAATTTTCTCAATACCTTCGTCAATAGGTTAACAAAACATTAATATTACATTTTGGGTTCTTATCTAGTTTCCGGGAACAACGAATTTTAGTTTTAGGTTCGCAATTCAATAAACACTTTCTTGCGTTGTAGGTCAAGGGACCAACAAATTTCCGCTAAAATTTATAATTTTTTTAGCGATTAAGCGACTAAATTTGTATGAATCAGAATACGAATTGTCGTTAACAAAGTCTTATTTCAAATAAGAGAAAATAAGCGATGCAGATTATTAGATAACGAGAACCAGAAGCGACCTGCTTGAAACTTTACCAGAGTTGAAACTTTTTTTTTTGTAAACATTCTGCTTGTATAGAAAATCGAAGAATAAAACAATTTTAAAGTTAAAAAATATATGTTTTTGAAGAATTTCGTGTCATAGTTCTTATATCATGAATGACCTTATTGCATAATTTATGACCTTTTTTTTCAGTATTCTAACTTTTTCTCCCTTTTTAAAGGAAAAAAATGCATTCTATTGAATTTTTTAAACAACTCTTGAGCATGCTAAACACTACTATATTCATATATGCATATTTTCTTTCAATTTTTAACTTCTATATAACAAGGTATATAAGTTACATTTACTGTGAGGTAATAAACAATTGTTTTCCATACCAAACTACCAAAAATTTAAGTAAGTAACAAATAATTACCTCCTATGGTAGATGCTTCCAGAGAGTATATTAGTTTTGTTCCTACAATTGTAACAAAGAGTTTTAAGGCTATAGATGTGTTCAAGATAACTCAACTGTGAGTTGGTTATTCCTTAATCCGATTTGGTATTGCATTTTAGCTAAATCGACTGATGGGAAGCGAAGTTATTAAGAAAACACCAGAGTAAAACTTTGGAAAACTTTGATTACATAAATAGGCGATATAGTCCTAAATTAAACTAAAATTGGTCGCAGGATAGTGGAGAAAAGAAGCCTACTCATAAAGTTTTGATTAAATTTGCAAATTAGATTTAATCTATTAGGCTCTCCAGGCTATACCTGTGAATTAGAGAAAGTTTGAAAAAGAAGATGCAAAGTTATGCAGAACAGGAACAAGAACAGCCTAAAACTTAATCTTATGCAGAAAAGAACTTGAAATATCATTAATTTTAGGTGTTTTTTGTCTAATTTCTGGCGTATGGCATCAAAAAAGATAAGTTACTAAATGCTTTAATCAATTATTCTGTTCATAGAACTAACTGTCTAAAGAAATTTGGTATGTTAATTGTCTGATAAAGATTTTCTAGTTCAAAGTTATGAGGAGGTACTAGGAGAATTTCTGCTCAATGTTCTGTACTAGAACACAACATTAAGCAGTCGAAAAAAATATAAATTGACTTGAAATGTTTTTAAAGCATTTAGTCGAAGAAATCCTCCCTACTGTGTCCTTAAAGTTAGTTAAAATTTACTTATTTTCGAATTTTTATGAACCAACCAGAATAATTTTTAGATCCATAGGTTTAGAAGTTTCAATAGTGGTTTTGCAGTATAACTTTTTGTTTCTAGTTTAAGCAAATTTTTTTTTCTTCTATAAATATTAAATATTTAATTTTCTTCGCCACATGACACGCGAAAGAAAAATATATTTTTCCATAAAAATACTATCAATTTCCAGTGTTTATTAATTCTATTTTTAAATTATAAATATTTACTAACAATTTGTGAAGAAATTTGAGTATACTGCAAAATTTCTGTATCGTTTCAAAAAGTTTCCATTGGACAATGTTTCAATGGAGTAAGGTGAAACTCCTGTTGATATAAAATAAGAATATCATTTTATTAAACCAAACAGTTTTTAATTTATTATATTTTCAATATTGATGATTTTGTAAGGAGACTCACCATCATAACAGTGGTTGTATAGAAATGGTGACACTCCATTGATTGTATTCATTCATTTTTAAAAAGTCAAACAAACAAAAAGTGCATTCTGTTTGATAAATAAATACAATGCTTGAATGTCTTCAAGTATACACCCGCAAAATGGTAAGAGTAGAAACCCTACAGAAAAGGTTCAAACTAATATAAAACTCATTAATAATCACTTCCAAAACGTAAACTAAACCAAGGAAGGCATTATATTTGTAGAAAAATGTGGATACTTGAAAAGGGCTGTGCAACAATGTTACTTTTATTCTTTATCAAAATCTTTTCTTATTTTTCGAAAATATTTTGTCTGCTATTAATATTACCAATATAAAAAAAAAATAAAATGGAAAATTTATCAGCCACGATTAGACAAACAAAAGGCGGATAAAAGGAAAAAAACAACAACAAAGATTCCTCTTCTTCAGGCACACAAATCTTAACCTCAATTAATCTTGTGGCTTTTATCTGTCCTTCTAGCTGTGAAACGAATGAAGCCAACAATCATCTTAAGCCCAGACGTAGACGTAAAATGGGAATATGAATCGAGACATCTTTTTATTTTACACTTGAATGAATTGTAAATAAGACAAAACAATTATATTGTAAAAATTATCCATCTTAAATCTAAAAAAAAAGGTAAAACAAAAGTTTAAATCAAAATTAAAATCCATTCAGGAAAAAAAAATTTAACAAAAATGAAGATTGATGAAAATATATTAGGGCCTGTGCCAATCCGTTTTTATACTCTTAGTGTAGCTCTTTTCGATATTCAAACATTTTTTGATATTACATATTTTGAGCGTTAATTCTTCTCCATGGCCTGTGTAATAAGAAATCGTGCACTTCAATTCATACTGGTGTCATCTTCTTTCATTGCAAGTTACTAATTATATTACACTTTAACCATAGTAGTTTAATGCAACAGACTAGAGTACCTGGCAGAAAGTTGTATATGAAGCCCGAACCTGAGATGTGCAAATTCTTTTTTTTTTTTTGGTTTTAACAGGGTTTTGCGAAATTCAAATGTTTTACATTCAAAATTATATACATATTATAATTTGCCTTCTTGATAACTCTCTTCGGGTCAATATAAAGACGATGGTAACGTCACAGAATAGATATGTACAGTATTTTCTTTTCCAATCTTAAGAAATCATAGTAGGATATGAAAAGCTGCCTGTACACAGGTGGAATACCTATTTTGGGCAACGTGTTTAATTCCAGTGCGTGTTGAAAGGGGAAATTACATTAGAAACGCGCTTCTCTCTGTTGATCTTCTGGCTCACCAATTATTTGTCGTTTTCATTTCCTGCGATATTATATATTGGCCTGAGGAGAAGACAGCGGCTTTGCACAGGCTTTTCTGACCCATATGTCACTAAGGCCCTTTATATCCGTCTTGTAAGAGTAAAAATGAAATATGCCAGTCAGGAGTGTTCATCGCTTCACAAAGTTCTTGTCCACAAGTCGGAATCTGTCCAAAGTGAATGGTTATGTTTCACTTTAAGGAACCTATCATGAAATGATTCTTTCGCCGATAGGGTAAAATTGGTTTGTAAATATTTTCTGGTAAAGTTCTAGATGTGGTCTTCGTTCATAAAATTTTTAGGTTCTTCTTTAGCTGTTATTATAAATAAATAAAATATGATAAACAGTTCGAAGGATGGTTGTACTCGTATTTAGGTTTTACTGGTGTCATCAGGATATCAGTTATTTCCGAATCAAGTTACTTTTCGAAATGTAATAGGAAGATAAAATATTCTAATTTTAATTTCGTTTTTGACTTTTTGTATAAATAAATTTGTATTAGCAAAAATAAAAGAAAATCAAAATGCAAATTACACAACATTAGAATATTACCTCATCAGGCTTTTTTTTCGTATCGAAATCTAATGTTAGTATTCCAATATGGAGTTCGACTACGTATGAATTCTCAAAAAGTAGGTCTCAACGCATGAATAATTGCCAATTTAATTTCCATTTATTTATTGTATTTATTTATTTCTTCTTGTTTTTGTTGTCATATCTCATATATCACCCATAAAATCTTCCAACGGGATTTTAGAGCCGGTCATAAAAGCTTGGGACCATGATCCAATTTTCTCTTCTGGATAAAATCTTTTTGAATACGATTTTTAATAGGAAAAAAATGAAATAAAATTAAAATGTTTAATAGTCGAATTACAGGTCACTGAACAATTTGGTCATTTTAAAAATATTTTAATTAAAAAAAAAAACAATCATGAAATAAATAAATACAATGAATGGCGGCGGTGCTGGGCTTCTAACAAAGGTATATGGAAATTCTTTTATGTTGGGTGTGAGTACAGAGTTCACATAGAAAATTGATTAGAACAAAAGACAAATTAAAAAGGCTTTTGATTGATTTTCGTTAATTATTGGACGATAAAAAGCTTACATTTTGATGGGAAATTGTAATGAATTCAATTATTTTTGAAAAAAAAAAAATATATAGGGTGATACTCAAATAAGTTACGACTACTTAGTGACGAATACTTATTTAAATATAAAAATACTTGTTTTGAAACCCTGATTATTTGTGTGAAAGATTTCCCAATATATTTTATAATTACGCGATCACTGATCATCGTATTTCAATTCCCCTGTCTTTAAAGCGACAATAAAATATCGATTTATTTTACGTATCGTTTGAAAGTAATAATATTTAGGCGATATTCAAAGTGATCGCTTTACTTTAAAGTGATCGCTTTTGAAAATCACTGCCGTCTTACAGAATTTCACTATTGATTTCTTTTCTATATAAAAAACTGTTTCGAATACAATATTTGATACAAAAACTCCGGCACCTTTAATAAACCTTTATAATACTTTATTTATTATTTCGAATATTTTAAAGAAACCCTTTTTTTGTGTATACAAAAGAAAATAAATTGATCCTTTCTAATAAATAATGATCATGGTTCTATTTTGGAAAATATTTAAAATTGTTAAAAATTAAAAATGGTAGCAAAGTAATTCATTGTTGTGATCGCGATGATCACCCACGAGAGTGAAGAAAGTATTTTAACAAAAGTTAAATTAATATTGTAGATCTAGAAAGAGGACCTCACACGCAGTGATATAGACGTTTTTTTCTTTATACCTTTTGAACATCACAAACAAAAAAAAAGAAAGAAAGAAGAGATCACTTCGAATTCAGATCAATTGATCGTAAATTATCGAATTATGTTACAGGAAGAAAAGGTTTAACGTACGTGGAGGTGTAAAAAAAAAAAAAATATTTTCTAAAGATCAGAATAACATTGAATAACATTCTGTCTGGAAAATATTCGATCGATTAATGATCAATGAATCACTTTCAAATTATATGCCATAAGAATGTATCATCATCGAACAAAATTAATATTAATTAAAGTATAACTTTTGTGTTGACACTAATTAAATGTTCTCAGAAGCAAAACAATTTAATAAAATATAAATATTTTCGTAGTTTAATTGAATATTTATTATTATTTTGATTGAATTTTAATTTGAATATAGTTTTTGCATGATTTTTTGTATTCATTTAAAAAAAAAAAGCCACAACAAACATGTATCATCAAATTTGGTCTTTGGTAGCGTTATGCTAATTTTTATTTTATGATGACTTCATTTATTATGAAAAAGTAATAAAATATTGTCTCTTCCAGAAAGATAGATGAGAATGTTCTTAGCATAATTTTAAAGATGATATGTTTAGTTATACAACAGGACTAAATTTGAATCGAGTTTCAATAATAAAACATTTTAAAAACTAAGAAATGATTACTTACGTGATTTATGATTCACTTAAAATTTAAATAAAAATATTTATTTATTAGATTATTAATATCAAATAAAAATAATATTAATAATATTATAGAATTGCTATTAATATGCATTTTGTACATGTCAATCCATTCATTTATAATGAAAACAATAAAATTGCATAATTTCAATTTACCTTTTTTAGAAGATATGAGATAAAATGAATCATTTTGAATATATAAACAATAGTTTTTATTAATTCCAATTGTTTAGATCGTGACTGATCGTGGGATTTTTCTTAGAATTAATAAAAAGAACTTGCAGTCCATTCTAGTGAGTCTTCCAATAAAACTATGTACTATTTCGGTCACTATTTTATCTTCTCACTCATTCACTCTAAATGATTCAAGCCCAAGTTTTTCAATTTCAGAGATAATAACTCGCCTTTCAACTAATGAGATATAATAAATTAACTTGATTTTATCTCAGTTAGTATTAAAAATCTGCATTATTGAATGCCAGAGGTAGTAGTACGTAACTTGTTTCAGAGCTTGTGTTTCGACCAAACTTACAACACACAATCAAACTTTATGCGAAATCGAAACACACGGTCTGAAACAAGTTACGTACTACCACTCCAGGTTTAAAATTCAATGTTCCAGCCGATTCCGTAGAAGACTAGTTCAAGAGAACAATTTTAATTACATTTATTGACTAAATATTGATTCAACTTCACTCGGCATTCCAAATAGAAAAGATGTTCCCTTCAGCT
The DNA here is from genome assembly GCA_963422695.1 of Xylophagus ater. NCBI lineage: Eukaryota > Metazoa > Arthropoda > Insecta > Diptera > Xylophagidae > Xylophagus > Xylophagus ater. Next base: position 60,937,716 of record OY730478.1, on the reverse strand, counting down.
AATGAATTTTTTCTTGAAATTTCAATAAAAACAAATTGGTCCTTTCAATTCGCCTATATCCAAGATTAAATCTTGGGTGCGCCACTGGGTAGATCCAGTCAATCCATATGTGAGGGTTCCATTTATAATGTTATGATCAAGGATCATAAAAAAAGGCTGCACTGATTCTTCTGGAATACAGTACGTACATCAATGAGAATGTATACCTCTTCAAGAACTTACTAAGGAAACCAATGGTTGAAGCCAGCATAGTCAAAAGCAACCATATTATATTAATGTCGCAACAACAGTACAATTTAACTGTCTTCCTGTTTAGATACAGAAAGTAGCGACCAACAAAAAATTGTCCCGCGTTTCCTTTATTTACAAGATAACAATTTCTTCTAGTTTCCTCTATAGTCGATTTTAATTTTCAATTAAGTTCTTTGTAAATATATTACTTACTAAATCAATAATATAACTTTTGCATTTGACCTTCTTGAGATTCTTTACTGTTCTTGCTGTTCTTGCTGAATTGAAATTTTTCCTCCCACAACTTTCAATTTTGATATTCAAATGAAAGGCAAACACTTAAAAAATAATGTCTTAGTTAAGCATATTTCAAATATTTGACTATCTAATAAAATATCGTAATGGTTCTTTATCATATAAACTTTGGATGAATTATTAGTTCAATAGAGTATAGATTATTTATTTCAATTTTTCCCTATAATAAGTATCTATGTACTATATGCAAGTAAACTCCTCCAATATTTAAATTATTTCATTTAAAGTATTATATTGTAATAGAATCATGACATTGGCTTAATATATTTCTGGTAGACCTTCTGGAACGGCCTACGCGCGCGTACATAAACATGGTTAAAAAATGTTAATACCATAGATCTTAAAAATTGTTTGTATTTTCTGATGAAATAATATATATTTCTTTTGAGAAAATAGTTTATTAGTCGAATTTCTTGTTTTTATTTTATGGTAAATAATAATTATTCTCTTTATTGCATTTAAAAAAGTATATAAAGGGCACCCAATTTAAATTACGACAAGTCAAACATTGTTTCTCAATTAGGAAATTAATATGGTATAAATGTTCAAAAATATTCCATGCATTTTCAGATTACTTTTTACCTAGATTTGGTTGATACTTGTGAGGTTTCGTTTTCATCTGATATTTATCAACCGAATAAAACTCTCTGACACTTGAGGACAATTCTATTTTCATATAAAAAGCAAAACATATGCGCAATAACGTTTGTACTTCATTTTCAAGAAGAAATTCGGCAAATAAATGTCGCATGTAAACTAGGTGTACTAGATATTTCGATTTCAGCACCTTTTTAGCATCTACTTCTATAGATTTCCATTTTCTTCAAGAAGAATACAAGTAAATTGAATTATTTGATGATGCCCGTTCCTCCGTGTGGCTCCATTAATTCGTACTAGTTTGAACTGAATTCCAGAAAACGATATAATTTCTTTTTAATTAATCAAATAAACACCAACTGAAATTAGAACAAATTAATTAAATAAAAAACAATTAATTTGATAAAACTATCAATAAATATATATATTTTCGTTGGCAACCGAATTTTAATCAATCGATCAATTTATATTATCGAAATTTTTTTTTTGTATTGTTTTGATTAAAGTTTTTTTTCGGTCTTCTACTATAATACTCTTAATTATTATCTTTAAAAGAATTCGCTTTTTTTTCTTTTCGAGTTAATTAAAACAAATTTACACATTTTTAAATCGCGAGCATAAAAAAAAAAGCTCGAATCAAGCAGAAATCGAAGAAATCTAATTTATAAATCGAATTTTTAAATAAACAAAAAAAGAAGAAATTTATTAAAATAAATATTAATGAAAACTGAAATATACGAAAGAAGCCTAATGAAAATGTAAACATACATTTTTGGCGACTGAAATGGTCTTTAATTGCATATGAATGGCGTCGGTGGCATAAAAAGTCCCAACACATTTGCTATACATATTTTTTTTTATTGATTTTGATGTAATCTTTATTTTTATAATGGTGATTTTTTTTTTGCATAAAGATTTAAAAGGCAGGAAGATGTGATTGGCACTGTTCCATATTTAATTTTTCATTTTCAGTATTTTTTGTATAGAAAAAGTTTTAAGTTTTCGTCTTCAAGGCGTTTTGATTATGTTCCAAGAATCGGGAATAGGATTTAAAAAGTTCGAAGAAAAATTGTTGCAAAAAAATGACATCCAAATTTTATATTCGTCCATTCATTATTTTGGAAGTGTTTCGTGCCAAATATTTGTAGAATTGAAAATTTGTTATCTTTTCAGTTTTTTTTGGAATTGTTATACGCCTTTAAGTTTTCAATTCTATAAACAAAAAAATCCATTTATTTAATACGGGATTTAGTAGCCTTCAATTTTGCTTGGAATCAGTAACATGATTGGGTAACTGCAAGGCGCCAGGGAATTATGCAACGAATAAAAATTTTGCCAAATTGAACTTGACCATGAAAAAATTTCTTGTTGTCTTTCTTATTTATTGACACAAAAATAAAATTTTTGCAATTTTCGAATAGACTTTATGGAGCCGAGAATTTCAAGCATAATCCAAACTTTTTAGTCAGAAATTTTCAAGGGTAATTTTTTCAATTGAGCTCAAAACTCCTCTCGCGAAAGTGAAAAGTGCAACTGTACAAAACGCTCATATTTCCGGTCCTTTTATACGGAGCAGAGTCTTGGACACTGCCCAAAGCAAGTGAGCAGGTACTTGTAACCTTCGAGCGGAAGATACTTCGTCGTATATTCGGTCCTTCTCAGGAAGATGGATACTGGAGGCGAAGATATAATGCCGAAGTCTACCAACTATATGGTGACGTAGACCTAGTTCGGAAAATAAATCTCGAAAAGCTTCAATGGCTGGGCAACGTGGAGCGGATGAACAACAATGCTCCAGCTGAAATGATTTTTGAATCCAGACCTGAAGGAACATGAGAAACGAAACGCTAGCAAACTTAAAAAGACTGCGGATACAAAACTGGAGAGAATCTGGCCGGGACCAGACAGATTGGAATAAAATACTACATCAGGCCCGGGATCTCCATGGTCTGCAGCGCCATCGAAGTAAGTAAGTAAGTAATTTTTTCCATATTAACAATTTTTGTATAGATTTAAATATTTTGAATTTAAGTATTTGTATTTGTATTCAGACTTTTAAGAGTTTACTCTTGTAGTATAAGAGTAAGTCTGGATATGTTTTGTGTTTTAGTACGAGCGACATTGCCTAGTCTGGTTATGATGCAGGCACAAATTTATAAAAAAGGTTTATAAATCCTTTTTCATTGATGACAATTAATATTTCCTTTAATTAGTTCGAATTATATTCCGAAAAAAATCATTAATGAAAATTCATGGTCATTTAATTCCAATAATTTCAATTCAAACTAATAGCTTTTTCGTTTTTCATCAATTTCCTAGTAATTAGTTGAATGACATTACAGAAAATGCTAGATCAATAATAATTCGTTCGTTGGTCAATTAAATAAATCAGTGAATTGTTTAACTCTATACAATTTAATACTTTTATTTTAATGAATTTACCCAAATAAAACATTAAACTAGTCTTTCCACTCGACTAAATAACATTAATTCTAAACTTTTCTACACAATTATTATTCATTCTTCACATTGAACTCAAAAACAAAATTTTGTGTTCCCGATCAAAAGTTGACCGTTTTAGAAATTAAACATAATTTGAATATGCCAAAAGTATAATGTCATGAATGAAATTATATAGTTAAAAGCATTTTCGGGGTTAAACATATGTAAAAATTTGTATTTATAAGGCCTTGTTTACACATTTGAAAATATTTCTACCAAATGAAATTCTCTGACATAAGTTCTAGTTTTTTTCATATATATATTTCGATACAATTTCCATACAATTATCGCACTTGAAATGGATTCAGAGATACATATTTTGCGTAATAAATGTCTAGCATGTTTACATTTGCTATCAAAATCTGGAAGAAGCGTATTTGTAGACAAACTATAGGTCGTACAATCAATAGAATAAATGTTTCTAGTGTCACTTAGACATTTATTCCAAGAATTTTTGTTAGATATATAAAAAAAATTCACATAGAGAAATCGCGACGAAGTTTTCATTATCAGAAAGAAATTCGTGATATAAATGTCAGATCTAAACTATGTCTAAGAACAAATTAGTATCATAGTTTTTTTTTTACCATTTTTGGACACACTTAATCAATTGGTTGGTTGAATACGCAACCAACCATCCATGCATCTCATTTACACTCTATTTTTTTGGGCATATTATGGGCTATTCTTGTATATAACATAAGTTAAAGGTATTTTAAATGGATACTTTTTATTTGAATATAAAAGTTTTATTCATATTTAAGTTTTGGAAGCAGGCGCAAAATTTTCATTAGGTGTACTATTGCATGTTTATTTTAAAGCCGTTGTCAGTAAATAGTGACCATGTACATACATATATTATCAGCCCTATTCCATCACAAACGTATGTTATAAATAACATATGTTTCCATTTCGTAAATATTAAAAAACTGATGAAAACAAAAAAAAAGAGTTCATTGTACTTCTTTAATGATCATTTAAAAAAAAAAAAATTGAATTAATAGATTTTGATCAATAATTATTGGTCAAAAATCAATAGACAAATGGATTTCACCCTCATCGGTTTAGAAAAGAAACAAACCAAAATTGTTATTGAACTTTATTTTTCAATTCATTGATTTTTTTTTTGTCTATTAGTTAAAAATTTAAACAACCTTTTTGACTTCTATTTAACAATTGATTTTAGTTAAAAAAACTATACTAGGCTTATTTAAATTTTCAGTTCAACAAAATTATTTTAAGAAATTGATCGTCAGATACAAATTTTTGACGATCACTGATTTTGCACGTGGGGGTAAACCTTTTTTGTAGACTTTTACTGAAAAGTGCAATATTAACAAACTATTTTAGAATAGAACACAACTTTCATAAGGTTAGATTTTCCTTGTGGTTCCGGAACAGAACAAAATTTTAACATTGAATAACAAAAAAACAAAATAATTTGTTCCATTTTTCTTGTTGTCTCAAAGGTTAAACCTTTTGTTCTGTTCCGGAACCACTAGTAAAGCATGTTAACTGTATCTTGTTAAGACCTGACTAAGACGGAATAAGTCAGACATCTGTCTAAAAAGGAATATTTTTCAACTGTTTATAAAAAATTGAGCGTAAAATAATCCAATCAGGAATGGCGTTCCGTACACCGACAGGCGATTATCGATTGAAAGTGATCACCGCATATTTCGGCATCACGTAGGGCCATCACTTTCGTTCTCGCCTCAATTTAATTTTTTCGTGCACTGTAGCTGACAGTTTTGAAAATGTTCTGTGGAAAGTAAAAAATTGTTGTTCGTTAGAAAATAAAGATTGCGTTGTATGGAAATATATTTATTAATACTTTCTTTTTAATAATAAATAAAAGTGTTATGATACAGAATGCCGAAAGCGACAAGCGACGAGCGACAATCGCTTATCGTTGTACAGAATGCCTACCCTGAATTTTCGAAGCCTATTTCTTATACTACTACAATACTACTACTATACTACTACTATACTACTACTATACTACTACTATACTACTGCTATACTACTACTATACTACTACTATACTACTACTATACTACTACTATACTACTACTATACTACTACTATACTACTACTATACTACTGCTATACTACTACTATACTACTACTATACTACTACTATACTACTACTATACTACTACTATACTACTACTATACTACTACTATACTACTGCTATACTACTACTATACTACTACTATACTACTACTATACTACTTCTATACTACTATAAAATGTTTCAGTTCTTGCAAACAATTTTCAAATTTCGGGTTGCCTTTGTGTTTATTGAACGTTGTATCCTAGAGGATCCAAGGATCTTTTGATTCATTTCTTAGATTTCTATAAAAATATTAGTATTTATTTTGAATCGAAAACAAAAATATGATTAATAATATAAAAAATAATACTAATATAATTTGTATGACTCAAATATTATTCATTTTAATACGAAAAAGTAAGTAAATTCAAAGAAATTAAACAACACTTTGACATTTTTTACAAGAATAAACATGAAAGAGTCTAAAAATAGTGACTTGTATAATAAAGTAAATAAAGTTAACTTATTTCCACGTCAATTTGAAGTGATTTCATTTTTTTTACGAAATAAAAAAGCTTTTATTAAAAAAATGCTATCAGTAATAATGTTTGCAATATTAACTTATTTGCATTGAATTCGAATCCCAGGATAATATGTCATCCTATATCATGTGATTCATTCAATTTACTTCAATTCTCCATTATCAATCATCGATTACAATATTCTTGTGACCTAAAAATGCATTCATATAACACTACAAGTTGGCAACTCATTTAGTATTTATAGCATTCCATGGCGTTGGATATGTAGGCAAATAAATAGAACAACCCTAAATCGTATTTGTGCCAAGCAATTTTCGTAGAGCCAGGAAGGTCATGTATACTCATATCCAGCCAGCAGCATCCAAGTTTATGCACATTTTATGATATCCAACTGGTAAACAATTATGTAGAGAAAATAATTTTATCGATGACATAATTGAAAGTTTTTTTTAGTAGTAGACAAAAGCCACGAGGAGTGTGGAGGCTGGCCATATAGAATATTAGAAAATTATTACCATTATGAAAATATACATACTCATTTCAGCGTAACTAATTTTTTTTTTTTCAGAATGGTGTTAAGTGATGCAATGCTATTTTGTTTTTAAAGTCATAAAAATTATGCAGAAAATTGTAAAACAAAGTTAAAGCCATACAATTGAGTATTTTAAAATCAGCTTTTTGTTTCGCACTCCCAAATGCAGCGAATAAAAGCTTTTCTAATTGTTGTTTACAATTAACTCTTCATAAATTTTTATTATTATGTAATTTTAATTATAGAACAAGAACTGTACCAAAAATATATGGGTACGAGGTGTTCTTATACCGTGGTTTTCATATAACGCGGAGCGAAAATTGCAACAGCCCTCCTATTTTCGTTATGGAACGGTTGAGTGTATATGGCATACATTTATTGAAAGCCTGTACATCAAATTGTTCTTGTTTCACTTCGAAACTATTATGAACTAGATGGATGTCCACAGGAGGGAAAAATAAAATTGAAACTCGGTTTCGAACCTTCGCTTTAAACAAATAAGCTTTTAGAAATACATCAAGAAATTATAAGTTATCTAATTTCAGGCGTGCATAAAAATGGGACAAACGTTCGGACATTTGGGTAAAAGGAAATTTTATTGTTTGATAAACTTATTTCATTTGCAAATTGCTAAAGCCCGGTTCTCACATCTTAACCGAAAATCGTATTTTTAATGTTTCTTAATAAAATTTTGTAGGACTTGTCGTCGTTGTGTATTGGCCTAATAGGAATGTCTTTTAGGACTCTTGTTTCCGCTAGTTGAATCTAAAATCAAAATTTGGAGTCAACAAACTCAAATTTTTTCCGTTGCCTATAATTACAATTTGATCATATTTCCTGAACTTAGGTTTGCAAGATCCCAGTGACTCAGTGTTTCCATTAGATGTAATAACAATATTAGGAGCTTAGCGCAGGTTCTCTACCGCTCAATGACGTACTTAGACTTTTGTATGATAGTTTATGAAATTTTAATATTGATAGAGTGAATTTTGCGATCACAATGTGAAATAATTTCGATCTTGCCTTACGTGATACCAGGTTGGTGGAAACCTATTTTCGATAGTATTTAATTACTAAATTTAGTTCAAAAATGAGATTTAAATTTTCAAAGTAAGTTCCATTATTTCATTCGTGTTGTTCTGGTGTTGCCGCTCCTCATTTAATATGCGCACGCATCTCTAAATTGTTTCTATACTTAAACAAACGTTATTATCTTATTTTCTGACCGTATTATTATCTACCTTTTAGTTAGTTGCGTGTTTATTTTACACCAGCAATTACACCTGTTTATTATTCTGGATTTTTTCTTTTTTTGTTTTATTTTTTTAAGTACCTTTTTATTACTTTTTCCCTATTTCAAATTGCGTTTTGGCGCTAAATGAATTGTCGACAGTTTTTTGAAAAAGTGCGTGTCACACTTACATACTCTATGATTTTGGATGGAATAATAATTTCAATTAACTTTAATGTCTCATATTTGTTTTTATTATATGAAAAACAAAATATTGTTGAAAGTGTTAAAAGAAATTTTGTTTGGCTTTTTCTTTTTTTTTTTGGTTTGGTTTGTATGAACAAAAAACAAGGTGACAAACATATTACATAATTCTGAGACGATATATTGTTGTGTAAATTATTTACTGTACGCATTTTCAGAGATAATCTTCCATCGTAATGTAAATAAAAGAAAGATATATAAGTTGTATACTTATTTGATCGAAAGTCGCCGTATTGGTGTACTAACAGACATAATTTCATTATTACACGAGCATATAAACATTGTACTTGAAAACTGAAAGAGATGTGTTTAAGAAATCTTAAGTTTAAAGTCTATTTATTATTATGAAGGTGAGTTTAAACTATATATTTACGAAGAAAACATCATGCTCCTGAATATGTAAGTCAGGATCATTAGAAAATATTTTGTCTTTTTTTCCTTCGAATACGATTAAAACTTTGTGATGCTAAAAATATGTGATATTCAGATTTTGATGCATTTCGAGGGTACCTGAGCTCAAAAATCATATTTTTAGAAAATGTAGGTTCGTCTGTCTAACAGCATAGAGAGAAAAAGCAGAGAATTATTTTTGCATACATTTTTGGTACCATTGCAGCGCTGCAAAGCATGCCTCTTGTTTGTAAAAAGACTGTAAATACCTTCATTTTTATATCATACCGAGTTTTTTTCTTCAAAAAATACTTTTAATCAGTTAGTATTCGCAAAAATGAATAAATCAGAATCCAAGTTGAGAACTCATTGTATGCTTTTTGTTAACAGTTTGCCAGTTTGCGAAATTTCTTTGGACCGCGTTTTTCAATATAATTAAAATTTGGGAAATTTGTCAGTTATTAGGTAGAATAGTTCCCTATTATATTTGGTATCGATCTGTTAGACGGTGTTTTGTGAAATCTTAGAAAGCTGTTAACAGATTATAATGAATAAGTATTGATTTGATGAACATTGAATTTGGGAAAGATCGGTAAAATGACACGGTAAAAAGTATAAAAAAGCACATAATGCCGACTACAAATATTTAATCTAACTTATATTATTTCTTAGGTTTATCTTTGTAGTCTCTTTTAAAATCTTTATTTAATTATAGATAAATACTTCTTGTCAGGAATTATCTGGTAAAATATGTTGCTGGGTTGAGGTGTCGATGAAGAGAACGATGGAACGGTGATACTGTAAAATATCATTTTAGTACTTCTCATTTTCGATTAGCCTACATCTTATAAGTTTTACAAAGTTTTATCCAAAAAGGATGATTGATCAATATAAGTCTTGTTGGCAATATATTTCTTTTAACAATTGCAAGTGAAGAGTACACTTTTTAGCATGTAAACTCACCTTTACACTGTTTATTCCTATATATTCCAGATAATTATGATATGATGAGATGTATTTTCTTTTTTTTTGTCTATGAATTATTCAAGTTTAAAATTAAAGAAGAGTTCATTTGTTTTTAATTGTTTGTTGGATTTTTTCTTCATATTTTTAAAAAAAACTGATGCGTTCGTTACCTTGAGGACATTCCATTCTATACTTTTTATTCTGTATTTGAGAGTAAATATTCAACACGTTAATGTTGCATTGTTGACAATCTTGTTTAATGATCATAAAAAATATCAAAGATAATGTTTTTCGGTGATGTACATAAGAGTAAATGAGATTTTTTTCAAAAAAAAAATTTATAACACAAAAACAAATTTACAGATTTAAAGTTTTCTATTAAAAAAAAAAAACTGGAAAAAAATGTGACTAAAGAGTTTTATTTATTTATTAAATTGATTTTGTAATGTAAATTCTAATATTAACATAAATAAATAGTAGAATTTGGTTTTGGGAATATGTTTTAACAAATTTTTGCAAAAAAAAAACAGAAAATATGTTATAATATACTTCGAGTTACATAAAACAATTCTATTTAAAATATTTGATAATAGATGTCTCGACATATTCTAATTCCAATTTGGGTTGACTGGATTCGATTGAGTTTTGGTAACCGGACTCGATTTTCGCTTGATCGTTCGACCTACTGTGTCTAAATATGCAAGTCGAAATTTCGACTCGATTTGAATTCAATCTTTCTACTCTACTACTCTACTCTACTAGTTATAGACGATAGTCGAAAGATGAAATATCGAAAACATCAAATATCCTATAAAATGACGAAAACACTCTAGAACACAAAATTATACGTCGTTTTGACATTTCCAGAAATTCGTAAAAAACACGTTTGCATGAACATTCTAAAAGTTGAACTCAAGAAGTATATAAGATGGAAACATCGATAGAACAGACACAGTTCTATTCAGAACTTGACCAAATGATGATCAGAGAGGTTTCGGAAAGCGATTACAACAGTTGAAATCAAACAGCGAAAGTGTGTACATCAGTGAAATATAAAGAGTAATAAGTAATTAATTGTAAATGAATTGTGGATAAATTAATCTTGTATAAATTAATAATAATTGATAGACAACTATTTTTAAGACTAGTTGTTAACGTAGAAATAATTGTAAATAAAAGTGAGTACACTAAATTCACAGAAATAAAAAGTGTTATCATTCTATAATATTTGAACCAGAGGGGTAGCACGCAACAATATTTACGACATTATTTCGACTCGAATATATCGCAAAACGTAGCCGAGTTCAATCAACCCGGACGTTCGTTATTTCAACCCAGTTCCAAATCTACATGTCTATGGGCTTATCATTCATATTTCTAATACTGGTAACACTTAAACTTAAAATCATCATACTTATTTGGAAAAACAAATTCATTTTAGATTGTCGAATTATCTATGAAATTATTAATAAAACCATTTATTTAGATGTGAATGACTTAAAAAATATCCAAAATTGTTTACACATTTATTGTTCGCGATAACCTTTTTGACTTCAAAAAACTAACAAAATTAACGTTGACCTTAAATTAATCGCAAAAATAAAGTTTATTGAAACAATGGACGAACAAATTTCACCCACAAAGAAAAAACAATTGTTTCATTGCGAATTTGAATAATGGTCGTAAAAACATGATAAAATTTAATTTAAAAATAGAAAAAAAAAAAAACATAATTAACAATTAAATGAAGACAAAAAAAAAAAAAATTAAGTTATTTCAACTTTTAAAAATGTGAAATAAGGCAAAGTGTCCTCCTTTAGATGGTTATCTGTGTTGTTTTTTGGTTGTTCAAAACGATGAACAAAAATTACGTGCCAAATAATTTTGATGGGTATTTTAACCTAAATTTTGCATTATTTTGCACCGCCAAAAACCTGAAACGTGCAATCTGTGAAGAACCGTTTTAAAATATTTAATTACTCTATTCAAGTGCCATTTTAAATTAAATGAATTTACACCGTTCCACACAGGAACGTACATCGTATCACCATTTTTAGGATGTGAATGGAAATTACGTAAAATATTTTATTTTCAAGTCGAAAGGAAATGGCGCTTTTTTTTGTTGTCTTATGAATTGAAATGATATTCTTTTTACGGTTTTAACCTCGTCCTAGTCTATTAGAAAACCAATTAATTTAATAATAAATTAAAGTATTTGTTTTATTGACACATTAACCATGTTTTGTGTTGAAATGATGTAATTTTAGTTAATCATTATTATAAGTATCATGTACTTGAATGTAATTAAACAAATTTTTAAACTAATTTTCTAAAACTAATCATAATTTTATAGAAAGTTGTGGTACTACCTAAAATGGTTACTATGTAGTAGATTACTTATATATTTCTCAGGGAGGTGCCTAGAAAGATGCCAGCGTTGAAATAAAAAAATTTTGAATGTTCCACAAACAGCAAATAAATTCTTTATAATAACTACAGAAATTATTGAAAATATAATGCACCCTAAAAGAACGGCACCCGAATGCGGTGTATCGGATCATTACCTGGAACCTGATCGAAACGTTCTTTTAGACACTTATAAAACCTATTTGGATAAATTTTAGTGTGTTTATGTACTTTGTTTAGATAGTTTACAATTTAAATAATTTGGCCCAATTCATAAGTCGTGAAAGAAGTTGTGCGAAGCAGAAAGTAATTAAAACTTATCTTAGATCAACGATGGCTCAGGAATTTCTTATATAGGGTGTCCTAATAATAGCGCAAGATTTAATTTCCGTAACTTGAACTATGTGTATATCTCCGGTATTCTGCATCGTATAGATACGACCCATACATCATTCGACGAGCAATTTAATAACGAATTAAATGCCATTCGCCGTTTTTTTTTTTTTTTTTAAAGATATTCGTTTTTAGGACAGGAAACCCAGAAAATTCTCTAGTATGAAGCTATACTTGCATATTTCTCAGGTATTCTAGGTCCAACAAATATGGTCCATACTTCATTCGACGGGGAATTTAATAATTAATTGAATAAAGAATGCTTCGAAAGAAATGCACGATTCGAATTTTGTAGAATTTTCTTTTTGACCAGAGTAGACGCTTGAAATTCGACAAACTGTCGATTATAATGTCGTTCCCTCGTGCAGAGTTCCATGTCTATTAATAGCAACAATGGCAGATGACGGATGCCAAGATTTTATAGTTCTGTCAACTTAATGAAACGAAAATAGTGCGAAATCTGCTTCGTTGCATCGCTGCATCGTTGCATTATTGCTTCCTTGTCGTCTGCTATACCTAAAACTATGCCTGATTTGTATTAAGTTTGGAAGTTTTAAGATTATTTAAAATCATCCACCACACATATTTTTGTCCAATATTTTTGTCTTAGCTTAGACAATTTTTGAATTGAGACACCACCACAAAAAACCTGAAAATTGTTGATCCATCTTCTTACGGAGGAAAATTTTTTGTTTGGGATCAAAAGGATGAAACTTATTGAGTACTTAGGTAGGAGTTATAACCTTAGTACTCAAAAATTCTATTCAATCAAATTTCATAGGAAATCTCTCATTCTAATGAATAATGATTCAAATATGTTTTACTATATGTTGTTTGTTATCATTTTTTCCAATGAAAATGATTGTTTTTTTTTCTATCATTTATGATTTCCAATTAATTTAACTGTCACAGCGAAATAAGACTAAATAAGAAAATACCATTCAAATTAATGTGACATCATTTGAAGTGTACATGAATGAAAGAAAATGACATCATCATTACCATTTCACTGTTTTCTTTTTTTTTAAACCAAGAAGAAAAACCCTTTTGATTTAGTCTTAAAACATATTTCATTTTGTTATAAGAAAGCGTTTCTTATAAAAGCATCTGGTTTTTTCTGTTTCAAGTCAAAGAACCACAAAAAGAAAACATGCGGTTGACATAAAAGTATTCCATTCTTTTAATTTCAATTTTTTCGGTTAGAAAAAAAATAATATGAAATTGTTCAACTTGATTATTTAAGATTACGACCCCATATCGTAAAAATTCAATGAAAACTGTATTTATATTCATTATAAGAATTAATTTAAGAAATTATAAAAGCGCGCCTCAGAAGATTTAGTAAGTTTTTGTATCCAAAAAAAAAAAAAAAAATAATTTACTAATCTTGAGAGTAATCTAATAACTCAAAGTATTCCACTTAATCGGAATTATAAGAAAGTTAATAAGAAATTTTAGTATGATCATGAAAATTAGAACAAGACCAAAAGATCGGTGGTAGAAAGAAGGTTCGAAACGATTTTGTAAAAATTCAATATTTTTCCCATAATGCTAATTCTTTTAACTGTTTTTTTTATTTCTATTGACAAAAAGAAAGAGGAGACTTTAAGTGGGTATCGCTTATATACAGAAGTATTCGAGATGATCGCAAATGATCATAAAATGTGCATAAAATGGAGATAAATTGGAGAAACTACATACGATCATTATGTCACACACTGTGGAATCGTAATAATTATGTATATTTTCATTTTTTCTTTTTTTTTTATGAATCGCGTAAACTCTACTTACACTAACCATGCTGAAATTTTATTTTATTTTCTTAAATTGTTTGTTTTCCATTTTGTTAGATCATTTTTTCTGGTTTACACGATCATTAAAAAAATCACGTTTTTCAGTATTCAAATAATATGAAGATGATAAATGTTGTGTTTCTTTATACCTATTACGTAAATGGAAAGTTTTTTGCCGGTTGAGATCTGAAGAATTCGAGTTATTGGGAGTAATCAAAATTGAAAACTACTGGAGGAGATTTAAATAAGCCGTTGTGTGTTGAGTGTAAAAGAAAAGAGGTGGTAAAAATGAGGATCTATGTAGGGAATGAAAGCAAACCAGTCCTGCGATTGCGTCTATGATAAAGGGAAGATGCATTTATGACATCGAATCGTACTTTCGGTAGTTATTATGTAACCAACACGTTTGCATCCATATTTTGAGTTCAGATTCATGGATACCGCGATATTGCATGTCGACAGCCTTATATAAAAATCGTGAGAGAAGAGAGTGAGACATTTCTTTTGTTCTTGAACTTGCCCCAGGACTCCATTGGACTTATTTCAAGACATAATTTCAGTCGGACTGACAAAAAAGTCCAAATTTTCGAGTGTCCATTGGACTTTTTTCAGTCCCACTGAAATTATGTCTTGAAATAAGTCCAATGGAGTCGTGTGGTTAGAACAATTTCATTCTGTCATGTAGGTTTTTAAGGTTTGCGGTTGATAGAGATTTTTAAATTAAAAATTTGTAGTTAAGACGACATTTTCGTCTATATACTGGACTGATGAGATATCAAGAAGACATTGCCAGTAGGGCATGGTCGATTA
Organism: Xylophagus ater; assembly: GCA_963422695.1. NCBI lineage: Eukaryota > Metazoa > Arthropoda > Insecta > Diptera > Xylophagidae > Xylophagus > Xylophagus ater. The sequence goes on along the minus strand of OY730478.1, from coordinate 60,922,687 downwards.
ATTGGTTTTCGAGGTTAGTGAATAATTGAATAATTGATGGTCTTTAGCAATTAATTCAGTTCCATATTACAATAGCAAGAAGTTAACATTTTTAAGCAAAAATTACTGCTTACAAAGAGAAGTAAATTTTATATGAAAGAACAAGGAAAAGCGTAATAAAAACAGAAGAGAAAATATTCTCTTAAGAATATATATGATTCTTCAGAAATTTCATAAGAGTGCAATGCGTTACATAGATTTTGAAAACTGCCCGTACTCTTTTGGAATATGTTTTTTTGTGCTTATTCCGTTTTTTTTGCTATCTTTCCAATTTTTTCCATTATAGGATTTCTCTTCCAAAATTTATTTTGTTTTCTTTCTCTTAAATGAAACAATTAATCAGTTTTCGGTTAAATAATCAAAATATTGGAATAATTCTTCTTATCAATTAATCAATTAGTCAAACAATGCCGTAATTGCCAGCACTTAAAACGTACAAATGAAAAGCACATATTCTTGTAAATTGGTGGTCATTTATAAAATGAAGTAACACGTATAGAGAAAGTTATTTTGTATGGTTGCATCGATCACAATGCATTTTATTATTTTATTCCTCAATGGATTATGCTTTTCTTTGATTCTATAATGATATGCGCTGCACGAAGCATATTCATTTCTAACTGTATTTAAGATCATTTTTAACAACACTAAAATAGTTTTTATTTGAAAATTTTGTTTTGGTAAAAATCATTTGCCTATCAAAAATCTGATAAGATTTTTTTTCTGTTTTGAACCAGCTACATGTTTTGATTAAGTATGTTTATGTTTTTTGGAAGTGCACCGTTATGAAAACTTATGTATTAAATCGATTTTATAATAAAGTAAAAAAATAATTGATAATGATTTGATAAAAAACTGAAATAAACACGAAAATTAGGTTAGAAGAACATTTTTTTTCTATCTAAGAAAAAATTCCAAAATTTGTAATAGTTTTAATAAAATTTGTTCCATTTTTTTTCCTGATAAATTAAGAGCCCTATATTTTGGGGGCAGCGCAATAAACATTCTTAAAAGTATCGGTTACTGGTTGGTTGCAGCATTATTGTGTCAATGTCGCAACATTATGCGGATGTTTTAAGGCCTTTGTAGAATTTGACCTTTCTAGCTAATGTTTGAAAATGATAATAAACTTACTATAAAGCTCTAACAAAAGAATAAGCTTAGATCGGATTTTTGAGTTTATTGATATTGGAATTTGTGAATGATCTAAAACAAAATCTTTTATATAAATATGAAAAATGTGATGTCAGCAAAATGATGTCATCTAAAGCGATTTCTTTGTATAAAAGATATTGGATAAATCGAATGGACAGCAGCTAATTCATTAAGAAAAAAGCATTTAAAGATCTAAACAAATTTGAAGATTTTTGAACTTAAATTGTAGTTCTATCAAAATTGTACATTGGTGTCCGATTTCAGTGACAGCTGAAGCTCAATTCGTAACTTAAATTCAGCTTAAGAGCTGTAAAATAGATTTAACTTTATTTAGGTTCACTCACTGTGAAATTGGTCACAAGTTCTTTGAATTAGTTATAAAAATTCTAAACTGTGTGTTTAGTGTAAACATGATTCAATACTTTATACAGCGTTGTATCGTTGGCTTAGACCAAATGTTAATTAGTAGTAACAATTTTAATGAATCACAAAGTTGTATTAATTCTAAACTTCCCACGTCACTGTTTAAACAGAATTTTAAAAATTTTTTTAACATTTGTTTTCTTAAATTTTTTTTATTATAATTACATGCCGGGTACTCTTTACCGGCTCGATCGATGAAATGAAATCCATTTATCTATCATCGATAATCTCTCTCTACTTCCATGATCATGAATATTTTGGAGAAATCTCGCACGGACCAATATTGAATCCATTAATATCGATGCGCGGTGTTTCTATATATACATTATTTTTTTGTCGATAAGACCGTAAAAACTTAAAAATAAGTTTTCCATGAATTATTATTATTTGACGTCATTATTTTTTATCGGTGTTTGAATATATTATACAAATGTACACATATGAGTCGATGTGGTCATGAACGTGATTTTCAATGAAGACACAAAAGAAGCCTTTATGGCAAAAAACGAAAATATGAAATAGAAACATTTGCAATAGTGTCCATGAAGTCTTGTAACATTGTTAATCTCCGAACAAAGAATAATACAAAGAAGTATTAACGTCAGATATGAATAATATGGTCAAGAAAAACTGTCCATATTGTCACTATTTTTTTCTTCCAACATGAGTCATCGACTAAATTACAAGATAATAAAAAAGAAACTAGTTACTCCATCAATTTTGTGGGAATAGTAGTCAGAATAGCTCACCCTTAAAAAAAAAGTCCCTTACATGAAAAACTTCTTATCCATTTGATTGAATGATAACACCACCGAAAGTAATGCAAGAAAATGTTGGAAAATTGGAGAAAAACTATATCTTGATAGATTTTTTTTTTATGAATCCATTTACAGGCTGCTTCATGATTTAGTATCGTCTAGTTATAAATTCTTAAACTACTTTATCTAAATGACATTTAAAAAAAACAGCATTGCTATCACTTTATATCGACTTAAAGAGCCGAGTTGTAACACCAGGTCTGTTTTATTTGCCATACCCTACACCGGAGCAGGGTAAGTGGCAAATAAAACGAGCAGGAGTAGGATAAAGCTTTAGTTCAAATGTTTGTAGCGCTGCTTAGCAACCATATTTAAATGGAATGAAAAACTTTTAGCAAATACACTTTTATGATAGAAAACTGAACTAATTTCGGTGTCAGAGTTACCCCTGGTCTGAAAGTAGTGTAGGATTTACCCTTTTGTTGTTTTTGTTTTCAATGTAAAAATTTGCTCTACTCCAGTGCAAGTGGTAAATAAAACAGACCTACCCTGTATATAGGAAAATTTCGGAAATAATTTATTTATTTCAAAATTTAACATTTACCATTAAATAAATTGTTAAAAGAAAACCTCAAAATAGCACAAGGAGTATCAATTCTAATGGAATGTTGAAGAAGTTTATGTCTCTTCTAAAAATTCTTATAAAGACGTCCAAGAAAATTGGTAAAAATTCAAATTTTCATCCAGAAAGAAATAAGTATAAATTTTCAAACGGAAAAGTTTTATTGCTTTGGAAAAATTAAGAGGACAAAAGGTGGTAAAAACAGGTAATTTAGATATACCCGGCAATTTCTTATCAATTTACAAAAAAATTGAGATGAAAAGAGAAGAAGAAAATTATGTATTTCAGTCGTGATCGGGTGTTACTTTACTGATTACGATATCGTGACCAAAAAAAAAAAAAAAATCTTTTTAAAAGAAGAAAAAAACACTTTCCACACGAACAAAAGCCGGCAATATTTTCAAAATGAATCAAAATCTTTTTAAGAATTCAATGTGAATGCCGGAAAATTTGTTGATATGACAAAAAAAAAAGAAAACAGCAGAGAAAGAAAATTCCCAAAGAGAAGAAAATGAATGTTTTTCCGATGGTGGGGAATTTTTTTTATTAAGAAATAATGTTTCATTTTCATTTCGTTTCAAATATTGCAATATTGAAAAATCCAAGCTGCAAGATACAAATTACAAGATGCAAATTAATTAATCTTTAATTAAAATATTTAAATAATTTCATAAAAAATTTTAATTAATTAATTTCAAATGATTAAAAATAATTGGAACATCGCGTATTCCATTGCAATTGCATTTTTTGATAAGAAAAACATGAAAATCTCGCATGCAATTTTACCCCTTAATGATAAAAAAATCGCATGTAATATTCTTCAACTGGTCTCATATAGTTTTGTTGTTTGGTTTGGTTGCCTTCTTGTATTTGAGTTCGAACGTTTGTTGAATGTGGTTTAGTTTCGTTGCCGTCCGTTTCAGAAAAAAATTTTTAAAGCTCCCTTTTTGGAGTCAACAACAATTTTTTGAGAAGCTTGTGGTGGAGCATAAAACTTAACAGTTGGAACCTGAAAAATTTCTCAAGCAGTTATTATTCAGTTTTGAAATAACCGGTGTTGGATTAAGTTCAAAATTTCAAATAAATTCGAAAGCGAAGGTGTTTTTTTTTTTTTTACTTTTTATCAAATTTGATAGAATTTTTTTTCAAAAAAAAAAAAGAAAAGAAAAACAATCAAAAAACGTGGTAAATTCGAATTGCTTTTATCTTATCTAAAAAAAAAAAAATAAGAATTCCTATTTTTGGTGGATCCATTCATGAATAAATGGCTTTTAGAAAATTGCTAACACGATTTCGGTTTTAGAGAAGTGCGCTAAAAAAATTTGAAAGTGTTGTAAATTCGTTAAAAATTATCTTACAAGGTTTTCTTTCGATTTTTTTTTTTATGTTAAAAAATTTCGATTTCCGATCAATTTTTTTCTTTTTTTGTTAAGAAAACATAATTATTATTTTTCTTATAATTTGTGAGTGTTTTTTTAAAAAAAAAAGGTAAAAAAAACTTAACACGGGATTTGAGAGAACCGATTATCTAAACCCAAGAAAAAGAAGATAAAAAAAACGAGTGAGATCATTTTTCTTAGTTTTTTTCGTCTTAAAGTGTTTTGTAATTATTGTTTAATTTTTAATTTAACAAAAAAAAAAATAAAGTGTATAAAATTTCCAGATAATTTATAAATAATTTAGTGAATTTGTTATCCTCAAATTTCTTTCAGTGATAAAAATAATTGAAATAATTTATTTTGTAATAAAAATATTAATAAATTTTTTTTTTTTGGTTTTGGTGATAATTAATATCTAAATTACGATAATTAGAAATGGAATACTTAAAACGAATAACAATTTTATTTATTATTTTTGGATTAATTAACACAGGTAAGATTTAATTAACAAATATTTATTTATTATTAACAAAACAATGATTAAGATAAATATTCGTATCTTTTGTTTTTCTGATAATTCTTTGATCTTAAATATGATTTTCATTGCCAATTTTATTATTAAGATTATCATAATTAATTCCTATTCGGATGTAACGCAAAAAACACCTAAAATCTATGTTATAAAATAGACAAGGACCTGGGGATATGACCTATGATTAGCAGAGGATTATACTAGTTTTGTCACTAGATTTGTAACACATAGAAATAATCATCGTAGAAAGGATTCAAAGGTATATAGAATCAGAAGTAATTTTTTCATGTCTGTCCGTCCGTCCTTATACAACTCAACTCAAAAACGCCTTATCCGATTATGATGAAATTTTCGATGTGAGTTAGTTATTATTATAATCGATCTAACGGGGAGCGAATTTATAAAGTAAAAACAAGGGTATCACAAATTTTTGTCGTTTTTTAACAGTTTTTCGGGCTTAATGGCAAAATTTAGTAAAGCAATTTTGTTTAAATTATTTACATCGATTGACTGTATAAATAGACGTCACTATGTTAAATTTCAGTAAAATTGGTGCATGGATAGTGGGGAGAGAAATAGTTGTACGAAAAAAAAGTCTGTTTATAAAGTTTTTTCGATGTCATTTAAAAACTAGTATACCGATTTGTATAAAATTTGCAGAAGATATTTATGCTATTAGGCTAACTGTGAATTAGAGCGAATTAGAGGAAGTTATGAAGAAAATACCTTGAAATATTTTTGGTTTTAATTCTATTTTCACCGAGTTAATTCATTGAACTATAAATTTGTTAACTTCGAATCCAATTTCCTCCATATGGCATCAAAAAATCGGCTATATGCTGCTTTTAAGTTTATATTTCCATGTTCTTAAATAAATATTCAATTTTATAAACGTTACAACAGTTTGAGAGACTTTTAAAATAACCCTTATTTTGTTTAGAATCTTGTTAAGATATGTTTTAAAATATTTCGAGAAATTTCGGGGCTAATGTCGCATTTAATTTGCAAAATTATAAACGAACAACACGAAGAACCCAATTTTCATTTACATATTGTTAAGATAAAAATATTCATACCAGTTTACAGCATGTTTCCTCAAAGTTTTGAAAAAAAAATATACAATTTTTTGGGAATTTAAGAATTAAAGAGCAGGATTTTGGTGATGGACCAAAATTTAGTAAAAATTTAAAACTGACAAAAAAAAAATCAATTCACGGCCAAAAAACACACAACGGTTAAGAATATTCTCTTCTGTTAATAACTCTAATAACTTAGGTGTTAGATTACAATAAATAGAGTTATTTTAAACAATTATCGATCAAGAAGAGCTACGTATTTGTGTTATTCGGCAACCACCGAAATGATTCACAGTATGGAAGCACTATTAGAGTCAGTAACACGATCATTTGATAGCAAACATTTATTAACACAAGTAAATCTCGAAATTGTGAGACGAAAGTCATATATCAGTTTAATGAAACATTTTTTTTTGCCTGTAAATAGAGATCGATTGTGTCCCGCACATCTTTACAAAGACGTCGATAAATATTTTTTACAGAACTCAATAAATTCTTGTTTTCTAAGAAAAAAAAAACATTTATATTAATTCTTTAGTTGTTCAGGTATATTGTCGTCTCCAACAGCGAATTGCAAATACTTATATCTTGTCGGATCGTTTGTTGGGATGCAACTAGAATTTTCAGGCATCCGCTACGTGCCAGCGACAAAAAATGCTACTAGCTTGGTTGACCATTTTTAGGTTAAGATAATAATAATCTTTAATACAAATTTATAAAATACGAAACACCCTGTGTAAATTTATTTGCTAGAATATGAAAATGGAACTTTTTCAAGTTCTAATCATGATAAAATTGATAAGAGAAATTATCATTTTTTGTCGAGCTTAGTTTAGAGTACTTAAGCGAAAACTATTTGCGATAAGCGTTTGATTTCCAAAATACAAAAAAAAAGAAGGAATATTTTTGAAAAACAATCCCTTTAAAAACATGATTATTTAAAATTTATATTTTTCATGTTTTTTAATGATAATTTTACGGGCCCTAATTATTTTGAATTATTAAAAATTATCTTTGATATGTCTTCGAATTAAAAAATGATCACTTACTAGATTTTTGTTGTTTCTTGTAACCTAAAAGGGTCAGATTTTACATTATCTACCTGTTTTCTTTGAAACAAATAATAAAAAAAAAACCTTGATTTAAGATCTCAACTCTAGAATATCTTCCACCTTAAAACAAGAAGAAGATGAGCCTTCTTGTACAACTTCTCATAGGTTCTCGTTGTTGTTTTTTTGGTTTCTTTTTTTTTTTTTTTGCCTATTATAAACGATTTGTTGAACACCACAAATCGCCTTCTCGTATATAAAATATCTTTTTGTTTTTAATATAGTATATCTTAAAAGTCTTCTCTTTTTCTCAGGTAAGAAAATATTATAATCTTTGAAAGAAACCCATTAAAGTTCTTTATTGTACTTGGCTTGCTTTTTTTTTTCTTCCTATAAATGAACGCGTGAAACATAAAACCTTTTTAGATTCCCTTCAACAACAAAAAAAAATAGTGTGTTTTTCCTCTTAAAGGTGCGCACGCAGTTCAGTTGGTATTATATTAAAGAAAATGGAAAAAATTAAAAGATTTGAAACAAAAAAACAATATACTCCTATACAAAACGTTCAGTAGACATGATCGGACCAACTGATCGATAATAAAATATATAGGAGATACAGCTATAAAAAGTAACCAAATCCTTCTGAATATACTTGTATATAAATAAGAAAGGGTTTATTAAGTGTGTGGTGTAATTTCCAGGCTCGAATGTCCATCGTAAATTTATGATTAAAACAAATACGAAAACAAAAAAGTAAATTAGAATAGTTCAAAAGATCAGTCTCAGTGCCTGTGGATTTATAACCCTGTGAGGTAAGTCAATCAGTTGAAACCTTTTCAGGAATTTAAGAAAAGAAAAACGATTATAAAATACAAAATTTATTTGTTCAAAGAATTCGATAGTTACAGGATTGAATTAGGAGCACGATCAAGAAGCTTCACGATCATTTTATTTGACTATAGTTCATCTCTGATGATAAACACTTGTAGCGTTCTTTCTTTGTTGGTATTCTTTGTTAGGTACCTATTTGGAAGTCAATTCAGATTTCAGTTTCTTGTGAATAGTGACGAACGTTATATTTAATGAAGTTGCCTTTAGGATAGGTCACGATCATCTCGAATCAACACATTATAATTTATTTATTTAAAAGTTCTTTTCGGCAGTTACGATACATCTCTTCAAAGTTCCCTTTTTCACCTTCGTCATGGATATTAATTGATGTTATGCACAGTCAGGATATTCATCTACATTTCCCTTTTTTTTTTTCTGTATCTTTAAATTTATGATATTTTTTTCTTTTTCACTCATTTAAAAGTTTTCCTTTCTTTTTTTTTATCTAAAAACAAAATTCGTTACTCTGATTTTTATCTTTCATAAAACGAATGCCGAGCGTTTTTATCATAAGTTCAAACTTTTTATGTCGAGTAAAATGGGTAAAAATTGTCATCAACTTTGTACTTTTAAAAAATATATAAAAAAAAAAAATTACGATAAACGAAATGAAAAATTGCGTAAACGAAAATTCTTATCAGGTGATTTTCTTATACCTACATAAATTTTTTTTTTTTTTTTGGTGGTGGAAATTGAATTTTTAGTTAAAAAGTTTCGATTTAGAGAAAAAAAAAAAGAAAGAATTTTGGAAAATGTTTACTCAGTTTTGTTTTCTTTATGAGTTGAATTTTTTCGTGATGGATTTACTATTGGGTGTAAAAGAATTGTGTCATTGGAATGGAAAAGAAAGGGGTGAGATTATTAACGGGACAAGAGTTTTGGATACGTTATTAGCGGACGAATTTAAACCAGAAACAAAAAAGAAATGTGTCATGGTTATATGATTTATAATGAGAAACAGGAAATGATTCTGATTCATATTGATTTCTTTTTGTTTCGTTTTTAAATAGAATGAAAAGCATTAAAAAAAACCGTGTAAATATTTTACCAAATAAAGCAGTAGCGTATGGAACCATCCTTCGATTCAGCGTTCTTATATTTATTTGTTTAGGAAAAAGAATTAAAAATTATATAAGTAAGGACCAACAACAGCGAATGGAGCTGGTCCATGTTATTTTCTAGTTGGTTTCGAGGGTATACTTCGAATATGGTAGTTGGTTTAATTGATTTTTAAATGTAGCGTCCTGAGTAAAGATGCCCAAGCAAAGATGTTCTAGCTTACCCACTTTACGCATTATGAAATTCGTTATAGTTAGTGGGAATATTTTGGTCCAAATCTATTAGCTTTTTCTTCTCTGATGCTTCTCTTTCTGCTTTTAGTTAGAATAAAAAAAGAAGAAAAAGTGTACTCACAAGCAACGTTCCGGGTAAGCTGAGCAGCTGGGCAGATTATCACCAAAAAGTAGTCTTCTGCCCAGGCCTTGTAAATATTTGTCCATCATATTTTAAAACTGTTTTTCAAACATTTGAAGAATAGGCTTCCAGAAGAAGACATAATCGATTGGCAAGCATTTTGATCAAAATGTTATACAAAATTGAAATTATTTTAACTTCAGACAAGGATTATGTAATGAAGTTGGTAGAAAATTTTAGAAAATGGTTAAAAGACGAAAATCTGAAAACAGTGTATTAAGAGAATCACTGCAAAAACAGTTGAGCTTCTTTTTAATAGCACTGACGAAAGAATTATAAAATTTTCTACGAGCAAAAAACTTACAGAAACTCAAGTGTGTCCAAACAAAAATTTTGTATCAGGAAATTAAAAAATTGCATACTTTCAGGAAAATATTAAGATGTTTTTGATGCTGATAGACAGACATTGGGCTGTTATTTGCATAATTTTTTTATTAATAATCATATACCGGTTGAACAAGGTTTATTAAGGTTTTATTGTAAATATTGCTCACACGCTATTAAAGGCTATTAAAAGCCTACAAAAAAATTATAGGGAACTTTGCTTTTAGGACTAATTATAGAAAATCTGTTTTTAATGTTAGCGTATAGTTTTGGTAGGCTTTATAAGATATTCCATCACTTTTATGATACGCTACTGACTTCAACAATTTTCACGTACTGAATTCGTAATTATACATTTTCATACAAGAAAATAACAACCAAAAAATAAGAAAAAAAAAGAAACATTAAATCTTGGCAATTTTTCAAGAAATTTCATAAACGTTTTTTAGTCTCCATTTTATTTAATTTTTTTTTATTATTGTCCCAAAAAAAAAACAACAACTAACCGCAACTTTTGCTTGGTTTAACAGAAAAGCGATTGTTTTAAAAAAAAAAAAAACAAAATGTCTTCACGCATGAATTGTGCATTTCTTAGTTTGCTGCACGCATGTCATCAATTCCGGGTCTTTATTTTCTCGCTTTCCAACTGAATCTTTAGATTTAATTAAAAAAACGAAATATTTATCTCTCCTTTCATAACTGCAAAGAGATGACACTTTTATGAACACGGGTCACATCATCAACTTGGGTCTATAAAGAAAAGTTTTATCAATAATCACGTACTGAAATGGGGCACAACAAAAAAGAAGTCTGTCTTTTGGACTACTGTTTATAGTGAACCAAAAAAAAATGATGATAAAAATATTACGGAAGTTGTTCCTTGGTTTTTTTCGACCATTTTAACTGTTTTTTTTATTTTCTGGAAATTTCATGTTTTCCAAAATTTCATTAAAAAATTATGATCTTTAAAAACACGGTCAATAAAGTAATTCATGAGGTTAAGATAATAAATTAACGACGTGTGAATTTATGGAAATTTTTGCAACATTAAAAAAACAAAAAAGTCTTTAAAACTCTTTAGAAAATAATTTTGTAAAATATTATTCAGTTTTTATGTGTTTTTTTTTCGTCTTAATTGTGTTCATCCAAATGAAAATGGATGTTGAGGAATCTTTTTCTTTTTGTGCATCAAAAATTCAAAGAATTCCAAAAAAAAAGATAAAAGCCAAACGAAAAATATATATATAGTTAGTATTTTCAAAAAATATCTGAAAGAAAACAAGACAAAAAAAAAAGGATGAAAAGATTCCGGAGCACATGCCTTTGAAAGTAATTTGCACAGAAGAGATCAGTGCACCTTTTTCAGATACCAGAAAAAGGAATGAGAATAATGACTGAAAATATGTACGCACACACAAGAAAACGGATATAAACTGTGGTCAATGAAGGAAACCAGGTGCTACAATTCCAGTTCATTTTGATGATGGTAATCGTTTTCAAGAATTTTCATTCAATGTGTTCTTTTAGAACTTTTGAAAAAAAAAAACATAAAAAAAAACGAAGTTCCAAGAGTTCCAAAGAGACAAAGTATTTTCTGTTTAGAACAAAAGCTTAAAGAAATTCTATTGAGATAAAAGAAAATTTGATTTACTGTACAGTTGAACATCGTAAAACATGGTAGATGGGTTCCTCTTTTTAAAAGAACCCATCTGACACAATCGCCGGAAATCATACATTTTAAAGTTGTGCAATGAAACAACGCGGTTCTTCTTATCTTTTTGTTAAAACCGAAAAGAAATCCGTTTGAGGTAGAGAAATATTATTCCAATTAAAAGAATTGAATTGAGTAATTAAAATTTGCTAATGCAGTTTTTTTTACACCATTTATTTGAAGGCCTTTTGAAACAAATATTTATAATTTATCCATTTTCTAAGGCATTTCAATTAATCAAATTAACTATTTTTGTATCAAATTAACATTTTTCATTACTAAACATTTCAGTTTTGTTCACGCAGACGTACTAAAATAGTCATACAGGGTGATTTGGGAAAGTAATCAATTATCGATCTTCAAAAGCAGAAAATTTGATTAAAATTGTATTTCTAGGTTGGCATTTAACAATATGATTTCTTTCCGGTATACATATTCCTGTCAGGACTTCTTTTGAATTACAATTGTTTGAATTATCAGGAAAAATACCTTTTCTCTATTATAGAAAAAAGTGCCGTGACTGGTATTTAAATTCCAGACCTCTCGATACAAATACAACTAGTGGCTACGTTTACACCGAGACTTAAAAAGAGACCTAAGTGCTTAGGTCGACCTAAATATGACGGTGTAAACACGTCCAAAGTAAATTAGGGTAGACCTACCTTAAATTTAAATCGACCTAAGAACTTTTTGACAGCTGATTAGATGGCACTGCAGTATTTATTATTGTTTAGGTTAACTTCAAACAAATTTCGGGAATTTCACTGAAAGCTTTGACAGATGACAGCTCATCTCTTGATGTCCAAGTTCCATAAATGCTCACATATGGCGTTGTTTTAGGCTTAGGTCTAGTACGGTGTAAACACGTGTAACCAAACCTCACTTTTAGTTAGTTGACCTAAAAATTTGTCGGTTCAAATGTAGCCAGTATGACCCAGCGACTTCACTTAATCAGACAATTCAGATTCTTCGCTATACTTTTTTAAAGCCAAATATTTCCTCCGGACATACTCAATAATAATTTTCGATCAAAATTTTTGTTTGAAAATTGGCTCTCATTTTTATAAGAACCGATCTTCAGTAAAGGCTTGGATAAATCGTGACACACCTTGTGCATCGCCGCCAGATAATAATAATAATAATAATAATAATGCAATTTACATAAAACTTGCATATTTGTTGTGATACCCGTCAGTTTTCTCCGTCTATCAAATATTTAAGAATTTATGTAAGTATTTACTTCTTTTTTTTTTTTTATATAACCGCGATCAGCTACTTGAGTTCAGCAAAAAATTTCTCATCGATCGATTGTGATCGTCTGGAAACGTGATTTTAAACTTCAGTTCTTTTTTATCGATGATGTAGTTACTCTAATCTGTACGAACAGATTGGAAGAAAAAAAATCACATATCAAATGAAAAACCGTGCAGGAAAATAACCACGAAGAACTCTGAAACTTGATTTATTTAAGATATGCTTTGTCTAACTGGAAATAGTATATAAGTTATTGAATTTTCTAAGGAAGACCAAAAAAACTTTAAGCAAAAGAGTTTTCTTTGAACGGAATTTGAAAGTAGCAGAACTAGAATTTTCACATTTTTTTGTAGTCGTTCAAATCGAATTTCTTTTATTCAATAATTGTTGATCGATTCCTTTTATTGCACGTGCCTAAAAGTGTGCCAATTTTATTTGACGTGATAGAAAAACATATAGCGACTTAAAATCGGCCTATAGCCGATTTTGTAATGCCCTATGGTAGAAATAGGACAGAAAAACTGTCAAAACTAACATTATTTCAAGGTTTTTTCTTCATAACTTAGTTTCCTCTTTTCAAAATTCCTTCCAATTTGCAGGTAACCTAGACCCTGATAGCATAAGTCTAATTTGTAAATTTTATTCAAATCGGTGTATTAGTTTTTAAAGTACATCAAAAAAACTTTATAGAGAAGGTTATTTTCTCCTAGAATTATTTCCTTCTCCTTTATCCTTGGACCGATTTGGCTGAAATTTAACATAATATCGTCTGTTTATGTAGTTAACCTGCATAATTAATTTCAATAAAATTGATAAACAAATTTTCCAATTAAATCCGAAAAACCATAAACAAAAAAACGACAAAACTTTCTGATCACCCTGGTTTTTCGTTTATAACTTTACTCCCCCTGGATCGATTTTGCTCAAATGCAATACGAAACCAAGTTAAGGAATAAGAAACCCACATTCTAAATTTCATCAAAATCGGATAACGCGTTTTTGAGTTATCTTGTATACGGACGGACGGATGGACGGACGGACGGACGGACATGCAGAAATCGATATAACTTTTGATTCCCGACACAACCATACCATTAAAACCTTTCTACGACGATTATTTTGATGTGTTACAAAATGGAGTGACAAAACTAATATAGTAGTATGGTAGTATGGTAGTACCTACCATAGGGCATAAAAAGAAATATAGTATAGTAAATATTATGGAAAATTTCCCAGGAAAAATTTCGGAAATGTTGTTTAAATTTTTATATAAAATTAAAGCAAAAAAGTACATGGACATGTTCTTTTTTTCAGGTCAGTGATTGTTTGATATTTTACTCGAGGACTTTTTGGTTGTTCTTAACATCATTAATATTTTAATATGGTTGCTAAATGAATTTTTAAATTTACAAAAAAAAAAAAAAAATTCCAAGCGTAAAGTAATTCTATACATTTCCCGCCATTAGTGGAATTTTAACCGATGAAGAACCTCCAAAAAATTTAAAATTTATTTTAGGATTCAATTTTATCGTATCGAAATACAATCTGGAATAAATAATTTTTGTCAGCATTTATCATTTGTGGTGTTTTTCTTGCGAATTTAATAATTTTATTAAAAAAAAAAAAAGAATTATGTTTAAGAATTGCATATTTTAAACGTAAATTGAAGCCCAATATTTTTTTCCATCCGTTTAAAAACAAAACCCTCCAAAAAAAAAATTTTTATAAAAAGAGGAAAAGAAATTGTGGGAGTATGTAAAATGATGACACAAATTAATTACTTAGTCAGTATTCAAAATCACAAACGATAATTTGATTAGCATTTAAAATGTAATAAAAAAAACCTTTAGAGTTTGCGTAATTCTTTAAAAGAAAAAGGCAATAACAAGAAGGCGACAGTAGCGACAACATAAACGTTGGCGGTATTAGTATATTAATTAATTATGTTTTAAAATCAAACAAGAACGCCGAACTACTACTATTGGGTCGGCCAAAATGTCGGTATGCTTTTCTGGCAAACAAAAACTTTACTTAACAATATATTGTCCATTTTAATCGATGACTATTCACCATTTTTCTGGCAGAACCATTATCCTTTCACTGTATTTTCTGGAAAAACCGAGACAATTCATTTTCATAGGCTCCTTTTGAACTCAAAGGAGTTCTGCAGGGACCGAAACAAATGGTGGTCGGATGTTGATAAGTCAAGACTATATGGTGGTTGCATTAGAAATTCGCAGCCAATCTTTATCAATTTTTGACGATTAAGCATTATCATTACGAAACATAAGACTTCACCATTTCTGTTTGATGGTTTTTAACATTCGATATGTTAAATTTCTGAAAAATCTCTTGTGTCGATTCATTAACAACGCTAGGACTTTTGGCCCATCCAATAAATTGAAGATGCATAAAAATTGCATCTTTTCTTTTTCCATCAAGAAATAATAAACCATATGCAATTTTCTTTTTGCTTTGCGGGAGTGTTTTAAAAATATGATGTTTCTTCTTGAATTTAAATACAAAAAAAAACCTGATTAGTAAACCGCGTTTGGTTTCCACGATTTGTATTTTTATTTTTGTTGATTCAAATGATATAATGTTCTTTTGAAATAGTTCGTTGTTTACAAATATTAATTTGTGTCAAACAGATGTTTTGTGGGTATTTGAAAAATCGAATAATCAAAAAAAAATTAATAAAACTGTTTGTAACATAAGGCCCTATGCCACTCAGCTTCCGATTACTCACGGCCATGAGACCTTTGTATATTAAGATTAAGTTTTTAGGGTGTTTTTGTACTACGACCTTTAAGATCTGTTGTACCCCATCCATCTTCTTTAGTGCAGTCGTTAGGTTAACTTCCCATTCTAGGGCACCAATTTTCGTATCCGGAGTGGAACAAGAGACTGTATCTCAATTGGGGAGAAGCACTATGCTCCCAGATGTTTTCTCCTCTTACGGAGTAGTGCTTCAAAATCGGAGAGAATATGCATTTTGGTGTCTTCGTCCCTCTCGAAGAATGTGCAGATGCTATCCACTTCAAGTCCTAGTTTTTTAAGGTATACTATGAGTCTTCAGTGTCCCGTTAGTAGTCCTGTTAGTACTCTTATATTCTTCTTATTGGTGCTTTTGTGTATACTATTGAACATTTTCAAATCATGAGCAAAATACATAAACCAATTCAATGTTTTCGGGTTCCTTTTCTTTAGTGGAATCAGAATGACCGCTACAACTAATATGCTTATTTAAATTCTAAACCAATAAATTTTATACTAGAGGGATCGCGAAGATCTTTTGAAGATTTTTTTGCCTAATGAATTTTAATTTTTTTTTTAATAGATATTAATTAATGAAATCTATTTTGGATTTAGTAACAAAATTTAAAATCGCTTCAAAATGTTTTCACGGTCAAAAAACTTGTTCAATAATTAAAAGTTTACATACACCTGTTTTGTTGAAACATTTTTTTTTCTTACTTAATTAATTTAAATTACTTTAATTTCCCAAAAACCAAAAAAAAAAATGTTTAGAAGAAAAGAAAGAAGTTTCTTATAACAAGATTTAATTACTTTTGTTTAAATTGTTTCTCCTTTCTCAATCATTAACTTGTTTTTTCAATAAAAATAAAAAAATGATTTATAATATAATTTCTTTAAAGATTAAAAAGACGATCGATAATTTATCATGATTTAAAATAGTCTTGCCACATTCATTTTTGAAGTTGTTCTCTAAAAGTTGGGACAGACTAGGATGCTTTTCTGACATCAAATTTGGTCGTGTTTCAGAAACTGGAGTGGTAGTAAGTAACTTGTTTCAGACCGTATGTTTCGAATTTTCATAAAAATGGCAGCACGTAACTTGGCTTAATCATATGATAATCCAAGCTAAAGTTCAAAGGACTTACTGTTTGGTCGAATCGAATGTGCGAAATGAGTTACGTGCCCTGGTGGGTTAGTACATAACTTGTTTCACAGCTTGTGTTTCGACTTTTCATAACAATGGTATTTCAATCACATGATGTAAATTTATGTGTTGTCAGTTTGGTCGAAACACAAAATAAGTCACACAATACAAAACAAGACTTGTATTCTCATGCGGCACAGATTTTCAGCCTGTAAAAAAGATATCTCGTTACTGGTAGTAATACATAATAGTATAGAAATACATGTACATGCACTAATTAAAGATAGATTTCTTCTCTGTGCGTACCAATGGCACGGAAATCCTTCTTTTCCTTCTTTCGGGCGCTATCATGATGACATTAGTTTACCGAATGTATAGTTTTTGAATGTTTGTCACAAACTAGACGATTGACATTTAAATTTAGGTACAAACTTTTCCAGACTTGTATAATTCTATAAATTCTGCTAGTTTTCTTTAATTCTGATAACAACAAAACAATAATCAGACAAACTAATTAAAATTCAATTCTTAAATGCTGAAGAAAAATTGCTAATTACTTTGTTTTTGTCACTTTATCAGTAATTCTTCTTTATTGTCCATTAATTATTATTTTTTAATTAACTTCTTTCTTGTATTACTTCAATAAATGCAAAAACTTAGGACAAAAACTTGTTTTCTCTCAAAGTTAAGTGCTAAAGTTCTTCTTTATGCGAGCACGAAGAAAAGAAAAAAAACTAGATCAATGCTAAAAATTAATGAGGAAACATTTTTCAATTTTTTTTTTCTTCTTCTTTAATTAATTGAACACAATCATCTCAATTATTGTGAAAAATCAACGAAAGTCCTCTTAATTAGCTGTTTTTTTTTTCTTTCGGCTGAAAAATATTTTCCACTATTTATCGATTAAATTCAAATTTATTGATATCGGAAAAATTGCATTTCTAAATATATTTGTTTTTTTTCTTCTTCTAGTTAATTAATTTATTCGATTAATGTCTTTTTTATCATTAAATCATTTTATATTTTATTTCATTATTGATTATTGTAATAAATTTTTTAAAAAAAATTCCTAATAATTTGTTTTTGTAAGACGTGTGCGAATTCAAATATTAGGTCTGTTTTATTTGCCATACCCTACACCGGAGCAGGATAAGTGGCAAATAAAACGAGCAGGAGTAGAAAAAAGCTTTAATTCAAATGTTTGTAGCGCTGCTTAGCAACCATATTGTAATTAAATGGTAAATTTTTAGGTAATAAACTTTTTATGGTAGAAAACTGAACTAATTTCGGTGTGAGAGCTACCCCTGGTCTGAAAGTAGTGTAGGATTTGCACTTTTGTTGTTTTTGTTTTCAATGTAAAAATTTGCTCTACCCCAGAGCAAGTGGCCAATAAAACAGACCTATTTTATTCTAATTCTGTAACTACATAAATTGGAGAAAGAGTAGAAGAATTTCTAAGAAATTAAAGAATACAAAAAACTAAACGTATTTATAATGGCTGTTTGGGAATACAAATACATTTGAAAAACATTAACATTTTCTATGAAATTACAGATTTTTTTTTCTTTAGTACACAATTAATTGTAATCAAACGAATTATTTTACATCAACAAATTAAAGATGTTTGTAAACATTCAATTGCAGTGTGTGCAATGAAGTTCTAGTAATGGTTAAAGTAAAAAAGAAAATCCAAACAGCTATAGATTTTCATCTGGTTTATTTTCATATACTAAAAATTCTTTTAAATAACCCATAAGTAATCTCATTTCACTTTTATTGCATATGTTGTGCTGTCTTTTTTCGATTCAAAATTTTATTTTTGGCTCGTATAGCCAGAATTATTTAAAGCTACAATGTTTTCAAGAATACTTCTTTTTGTATATAAATATATAAGATTTTCGCATTGATTATTGCTCAATTTTCGCTATCTTTCCTTAATATACCTAAATTGTATCATCGCGTTTACTTTTCTTTTTCTAAAAAAGAATTTATTGAGGTTATATACATATGTGTTTTCCAAATATACTTATAACTACAAATATTCTTCTTCTCATGATTCTAGATTTTCTTATGGTTTGGCATCGATATTGCATTTAAACCGCGGCGCGCACCACTTAACTTCTTAACTCTTTTTATAAGATTTTCTTTTATTTGTTCCGTGTTATATACTTTCGTTCTTTACGTTGTTTGTGTTTTGTATTTTTTTATTTAGTTTGTTTATTGATAAACGCATTTTCATTCTCTGATTCATAAAATGACGGAATTTTAATGAATGTTTGTATGAACAACTTTTTTCAAATCAGAGTTGATCAACCTTTTTCATTGTTTTAGTAAAACAATTTTTGGGAGAATTCGCACACACCCTGAATGTTTTCATAGTTTTTTTTTTTTAACATTAACAAAATTTATGTTAAGCATCATCGATATCACCTTTTTTTATCACCTCTAGTAATGAACATTTGAAGTCATTCATATTTTTTTTGATAAACTACACAACCTTTCTTGATAATAATTCTGATATAATTCTTTTTTACCACGAATCGAATTATCGGAAAAACATTGATTAGATAAAGTTATATGTATTGTTATTGATGTTCTTCAAGTACTACATAAATTCCAATGAATTTCGAGTACATATTTTTCTGTAAATAATTGAAGTATATTAAAGGATTTTAGGTACACAAGTGATGTATGTATGTATGTGTTATATTGGAGGGCCTACAATTTAGGCCAAGCTCTACCACGTGGGCCTATATATATTGACCCATTGAATCCTCTTATCGCCTTATCAAGTTCGCGAGACTAGGTCCCTTCTCTAAACCAGTTTGTCTTTCAAGTCGGAATAAGGTTGACTACATGTAAGATCTCCTTTTTAAGAGTGCACGAATCTAGTTTAGCCAGACGTTTACACTTATAATGCTATTTTAAATTATTTTGTTCCAGACACAGGCTCCACATATTGCAACTTTAGCCATCCCTATTCTTCATATGTTATCCTTCAACCATTAATTTCCTGCCAAGATGCAAACAATAGTCCTTCTTAAGAATTTTACGTTCTAGTTTCAGCAGTATTTTAGGGCTTATGCAGTTAGGACCGATTATAGCTTGCCTGTAAATTTTTCTAACAAGATATAAATTAAACTCGCTTAAAATGACAAAAGTCTTTTAAGTCTTTTAAGAATCTGTTGTCACAATTTTGTCTCGATTAAAATTTAGTCATAAAAAAATATGTTACAAAAGTTTTCCATAGAGATTTTTTTTTACACACAACAACACAAAAAAAGTCGCTGCTGTTAACTTCCTAAACAGAAATTAATCCATTCTATTTTTAAGAATCTTTAATTTGTGTTAATTTAATCTTTTGCCGCCATGAAAAAATTTATTTTTTCAAAATATCAAAAGTTGAAAATACATAAAATTAAGGAATGAACATCTCAGAAACCGTTAAATTGTCACAAAAGATTCCCAAAAATAACAAAAAGCCGCCAACACCTTTTTCCAAAAAACAAAATAAATTATGCCTACCTTATTTTGTAGACAATTTTTACTAGAATATCAAAATTCGATCGATTCCAATGGTATGAACTACAATTTTGCCTGCCAATGAGTCGTTGAGTCATTGAATTTATTCATATTACTGAAGATGGCAGTATTTCAAGCGGTCAACTAACTCCATTGTCACCGATAAAGTAAAAGAAAAATTATTTTGCATATAAATGACCCACAGTTAAAGGATAAAAACTAGGATGACATTAAATTTTAATTTATAGTCTGAATAATAAGAATTTATAGTTACATGGTTAAGTGAGACATTTTTTTATCTTCCACATTAATGAATTTCCATCATATTTAAGAATGCCTCACCTTTGTCACCTTTATTTTTTTTACGAGCGGCTTTCCTTTAAGCTTGACTATGATAGAACTGCAATTTTGAATTTTTATTATATCAGTAAGGAATTCCTTTAAGAAAATGAATTAAGCCAATTTGAAATGTGCCTAGTGCCTGAGATAATGATGCTCTTATGCACAGAGTCTCTTTGTCAGATCTCATGCTGCGTGGTCAAATTAAAATTCAAAGATCATGATGAAGGGTATTAAAGGAGAGAGTATACTGAGTGACTATATGTTTATGTTATTCATTATAATTCCAGTAAAATGATTAAAATCAACAAATAGATGAAATTGGGGTAATTTGGACTATCAATTGTTTAATACGGATCACTTCTGTAAGCGGTAAATGCGTGCGAGTAGGTAACAAAATATTAAAACAATTTTTCTATATTTGTCGGTGATTATGACTTGATTTCGAGTTACAAGCAAATTTGCGAAATGATTCCAATACACATTGAACTTGGCGGTTTTTGCAGTATGTTGCCGATTGGAGTATAGTATGTTGGGCATTAAAAGCTCTTCTGCTTTCTGCCTTAGTATATACATATATAAGGTGCTTAATTAATTTTTTTTGGAAATTTAGCTTAGTCTACTTTCCGGCACATATGGAAAAGTGAATGGAACTTGAGTAAATTAATTTTATTCGATCACATTTTATACTTTGTGTCAAAATTCAGTTAATCTTTGAACTTAAAATCATCTAAGTTTTGTGTTTCTGATTTGTGGTGTCAAGATTTTATTTCAAAAGTCTATAAACTATAAAACTATATCCAACTATACCCTCCTATTCTCTAATGTTTATTAGTCACATTAGTTACATGAAAACCAAACACAGTACCACAAAAAGAACCAACAAGAGGGAGGTAAATATTCCTGTATTTATGGGTTAGGTTACTTTGTATAGCAATTTTTGATCATGTTTTACTTCTCGTGATATTATGATCTCCAAACTCGACCTCTCTTCATGTCTTTAAATAATTGTTATTATTATTTATTTTTACAAATAGTGCACGTCTTGGTGCATTTTATATATTTAATCTCAATGTTGCGGTTTTCAAATGGGATTATCTGGATTTATGAATATTCAAAGCAGGAATATGAAACCTTTTTTCGTTAGAAAATTATTTTCGTTTTTTGAATATAAAATCTTTTCATTTTTCATCGATTTAACTTTACACTTTTTGGGAAGATCATTTCTTATTTCTTGGAACTCGATTTAGCGAAACTTTACTATATTTAAAAACTGCTTGAAATTAACTTTTTTCATAATTTTATTCAAAAATTTCTTTTAATTAATCGAAATTTTATTTAAATTTAATTTTTTATATTTTATTAATAGTTTTTCTTTTATTTTTTCAGGTAAATTTCTTTTAAATATCGTTTTTGAACAAATCACGGGTCTTATTAAAGCATATTTCCGTCAAGAGAAGTATTTTTATTAATTAATAATATTATTTTAAAAAAATATCTTGAAATTCGATACATTTTTTTCTCATGCTTCGAAATTAATTCGTTATTTTCGAAATTTACATAAGTAGGCCCATGAGAGATATTTTGCAGTACATTATCTCATTCAAAAGAATTGTGGAATTGGGACGACCAAAAAGGATATACTTAAATTATAAAGGTCGATTTAATCATAAAGTCTGAAATATATCCTTTGAAAATATATTTGAAAAAAATTAAGATAATCTGAAATTAAATAGAATAATTTCAATTGGTGATTGAGAACCCTCTAACTATAGGTCTAGGTAATGATTTCCTATGAATTCTCTCAACCTATTCAAAATACTTGAAAATATAAAATTAGGTTAATGGCGTGAAGTGAATACATTACACTTTTATCTTTAAGGCAAAAAAAAAGAGTGTACAGAAAAATAATTCTGATAGAAATGATACGTGATAAAAACATTATATCCTTTAATAACAGTGACGGCTCGTAAGTATTTTCGAAGATGGGGCTAATTCAATATTTGTCTAAGAAACTCATTCAATATTTTTATATTGTAAACAAATTCACGCAGGTTTCTACTTCAGTGTAGAGGGCTATTGCAATCGAAATTTTAACCCAGATTTATGTGTTTGAGTCCTTAAAAGTCTATTACGATTGCTTAAAGTACATACATACATAACATATATGTTGACCACTTTTCGGAATCGACTTTTCATACTACGCTTTCTAGAGCGAATAATGAAAAATATTTGTCTACGAACAAGAGATAGAGTATACTCACTTTCAACAAATATTTGTCAACGAAAGTATGGAATCGACATAACGTTATCGAACACAATAACAATCATATTGCCCTATATTTCACTAACACGACACAGAAAACACATTATTAATTAATAAAAGAAAAGGAATAAAACCATCAAATATTCTAAGAAATCATTAACTAACTTACCACACAAAATGATCACTTATATGTCGTTTTGACGTTTCTAAAAAATTCTAAGAATAAGTTTGTTGACGTTTCTAGAAGTACGTTTCCATGCATATAGAAGAATATTCGAGAATTGTACGATGAGTATATAAGGTGGAAACACCAGAGGAACAAACACAATTCAAATTCAGAACTTGACCAGTGATAATCAGAGAGACAGTTGAAGTCAAACTTCGAAATTGATTGGATCGTTTATCCTTTAATTTTCCAATATATTTTTAAAATAACTTTTAACTGAAAAATTTCAGTTTCAGAAATAAAAAGTAGATTAGTTTTGTTTGGCGGGGTTTAGTCCTATCAGCCCTTATGATAGAGCCGCACCTGTATAAATAAGGAGAAAAAAAGAAACATATTTCTATAACCTTTCATAAATTGTATGCAATAGAAAAATGAAAATTGAACCGAAAACACGACTCTATAAAAATATATAGAAGAGTACTTGACGTGTATAAAAGACTTTTACATTGTATATATTTTATATGAAGGCGATTGGCGTCAGAAAGACGAGGACAATATTGTCGACAAATATCATCATCATCATCAACACCAAAATGTTCTCTCAGCAAGCAACAGCTTGGTAGAAAACAATTAGGGATACTGCAGGATAGTAGGAGGATGTGAATGAAAAGTCTTATCAACCTTTATTTCATTATAAATTTTATATATATATATCAACTATGTTCATTTTTTTCATTGTATTTCTAAGGACTCAGCATGAAATATAGAGGAATTTAGTATTCTGTGCCAAGGATTTGTGAACAAACATTATAAAAGATTATGTTGGATTTTTGTTAATTTTTTTTTCAATTTTATGAATTTCATTCAAAGTTTTTGGTTAAGAGTGTTTTTGACACAAATTGAACTTATTATCCTTGATGATTAGTTACAATATTGTTTTCATGTTAATCTTCAATAAATCGAAAATGTGAACATTAACTAGACTATTTTACTTCGCCCACGAAATTATTGACTTCGATCCTAATAGCCATCCACCTACTCTTTTATGTTTACATAGTTCTACTTTTCTATAATTACGGGTATTTATGTTCTCGAGAAGATTTACATTTTCGGGCAATGAACTTCATTTGCATTTAAGTATTATTAAAAATTCGTTTTTCAATTTTTTCAATTGCACTTCATTATTGGAACAGTGGCGTACGCAACAGACTGATTTTAAGAAATTCTGTTCTATTTTGATGTTATTTTAATAATTAAGTCAATTAAGAACTTACTGATTTTAAATTTAAATAAAGAGGAAATAGGATTGAGATAAGGAAATTTTCTGCAAAAAGCAAAATCAACTAAAAGCAGTGTCCTTCCGAGGAAGGCTCGTATTGTTTTACTTATTCTTATTCACTCTTATTCATGTTCGTATGTTTAGAAGTTCCAAGAAATTTAAACTCTTGAAACAAATGCACAAATCTACGCCATAGTGTTAAATAGTTAATTTTCTTTTTTTTTGTATTGTTTACCTGACCTAACAGCATAGTCAATTTTCTTTTTATATACATGTTTTTTTTTTCTTCTTTTCTCCAATATAAATTGCTAAAGCATGCGCGCACTTACAAAGGCCAAATGAAATATTAAATGCACTTCATTCTTAAGATGAAAAGTTTTAAATCTATATCTTAATAAATGTTCTTGAATGTGAAAACGATAAAAACCCTATATTGGGTAGTCCAGAAAGTCTTTTCAGTTTTTTTTACTATGAACTAATAAGCCATTTGTTTATACAAAGAATGTTGGATAATGAATTGTTATGCTTTAGGAAACTTTATGATCCCTCGTTTCATAGAACTTCTGGTATTTTTCAGTAAAAAATTCTTCCAGGTATATTTTCACACTGTCGTTGGAGGTGAAGGTTTTCCCAATCAATTCCCTGGTAACCACGATTTGTTGGTGCAATATTATCATACATGGGACATATCTTTATCTATGTGCTTCTGCAGCTCTTTTAAACTTTTTTAAATTAAGAATTGAAGTATATCGTATAGTAGTATACTTGTAGATGTTTTGGTATAGTTTAGGTTTTGAATAAATAATTAATACAAATAATTGGCATAAAAGAATTGAAAGGTTATAGAATAATTGTTGTAACAGTTGTAATGTTTGAATAACGTAATGTTTAGAAAAGGCAAATCGAACAGATTAATAACTACAGTGTTGAATGGTCAAGTCGGTTAAGACCTCGTTTCTAGAAGCTGATGAGGCTCTGGTTCAAATCTAGAGCTCGGTTCTTCATGTATTTATTTTTCAATCAATCAATCAATCGGAAATGCTAACTTTAATTATGCATTTGTTGAACTTCTTTCAATACACTTAATATGTGAACACTAACAATATTGTTATTAAATTGGACTAACTAGCCCTGGCTCCTGTACAAATGATCATATTCGATCGTCGTCTGCGATTGCTCAAATAAGACTAATCTCTTCTACATGTTCGGACCTCCGTTATTACCAGAGCTAGCTGCCCCTTCTTCTTTTAGAGGGAGAACATACCTGCGATCCTGGTTATATGTATGAGAACAGGATCTTTTCGTTCTATACATTTTTAAAATGACACCCAAGAAATACAAAACAACCAATTAACTTAAAATTTTTACACAAACTAAATATTACTTTGTCTTATCAATATTGATAAAATACGAAAACACTTTTCGGACTACCCAATACATCTTTTTTTTCACTTTTTCTCAAAATTCTTTATGGATTCTACTCTCATAGAAATTCATGATTATTGGACACAACATATAAGAAAACGAATTTTAAAATAGAAGAAAATGAAATAAATAAAAGGTTTTTTTTTTATATACTACATGAAAATAACTTTATTTTAATTCTAGATCATGTTTGAATAAGAATTTTATCGGGTACTTAAGCTCACATGCTATATAAAAAACATTTTTGAAAGAAAAAATCCAATACACTTTAAGAATTTCCACATTCAAAATGATCATAAAATTGAATAATTTATCGTTAATGTAAGTCATATGTGTGCTTTGAATATTACTCTTAAAATTATTGATTATTTTTTTTTGTGATATCGAAAATGAACGATAGCTGAAGTACTAAAGTACTTGTGATTGATATGCGTTAATTATTTTCAGATTTTCTATATTTTATACAATCTCGTATATTACTTACAATAGTTTTTTTTTTTTCTTCAATTTTAATAATATTATTTATTAGCATTTTCAAGTGTTTTTTTCTTTTTTTTCATCATTATTTTTCTATACTTTTTTAAATTATGTTTATTTTCTAATTCATATTTTGAAGTATTTTATTCGAATAAATTTTCTATACATGAAAATCTAAATAAGTTCAATAGATTTTCATTAATTTTGAATAGAAAAGAAGTTTTGAAATAAGAGAAATAGAATTCTAAAGAACTTAGGTTTTTTTTCAATTACTAATTTCTAATTAGTCCTGAAGTTTTTAATTTAGAAGAGACGACTTTTAATCATCAAGTAGGAGAACTTTAAACAAATTATCAAATAGCAAAATGTTGTTACGTTAAAAATATTATAGTTTTAAGTAGGGGCCTGCACAGTTGCGAGCTTTACTGGATCATTGTACCTCCTTCTGAAAGGTTGATTGAGAAGCTACGTGTTTTCCCCGAAACGGTTAGTCAGCACCGTAGTTAGGTCCAAGTTAGCTAATACTTCCTTAGTCAGGGTGCAAGCACCCGGTGTAGCAAGTCTCGTTCTAGAAAAGGGCGGGCATTTACACAAAAAATGTTCTGCTGACTCATTTTCTTCCAGGTGGGCTCCGTATATCGGACTATTTTCCACATATGTTAATTTAAGGAGCAATTCTATTATTAACATTTTTATGTAAAAAAAATGTAGGAGATAGTTGCGTTAATTGGAAGACATTTGTTTGTTTACAAAATAAATGAAAAGTTTACTCAAAGTATGGTCAATCGGAAGCCAAAACCTTCATTCATCATCTTTCAGGCGAAGGATATGCTTTGAAACATAGGAATGGGGGTTCTGGAAAGGCCTGAAATATTGCATCCACATTTGTAAACATTGAATATACTCTTTAGTTTTCGTTGGAATAATTTATGCTACACAGATCCATTTCCAAGTATCTACCAAGTCAGTTTTATTTCTAGAACTTGTGTTTACTAATTTGCAAATGTTGCCTCGATTGAATGGCCACAACTCAATTCCCTGCAATTATTTATGTGCATTCATATTCATATGTAATTTTTTTTTATGCGTGCGAACTTTAGGATAATACGTTCTAGGCTGTAAACTTTTAAAACACCCTGTAAATAAAACTATAAAAATAAAATAAATGAGATAGTGATTTGAATATTAAAAAAACGGCTACCGATTGTAAGTCTTTTCACCAATTATAACAATTGAAAAAATATATTCTTTTAAAAGACATATTTTTCATTCTAATTGCTATCAAATGACTTTTTTATGTTGGACGCCCGAAGGTAAGGAAAAGAAATGCACGTTCTATGCACTTTGAATAATATCTACTAAAGAAATAAAAAAGAAATCTCTTTTATTTAAGACATTGTAGTGTGAAAGTACAGTGCTTTTTTTTCGTATTCCTTTCAACACCAAAGTATTTTGATATACGTGAAAACATTTTTGTTTTACTTCTATAAAACATAATTTTCTACAGAAGTCGTGTAATACAATAAAAATATAAAAGCCTATAATCTTTGGATACAACATTTAACAATCAACTAGAAAATAAATGAATAAAAAGTACCTCTAAGTATTGTATCACATTTTAAACATCAAGAAGTTAACTTTTCAAAGTCTAGTCTAGTAAAAGAAAGACCCCAAACTGAATTTATAAGAAGTGAACTCTGAAAATGTCGTTTCACATTATTTAGTGTCAATAAACTTTATGTGGATTTCTTCATCTTCTTCTTCGTGGAAATTCTAACGTGATTTTATTGTATGACAAAAAACACAACACAACAAAAATTTTGCAAAAAAAAAAACAAAAGAAAACAAGAAAATTTGGAAAATCTTAAATTTTCCTATAAGAAAATTTTCGTTCAAATTAAAATTCTTTTAAAGATTTTCTCAAAAGTTATGCATGAGTTAATTTTTTTGGCAAACTCTCAAAAAATATTATTAAGAAAAAAACATTGGCGAACTTATAATGGTTTCCCGGTCACAAAATTGTATTTTCAGGTCCATCTTGTTGGGAGTTCTTTTACAGAATTACACAATTTATTTGCATTACTGGTATATTTAAAATTAGATTGCATTTGTGAACACATATGGACACATGCACTTTCTGCACTTTTTGCACTTTCTGCACTTTCTGTGCTGTTATGCTCTGACTTTTAAAAATTAAGGTGCTAAATTAATAAATTCGATATAAACTTGACATTTACTGTGTTTGCGATGATGTTTTTATAAGTAATTTAATTTAATGAAAAGAAACAGTTTTTTTTCTATTAAGTAATTTTTTTCTGGCACCCAAGTTTTCGCGTTCGATTAAAAATGATTAAATAACTGGTTTGCGGATTACATAGCACATATTTGTACATAATTCGGTGGAATTTTGTCTATCCTATGATTTTTTTTCAGATTTTACAAGAGTGCTAATTTTTAAAATTAACAAAAATTTTTGTCCATGTGATTTTTTGGCTCGACAGAAATTATTCATGCGTTTTGTCATTTTTAGCTGGACAAAAATTGGTACCTTTTTTATATGGTAAAATTTGTCCAGTTTTTTTGGTATTTAAATGTTTATCTAAAAAGTTAGATTGTTTTTATAGTAATAATTTTTTCCGGATCAAACCAATTATTGTTGAGGTAATTCAATTAATTGGGGAAGTATTCAAAATTTTGTCACTCGTGAGAGTAAACAATTTTCCCAGGCATACCATTTTGTACAAAACTCTTTGTGAGGAAGTTTTGAAATGCTTCTAAAAAGAAAATTCACTTTTCTATATTTGTGGCTTTCTAGCGTTTAACGAAAGTGTAAAAGAGTATTGTAATCGTAGAAAAATTCAATCTTCGGTTGTGAATTTACTATTTCGGCTATAGTTCAAGGATGGACGTATCCAGTTTTATCAAAATTTGGTATACGCTAGCTTCTACAATATTAAGAGGATGAACTAATTATGACTTCTTAGACAAAAACCTTTTTTTTTTTTATAAAGGGTGATTTTTTTAGACGTTTGTTTTTTGAATTGGCCAGACTTTTTCCAGCGGTATCCAATTTGACAGCTGATAGATAATTTATGCTCAGGTTTGTTTGCCATTTCATCATGAATAAACTCATGATTGAGATACAATGAAAGATTCTTTGAAAATCGGTCCTGTTATTTTATCGCAAAATTGTGTTCAGTGCCGGGACTCATTTTTGGCTCAATCAGTTTATTAATAAGCAAAATTGCAAAAAATGAGGTTTACATGATGAGGGCATAGTTGGTCCTTATTTCTTTAAAAATAAGGCGGGAGCTCTTGTTATAGTCAATCAGAGTGTTAGCGGGCCATGATGAATGAATATTGGTTCGAAAATATTGATGATATTGATCCTGCTGAGATGTGGTTTAAACAGGAAATTGCTACGTGCCATACATCGACAGAAACTATCGATTTATTGAAATCACGATTTAGCGATAATGTGATTTTGAGAAATATCCCTGTAAATTGGCCTCCACGGTGGTGTGATATGACATCTCTCAAACATTTTCTATGGGTCTTCGTGTAGTCATTGGTTTGGGCTGATAAACCAGCAATAATTGGCCAAGATTATTCGTGTTATTCGTGACATATGGCCGCCATTGATCGAAAATACAACCCAGAATTGAACTGACAGTATGTGCTTTGTCAAGAACAGTTACGGTGGCCATATGCCCAAAGTAGTTTTTAAATATTAATGCCTAGGTCTTTCGAATAAAAAAAGATTTTTGATTAAAAGTTAATTTTTTGTGTTATTTTTTTGAATTTAAAGTTCATTATGCTAAAAAATCACCCTTTACTTAATCTTCCATAATTTATGAGGAAATTAAACTTAAAATAGTTAATCTAAGAAAGTTTGTCATAAACATTTTTTTTTTATATTTTTTTTTGGTGACAATTTTTTAAATAACTAATTTTGTTTTGAAGACGAATTTTAAAATTTCTAATTTTTTGTGTTTTATTAAACAAAAATGTTTATTAACATAAATTCTGCAAATAAATTCGTTTATTGATATTTACTTAAGTATTTGTGATAATTTTTAAAAATAATAAAAAAAATTTATGTTAAAATAAATAAAATATTTGTTCGTATTTTTAAAATACTAAATTTGAAAATGGATAGATTTCATAGAACACCATTTCGGTGTGCTGGAAACCCCGATTTTTTGATAAAAGAATAATTTTTGAACAAAACAATTTTCATAAATTAATAATTAATTTTGTTTTGAATTTGGCGCCATTATTATTTATGTTTTTTAGGTGTGAAATTATTTGCAAAAAAAACTAAAAAATCATATTGTTTAAAACATGTTTTTGTTTTCTTTAAAATATTTAAGGTAAAGACCAAGGATTTGGCGCCACCAAATTTAAAAAATATCAAAACACAAAAGAATATTGTTTTTCATAAATTTTTAAATATTAACAAAATGTCAATATTGACGTCAAAATATTTTTAAATATTAAATAATTTTTAGCACAAGACAAAAAAAAGAATTAATCAAAATTATGTAAAACCAAATTTAAAACAGGGATTCCCAATTTTTTGCTGAATTATGTTAATTTGAAAATTCATTCATTGGAATTTTTTTGTTCAATTTTGGTTTTTATATTTTCTCATAGAATAAGCATAAAGAAAATTTAATTAATTAAAAGCAAAAGTAAACATTTTTTTCTTTTATATTTCGATAAAATTTTTAGTATCTTTTTGGGCATAAAAATGTCTGTCTTTAAAATGTTTTTGGGCACCAAAAATGGATTATTTAGTTTTCAGTTGGCGGACCTGAAGAAACCCTTTTATCAATATGATGACAAAAAATAAATAAAATTTCATAAAAAAATAATATATAAATCTTTAGGGTTGGGTCGCGTAGGAAAAACAAAAACCAATTATTGAAAAGCCTTTCCAATTTTAACCACACAACACGAAAGACTTATAATAACTTCGAACAAGAATTAAAATACAAGAAGAAAAGAAAAAAAAATGGAAGTAATGAATTTGAAATTTATGTGACAGTTTGGAAAACATTGAAAATGTGTTTTTCTAATTGAAAATTAAAACCAAAAAGAAATCGAATAGAAGAAATAATATGGTTTTGAAAGAAGGGCAACCACATTGAAGGGGTGGTAATGATTTTATTATATATATTTTGTATATACCTCGGTTTTACTTTCTCTATATTAGTGTTGTACTGTATTATATCGGTGGTCTATTTGCTAAGGCCTAAATAGGATTGAGAGACTAGATCTTTTTCTCGAACCGGTTAGTCTTTCTAAGGACAGCAATATATGTAGTTAGGCCCAGAGTACTTAACTCTTCCTTTCTTAGAATGGATAAACCTAATGTAGCAAGTCTCGTTCTTAAAAATGACGGGCATTCACACTAAAACTGTTCTGCTAACTCATTTTTTCCAGACAATCTCTATATGTTGGATTCTTATCTACCTCTATTGTGCATATGTGGTCGTTCAAGGAGAAATGTTCTCTTATTGGTCCTAAATGTTTTAAGCTCGACTTCCAGCAGTATTTTAGTTATTTGGTAATCATGCCCAATCAGTAGCATTTTAGCTTGTTTACACTGATTTAATCCTTACCACCTCTGCTGATTCCACTGACTGAGTTGCCTAATTCTTGTTTAAGACCCGGTTCTTCCTTGCGAGTGAATCAACTTCTCTATGCTATTATTCATTCATCGTATATTGTTATCAAAAAGATATCTTTCAAATCGCAAGCCGCACTTTAAAGCATTGGCTTCTGAACTGTTCTCACAACAATTAATTTTGATTTAAACTGCGTATACCCCTTTATACCTTCTATTATTATACATATAGTACTAGCGGCCCGTCCCGGCTTTGCACGGGTGGAGATTTATTTTTTAAATATTAGAAGGGTCTTTGTGCATGAAGATAGACTACAGAGAATATTAGACGCGACAGACATGAATGTGAGGATCATTAGATACAGATGTATGTGGAACAAATCTTTCCTCTTTATAATATTTCTATAGATTATATTATTTAAGTTTAAGTAGGGATCCCTAATTTTTTCTAGTAATAAATATAGCCTATGTTACTCAGGGATAATGTAGCATTCTAATGGTGAAAGAATTTTTGAAATCGGTCCAGTAGTTTTTGAGTTTATTCGTGTCAAACATCCATACAAACCTTTCCTCTTTATAATATTAGTATGATGAATAAATGTTTTGAAGGCTGATGAACTGAAAATAAATGGTGGATTTGAGGCACAAGGAACGAAGAAGATAGTCACAAGTTAGACTTTATGGCTTCATAATAACAATAAAACTACGGTAAAGATCATTGTCATTTTATACTCATTAAATTTCTTTCATATAATGGGTATAGGGAAAGTGATAATTATTACCCTTTATTCTGTTTTCCTAGGAAAAGTAATAAAGGAAGTGGTTTAAATTAGGAAAATATTGCGCATGTTTGTTTTACTTTATTGTCATAAATCAAATTCAGAAGTTTTAATGTTGTTTGTTTTGGAAAAGTGCTTTTCCAAATGCTTTTTCAACATTTATTCCCTTTTATATGAATTTATTGGGAAAAGTTGAATTGAAATGTTATTTGAAATTTTTTTTTTAAGGTTTTTGTCAAATGAAAAGACGACAATTAGAAAAAAAAATGAATACTAAGACAAATTATATAATTACAAGGAAGCGTGAAAATGATTTAATATAACTTTAAAGAAAAATAAAAAAGAAAATTCAAAATAAAAATATTAAATCATGTTTCACAATTAAATAGACGAGAATCGTATTAATAAAGGCTATTCAGGCGTGCTAATATATCACAGGACCGAACTAAACTGAAAACATCAATCAACCGCATGAAACACGCAATTAACTTTTGTTCTCCATTCATCAATTTCTTAATGGTTTCGAAAAAGAAGTGAATTTCTTTTTCTTAACACACGCACATTAAAATAATGAAAGAGAAAACTATAGTATTTTATTTTTTTAAAATTATTTTCATTTTTCACACAAAAAAATACAAGTCACTAAAATTTAACAAAGAATAAATTTAAAATTTTTTTAAGTTTTACGACTAAACTTTTTGGATTACACAATTTTAAATTCTTCAATTCGATATCGACTCATTTTAATCGATATATTTATCATTATTGTCGATGAACATTTAAATATTGACACAAAGATGGCGCCCAATTTAAAGGGATTGTTACTAATGTTGCCCGTGTTGCCAATAATACTATATGGTTGCGTGCTACCGCTCTCTACTTCGATGTTATAAAATAATAACACTTTTTATATATGTGAATTCGGTGTATAAACATTATTTACAATTATTTCAGCGTTAAGAATTAGTCTTAAAAATACTTGTCTATCAATAATTAATTTATAGAAAAATTAATTTATCACAGTTTATTTACAACGGAATAATACTACAATATTTCCAGCAATTATTACAATAATTTCTATCAAATCTCCATAATATTTCACTGTATAAACCAACAACAAAAAATCACTATTCAGAATCTCTTTGATACAATCACTTTCGAAGTTTTTGACTTCAACTGTATTGTTCCAGCGGCGTTTCCACCTTATGTACTCATCGCGGAAACTCTAGAATATTTGTTCATCCATATATGGAAACGTATACTTCTAGAATTCGCTTGGAAACATATTCCTAGAATTCGCTAGAAATGTCAAAAGATCATTTGTGTTTTTGTGTTCTAATTTAATTCTTATTAATTAAATTAAATTAATGTGCGTTTTGTGTCGTGTTTTTAAAGAAAGTTCTCGACTTCTCTTTTATCAAGAAAAGTCGTGGAATCTTTCCTAGAAATATAGTGCAATATTTAATCTCCATTCCGTTTAAGCAAACAACAATATTGTAATCGGGTCCTGCAGGGTTTACCTGATAATAATTCTAAATAACTTAATTAAAATTGTAAATAAAGTCTCAGAAAAAAGAAGAAAAAGATAAACAATTGAATTTATTTTCATGTCGAAAAGATATATTAGTTGGATATGAATGAAAAATACTCATGAACACGGGACGCGACAGATAAAAATCGAACGCGCAAACGCAAAATGTAAATTGGATATCTTTTTGCTCATTGAATTGCGACAGTGCGAAATTGTAATTTTCGTTTTATTTTCTTTCTTTCTAATTTAAGTCACGCAATCGCGATATCTTATCAAATGGAATGTTTTTCCATAGTATTTTGTATATGTTTTGTCTGATGTTTTTGGCGCTGTTGTTATGTCGTCGGTATTGCTGTTATTGCTGTTGTTGTCCTCCGTTGAACACACCTTCAACGTGTTTCGGGGAACTTTAATTTATTCAAATCACGGTACTTGTTTTATGATTTTTCCTTATTTGATTTTCAGATGAAAACAATTTTAAAAGAAAAGTGAATTTTTTTTTTTGTCTAATGTAAAAAGGGTGAATTGAATTTATTTCTTTTAGAAAAAATATTGGCTTAAGATGAATTTATTGAATGTGAGAAATTACACATCTATCTGATGAATGGGAAGAGAGCTATGGCTAGGTGAATGGTAATAAGTGAATTCCGCAATTAACATCAATATTCATAAAATTCATTCATGTGTAAAATTATATCTATTGAGAGATAAGATTCTAAAACAGATTCGAAAGTCGAATTTTCATTTTCAAACAAGGAATTTATATCATTTGTTTCGGAATAGAACAGAATTTTCTTTCCAATAATATAACAGTTTACCGGTTGGCATCGTTTTCAATTGGTGCAAGATTGTCTTACATTTTTGTATTTCATTGGTTAACATATAGATGGCTTTGTATTGTGTATGTAATATTTCAATGTATCACCACTTATGAACTAAAGCCGGAGAAATAAGTTTATTAACTTTCAAATTTAAACATAGAACACATTATAGATCTCTTCTTCTTACATGAGTTCTATATTAATATAGTAGATGTGTTATTTTGGGACAAATAAGAACGGTTGCCATACATTTTATACTCGCTTTTTTAAGCAATGTTTTTTTATCGCTGTTAATTTTTTACCAGACTTATTCAACGGTATATTTGAGATATAGATGGCACTAATGGAAGCATTTATTTATTTCTCTTTTTGATTTTTGAATGGCTATTTGTTCAAAACCGATTTTATTTTATACGGTTAAAACAGTTTCATCTTCCAACGGTCTCTTTGTTTCGGTTTCACTATTTGCTAATTTTTTTTGTATGTTCCATTCCAGTATATTTCAGTAGTGTCCAATATCTGAAGTAAAAATTTGTTAGATTATACAAAATCACCTAGTATTCCTTAATTCAGTCCTGATGAATAATAAAATTCTTATCTTGTTGAATTTAAAACATCATATTTTATGGATTTTAATCCATATTTAAAATAAAATGTCAATCAGTGTTTAAATTGACTCATAAAACTAACTTTGAAGCTATTAAAAGCGTCATAAAAAATGCAAGAAAAAAATATAACAGCCATATGCAAAAATTTAAATGAAAGCAACTTTTTTTTACGACCAAAACAGGTCAAATTTGTAATAAAAAAAGAAAACAACAAAGAAACGAAACTAATACGGTTTTCCTTGAAAAGTTTATGTGCCAAACATTGACTTACTTTAATCAATTTGAATGCATTAAAAACATTATATTTGCAAAAAAAAAAACTGTGTGACATAGCTGTGGGTGGTGTTTTGGGAAAGACTTTCTCATTATCTCAGGGAAAACAATACCCTTAGGTAGTCTTATGTTGAATATGTTTTGGAAATTATCCTTCGATAAATAAAATCACTAAAGTCATTTATTGGTAGATATTTTATCCGTACAAAAATGGGGGAAAATGGGGTGGTAAAAGCACATACACAAAAAAAAAAATGAAAATAATCAACGAATTTCTTTGGGTTTATCCCTTTTCTATTTATTATGACAACAACCCTAAAGGAATTCACTTTTAAGAATGGGCGACAATTTGGCGCCAAATTGGTTTTTAACATGAAATATGGATGATTTCTGGGGATTCCCTAAGATTTGGGGATTTCAAGGTAGTGTTGAAATTGGTTATTTATATAAAAATTGTTTTTTATTAAATTAATTATAATAATAATAATCGAATGAAATTTATTTTATTGACATTATTATTATTCATTTTTGCAAATAAATATATGCTATTTGAGAGGAGTTTCTTTTTATTGGAATTTCATATTCTTTCCTTTTTTTTATTAGCATTTTGCAATTGCATTATAAACATTTTAATTTGTTTTATTTATTTATTTTTCTTTTTTATATTTCTTACAAAACTCTGAGTATTCATTTCAGCAATTTTTTATTCGTTTCATAATCACAATTGTACTGAATTTTAGTACCCATAATGACTCAATTCAAATGTAAACTATTATTATTTATGTGTTTTATTTAAGTTTTTATGACTTTCTGGAAGAAAACATTTCAATTTAAGTCTGTTAAATAAAATTAGAATCAGTAGAACATATTTAGTAATAGTTTCCTAATTAGATAATTGAGAATTTTTATATGTTTTTGAAATTTCTTGACAGATCTTTAATGAAATTCTGTAGTATTTTGCGATTTAGAAAATTAATTACAGTAATTTGTTTAGTATATTGCGATCGCCCTATTAAATACATTTTATACCAGTTTATTCAAGGAATTTTCTTTATCGTTGTCTACTTTTAACAGAGTTATTCAATGTTATGTTTGAGATATAGATGGCACTAATCGAAATGTTTGAAATTTCTTGCATATTTTAGTAAATATCAGTAGTATCAGTTTAAACTGTTATAAATTCATATTTTGGACATAATTATGACCCGTTTGGTAGAATGCGGATTTTTGCAGCAGTCATAATTTTAGTCAGAATATTATTATCATAAATATTTATGACAGTAAAACTGTCACAGTGCTAGAATGAGGGGTTAGTCTTCAATTTAATCGGTTTTAGTTTATCTATTCGATTATTACGATATCTAGATTTATTTGAAAGAAATTCTTTACTTTCTTTTAAAGAATTCATTGGAAAAAAATTTTAAAATGTGAAATTTTGAAGATCATTTTCAGGGTTAAATTTATTTTTAAATTTTAATTAAATAAAGAATAAACAAAATTTAAGTAAACATTTGCAAATAAAACTTTTATAATCAGTGGTGTAGTGAAATAGGGGGGTACAGTGAAATCGAAATTCTTAAACGAACCATAACGATAAATCAACATTGATCTTTTTTAATTTCAATTCTTATAACAAAAGTTTATCTAAAATGGAAAATAAATGAACTAATCGAATATTCGATTCGATTTGTTTTGAATTGAATCATATTTGTTGTCGTTATATTGAATCATTAGAATTTATAACTATTTTAAAGACGTTGTTGAGCACAACATACAAAGTAATGTACGTTATCGGTTTTTAAATTTGTACTTGAATGAATTCAACCTTATCGTCGCATACCAAGGAAAAAAATATTGATAATAAAATTCTTATCATAAGAAACCAAAATTGAATATGAGAAGACAACAAAAAAATATTATAATTAAAGATCTTTAAAAATTTTGTTTGACATCATCGATAGATCATTAACACTTACATATTGGATTAATGCGATAGCGAGCGCATATATGCGCTTATGTTGGGCTCGTACTTTCCTCGTCGAAAAACATTTCACAATATTTTTGTTCTGTTTAAAAGTTATAGCCATTAAATTAGTTATGCTGTTTATGTAATTTTAACCCACACTCAAGCCTAAAGAAATCATTGATCATGGTGGACATATTTAGAAATTATGATCACGCCGGCATACGATATAATAATTTTTAAGAATTGGATAAAAAAAAAACACACTAAAAAGCTTGCTTGGCTAAAAATCTCACGTAAATTTAATGAAATGATCGTGATGGAATTTATTTCTTTTGTTTTTAATGATCACCACAATATTTCTTAGAATAGCCGATAGTTACGTATATGGATATATAAATACACTTAAGCTTATAGTAATTTATTAGATAATTTGTATTGAAGTTAATATTCGAATAGAATTTATAAGTGATCGATCGGTGATCATGTAAGAACTGTTTAAAGTTAAATGTATAGAAAGTAACGCATAAGAACTATTTAGTAACAATTTGTAACTTCCTTGAGGGATCTGATTAAAAATGATTTTTTTAGGACTTTTTTACCTAAAAAATATAACCGACAATAATATTTAGTTTTAAAATAAAATACCATTTTGAATATCTTATTTCTATAACATAATAAAATAAGTAGCAATCCTGTTAATCAGGATCATCATGTTTCTTTCTAAAACGTCCATTAATTATCAGCTTTGCATATAGTAGAAACTGGTTAACAAGCTATTTTAATCTGCGTAAGAAGATATATTATTCAATCTCGGCATAAATTTGTGGTATTCTTTTGAAGTACTATTTTAAATCTGGTGTACGACATTCGGTTTTATAAGATGACTTTCAATAAAAGTACTTCAAATTACATCGATACTTTTTTAAATATGAATAGTTAATGATCTTATATGATTGTCAAGATCATTAAATACTTAAAACTATCTCAAAGATTACTATTATGGCGACAGACTGTCTTCATATTATAGTGGAAAATAATTGATATATATTTTTTTGTTATATCTTATATTTTATGACACAAGTTAAAAACTGATCGTGACGATCGTGTGTTCAATACACTTTTTCTTATTTTTGAATGGAATTACAAGCATTTAAAAAAGGGTTATAAATAATTCAACAATAATAAATCGAAATGTTATTTTCTAAATCTATGGTTTTTTTTTTTGAATAATGTACACTTTCCGAATGATCAAGTGAAAATCAAATATACAATATTTTATGTGCATATATTTTTATGAAAATATTTCGACAGGTATCGAATATCGCTTTTTCTTAAAGCAGACAAAAAATAGCTAAAAACTTTTAAAGACGAAATATATTGATTAATACAAATGTAAAAGAAGGCCTGAATAAACATATTGAATTGATGTGTTGCTAGGCGTTCCGCGTTCTTGTATGTAATTGAAAATAAAAATTGAATCTGGTATTTATAATTATATACTGTCCTCGATAATTCGTTTTCTTTTTTTTGATACATAATGGATGTTGTTGATATGTGGTGTATTTAATACGCAATTGTGCAACTTTTTTAAACAAAAATTCCATAATGATCAAAGTACAACGAATTTTATGAACTTTTTTTTTTTTTGGAAAAATAAAAACATTTTCCTTATCTAAAATTTTTACTTATATTTGCATGCGCTTACGATTACCCAACATCAGAAAATAAAATTTTAAAAGAAAAAACAAAATTAAATTGATGAACTCGAAAATGGTGATCTATCAAAACAACTTTGATTTGAGACTTGTTTTTCTTTCTTTCTGTTGATTTACGATGCTGCAACAAGCACATTTCCGTATTCTATTTAAAAATAGATTTTTAGACTTCAATAACACCACCCTAATAGAAATTACGCAATTACACAATAATCTTGAATATTAATGTTGTCTCTATTTCCCGTTGAACTGGAAAACTGAAATATTGTGATTTATAAATAATTATGATCATATGAAATTGTATGAAGATCGTTTTATGTTTAGGGTAAGATCAATCAATTTAGTGATATTGAGTGAAGATCTCTGTTTTATAGAAAATGGGAATCAATTGTGAAAATCTTATCTATGTCACTGAAGATCAGGTGATATTTATTTGAAGATCAGATGATATTTTGCTGAAGATCCTACGATAATTCACTGAAGATCGTGTACAATTTCACTGAAGATTGTATGATGTTTCACTGAAGATCCCTCGATAATTCACTGAAGATCGTATAAAAATTCAATGAATGTCGCATGATATTTCACTGAAGATCGGATGATATATCACTGAAAATCATATGATATTTGACACAAAATATATGATAAAGATCACTTGTAATTCATTGTTATTGATTGAAGATCGGATTCTACGGATGTGTTATCAATTAGAATTCGATGAAGATCACATGGTATTTTAAGGAAATCGATTATAATTCAATGAAAATCACACCTAATTCAATATTTAGTAAAGATCAATAAAGATAAAGTGTAGGCATAATATTTTCACGAAATTTACTCAGTAAAACATTTGTCAATTAAACTGTTATATGTTTTTCTTGTCTTTAATGCAATATGTAATTTACAGATGATGTTTTCTTTTTCATATATTTGATGATCAATCAATTATTTCGATAATAATTTTAGATAAAAACAAACAGGAAGGATCTCTGTTCAAGTATAAAAATAACTACTACTTTATGAACTTGAGTATAGTACAGTGTGACTAAAGTGATTTAAATGATTGACATAATTGCTTTCGTTGACTGGAAAAAAATTATTTTAGAAAATTGAAAATTGTTAGATGATTATATCTTTCAATTATTTTAAAAAACAAACTAAAAAAAAATCTTATACTTATGTACTTCTTTTTTCATGTTAAAAATAGAATATGTAGTTTTAAAAAAGAACATCTTTTCTGAAGGTATAAATAATGATTTTCTATGATAAAATTAATTATTGTGTTAGAAAATTTATTCCGAAAGGTTAGTTATGATAATGTATTTTGATTGGAGTTTTCTTTTTAATATAAAAAAAATATGAATTTATAAATCCTTAATGTGAGGTCATGCCTATTAATTTTCTTTTAAGATAAATTCTTAGTCTCGAAAACAAGGTTTTTGCTGAATATTTTCCATATCCAATTCTAACGGTTTTACTAGTTATTCGTGAGCATAGTAAAAATTGATTTGAC
Source organism: Xylophagus ater (assembly GCA_963422695.1). Classification (NCBI taxonomy): domain Eukaryota; kingdom Metazoa; phylum Arthropoda; class Insecta; order Diptera; family Xylophagidae; genus Xylophagus; species Xylophagus ater. The sequence goes on along the minus strand of OY730478.1, from coordinate 60,881,785 downwards.
CATACAAGTAACTCCAAGTTAATTGACATAAAATGTCAACATATATTTATGTTAAACGTAAAAGCATAAATAGCTATACTACACGAAAGCTTGTTTTTACCAAAAATGGTAGATCAACATTTTTTGTGTTGTTGAATTTGCACGCGAGACAAAAAAGTCGCAATGAAGAGAAATAATCCGCGAAGAAAAAAACCTTCATTAAAGTTCAACAGTTATCCTGTTCTGATAAACTGGTTTAATAAAATCAGCTGATCTTCTTCAATACAACAGGAAACATGATATAAGAATTTCCTCCAACTATATACATATTTGGAAATCTGGTTTCCTTTTATGGTAAAAAAAAAAAAAAAAAAATAGAAGCTCAAGATTGGAATTGAAAACTTCACGATCGATTTTCGATATACTAAAATTCTTGAATTAAAGTTCAATGAACGATTAGATTTTATATTAATCGTGCGCGTTAAACTTTTAAGGTAGTAAAAAAAAAAAACAACATTAATTTTAATTCGATAACGATTGATCGCGCAGGTTTGGTGTGATCTTGTTGATCGCCGGCTACGATCGTGTTATTTTACTTTTCTTAGATATAAAATCGATCGTAGGTGATATTTGATCGATCCCATTAATGGATTAAGTGTGGTAGGTATATATAACTCTTTTTTAGCCGTGACCTGATTTTAAATCAAGGTGATCATGAAAAAAAGGTTAGATTCCATGGGAAACATTTTCGTGTATATAGTCGAAAATTTGAAAGAGACAATTTTATCTTTTATTTAAACCGGTTCGATGGAAATGCACCTGTGCATAATTGCATAAATTGATATTTTACTGTCTTCAAATTGGTTTTTGAAATTCGTTGTTAAAAAAAAGTATAATAACTGATCGACATTATATAAGTTCGATCAAATTAGTGAACTGTATACGATCAATATAAAATTAGCATAATTTATGACTATAAACTGATTGATTTATGTTACTATTGTGAATTAAACACGTTTTATTATATTCGATTTAATTGATTTAAAATATAGTTGAGAACAATTATACAAAACGACAAAAACCATGATCATTACGTGTGATTTTTTCTGTACTCAACATTTAGTTTAAACGTTTCTTGTTTTTTTTTATCATGATTAAAATAAATATTTAATTGACAGATTTATTTGACAACACAACACATTCATAAAGCTTTCATTGATCCTTATTTATATCTTTTATCATGATCATCAAATCCGAGAGGATATTATTTCTTCCAGATTTAACAAATTACATTAGTTCACATACAAGTCTTGATAGTTGGCCTTCCATAGAGGCAGACTTTTTCAATTAATCTGAAATTATAATATATGTACACTGTGGTCATTAGGTGAACTCTTTTTGTTTTCTTCTTTACTTCAAACAAATTGGGCTGCTATCATTGTTTTTTGTTTTCGTCTATTGATTACATACGGCCTCGGTTGATCGCGGCAACTAATGATGCGGGTTTTTCTAATACATACACTCGTATTGAAAATACAAAAAAAAAAAAACACTTTTAAAATGATGCGATCATTCCCTAATCGTTTGAATGAATTATTATATGATCATATTACGATCGCGACTTTCAATACTCATTGTAAGTACAGTTCATGATGGATTCACACAACAGCAAAAATAAAAAAGCACGATCTTTCTAACACAGACTGAGGGAGGTCGATGGCTTCTTTTTTTTGTTTGAATATTAATTTTATTTTCTGTCTAATGAAAATTAATTTTATTCTAGTTCTTAAAATGAGATCATGTCGGAATTTCTGTTTGACATTTTATGTCGATTTTATTGAATAACAAAAAAATACACCAAAAAAAAAACGGGGCAAAATTCGGTTCACATAAAAAATTGTTTTTAATTCAAAAAAAAAAAGAGAAAAGAAAGAATTAAATACAAATTGTAGTAGAATTGTTTTTTATCTTTTGGATTCATTCATTTAATTTTGTTTTTTTAAAGTCTTGTGTTTTAATTGAATCATAAATGACTTTTAATTTATATTAAATTTTTATTAATTAATATTTAGAAATGAATGATAACGAATTAATATTTTGTTTTTATATAAAATAATCTTAAAATGTATTTTTGTTAAATTATAATCGAATTTTTATAATTAAATTTTTAATAATTTTGGTATATTTTATATTTTTCATTATATTTCTCTGTTTTTATTTGGTTTGTCATGTTTTTCTATGTTTTTCTATGTTTTTCTATGTTTTTCTATATTTTTCTATATTTTTCTATGTTTTTTTAAATTCATCTATATTAATCGTTAAAACTAAAAACGAAATGTTTTTCTAAGAATTTTTATATAAATATATTTACTTTCTAATACAAAAAAAATTTCTATTGACTTAAAGTCAAGTGGTTACACACTTCAATCCTTTTTAGCTAAGCTAAAGTATTATTTATTTTCTTCTTAAGTTATTTTGGTTATTTCAATGTCATCTTGATAAATAAGAAATATTCTATATAAAAGTGGTTAAAAATCCTACTTAACTTGCCGGGTTCTTTTTTTTTATTGAAGAACATAGAAAATAACTCAGTCATAATCCTTTTTTTTTTTAAAATCAGTTATAGTTCATTGACGTCATGTATGAATAAGATGTAGTCTTGTATCGAATTCCATGTGGGTTCCTAATCCTGAATTTTAAGAAAATTTGGAGATTTTGAAAACATACATTAAATTTAAACGGCTGGATATTGTTCTTTGCCTTTTTTTCTCAGATTTTATTTAGGAAATCATTGAAAAATTTGGTATAACAAGTCCCCTTCGGTTGGTTGGTTGGCAAACCAAAAAAAATTACTCTACTTACTTAATTGATTTCATAATAAATATGTATATATATATTTTTTTTATTTTGCAGGATTCTGTAAACCATCAGGACCAGATTCGATTACAGATGAAAGTGAAGATCCAAATTACGATGATGTACAAGGTGATGATGATTATCATTATGATGACGGGGATGTTGACAAATCTGGTGGTGGAAGTCGTCCAATCGAAGATAACGATACAACAAATCCAGATCCGCCATATTTTGAAATATCAAATTTAGAACAAACTGCTTATGAAGATGATGATGTGATATTATTTTGTGATGCTAAAAATTTGAGAGGTATTTTATCGTTTTTTTGTATTCAAACTTGAAACTTATTTAAAACGTATTTATTTTTGTAGCGAAAAATTTAATAATGTGGTATAATGGAACACAAATATTAACCCAAAGTTCGTATATAATAAAACCGGATCCAAGAATATCGATGTTAGATAATCATGCGATAAAAATTAGTAATGTTCAATTAACCGATAGTAATAAATACAATTGTTCTGTATTACCAGAATCTATTCATGTAACAATTAATTTGAAAGTTGTTAAAAAGCCAAAAGCTATTATACTATCAGATGGACGTGATGTTTCCGAACGTTCAATAACATTCCGACAAGGTGAACATGTTAAATTTGAATGTAGAACTTCTGGTGTTGAGAATGCAACAATTAAATGGTCTTTAAATGTAAGTTAAAATGGTTTCATTTTTAGGACATACTCGAATATTTTAAAAAATTTCTTATAATTTTAGGGTGAACGTGCTGATCTACATGTAACACGTATTGAAAATGGTATATTAATTATTGATAGTATCGATTCACATCATGCTGGTAGATATCAATGTTTGGGTGATGCACCAAATGTGGCACAATTACCACATAGTCTTATAACAGTTCATGTTCAATTTTCACCGAAAGTTTCAACTCATCGACATCATATCAATACAGCTAATGGTGATGAAGCTGAATTATATTGTGATTATCATGCTGATCCGATTGCAATTGCCGAATGGAAAAGAGATGGACAACGTATACCAAAAATGTCTGATAAATATTTGATTCGTAATAAAATGCATAATAGTCATAATCGAACAATTTTATTAATAAAAAATGTCGATCAAATGGATATTGGACAATATGAATGTGAAGCAAAGGTTTGTATACATTGTCTTTTTAGTTGAGAATTATAATTTGAGACAAATATCGTTTTAGAATGGTATTGGTAGAGGTCATGCTAAAATCCGATTACAATATGAACCAGAAATTCCACAATTCGAAAATATTGATTTCTTTGATGGTAATCGTGTCACCATTTATTGGCTTGTTAGAAGTAAACAACCACTTGTAGAAGCTTCAATGAAATACAAGCTGAATGAAGTGAGTAAAGATAATTTTTGAATATAGAAAATTATATTTAAATTAATTATGGTATATTTTTCTTTTTAGTCAGTGAATCCATTAGATAGATCTCCAGTTAATACAGAACAACATCATGAACATACTGGTGTATGGAAAATTCGACATGATTTGGAATTAACACCGGGAATTTGGCATACACAAATGAGAGCTAAAAATTCGGCTGGATGGTCTGAATTCTCTAGATGGAATACATTCACTGTTCAAGATGGTAAAAGTCTTTAAATTAAAATATTTTGAAATTGTTTATAATTTTTGTTTTATTCTTTTAAAGGTTATGAAGGTGATAATAGCATACCACAAGGTGAGAATGATATAGAAAGTTGTTAGAAAGTCTTGCTGTTCGAGAATTTTCAATTTTTTACTTTGCACTTTGTACTCGGCCTAATTGAAAACTGCAAAGTCAAAAAATATAGATCATTTCCAAAATTATGAGTAAAAAGTTGGAAATGCAAAGTAAAAAAATGCAAAGTAGAAGTGCGAAGTCAATAATGCAAAGTAAAAAATGCAAAGTAAAAAATGCAAAGTAAAAATACAAAGTAAAAAATGCAAAGTTCACAGTAACGAGAAATTCTTTTCCTAACATAAATTTCAAAAATCTGATCTGCCATTCTTTTGATGAATTTTTTAATAACGAATTAATTTCTTTTAATTTTTCAGATATTGTTCAAACTGCTGGAATTAGTCCGAAACGAAATGGTGCTCGAGAAACACTCGTTTTGTTGCCATCAATTTTTATTATCAGCTTTTTAACATCATTTTATTTAGTGCCATTGTTTAGGAATATCTAAAAAAAAAAGAAGAAGAAAGAAATTTATTATAAAAATTAGCTAACAAATTTTTTTTTTTTTTAAATTAAAAATAATTATGTACACAAAAATACAAAAACAAATTTACAAAAGAAAAAACAAAACAAAATATAATTTTTGCAATTAAAAATTAAAATATTTAGCAAAAAATAAACAAAAAAAATTTCTGATTACGCTTTAATTAGGCTTTAAAAAATTAATAAAAACAAAATTAAAAAAAAAAAACATTTACAAAAGAAAATTATTGATTTTTTTTTAAATAATTATAAATATTTTACAGATTTTTGTTTTAATTTTTATTTTTGAAAAAAACATAAAAAATTGTAGATCAGAAAACCAAATGCAAAAATTATTAAAAAAAAGGAAGAAAAGAATTTTGAAAATAAGAAATGATAAAAAAGAAAAACGAATAAATTTGTATTTAATTTTAAAAGAAATGAAATTAGACCAAAGTTCTATTAATGCTATTTTTAATAATAACCTTTTTTTTTAAAATTTAATATTAATTAATTATAAATCAGGCAATTTTTAATTTTTATAATTTTAGTTAAGTTTGAAAGAAAAACAATGATTTAAATTTTTCTTTAATTTTTGAAATGAATTTCTGTTTAAAAATGTTTTAATGATAATTTTGAGATGAGTTTCAAAATAACCTAAAAAAAAGGTCCGGAAAAGCGTTGAAATCTTGAAGAAATTTATTAAAAAAAAATTGGTCTCGAATAAACGATTGCAAAGCCATACGGAATTCATTAAAAAATTGCTTAAAAATTGTAAAAAAAAACAAGAAAAACAGAAAGTCAAAAACATAAAAATTTTAAAAGAAATATTAAAAGAGAAAATTGTGCCTGAATGTACTTTAATTAACAAACATAAAAGAAAAGAAATCATTAAAATTAAAAAATAAAAAATTCATAACTATTTAAAAGAAAAAACAGAAATTTAAATGCATTAAAAATAAACACAAATATATTTGTAATTTATATAAAAAAGAAAGAAAAACAAATATTTAAATTTATTAGTTTTAAAAATTACAAAAAAAAAAATCTAAAAACCTATTTTTGCGATAAAAAATTTTTCGAAAAACAAAAAAACTAAAATAAAACCGAAATGTTATTTTTTAAAGAAAATATTTTATTTAATATTTTTTAATTTAAGAAAATATATATATTAAAAAATAAAAGAGAAAAAACTTTATGAAAAAAAAACTAAAAAATTGGAAAGAAAGTGAAAAACTAAAAACAAACAAAAACACGAGAAACTTAAGTCAGTATTTATTTTAGTTCGTTTTAAAATATGATAAAAAAATAAAAAAAAAAATCAAAAAAAAAATTATGTAATTAACATAAAATAATAATTTTAAATAATAAATAATTAAATAAGAAAAAACAAAATAGAAAAATACAAAAATACAAAAATTTCTCCATTTTTTTCCTAAAAAAATAATTAATTAAATAATCGAATCTGTTATTCGGGATTAAAAAAATTGTATAACGGATAGGTTTGTGTCTGTACTCTATTGGAATAACAAATGTCTCCACAAACAAATTTAATACAGTTGCCGGTCTCCAAAAATAAAAACATAAACAAAAAAAAAAGAATTGTTCCTTTTTAATTGACTGCCATCCAAAACGAAAAAAGAAAAAGAAAAAAAATGTAATTATTAATTTTCTTTATAATTTTTTTAATTTTTTAAATATTTTTAATTTTATTTTTGTTCATTTCCAACAAAAAAAAATTCTACTTAACAAAAACAAAATGAAAAACTATATATCTAAAAACAATATCTTTGTTGTAAATATTAATTTTAATTTTATAATTAATATAAAACAAATAAAAATTTAAAAAAATTACATATAAACTTGGAAATAAATGTTAATGTTAAAAACTGAAAACGAACGAAGGAATTTTATGTTTTATTATTCTGGTTTAATTGTGTTGGATTTTATTCTCTTAGTCCGTAAAGAAAAAGTATTGTGACTTCTTGGCTCCGTACCGTATAGAAAGGCGGACATGAAAACTACGACTTGGACCAGAGTTTTGCACCGAAAAGTACTATTTCGCTGTTTCCGTTTTCTTACTTTCTTTTTCGGTCCGGATACATACTACAAAGAACGACTGGGGTTGGTGCATACATACCTCTGTCGGTACTGTGGCGACATAGGAGTGGCTGAAGACATCATACATATTTTACGTGAATGCTCAGCTCTCTCTCTCTCGAGCTCGTAATAAATTTTTGGGTAACCATTTTTTCAGAAATTTAGGGATGCTTCAAGTGTGGCAGTTTAATGAAATTTTGCAGGAAAATCAAATGCTTTGAAGAGGAGTAGGTTTCCTAATCGGTTAACTCTTGGTCTCGTAGGGATCACAATGGGCCCATAAGGTGCCTGGTGTTTTACGCAGTACCCCTACTCTACCTACCTACCTACATACTACAAAAAGGAAAACATACGTTTCGTTTGACTGCCGAAATGAACTTTGGAATTTCTTGGATATTTGTCGTCATGGAAATGTAATACTGGAGTTGTGATGTTAATTTTTGTATCTCATACGTTTCAACATTGAAAACATTTAATTTGGAGTTGAGTTGTTGAATACGAATTTTGCTAAAATTTTAATCAAAATAAAAATAACTTTGTAAACCGTACAAACCGATTAAAATGGTTTTGGTTTCGATTGCTTTTCAGTTTTTGAAGTAAATCGTATTATACCACTCCAAAATGCTAGCACAAAAGTTGTTTCACACTTTTCATTCGACTCAACCGTAAATCGCTTCAACTTTAGTTTAGCTTTTCCATATGGTTGAAACAACGTACCTGCTACAACCTTCCAACAATTCCTGATCCATTGTGATAAGCATGCTTTCAATTTTTATTGAGTCATACTGCTTCGTAGACGACCCTTTAAAACTTCACTATGGAAAAACTTCGTTTATAATCAATCGGCTTGGGTATAACATAAAGTCAACAAATAATTGTAAGGCAGCCCTGCTCTAGTGAAGGCTCCTGTAAGTAAGTTGTACCTATTTAAAATCTTGAATACATAGCAAAATTCTTCTTCTTTTAGGATGAGTTTTCATCAGCTGAAAGACCGGTCTATATTTGGCACTGGCCCACTGTGCATATATCTGCTATGCCTGTATGGGCAGTCCGGGTCTTACGACATAATCTGGATCAAGTTCTTTAGTTCTTTAAGTTCTGAAATAAATTCTATAAGAACTCAAATTTAATAAAATCAAATGATTATGCAATAATTTCCGAAAGAAATTGTTTTCTGTATAATTGCGGCCATAATCTTTGTTTCCAAACATTTCAATTAACTTAAATCGAATTTATCTCTCATACAAAGAAAAAACAAAACTACTTTAACCCAAATAATGAATTTGTTGTGCAGATAAAAACTTTAATTAATTGCCTAAATGTTCTCATTTTTATTTCTAAATTAATTATTAATTTTCGTTTAATGAAAATAAGAAAAGAAAACACACATTTAGACCTGGTCCGTAGGGGTCTTTCTTTCATTTATTACTAAACTTATTAACTTAATTAAAAGAAAAAATATGCATAAGAACTTCAATTAAGGCCATTCGGTTATTTGTTTTTCGTTTATACAAGATGCTTGGACATTTTTAATGAATTCTGTTAGGTCAAGAAGTTAAAATTGTTATATTTCTAACATTTTGCAGATCAGGCCGTCAACATGGGACTAATTAAAAAGCTTTATTCTTAGGTTTTGTGTATAATAATTTATTTTACTTGAAATTTTTATGGTTTTTCAAAAGCCAAATTATATTTTTTTTAATTCTATTGTTGCTGTTTATTGTTGTTCACACAATTTACTAAATTATATTTTTTTTATTCATAAATTTATATACAAGAACTTAAATATAAAATTATAATTTCATAAAGACACGTTCACAATGCAATTTAATTAAAATTGATTCCATTTTAGAGAGTTTTTTCCTGTATAAAGTTGTGGCATCATTACATTTTCTGCATAGAAATATATTTCTTCAATAGTGTATGTAAACAAAAAGAGTATAAATACACTTATTTTTATGTCACACACAGAGTTTTACGAATACTAATAACGAGATATATTGTTTGCAGACCACACATCTATTTATATTGTACACTTTTTGATTGAGTTCACCCTTTGGTCGTAATTAATTGCGGTGGTTTCGACATAATTTTCGTTGGCGTTGTACGAATCCTACAGCTTCTTTAACACATTACATGCGGGGCGTCGCAACTAATTGTTTATGAATTACCGCGGGCAAAATTAGAGCGTTCGTGTAAAAAATGTTATAATTAGGGAAAACCTAACCTAATAATATCAGGATGTTATTGCAGAAAGAAAATGCGAATGTAATCTTTATCAGTTGTAGGTTTCCCCATACTAAAATGGCCTCGAGCGCAAAGGGTTAATACTTTACCAGACGATAACCATCATACTATGTAAACGTTAAAAGTACCTTTCCCGCACATAACGATCAGTCGCCGCAAGTCCCGCATGTAATGTGTTAATAGATAAATCGTTGACATTTTAAAGAACTTTCGATTTTCAATTCAAAAATTGTGTGGCTCTCATGTAAAACAGATTCAATTTTATTTGTTTTCTTATTAGTGTGAACATGCCTTAAGAAATACCAATTAAGTAATTTAATTTTGGAGAAATTGTTTTTTTTAGCGATTAAATAAATTGCATAATTATTGTTGAGTCCAATGTTGTTGAATCAACGAAAAAAACATAATTGATAAAATTAGTTCATTTATTCGCAAAAACAAAAATTAATTTAAGAATTTACAGAGTTTATTGAAAGCGTTTAATTAATAAATTAAAAATTGTTTTTCGGCATTTATTCAAAAGAAAAAAAGAAAAACATTTACTAATTGCTATTTTTAATTAATTATTTATTTTTATTTGTTTCTTGTTTTTCTTCTAACTTTTTCTTCTAATAAATTCTAATTAATTAATTATTATTAAATACATTTTTTTTTAATGCTTTCTAAATATTTATAATATTTTTTTGTTTTATGAATATTTTAATTTTTAAATAATTTGGTATTTTTTTATAAATTTCAAAAAGACAAAAATTTACAATAATTTTTATCAAATTTTTTATAATAATTAAAAATAAAAAATGTTTTTAAAAATTTTGTTCTAACAAATTTTAGTCACATTTTTTTTTTTTTTGGTTTTCATTAAAAAATAAAGTTTTCCAAAAGAAATTTTATTTCCAAAAAAGTTTGTTTTAAAAATTTTCCAAAGTTGGCATCAAAATTTTGAATAAGACATGTATTTTTTTTTTTACTATATTGATATATTTTTTTGGTTAACTATTTTTATGAATATTTTTAGTTAATGATAAAGTTTGAAAAAACATTTGTTAAATACAGTAGAATCTCGGTTATTCAATTCGGTAAAATCCAAACCATTTTAGTCGACTTAAAAAGCTTTTAACATTCATCTTTTCTTCGTTTTGCTTGTGGATTTCCAGAGTTTAGTAAAATTCTCATTTCAGATTAATATTTATTTATTTTTATGATATATTTTTGTTCAAGAAATAAATTATTATTTATTTAAAAATCTATTTTTTTTTACTATTCCAAATTCAATTTAAAAAAAAACCTACTAAAAGGACGGGGGTTCAAAAGAAATAGTTTTATATTTATGTCAATTTTCACATTGAAAGCTTAAGCTTAATTTAAGTTAAGCTAGATTCTCTGCTCAAGCTCTAGGCCAAGGGTGTCCAACCATTTTGTTTCCCTGGGCCGCATTGGAACAAGACATAGTGTTTTGGGCCACAAGTATATTACTACCATATGTATAAATCCATATCATAAAATGAAACGAAAGAGCTTTCTGTTCTGGTCCTGTTTCTGTTGTTTGTCACTTGACAGCTTTAGCATGAGAGCGCAAACACACAAATCATTCCTCAGAAAAATGGACATGCTTCAGTAATTTTCAATATTTTCGGGCCGCATTGATATTTGCCTTGGGCCGCATGCGGCCAGCGAGCCAGGTTGGACAGCCTTGCTCTAGACTTTAGCTCTTGATTGTAAAATTGGTTTTAATATTTAAGTCCAGCTTAAGCTTTAAACTGGACTTAAGCTTGAAATTTGGTATTACAGAGTCGAAGACGGTTTACTCGTTTAATATGAGTTTTTTAATGTGAGTTGCAAGACCGCCAATGAAAAATCATTTTTATAAATTTCATCCTTTTGGCTTCCTTGGTACATGCACCTTATAGGGAATCACTTCCATTATATAAATTTATTCAAATTTAACAATCGTATTTTTAACATTTCATTTATTTTTACTAAATTATATTTAATTTAATTTAAAAAAAAACATTATTTATAGAATACTTTATCATTAGACTAACGTGCATAAATTTTTCGTTTAATTTTAAAAATGTGTACGATAACTAAATCATCGTATTTTAGAACTTCCTATAGAAGCGTCTCTCACCTAACCTAGAGCTACAATTTTCATTAATATTGATATTTTAGATAAGTAATAAAGAAGTCGTAAAGCCTCTTCATTAATATGAACCACCAGAGGATGCTAGAGAAGTAGTAGGACAAGCTATATGTATTTTGAATCCCAGCAACTCTCTTCCGACCAATATTTTAAGTAATCTTTCGAATAAAAATATGATAATTTAGCTGAAGTGGTAGTACGTAGAACTTGTTTCAGACCGTGTGTTTCGACTTTTCGCAAAAATGGTAGCACGTAAGTTGTTTCAGCCATTTGAAAATCTAAACTAAAGTTGAAACGAATCAGAAGTGTGAAACAAGTTACGTGCTAACAGCCCTAGTGGGTTAGTACGTAGCTTGTTTCACAGCTTGTGTTTCGACTTTTCATAAAAATGGCATTTCAATCACATGAAGTTTGTCTATGTGTTGTTAGTTTGGTTGAAATATAACATGTGAAACAAGTTACGTACTAACACTTCTGGATGGTTTTAGAGAGGAGATGACAATGTTCCTGGTTCTGAACAATCGTTAATAATAAAAACAAATAACTCCTTCAGGTTATATTGAAATTGTGTCAAATTTCTAGACAAGCCAAAATCTATCGAGATATTAAGGAGGTAACATATGACTTAAAGGATAAACGTGTTGTTTCGTTTTAATCACAATTTATCGTACACGGCCTAAAAAATTCATTGTTTTGGTTGTGTTTTTTTATATATTTAATAATTTTTTCCTTTTTTTTAAATAATTAATTTCTATTTAATTATAATTAATTAAATATTACAAATATATTTATTTAAATTGTTTATAAACAAAATAAAATTAATAAAACATAACTAATGACTAAAAAAAAAAAAAGAATGTAATTAAATTTAAATTAAAAAAAAAAAATACTAAATTACAAAAATTTTGTTATTAAATAATTATTATAATTTTTTTTTGGATTTAATTTATAATAATTTTTATTAAATTTTTTTTTTTCTTTTTTTTATATAATAAAATTTTCTTAATTATTTCATATCCTTAAAAATTTATTAACAAAATTTATTGATAATAATAAAGTTGTGGTTGTAATTGTTGTTGAAATTAATGCGAATGAATTTCGAATTTTATCACTTGATGAATGTGCTTCAGCTCCGCCATGTTGATTTTGTGTTTGAATTTCATTTGACATGGTTTGATCCTGTTGCTCATGATCTTGTTGTTCGTGATCATGTTTTAAGCTGACATGTAATTTTACATGTAATGACATAGGTTTTTTACCTAAAATTTCACATTTATAATCTCCACTATCGTGTTTCGTTACATTCATAATCGTTAAAGTATGATTTTTATCGATTTTAATACGGCCATCGGTATCGACTGGTACAAATTGATTGACAATTAGTAAAGTTCCATTATACCAAAAAATCACTGAATCTGAAAAATAAAGTAAATATTTAATTAGAGGTTATTAAAATATTTAGACCTATGGACAGTTCGGAGAATAACGAAAGGTATAAAGAGATATGTACAGTAAGGGATCGCACAAATCTTTTTTTTCATTATTATTATAGCAAACTATTAGGAGCTATGTTACTTCTTATAGTACACTGATTGGTCCCTATTAGGGCATGGTTTGATTAATTGATTAATTGAGTAATCAACATTTTTTCAATATTTTGGCTATTCAATCGAAAACTGATTAATTATTTCATTTAAGAGAAACAAAACAAAATAAATTTGGAGAGAGAAATCCTATGATAGTATGAATAAATTCTGAATAACTTTTAATTAAATGTGAAATATTTATATATTTTCAAAAGAATATTTCCTTTTTTGTTTTTATTATATATAAAAATTTACTTCTCTTTCTAAATTGTTATTTCTACAGCAAACATTTTGAAGCTTGACTATTATAATAGAAACCAATTAATCAGTTTAAAACCAACAATTAATCAATTAATCACTTACCTCGGAAATCAATTAATCAACCATGCCCTAGTCTCCATCATGCGTACCAAACTTAAACTTAGACCATAGACTGATAATAAAGATTTTCCAACAACTGTGGATTCAACTGATTCGTCTTGTATACTAATATCCCTACATATAATAGATTCTTCTCTTTCTTCCGCACGAAACCTTTTTTATTGCGTTCTTCTTTAATTTTGCCTGGTACAACATCAACGTTGAACATCACGCGAAATATGAGAAATATAAATTCTAACCCAACTTTCTATCCATGCCGTGTCTATTTTGAAACATACGTAATGCATATGCATATCCATATGCATAAAAATGTATAACTATGCATAAATACATGTGTATATTCGCAGTATACACGAACACCAGAAAGACAATGCGACTGCAGAAAAAGAGTTTAACATGACGTAGTTTCTATGTGCTTATATCATTACAATTGTTGTTACTTTGCTCTAATTGGTGAATTTTTTTATTCGCTAGCTTTGGTTGCTTTATAGCTGTTAATACTTCGCAATATGGCTTGGATATCTAGATAGACTAGTCTATGCCTAGGCTTATATTCACGTATTTTAATTTCAAAATAAATGAATTTGTCGAATAATATTTATTTTATACTATGTACATATTTATCAACTCATTAGTTCCAAAATGTGCTTGAGTTTCTCTTATAAAAGACACGATCATCATAATACCACTATTTATGTCTGATCTACCGTTCCAACTAGGTAATTAAATTAAAATCTATATTATTAAAAACTTTTTTTACTTACTTCCAGCATTTTCAACTGGACATTTAAGAACTGCATTTTCACCAGGCTTAACATGTTCCGTATAATCTTTTATTTCGAAAAATGGCGGGAGTGTTGATTTTAAATCTGGTAAAGTTGATCTTTGTGGTGAGACATTGTCTTCATCATCATAATCATGCGGGTAATCCGGTTCATCATGCATAATTTCATCATTTGTTGCTGGTTTTGATAAACCTAAAAATAAAATTCAAAAAAAAAAAACAATTTTTTAGATTTGGTTTAATATAAGACCTTATATGAGGTCTAAGATTGAAATATTTAATTACTTCTGAAGATAAAAGTGCAAATTTTATGTTCGTAATTAATATATAGTAGAAGCATTTATTAGTAATAAAAATAAGCCAGTTTCTTGTCATAAAAATCGACATTAAACATTCTGCAAAATTTGTTTTGTCATAATTGGTGAACAAATATCATAAATTTCTTTTTATTATTTCACGGAAAATAATTCACGGTGATTTTTATTGAATTATATTGGAGAAAAGTTCCAATGACTAAATTTTATTTATGGAATTATTGTCATAATCAATTTTGATATAATTTATCGTGACTCTATAGAAGACAAATCAGTTTGTGCCTTTTTCGGCTGCATTGTGACAATTTTTTATAGGAAAAATAAATTGCAAAGAAAAGTTTTACTCTATAATCATTGGTGTCGAAAAGATTTTTTTCTAATTCTTGTGACCAAGTATCAAACTGTGTACGTCTAAATAACAAACTCAACCTTATGGATTCCATTGACTGCACATTGTAGATAGTATAAAACCATTTTAACTAAGTTGATGCGTTTTCCTAACGTTTCTAGTTAAAACTCTATTTAAAAAAATCTCAATATATCAAAAGGTACCTTCAGACTAACTGTTTTTATAATAAATTTTGCCAAAAATTAGAAATTAGAAATGTTTAGAGACATTTCTGTCAAAAAACACATAAGCTTTGTCATATGCCGTTGTGCCAAAATATTTTCCATGAGTTCACACTATCTGAGTGAACATTTTTGACAACATTTAAATGGAGACATACGATAAAACCCATAAAATCTGAAGCCCGAAGTCACCTTAAGCCTTTCCTTTGACCGTAATAAGAAAATTTGTTTGGATTAAATACGTTAATAAGAATTCATTTTCCGATCATATAGTCTGTTTAATTGTCAGGCTATCGTTTGTGACTTAGTTAAGCGAAATTGATATGAAACAAATCAACTGTTCTAAGTGATCATATGATCATGTCTTAGTTCCTTTTCTCCTTAACAAACCTCGGACGGATTATAGTTTAACATTATGCTTCCGTATTTCCTTCTATTTGGAATTCCCATTGACTACACCACTGTTTATATTGTCAACTTGAAAATAAAACAGCCCTCAACCGGAAATGATAATGTTAGTTCTTAGACAAGACACCCATTATTTAATGTTCGCCCTAATTTTCCTAAACATTTATCGCTACAAAAACCCTCAGAATGTATTTTTTTTTTGTACTATACACAAATAGTGTGATTGTCATACTCCGTCCCCGTTGTTAATTATTATTCGGCGATGTCTCTTTTTAAAGTTGCCAACTTTATTTAAAATAATATAAGAAAATATGTCCCCTTTTTCCATAGATCTATGTTTTTTTTTTACTTTCGCATTAATACTAGCTGTACGGTAAAGAATAATAGAAGGTGTTATCGCAAGTATACGAACAAAAATAATGTGAAATTCTTAAGTTAATATGTAAACACTTTTCTAAAGAAATTACGATCAAGAAAATTCTAGAAGAAAGGATACACTGTTTAACCTTTCACATCCTTTCTATAAATAACAAGATTTATATACGCCATGGAAATAACTGAACTATAAATATACAAATACTTTTAAATTTGCACAAAACATGTCGTCACACAAATCCTACATATGACTCTGCGATGGATTAATTTAGTGTGAGGGCAGATCCAATTGTCCTTAAATATATAAGATGTCATCAAGTAAATCATTTGTCACTGTGCGATAATTGTGATAAAGACTCATGACAATGATATTTTATTATATTCGCGTTTATTTTTAATTAAACTACATATGGAGGGTTTTCTATTTTATTTGGGTCAGTTGGGAAATTAATTACAGTGAATTAATAAGTTGCGAAAAAAAAGCGAGCAATGAAATAATCTTGATAGTTCTCGAGAAATAAAATGCATTAATATTTAATTGTGAGGTGGGTCTATCATTTTCCATGTAAATGGTCAGTGTTGAAGAACTTTTTCTGGTTAATTTCCATATGCAAATCCTGGAAGAAACTTTGGAAACTATTAATCTAAATAACGAGAAGGCTACTTTAATTATAATGTGTAACTTTTGTGATTTTATTGCGAAGCCTCACCAGGATGGAAATTAATACGCGAGCAATATTTTATTGACAAAACCTGAATCGAAAGGATCATCATCAAATACAATTACCAATGATAATGTGAAGATAAAAATAGTATTCTTTTTTGTTTTTATTAACGTCATTTGTCACGCAATATTTTGGTAACTAATAATAAAAAGAAGAAGGACGAATAAAAATGCGTATAGGCAATTTTTACCTCAGCTGGATTCGGACCACACCTTCGATGTGATTTACTAAACTCAATTATCAATAATAAAACTTATTTTCAGGCCGATTTTATTCAGTCAGTATTTGAGTGAAGAGTTGTTTTGTTTTTTTGTATACGAGTTCGATAATATTTGCCTTTTCGAAAACCTTGAAGGATTATTGCACTTGATGAGATCTTAACTCAGGTGTGGCTGGCGCAGTTACCACCACAGACCAAAAAGAAAACAACAAAGTTTCAAGTAAAAACAACTTATACAATTTATTTAATTCGATTTTTTGTATGAATTCTTTGTGAAGTAAATTTTGCATAATTCAGAGATGGATTTAAAGAATTTACAGGGCGTTTCGAAAAGGCTATGAATAGTGCAAAACTGATAGAACTGTTTCTGATATTTGTCTAAAATTTAAGCTCATTATCGAATTTGCGAAGAAACACTTATTTTGTTAATTGGAAAGAAGTATACTTCTGGCAAGAATTTTGTTCCAAAAACACAAACTTTTTTTTGCAAAACAATATCGTATTAATGTTGCTGAAGAGATGTTTTCTAATAATGAATTAATGCACCATTACGAGACAAGACATTGATCTATGGATGCATACGACACTGAAACAGCTCACCAATCGAGTGAATATCGTACTAAAAGCGAACCAAAACGGATAAAACCATATCAAAATTGGTCACAAATCAAGGAATATGTTAACAAGGAATATAATTTAATCATTATAGGTCTGTTTTATTTGCCATATCCTATCCCGGCGCAGAGTAAGTGGCAAATAAAACGAGCAGGAGTAGGAGAGAGCTTTAATTCAAATGTTTGTAGCGCTGCTTAGCAACCATATTGTAATTAAATGTGAAACTTTTAGCTGATACACTTTTTATGGTAGAAAACTGAACTAATTCGGGTGCAATAGTTTACATCTGCTCTGAAAGTAGTGTAGGATTTGCTCTTTTGTTGTTTTTGTTTTCAATGTAAAAATTTGCTCTACTCCAGAGCAAGTGGCAAATAAAACAGACCTTATGTGTCGTTTGCATGAACCTCTTTAATACTAAATTTACTTTAAAATACCTAGTTTTGATACTGAAGACCTCAAGTGTCCAAAAACACACAAATCCAACACAAGACTTGTCGTTCATTAAAAAATTATTACGATTATTGGTTCTAATATAGAATAAAATAAAATGTGATCGGAAATAACTAAATAAAGACACTTGAATGACATCCTAAATTCTACTCTGTCACATTTCGAAATAAATTAAAATCTACAGAAAAACAAAACCTTATTTAAAATAAATGCCTGAATAAAGTAATAAAAATTCCATAAAATGACATATTTAAAGTCAATATTCATTATTTTTGATCTTAAAATAGAATTTTTTGTAGCAATTTTCAAAATAATGTAAAAAAAAAACAAATTCCATACAATCGCGACTGACATCTTTGAAAGAAAATCGAAATAGGAAGAAATTTTCCAAAAATTAAAAACAAAATTAAGGTCAATTCATTTTCTTTTGATTTTATTTATTAATTGAAATTTGAATTTTCGATTTTTCTTCGTCCAAGATCTTGAAATTAGAAATTTTCGTTTTGATCTCCTAGCAGTGAACCAGACAGATCCGATCTTGCAGACAAATCAATCGTCGGCATTTTTTCTTTTGATCCATTTTTTTGTCTGTCGATAAAGTTTCAATTGTAAAATTGAAGGGAAAGTTGAACTCCATATAAAACATTATTGGTTTTTGGTTTTTTGAATTTCCATTAACATCCGCTAAATTATCCGGTTGAGCCGTGTATAGAAAATCTTCGATGATGAAAAGTTATAAATGATTTATTCATTATTATTATTATTATATGTTTGTTTACTTTGTCTATATTTATGTTCAACATATTTATGTCGTACACTTTCCCCCTTCTATGGATATTGTCCACCTTTGACTATATTTACTACAATGTAAATACCTTTTCATTTGTATACAAGTAGATTTCATTTTGAATTCATTTATGAATAATAATTATGATAAATAATATTATCGAATAAGAAAAAAGAGAAGTCCATCGAATAAAAACAAGCTTTAATGAATACTTAATTATAATTTTGTATGCATTTATTCGTGATTAATTATGGATGAATTTGTGATTTGAAAATATGATAAAGAATATTTAAAGGAAACAATATAATAAACAATTTTATATATGAAAAGTAATAACATTAAATTGGTTAGATTAGGTTAGAAAAAAAATTTAATTAAGGTAGGTTTACACTAATAAAAAAAGAGTTTATTGACACACAGCTTGAAGAAACACCAAAATACACAATTGACAATAATAGTATATCCATATATCACTTTATGGCCTAGATACATTCCGGCAAAGTTGGCGTATACACGTGTAGGTGTATTCCAAATAACTGTTGTATTGTTTGAATAATATCGAATTTATGGAAAAGGGCAAATTAAACAGATTATGAGAATAGTGTGAAATGGTCCAGTCTGTCTAGACTTCGTTTCTAGAAATTGATGAGACTCTAATTCAACTCCAGATCTCGGTTCTTCACAATTTTTTTTTTTGGCCTATACAACCTATACATGAGAGTTGAATGATCGAGTTGAGATGGGGTCGAAATTTGGATCTGTATATGCAGAGAGTTGAAATATCGACTCCAAATCGATTCCAAATGTTTTAATTAGCAATTGAAAACGATAACGTAAGCACCAACACGCAGTCAAGTCCAGTTAACCCACGTAAATAACTCAACTACGCGTGATAAATGTCAGATATATCGTATAGTATTTTCTAGTGGACATGATTTTTTTTCATTATTTCATGCAGTCGTAACTTATGAAGCCTTTTATTGTGTATAAAACCGATTTAGACGGTTCAAACGTTATGGAATATCTGCTAAGTTAGATCACAGAGAAATCGAACAGAGAGTTTTTTGTGTACGCATTCCTGGTACCATTGCAGATGCTGCACAGAAATCTAACTAGTCATTAGTGCTTGTAAAAATGACTATAAAAACATTTACTTTTATATCACACATAGTCTTTTTTAAAAATACTAATAACAAGATATTATGTTTACAGGCTGATAATTAAAATTGTGCACCCTTTGTGTATTATATTCTTTTTTTTAGATTGAGTTGGGACTTTAAAATCTGCACACTAGCAATAATTCACTCATGTATCTAAACATAATATGTGTAAAGTTATATGTTTCAGAACATACTTGTATTTTCAGATTTTCTGTGTGAACATACCTTTAATGATTATTAAAAATGAAATAAAAAATTATCGATCTAAAATTTTTTAATGTACTTTCAATGAATGAGACTTTTTAAATTTAATAAAGTAAAAGTTGCACAACTTTACATTGCTTGTGTTAGGCAAATGTTGATTAGATTTTATATAATGAAATTCAATAAAACATGTTTCAATATTTTCCTTGAGAAGTAAACTTACATCATTCATTTTTTGTATTATTTATTTTTAAATTAAAAGTAATTTTTTTACATGTTTACTTCGAAACAACAAGAAATAATTATCAATGATGTTGATTGATACTACATTGCATTGCAACATATCTTCGAAATGATTTTCATCAGCAATTCTAACTATTTTAACAAGTTGCCACAACTATGTTGTTTTTTTATTTAATAGGAAATGAATAGAAACATCAATTAAATTAGTCATAAGTTTAAAACATACTTAATTCCTGATGATTCATTACAAAGCCTGAAGTTATACTTGAACTTTTCAATTTGCGCAAACTAAGTAATTTGACGCTTTTTAAAAAAAAAATGTTTAATTACATATGTAACTTATTTTGTAGTTAAATCATAAACTGTAATGCTTGTTGTGACTAAAATAACCTAAATACTCGAATGGATGTCTCAACCAAAATTTAATTATTCTTAAAAACAGAATAACGAAACCATCTTTATTTTAATATTCAGAATTTTTAATTCATATTTCTTCTTTTTAACCAAGTGGTGTCTTCCTTTTTATTTCAGGGCCTTTCCGGTTTCAATTTTCCAAAGCAAATCAATAAATAAATTATGTTTTGTTCAGAAAAAATTAAATATCTTTAAGAATGAGTCCCAAATGTATATTTTTAAATAGTTTTTTTTAAGGTCATGTCAATTTCAGTCATATTTGAAATTTGAAATTTAAAATTTTGTAGCTTTTAAAAATTAGAAGATTTATGAAAACAGATTTTGTATTTATCTTTTTTGTTAGTATTTAAGTGGCGTTTATAAACTAATGTTTAGTTTTATTTTCAAACTGCGCACAAAAAATAAAAAAATTCAAATAGCACAATCGAATTAAATTTTGGAGTGGTTTGAGTCCTTGGAACTGTGCTAATAAACAAATTAATTAAAAAACGATTTCCCTTAAAAAATTTCAATTAGAAATTGTTTTTCAGAAGTTTTAACAGTGTGAAGGCCAAAGCTCTGTGGTAATTTTGACTATCACACAATAGTTTGATTCAAGAATTGTACTTTTAATCGAATGGTATTGTATTTAAAAGTCATGGATCTTCATAGTATGTACCTCAGTAATAATTCCTCATAATTTGAAAAGTGATGGTGAATTCCAAATTGCGTCCAAACATCAATCAATTTTTATTTAATATTAGGCAATGCAGAAAAACGTTCACAACCGCTGGTTACACCTATACCTCGCTACATGGCCGCTCTTTATACAGCATTTATTTATGTATATACTATTAGCGACCTTCTTCCTTTAGTCAGCACTGCTACAAAAAATAAGTGACTCGTTATACGGCTTTTCCCTTTACGGTCAACTTTTCCGGAACGTATGTAGGCCGTAAAGCGAGGTATGGGTTTATCGAGGAAAATTATACTAAACGTACAGGAAGAAAATTCAAATTTATCTTCAATTAATGAAGACTTAATATACATTTCTGCAATATCGTTCGAATTACTATTGTTCTCAATCACTGTACTCCATTAATTTTTCCATACGTTGCAACCTTTTCAAATTATTATTATTTTATGGCTAAACACTTTTCCCCAAAACGAAATGAAAGTTATAAAATAAAATTATATATGAATTTTAAGTGATTCTCAAGTTACATTGAATTCAATTATGGTATAAATATATTTGAAGAGGAATTTCAATTTAAGATGAGGCGAAGGTGAAGTATTAGTAAGTACTATGGATTTTTTTTTTCATTGGTAGGGCCAAGAGAATACCGCATAGAATTGAATTCACAATCAATTTTATAAGATTATATCAATTTCGTGCCTTTTTGTCTTATATAAACCTTAACCAAAACTTGACAGGAAATTACTTTTAAAATGCACCTCACAGACACTTATTTATTACCATAAATTCTTTAATTCTTCTATTTTTCGACATTTATCGATTTTCGATTTGAATTTTCTTAATTTAAAATTATCAGATTTTATATTGTAATTTAGAAAACCTTAAAAGCTTGAACAATTTTGTGGTTTTGTATAAAAGATAAATTACAAATGAATTTCAAAGTAACAGTTTTGTGGTTTAAATATTTTAAATTTAATCTCGATTCTGCATAAATTTCTGCCTAAAGAATAAACCACATATTTGAATAAGTTAAAAGAAATTGACATAATATACTAGCGGCAAGCACTTCGATAAGGAAATTTCTCGGTTGATGCGGACTAAATCACTCGACTTTCATCCCATTAACCTACAAGAATCCCTCACTACAAAATCTAATAATCCGAAAGACCAGAACAATATAAATCAGGAAACTTTTTAAGAGTAATTACATTCAAAAGAATTTTTGAAAGTTATTACATTATTTCTTTTATTCCAGTGTTGAAGAAAAAGAAAAGAAAAGAATTATTATATTCTCTTTAAGTTTTCCATATATTTTCCTTTTCGTTTCATCACAGTTCACAAACAAAATTTTCAAAAAATTGAAATCTTTAAAATGATTTCCAACCAAAATAAGAAGTCATGTCATCCCAAATGTGATGGAAAAATAAGACAACAATAATTCGTCATGAATGTTACATAAACAGGGACAACTACGTCGACATCAACGTTAAATATAGTAAATCAAGCAAAAAAAGAAGATATATATATACGTATATCAACAGGCCTGGAACTCATTTCGTTGGCATAAAATTAGACAAATATAAACTTCCTCTTAAAATAAACAAAGTTCGTTTACGTTTCTGGACTAAGAAAAAAAAATTTAGATGATGATGATGTTGATGACTACACCCACATATGTGGTCGTAGTGTTGTGATGCAGCGATTCATCTTCATATATACAATAGAAGAATCTTCAATGTAAATGTTTAAACATATTTACATGAAATATGAGAAAAAGAACCACTTGAATATTTAGAGGATATTAGTTGTACCAGGATCGGATTTTATGAATAGTCCATTGTTTCCATTTCTTGTTTATATTTTCTTCGTTGAATGCAATGCAAAGACACTTCATCTTAAGCCAAAAAAAAATATGGATATTTTTTTAATTATGTAGGAGAAGGTATAATTTGGATGACCAAGTAGTTTACGTTCACCAGATAAAATATTTGGTATGGCTTACTTAGATAAAATATTCTGGTCAACATAAAATCAGTTATATAATCTAATTTTGTAGCGAATTTGAACCAAATTGGGTTAGTCGTTATCAAGTTCTTGCGCATACAAAAAGTGCACACTAAGTTTTATTAAAAGCTGTATTAACGGTTAGGAGATACAACCATATTTTGGCACAACATTAATAACTTCAGCTAAAAATCTAGTCAGTTCATAATTTTAGTCTAGGAAATTTTGTTGAAATTTGGATCCTGGCGACCTAAAAACATGTATTTCCTTAGAGATGTGGTTGTCGAATTTTTGCACGATTACAATATTTACTTTTACCTTATTAAGGTCTAAGAAAGTAGCCACACGACTCCACACGACTTATTTTAAGATTTATTTTCAGTCGTACTGAAAAAAAGTCTTGTGGAGACTCTAAAATTTTGACTTTTTTGTCAGTCCGACTGAAATTATGTCTTGAAATAAGTCCAATTGAGTCGTAAGGGAAAGAATTATTGAAATCAACTTATCAAGCAAACAACAGGCGGCGCGCCATCAGACAACATTCAATATTTAAAAGAAAAAGGACAAATTTTAGAATGAATTTTCAAGAAATTTCTCACGATAAAAAGAGACTCCAAAATTCCTTTTTTATTTTCTTGTTCAATTCCAAGTTCAAAGTTAAAATAAACAATAATTCTCAAAACAATAAAGTATAAAATTGGATTCCAATAGACATAACCTATTCCAATAAAAAATGTTTTCTTCTAGACATCTTTAATAGCAACATTTTTATAATTTTGTAATAATTAAAATTCTCAGAATTTAGCTGTCGACCCACAAAAACCTAATATCAACAATATCGTCTTCATACGAGCAGAAACTAATGTACATGAAGAAAAACTACAAAAAATATACGATTTTTACTTGAAGATTTTCATTCCAGGACTGAAAAATTTCGATTGAAAATAATTTTTTACATCATAAAAGTTTTTATATGAAGCACAGAGTCATTAAAAAAACGAACTGGTGCAACAACAAACAGTATGTGAAACAAGAAGTGAGTGCATCTGAAATGCATTCATTTTCATGTACTCCAATCCTACACTACCTTCTTCGGTTCTTCGAAATGGCAATCAATTTGAGTACTATTTATTTTTTCTTAGTACCAAGGCAGCTCCATTTTTGTTCTTTTAGCTTAATCTCAACTTTTAATCTATTCGAATGGATTTTATTTGTTTTTGTTCGAAAATTATATTTTTGTTTGAGGAAAAAAAAGTACATTTATTCATTCAGAAAAAAAAAAAGATACTAATTTTGTTCTGACATTTTCCATCTTCATTTTTCTGATGCAAATTAAATTTTCAGAGAAAAAAAAACTGCACTTAACTTATGTGCATTTCAATTTAAGGTCTTTTAGATTATAAAATGGATTTCGAAAATGTTTAGCCTATGATAGAATTCTATCTCAATATTATAATTCCAGAAGTTATCCTAAAAAAACGAATAAAATCGTATTAAATAATGAAAAATTGGCAACGATTCTATGTGAAGTCTTTATCATAGAGGAATCACAACAACTGAATAGAAAAAGAAGTGTATACAAGCTGTGGAAGACGAGGAATCTATTCAGTATTTTCTTGATCTTTTTAAGAGTTCAAATAGTCCTTCTTAAGGAGATGGTCACATTTATGAAATATAAAAGAAATAGAACTGAGCTTTATTGAAGAATATGGATACGGATGGAAAAATCTGCATGGATTTCAATCAGAGGAATTGGACAATATGGTTATATACTGTTTTTAAGATAAGTTTGTTGAGATCGAATTAATTAATCGTTATTTTAGAGACATACATACGACGTCAGGCTGAAGGGGTTCACAAATAATTGTAGTATATATAAAATGGCTTAAAAAGAGACCTAAGTGCTTAGGTCGATCTAAATATGACGGTGTAAACACGTCCAAAGTAACTTAGGTTAGGTCACCTAAATTGCAGACCTACTTTAAATTTAAATCTACCTAAGAACTTTTTGACAGTTGATTAGATGGCACTGCAATAGTTCTTATTGTTTAGGTTAGACTTAGGTGTAGTACGATGTAAACACGTGTGACCAAACCTAACTTTTAGTGACCTAAAAATTTCTCGGTGTAAACGTAGCCAATGATTCCAGATAGAAAGCAACTATTGCACTACAACTATTACAACTATTATAATGCTCGAAAATTCAGAATATAGAAAAAGGTGGGAATACCAAACAAAAATCCATCAGAAACCATAGATTTTAGGGAGTTGAATACCCAACGAAACAGCAAAATTAAAAATGTATTTTTTGTTATTCATATAATTAGTTAGTTCGAGTTCCTTCAATGCTTTTAGTTTCCACTTTAATCCTGCCTATGTGAACGTACCCTTAAAAAACTATGTGTGTGGCCAGAAACTGGGAAAAACTGCATCTTGCAGATGCTGTTGAAATCATTTGCATATTATTCCATTCGAAACGAGGTGAACTGAATATCAAAATCGTATTATTTTATATCAGGACTTTGAAAAGAAACTTTCCTCACTTAAAGAAAAACTTATTTAACTTGAATTATTCTGGTTTTTTTTTTAATCAGCCTTTTAAGTAAAAAAAAAAAAACTCGTAAAATAATTTTTTATTATTTTTTAAATGACTCTACTTGAAAGATGTTGATTAAAATATCCCCACTTAAGATAAGATCTTCTACTAAGATGATTGTAATTAAGAACACAAGAAGAGTGTAATTAAAATGAGGATGCGCGGAAAATTGCATTGAATTTTGTATGAATTTTTTAATTATTTCAATCAATGTCTAAATTTTTCTTTTATTTTCTTACATAAATATTCATTTTAATAAAGTGTTTTGTTACGATTTTTATCAAACAATTACATAATATAAAAGATTGTAATTAGTTTTGATGCGAGAAGCAAAAAAAAGGGAAATAAATCTTTGGCACTGTCGTAAATAATCCGGCAGCTTAGCATTCCAAAAAGTGTGAATTTGCAAAAAAAAGAAAGAATTTGTCGGTTACATGATAATGAATTTGTTTTAATTATTATTTTTATTTGGTCGTCGTTAGTTGTATTTCACAGGAAAACAAAAAAAAGGAGCAATTAAGAAAAATACCATGACTTTCTCTGTAATCCAATACTAGTCAAATATACAAGAAG
This sequence comes from Xylophagus ater, assembly GCA_963422695.1. Taxonomy (NCBI): domain Eukaryota; kingdom Metazoa; phylum Arthropoda; class Insecta; order Diptera; family Xylophagidae; genus Xylophagus; species Xylophagus ater. Next base: position 60,855,137 of record OY730478.1, on the reverse strand, counting down.
ACAAACGATTTTTTGGAGATCAAAAGGAAGTTTCATTTCAAATTATCCCATATCATCGCTAATTTCAGATACATAACAACAGAATTGTATGATCTTCGTTGGTAATTTAATGTTTACCGGATCAAGTAATGTTAGTGAACTGTTACTACATCACAGGAATAGGTAGATAAGTGTTAAATTTCTACGAATCTTGTCGACTTTAACATATTGTGACGTGCTACCCCTTTGGTTCGATGTTATGAAAATGATAACACTTTTTATTTATGTGAATTTAGTGTATAAACTTTATTTATAATTATTTCTGCGGTAACAATTAGTCTTAAAAATATTTGTCTTTCAATAATTTAATTATTACAAAATTTTTTATCACAGTTTATTCACTATTAATCACTTTTTAAACAAATTACTTTTACAATTCCGTTGTAAACTAACCACAAAATAATCACGTTTCAAATCTCTGTTTTGATACAATCTCGGACGAAGTTTAGACTCCAACTGTTTGTGTTTCAACGATGTTTCTCCTTATATACTCATCGTTTTTCAACTCGAGAAGCTTTTCCGTCTTCATCGAAACGTGTTGCGATAAACGTCAAGAAATTTCTTCGAAAGAAACGTCAAAGTGATCATTTGTTGGTTCTAGAATGTGAAAGTGTCTTTTTTTATAGAACTGTTCCGTGTTTTGTGTTTTTGCAGGAAAATTCCAGACTTTTCTTTTATCAAGAAACGTCGTGGAATGTTTCCTGGAAATATAGTGCAATATTATATCCTACCATATTGATCACATGCGTATTGCAACCGTATTTCATGGGAAAATTCTTCAGAAGTGCTTCAGAGTACGATGGTAAAATCAAATTAATGAGATCATGGAAATGTATAAGTATAGAGAAAGTAAAACATACATAAAAAAGCGCTTCCCTGATGCCATAATAATATTATTACACTTGACAAATGGCCACAGTACATGTTGGTGGTGTCAACTCGAATATAATATTGCGTGCGGTAATTATTATCATCATCATCCATCATTAATGAATATTTATTTTAATTTATGTTTGCCGGCTTCTATATGTTGTCATTGAATTGGATGGATGTCGAAAGCCTCCCCATTTTTGCATACCATTTTTACATATGAATGCATCCGGTGTTGCGATTTTTTTTTTTTGAAAATCATTATCCAAACTTAAATCAGAATTTCCAATTTGTTACAAAATGAAAACTAGAAAAAGTGGTTTACGATTGCGCCGCACTCAATTAGAGTTTTTCTTTCAGTGTATATAATAAAATTAATGTATTTATTTGAAAGTTTTGGTGTTTTGTTTTTATTTTTCCTATCAATTTAATAAAACTTAATTGAACTGAATACGGCAACAAATCATTCAATTTGTTTTGCTTCGGAAACAGACTCAACAAAAATATTTACTGTGAATTAAGACAACAAACAAAATGAATCGATTTTAATTCTCTTGCGACTTTCCGTTGCCTCCATTGCACACACACCTCCTCTAAATTTATGGTCTTCTGGGATTCATGTGGTTCGGATATGTCAGTTTTGTCCATTCAAATATGGAAACTCTTTGGGATCAACTATAGTGGCAATTTAATATCTTGTTCTTCAGTGTATTACCACAAAAATATTGTAGTTTATGATTTTGTATTGTTTTAGTGTACCCAATTTAGTGTTATTAAATTTTATTAAATGATTCCTTTAGCCAAACAAATTTATTAGAATGAATCAATGTGGATGATGACGATGACCATGGATAACAGACACAGAAAAGAAAGAAAATGGAAAAATTAAGTTACTGGACAATTTTTTTGCGTGGAATTATTATATTTGTTGATGGAATATGATAGAATTTCGCGAGACAGAAAGAGTGTTGAGGATGGATGATGATATTTTATTGGTTTTGATGGAATTTTATTGTCAACTAGTTAGCGTGTTGTATGGTATGTGAACATATATGTAAGTTTATTACTGCCTTATTAGGGCTTTTCGGTATAGACATGAATTCTAAGAATTTGAATGACACATTTTCATGACTATACACGATTGTGAGGAAATGAAAGGAAATTCATTGGGAAAAATAATATTTAAAATTTTTGTTCATGCTACTTTTTAAATCAATTTCCAGAAACAAAAACTGTTCTATTTTTTTTTTAAAGATTTTATCTGAAAACTTTTCTTTTGAATTTAGTCACGTCTTATAACATTTTACTAATCAATTCAATAATCAATAGTAATGTCCAAATTTTAATTAAATTTCTGATTTTTAATTAAGAAGGGTTCATTAAACTTAGTATAAGCTCCTTAAAAATTCGAACGCTTGTAACTTTTTATTGTAATTTCATGAAAAAAAGAAAAAAAAATGTAATTGCAAGTCAAATAAATGGTCCGCAACGGTTTTTAATTTCCAAACTATCACAACTGTTGAGCTCATTTGTTCGCTTTTTAATGAAGTGAAACGATGAAAGAAATTTCTTTAAGAATTTCTCATATTTAAAAGACTGACTTTGTAATCGAAATAATAAGAAAAAGAAATTTTTTTTTGTGGTCATGAAATTTCATTGAAAAATTTAAATTTGGTTTAGATTTTAGACTCAATACTATTGTCATAACGTACAACACCGAATATGAAATTCCTATTCATGAGGGCTACATATTTTATTAAGAATGTTGGCCTAGTTTTTTTTTATGAATTCATCAAAGTACCTTTCTAAGACTCCCAAAAGTCTAGGAAATTTATTTTTAAATATTATAAGAAATGAAGTGGCGGAACAAAATCAATTCGATTCTTGATTAAAGTCTGAAATGCATGGCATGGACGTCCAATTTGCTCCGCAAACGTGAATTTGGAGCACATGAAATGGGAGTCTCTATATTTTCCACAAAATGCAATTCTATACCATTAAATTGAACAAAATATAGTTACGCTTACTAGTAAATTGGTATACAAGTATTATGGAAATTATTGACCCATTGAAAAAATGATATCAATTACAAATAGTGTACTTTTCAATTTCAAAAAATAATAATATTTACATTTCTCATCGATTTTGGCATCTGAAACCAATAAAAATTCTTAACCAAAAATTAAAGACAAGAATTTATTCTAAAATATTTTATTTCCAAAAAACAACATAAAAATATTTCGTGGGGAGTTCCAGAGACGAAATGGTTGTGGGTGAATGAAGATTATGCCAAGTCTCTTTTGGATGAGTCATTGACTTGTACATGTGCACGACAACAAAATTGGATCAATAACCTCATTTGTAACAACAAGAAATTTCGGTTCAATGTTACCCCAAGCAAAAAAAAAAACCTATGAAAATTTCTACTGAAGCCACACATCCCTGGTGAGCCATCGTCATACAAAAATTATATTCCTGTATTTCTTGTGACAATTTTTAAAAATACTATTTAATACTTCGTTGTCCTAGCCCTTCTCCTATGGCTCTTAAAGTAGTCGTTTTTATTCATTTTGTTTTTATATGAAAATAATTTTTTATGGGAATTTCAACCCTTAAACATTTTCTTTCCTTTTTTTTTCCTGAAGTGCCTTCAACGAACAAACTCAACATCTAAATATAAAAATAAGATAAGAGCAATTTCGAATGATAGTTATTAGTTGAAGAGGCTGTGTATAAATGAAAAGAGGGTAGACAAAGAGACACACTCCTGACATGAATCAACATCAGCAGGAACAAATAGAAAAGACGGACAAAAAATTCTGATACTTCGGTATTGATTGGCGCCACAAAACCTGGCCAAAATTATTGGATGTCGGTCATTTTTCTAAAAAAAAGAAAAGAAAAAACAAACATGTCTGGAAATACGGAAACAAACCTTTTTAAGGTTGTTCTTTTATTTATTTTGAAGATTTTCTTGATTTTCATCTTTTAAAGATGTGACAAGATTCTCTAGAATAGAACCATTTCTGTCCACCACTTGTTGCCATTCCAATTTAATTAAATTCAATTATTTTCTATTTTTTTTTTTGTAGTGAAAAGTGATGAACAATATATTACGTCAGCATTGTCCTTTTGTGTCAATTACTATGAAATAAAGGTGGTTTCAATGGTCAGTTATTGTTATTCAAGAAGTCCTTTCAATGAAAAACATTTCTATTTTATTTTCTCTTATTTATCATTGTCAACGATTTTATTATATTCTTGTGGGTCATTCTTTTTTTTTCGTTTATTAAATGTGATTTGTAGGAGTTGAAGACGACATCATGCATGGACACAAACTATCATTTTCTTTGATTTGTCATGGTGAAAATTTTATACTTGAGAAAAGAAAATGAGTTCATGCCAAAAATATTAAAATTAGAATCGATAATAGACATAACATTCATCATTTTTGTAAATACAGGTGTTTTCAACGTTTTATTAATAGTTTTGAAGGAAATTTGTATTGGAAAGTTGTGAATACAACTACACAAAAATATAGTGACACATATTTAGGCTGACCATCCCAAGAACTACTGTAAAATTACTGATAACTTATGACTAGAACTTTGTTTCTTTGATCTTAATTCATGAACTTTTCTATTTAGGAATGGAATCGTGTAAGTCGATTTGGCCCAAATCATACAGAAAAGTATTAGGAATGGCAATACTTTTTCGATTCGAATAGATGTCCATCGAACTACACGATTTCACTCCAGACTAGATATTTCCTTAGCCTAGCAGTTACATATGTAAGACTGTAAACTGTAAAAAGATTTTTCATTTATAGTATGCAATACTTATGCAGTTTGTACCGGCAAAATGCCAAGCATGAGCATTATGACTAGGCAGGAAGGTATTCATAAGTAGTTTCATTGTAGAGATATACATATGTGTTACACGACTCATATTTGTAGAGAAACTGACGACACATTTTAGCACGAATTCAGTTCAAAGCCAATTTATTGTAATTCTATGCCAGAAAAAAAATTTTATAATTGAAAATTAAATTTAAGATCTTCAAAAGCATTTTTAAGTGTGTTAATATTTTTTTAGTGGTTGAAATAAAATAAAATTTAAGAACAAAAATTAATTTTTATTTTTCAACCCCTTAACTTTTATTTTTATTATAAAATGGCTATAAAAATTTCATAATGATAATAACAGGATGAATAATAAAAAAGAAAAGATTCCACAGAAAACCATTTAGGACAATGCGTTTCAGGGTTTTAATATGCTATAACTGTGGTAGCATATCATTGAAATAAAACAGCAAACTCTATGAGAAAGGCTCATACTAAAATTATTTTTATGATCCAAAAAACAATGCGGTTGAATCAATTGGCCACCACAATTAATAATCAAGCGAAAATGGTTTTTAGGAGAATTCATAAAACGTTTTTTATACGAACATATTGTTATTTTCATCGAAAGGAATAAAAGATAAAACTCATTTCTGTTACGCCTTTTAAAATTTAACAACTCATGCAGATTTTAACGATATTGTGACGTGCTACTCTTTCGATTCGATGTTATTAAAATGATAACACTTTTTATTTATGTGAATTTAGTGTATAGTGTTTATTTATAATTATTTCTGCGTTACAATTAGTCTTAAAAATATTTGTCTTTCAATAATTTAATTATTACAATTAATTTATCACAGTTTATAAAAATACACCACAATCACTATTTTTAATAATTGATCACAAATCGCCCTTGTAATCGCTTCCACAAATTTATCACGTTTTCAATCTCTTATGATTCAATCACGTTCGAAGCTTAGACTTCAACTGTCTGATTAAGATTGATTCTAGACTCGACCCTACAGCTGTTTTATACAAAATTGGTGTGTCTCGGGAAATTTCTGGAAAAGCCCAGACTTTCGCTGGCTTTTGTGTATTAGATGGCAACTTCTCGAAACTTTTATACAATACACAAAGAATACTTCTCGAAAGCTCTTGTATGACAATGATTTATTTATTGTTTGTGGTATGGTGTTTTTTTTTCTTGTTTCTTAGAATACTTGATGATTTTAATGAATCACCCAATATTCTAACTGAAATATAGTGCAATATATATTTTTAAAATTTTTACCATTCAAATTTTATCACGTTTATGAAGAAAAGTTGTTTTGTTCGAATATTAAGTTAAAGTTCAAACAAATTCAAAGTGTCCTAAAAGTTAAATAAATACTCACGATCAGAAAATATATACAGAAGCTATGATCAAGATCGTGTTTAACTTAAAAATATCGTAGTACTTTTCTCCAAATTCTCAGTTTTAAACAACAGTTTAAAAAAAAACATATAAAATCAAAGAATTTGTTAGGTTTTCAATGAAGATTGCAGAATTTCTTACCAATTGATCTTGTATCGTGTTTATTTTGCATATGAAAATAGTTCTAAAAACAAATAATGATATAGCTTTGTGTTAAGAAACAAGAGGAAAAGCCTTTATGTTACGAAAGAGCCAACACACTAGTTGTTTACATTACCTGATCATGACCGAACAAAAAGCAAAATTCAAACCCTACTACCCACGACCGTGATCTTTATGTGATTTTGAAAATTTTATTTCATAGAACATGATCGGCGAAATTTCGATTAAATTACAAGTTTTTTCTAGAAATTTTTTTTTAAGGAAGATCTTCAAGAGAGATGTTCGATTCTCATGTTTACAACCATAAAAAATGTTGTAATGTAATACTTGAGGTGATCTATGTTCAAAATTGTGGAATATGATCACTTTTTTGTTTTCCGAGTATAGCCTGAATATTTTCTAAGATCGAATTGATCGATAAATCTTTAAAATCCTTGAGTTTTTTGAGAAAAAAAAGGTATTTGTATAATACCTATAATATTCTCTTGATGATAAGCAGATGTATTATCTAAAACCCATTAAATTCTTAGACCTGATGTTCAAGCTTTGATGATTTCATGTTGATACAGTTGTTGTCCGAAAACAAAATTGTTGAAACTAGGTAATAATTCATTCGTCCGGTGTAGGGGTCATTACTATTATTTGGTTCCAGAAAAAAGCAAGGGGAAAATTCAAATTACCAGATGGTTATTGCGGAGTTGGGACAATTTTGTTATTCTTTTTTTTTTTTGTATAACATTTACAAGTCAGCCAAAAGTGCAAAAGAGAAAGTGCTTCATGATAGTGTATACAATATTTGTCGTACCGTATAACCTTAACTTTGTAAAATCGTTGACACACCCTAGAACAAAATATTGTACATAAAAGGAGAACAATACTAATTTCATAGATTTCAAAAAAAAAAAAAATTTTTCCAACAGGACAGAATATAATAACTTAATCGTTATGCAATTTTCTAGATTTTGAGCACATATGGAATATATCCATGGTAATGATAACATTCGCAGATGTGCATAATTTTGTTGAGCGGCAATGGATTGTAATTTAAGATACCGCAAACAATCTAAGTGGTTAGCAAATTTGCATTAATGGAGTCGAAAATGTTAATTATGATGTCAAAAATTCTTTTCTCTTTTGACGTTTTTGATAATAGTAATTTATACTGACACCTGCATAAGAAGTAGGAACAGTTCTTTTCCTAAGCAGTTTATGGTAATAGGTTTACTTTATTTATTTCCAATTCTGTAAATTCTGCTTCAAACAGAGTGATTCTATACCAGAGTATTTTGTGTCAATGTTTTTAATGATAAGAAACCATTCATATACTATGTTAGGTCTGTTTTATTTGCCATACCCTACTCCGGTGCAGGGTAAGTGGCAAATAAAATGAGCAGGAGTAGGAGAAAGCTTTAATTCAAATGTTTGTAGCGTTGTGTAGCAACCATATTGTAATGAAATGAGAAGCTTTTAGTTAATACACTTTCTATGGTAGAAAACTGAACTATTTCGGGGGTATCAGTTACACCTGCTCTGAAAGTGGTGTAGGATTTGCTCTTTTGTTGTTTTTGTTTTTAATGTAAAAATTTGCTCTACCCCAGAGCAAGTGGCAAATAAAAGAGACCTACTATGTCGCATTTCGATATTGTTTTCCTTGGAAATTTTACTTCAGAAAACCATGATTGTGTTCATTTTTCCTTGATGCAAAAACACATTTCACTACAACTCGTAGTTTAAAAAATTAGTCTAATTCATTAGAAATTTTAAACTTTCTGTTGATATGTTATTAATGATAATTATTCAAAATTAATGGCGAAATTTAGAAAACTGACATTTGAAAATTATTATCTGTTAAAATTGAGTAATTCGTTTTCAAATTTAAAAATTTATTTGATCTTTAAAAGATCGTCGAAAAATATTTCCCAACTAAACGAACATTTTTTTTCTTTACTTCTAAGAAAGACAGTTTGGCGCCGAATTTCATCCAAAAATCAAGAATTTTTTTTTTTTGGAAAAAAACCAAACGAATAGCAAACGAAATATTTAAATTTAAAATAAAAGAAATTTTTAAATTAAAAGTTCAACAATCGCTAATATTCTTTCCACCTGTCACCGGAAAAACAATAAAAATAAAAACGAAGAATTTCTAAAAATATACAAAACAAGAAAATACTTTCTCTAAAAAATATTTATTTAATGAAAATTTCATATGCCAACCACCCACTCACCCACAATAATATTATATTAGAATATTTTTCGAAAAGCTAAAAGAAGAAATAAATTTCGCGATTAAAGAAAATTCTTTTTTTAATAGTTTTTCAAAAAAAAAAAACAAAAAATCTGCGATTGCGATAGAAAATTGCATCATTAGGGCCCGTTTTTGTTGGGTTGTTTTGTTTTCTTTTCTTTTGGACTGCTCTGAATTTTAAGAAGTTAGGAAATTTAAAAAAAAAAATTGTAAGAAACCATAAATGAAAACGAAAGTTCAAAATGTCAAATATGAAAATTAGGCCATTCAGTCGGTAATTTTCTTTTCACATTTTTAGTCGTCGAAATAAATTCCAGACGTGTGTGTATTTTTGGCTGATTTTCTTTTTCTAAAAGAAAAAACTAATATGGCGCGAAATAATTTTCTATTTTATTTATTTTTCGCTTGAAAATCAGTGCGCACTCAAATCTAAGTAAATTGAAAATTTCTCCAGAATTTCTTTTTTGCAATTTTTTGGAGGAAAATTTTTTTTTTGGAAGGTTTAAAAAGTTAGATTATTTTTATTGAAAATGTAATTGAATTAAAATTTATAGAAAAAATTTTGAAAACTTTCATTTGTTAAATTGAAAGAAATAATCCAGAAAAATTGTCTTATGTAAAAGAAAAGAGTCTTGTGATTTTTCGAGGCAGGTCACATCAAAAGACTACCAAATATATGAATTTTCACAAGTTCTAATCTTTCATCAATCATCTCATATTTAAAACACATTTTGCCAAAATTGTTTAGGCTTGGACCCTAATATACTAAGTATACAGGTCAGTAGTACCTATACCAAATCCAGAGTCTTAGAAAATCTAGCCTTTTGAAAGGAATACATCAAGATTCTGAGCTATCTTTACTAGCAGTCTTCGGGTGTACTTGGTCACGTTCAAGGCTGCTACACACCAATCACATCAATTGGTACATTTCAGTTTCAACTCTAATTCACATAACAATGGATCAATCATCATCATTCATTGATCTAAAGTTTGAACTATGAACCATGTTCATTTCGAACATGATGTTAAATTGAAAAACATTTGAAAAATACACAATAAACGAAATTGTTTGTAATTCCAATAAAAAGAAATCATCATAATAAAAAAATTTTAATCGTTTTATAAATACTTGATCTGTTAAATTAATTTCAAATAAACAATTTTAATTGTTTAAGCATAGTTCACACATCATTAAAAAAGAAATTCATTACAGAAATTCCATGGAAAACTGTTTTGCATTTCTTTTGAATTTTAACAAGTGTCAATCTTAATAAGTCTTTTCGATGAAACTATTTTTCGTTTTATTTCTTTTAATGTTTTTCATTTTAAATCTTGTTGAAAATAAAATAAACTTATTGTGTTTAGAAATCAAAAACTTTACACCTCGACATTTTGATGTAAATTATTTTGAACTTTGTAATCATACCCAAAAAATCTTCTAATAAATTGATTGACACATTACAAATTCTTATAAATAAAAATCAGTTTGAATCCTTCTTTAGTGGTAGTAGTACCACATTAGTGGGTATGGAAAATTTTTTTATTAAATTATTATTATTTTATTATTTCTTCTCGAAAGACTATGAAAAATGTCGACTTTTATATTAAAATGTCAAAAAAGTCACATAGTTTTTGTTTTTTATCTACTAGAAAGACTTATTTTATTTTACGCTATAAACTAACATAACATAATTTTAAAATTTGTAAAAGAAAAACATGAACAATATCATTAAAATAATTTTCATCATTTCTTCATTTGAATAGGGTCATGATATGGGTTCTAATGGGTTCGAATTTAAATCATTCCCAAGAAACTTTGAACTTTTTATTTTTATGCAAAGAATTCTTTAAAAGATTTTTCTCTAATTTATATTTTTCCATGCGGAATTTTAAGATATATTTTCTACGCCAATGGATTAAGAAAAAAAAACACAGTGCCATTGAACAGAAGTCAGATGTCATACATTTTATGCACATGTGTTGTAACTTGTAACCGTTTTATTAGAAGCTTGTTTAGCAACTTAATAAAATCTTGTTCTATGTTTTTTTATTTGTGATATAATTTTTGAAAGGAAAAGTCGACATAAAAAAGAAAATTCATATTATATATTTTTAGAAAGGAATTAATTTTATTCAATATTTTTGCCGGGCTGGAATTCATAGAAGGTTCAATGACAATTGTGTAAGATTTTGTAGTATATTATAAGGCGTATTCCCTTACCGTTGTAATTCGTGGTGTATCGTTGTATGATTCAGTTTTTTTTTAAATAGAAAAATACGGAAATCTACAACACTACAACACTACAGCACTTTTCACAACGGTAGAGGAATACCGATATTATATAAAAACACAATTTTTTTATTTTTAGACTTAATTACATTAAGTAATTATTTCAAAAATTGATAATTCGATTCGGTATTACATAATTCGATTAAGTTTGTCTTTAACTGCTTTAAAAGTTTTCAAAACAAACTCTGAAGTATCAACGCGTAAGTTGTTTCAAAACTTTTGATTCAATCAAACATTAAGTGGTTTCAATTTTCCTGTGGTTGAAACAACTTATATGCTGTCATATTTTCGAAAACTGGAAACATGAAGTGTGAAACAACTTACGTGCTGACATTCCTGTTCACCCGTGTGTTTTTTTTTTTTTGTTCTATTTTAGTAAAACAACAATGTATTTTTAAACAAAAATTGTGTAATAAATGAAATTTATAGAAGCTTTTACAATGTTTTTGATTGACATTAGATAATATTTTCTTGTTTTTCATATGAAAATTTAAAACTGAAATCAACAAAACGACCGAAATGCTCTAAATTTTTGCAGATAAAGTCACTAATGCCTTCTGAAAACGAAATATATATATAGATCTATTTTTTTTTTCAGAGTTATATAGTAAAAAATCAGCTGTTAAGAACAGAGTCACCCCAAAAATAGAAGTTGATTTCGAGAATTTTCTCATAATAATTTACAGACACGAAAATATTTCTTAAAGAATTTAAAGCCACACATTTTGTGAGTTTCAATTAAAATTGAATTATTAAACAAATAAAACTGAATTAAAATTTACTCTTTTTTATATAAAAGTTCATAAAACTAACAACATCAATAAAACTGCTAAAAATGAAAGACAACAAAATAGGGCAGAAGGCGAGAAACCCTCATCGTTTCTTGTTTTCAAATTTGAGTTCCAAAATTTAATTGATAAGATCTTATTTAATTGGTCGTCATGATGGTGGTACCTACACGTCTAACAAAAAAGAAATATAAAAAAAATCGCATAATTTAAGGCGTTTAAATACCAAACGAATTCGATTATAGTCAGAAATATTTTCTTTTTTGGAAATTTTCTAAAATTATATGTTTTCAAAAAAAATAAAAAAATATAAAAAGGGGACCTTAAAATATAATCCATTTTCTTCCCGAAAATATGGTATGGGATTTACTAGTCATTGGTATAGTGTTCTTAAAGTTCGAATTTTCAAGTTGAATAACATTGAAAATCTGGCACGGGACAGAGTTTTAAGTAAAATGAAAGTGGATTAGACATTCGCCGAAAGAACAAGTGATTTAAACTATAATAATTTAAGATACCATATTTCACCTCTTCCTTAGTTTTTCACACTTTATTTATTACAATTTCTTTTTTTGTTTTTCTTCTTTTTTTTGAAGAAAAAGAAAGAATTTCACTTTTTTTCTTATATTTAAATCTGAAATATTTTTCTAAAAGGAATTTCCCCGAAACTTCACTTGGCACGCGGCAAACATATTATCTAAAAATAAAAGTGCAGTGCGTGTTTTTTGGGTTTTCATATATAAAATTAAAAAGTATATAAAAAGGGAAGCACGCATGCGTAAACTACTAACACATTGGGTTGGTCACCGGGTGGTTTTTCATTTAATATACCCCAAAAAAAAACAACCAACAAACCGGGTGAGAAATATCATGTATTTTTTGGTTTTGGTATTTATTTTTATTTCTTTTTGGTTAACAAAAATAGAGAATTGTTATAAGAGGCGGGATTTACCCTTCAAAATCATTTCAAACAATTTTTTTTTTTTTTGAGGATTTTCAGGCACTTATTTGACATGACTGAAAGTCAGAATTGAAGTCGATGAGATGCGATATTCAATTCCAAGATCGATTTGATGGATTTTGATAGGCAAACTTTTAATTTCAATTCAAAATGATTGATGATTATCCAGCGTGATTGTTTGTGATGAACGACATGACGAATGAGAATCGATTTGTGTGAATTTTTGGATATATATTATATTTTTTTTTTCTGGTTGGTAAACATTTTGTTTCATTGTTGAAGCATTGAAAGATGAAGATCAGCCACAAAATATAGATTTTATTAAAAAAAAAAGAAGAAAAAGCAAGAAAAACATTCAGTCTGTATGAATTTTGAAAAAAGAAAACTAGTTTGTGTAGCCTTTCTAAAAAAAGTAAACAAGGTCCCGGAATGCCTACTATACAATTTCGAGACATTTACATAGAAAAGGAGGAACACAATTCGGAAGACTTCACTGGTGAACATGCTAGTGAGTCTTTCTTCTGAATAAAAAATATTAACCGAAACTATTTTGTAAGTTTCTCTCTATGGCCAGTAGTACTGCTCTAAAATATCTGGTATACTCGTACTCTGTTAGAGTCTATATTTGATAAAGTCCTCATGATATAATATTTAATTCAAATTCGGATCGATATTCCTCAAATCCTCATACCTATTTTTATATGAAATAACTTTCTAGCATCAATTTTCTGCAAATAAATGAAAAAATTCTCTCAACCAAATAATTGTCTTGACTTTTTAAAAGCATTTCACATGACCGCAACAATTCACTAAAGTATTGCAAAGAAAAAAGAAAAAGAAAAACTTTATTCTATGTTTGACCAGATGCTGGATGAAAATGGGAAAAAGACCTTATATATAGTCTTTCATTTGGGAATTTCAACTGAGATTTTTAATCAATACATTTAGAACGAATGGGAATTTTTCCTTAATTTAGAAAAGTCTTCTTTAAATGTGTAGTTTGTTGTCGAACTGCACCTTTCCTATAATACTAGAAACAAATAATATTCTATAACAATATCCATTCTTTGTAGTACAAACTGAACTGTTTTCTTTTAAATTTATCGATTCTGGTTGGTAAAAGGTGGAAGTTCATTTTAAGAACTCTTTTAAATTTCGTTGAACTCATTTCATTCTAGGCTAAAACGTTGTTCATTTGATAAAAAAAAAAAATAAGAATAACACCGCACATGCTTCTGTTATTTTTTTACCTATTCTTTTTCTAACGGTTGGTTGACCACCACCCTAAAATAAATGCATTCGAGTATACCATATAGGTTTACGTAGCTAGTCTTTTAACATGTTCTTTTTTTTAAGTACAATTTTCCAAATACAACACTAAATGCAATTCCATGAAATTTTCCAAAATATTCTAATTTAGTATTATTTTCGGAACAGGAAAACCGAGATTTATGGCATTAGATTTTTGTTATCGATTAGACAAATTTTCAAGAAAACCATAGAACAAGAGAACAGCAACGTAATAATAGCATAATCAGTTAAGATTCCGTAATTCCTGTTGTTATAATTAAAATATTATATTGGATGGCTCAAAAAGTCATTGTGTTGTTGATGATGACAAAGTAAAAGCATTGATCGAATCAAATCCACGTTTAGAATCTTAACATATCGAGATCGAGCTTTGAAAACTATCAAATCATCAAACAGAAGCTTCCAGAATTGGTGAATCCCAAAAATCTTCTCTTTCATTATGATAACGTTAGACGACACACAAGTTTGCTAGTTAGACAAAAAAATTGATATAGTTAAACAAAATTTTGATGCAACTGTCGTATAGTCCTGGACTGTTAGTACGTAAGTTGTTTCACAGTTTGTGTTTCGAATTTTTGAAACTATGGAAGCACGTTAGTTGTTTCAGCCATATGAAAATCCAAAATAAATTTGAAACGACTTACTATTTGGTCGAATCAAAAGTGTGAAACAAGTTACGTACTAATAGTCCAGATCTGACTCACTATCAGACTACCATTTATTTCGATCTATGCTCCTTTATTGGTGTGCATTTGGGTTCAAAGGAAGCCTGTGAAAATGACTAATCTTGATTTGTTGGCCAGTAATTCAAAATGCCAAAAGATCGTCAACCAAAATTAACAATATCTAGTTTAATAAAGTTTTTGATTTCCATGAAAATTCACTTTTAGGCCTATCCAATCCAGTTTTCATTAAATATAAATTTAATTGCGATGAAAAAAAGGCACTTTAAAAATATTTTATAGCAATTTTTCATTTTCTTTTTTTGTCTTAAATTATGAAGAAAGAAAAAAGCATTAAAGTTTCGGACTATTTCTTAAAAATAATGAAACTATTTATTAAGTTTCTGATCTAAATGTTATCAATGTGCAGTGACGTAACAAGACAATTTCAAGCAATGAATAAAATATGCGGTCTCTGTTTATCATCATCAATTTTTTTTTGCTAAAAAATTGTTATTTATTATAGAAAAATAAAAATTTATATCAAAAAAGTGCTTTTTTGGAATTTCAAAACTGTTAAAGCTCCGCTTCTTTTGAACCTCTAAATATGCTATTTAGTCATACCTAATCTCATATTGGTTACCCAATGAATAGGTCAGTACAAAAACCAAAAAAAAAAAATGATTATTATGAATGAATTTAGTGTTTATTAGAAATGATAACAAATGCCGCCAAACTTCGAAATAACGCAAACGTTCACATTTTATCGGAATTATTGTGTATTTAATCGCCGTAAAGTGAGTTCGTTTAATTTGGTTTTATTCTTTAAATTTAAATTCAGCCCAGAAATTCTATAATTTATTTTAAATATTAATCCCGGACCTTTTTTTTGTTATTAGAAAAAACTTAAAGAAATGATCTGGATTAAGTTGCAAAGACTTTATATATTGGATGGGCCGAAAAATCATTGCACTATTGATGACGAAAAAATAAAGGCATCGATCGAATCTAATCGGCATTTAATAAATAAAAGATTACTCTGTAGGCAAAGAAAAATAAATTATGAAGAACCGAGCTCTGGATTTGAACCAGAGCCTCATCAGCTTCTAGAAACGAGGTCTTAACCGACTTGACCATTCAACACTGTATTTATTAATCTGTTCAATGTGCTTTTTCTAAACATTATTCAAACAATACAACTGTTATTTGAAATATAACAATTATTCTATAACCTTTCAATTTCAATGCCAATTATTTGTATTAATTATTATTAAACTAATACTCCTACAACTCAGAATCTTAACATATCGAAATCGAGCTTTGAAAACTATGAAACAGAAGCATTCGGAATTCGTGAATCACAAAGCTGCTATATTTCATCATAATAATGGTAGGGCCATAGACTAATAATAAAAATTTACAACGACTTCTTGTGTACTAATACTCCTACACATTACAGAGTTTTCTCTTTTTTTTAAACTAAAGTTCTTTAGATCTATTCTTCTCCAATTTTACCTACAATAACAATACTGAACATCATGCTGGGTTGGACATCTAAGTAGGTATGCTAGTTTGTGCTATGGCACATACAAGTTTGGTCTCTCGTCAAAAAGTCAGTTGGTTGACAATTTTTGGTGTTTCTACCGTATGTATAGTCCCTGACATTACACCATCATTACTAGTTGTTTCAGTCTCTCCAGAACTCCTTTAATGGTATAAAATAAGTCTGTGACAATTACGTCTTAGTTGTTCAGAAAACCCAGAAGTGACGAGACATCCGCCAAAATAGATTTTTGGATTGTTTTCTAAAAAAACTTCGCCTTTCATTTACAAAGAAAGAAAAAACAACTCCTTTATGGCCCATCCAATATTTTTTAGAACAATTTTGATAAGAATTTCCAACTTCGAGATGCGTACCAACAGACTCTCATAATATTTCTAATCACATAATTATGTCATTTTTCAAGTATCATCATTTTAAAAAGAAAATTCTTACATAAAAAATTTATAATGATAGAATTTCCGGTTGAGGGTCGACTTAGGCGACTTTTTCGTATCAAAAAAAAAAAGAAAAGAATTTGTATTGAAATATGTTTTATTTCAGAAATCAATTTTGAATTGTTGGAACTTGATTTCTTTTTTTGTGTTAATTAAGTGATAAAAATTAATTTTATTAATTTCAAACAATTTTTTTTCTTTGTAGAGATCTCGGGTCACAATACATCACCACTGACTTTAACATTATGATCTAAATTTATATTAAATGTGTATCCTTAAAAAAATGTTAATCATCTGAAAAGGAGCAAATCCTTTCCTTCATCGTTTTAAATCTTCGAATATTTTTTATTTGTATTTTTTATACCTCTTTGATCCACCTAGACTAGACTAGATATTCTTTTGAATTTGAAGAGATTTATATAGTGTGTCTTAAAAAAAAAATGTTCAGGCTTAAGCGTATTCAAAGGATTGCTTATAACATGTCGCTTAACAAACAAGAACTAGGAAGAAAAAGTCTCTAACAAAAGATAGAAAAAATTTTTCTGAAACACCTTTAAAAATATGCTTTTTGTTTGCCTATGCTATAAAGACTGCAGCCCCTATTTCTTTGGGTAGTAAAAGAACAACCAATCCGACTATGAGTAACAAATTTTTGGTACAATATTTTTTTTTTCATTCAAATAAGATGCATACCTGAACGGAAGAATAGGTATCTTGTTCGAAATCTGAAGGATGATCATTTCTACTCAGCATGAATTCTAATTCTAAGTATTATATTCGAGGTTTTTGTTTTATTTTTTTCCCTTTTTTTGGCCAAGTTATAAGATTTAAGAAAAAGGGACCAGAATTTCAACAAAAAAACAAAAAACAAAAGTGTGTGGTTTTAAAATCCTTCTCAAATATTAATAAGACTACACTAAAAATTTATCAGCTGCGCTTAAAACTGGCTACAATTATTATTAAGAAAAATTAACAATTTACAATTTTAAGACGGAAATTTTTTTAGTTAGGAATAATTTTTCAAGATCTTCAAGTGCAATGTATTTCAAGGATCTTCCAATTTTTAAAGAGTTTGAATAAATTAAACCAGATTAAAAAAGAATCACTGAACAACCGAAATGAATTCTTGCTCGTATATTAAATCCCGGCACACATTTAACGAAAAAAGCCGGCTAATAATAAAATTGCTGAATCGAATTATTTAAAGATTTTTAAATTTAAAAAATATGAAAAAATTAAACTGGTTTAACTTTTAAGATCACAAAATCGTAATAAACCAGTTTATTATGAAAAAGTTTCCAACCTCATGCAACTCTTAGTAAAGAAGAATTCAATTTTTATATTTTTTGAAACACCCAGTATAAATTTTGTGATATATGCAATTATTTTTCTTTAAGAAGAAAATTATTTTCAATGAAAATTCTAAAGAAAACGCCGCCACATTTAATTTGAAATATTTCCTTTTTTTCTGAAAATTTGCGACTATTTATAATATTAATCACGAAAACAAACAAAATAATATCATTTAAATAATTAAAAACAAAAAAAAAAATAAAAAATGGTTTCTATTTCAACTCTGTTAATTTAACATTTCACGTTTAGAAAAACTTCCATTAATCTTAATCAAGAATTTTCATCACAAAATATGATTTTCATTAATAATTAATTTTTCTACAACTCTTTGTTAAATATTTATAAAAGTTTTTCGAAAGTCAAAAATTCTTATTTTTAAGGATTTTTAATATTTATGTTTTAATTTTTTAAAAAATTTTTTACCTGAACAAATAAATCCAAAAATTAGTAATCCGCTCAAAAATAATCGTTTAGCTTGTAATTCCATTTTTAGAAATTTTTAAACAAAAAAAAAATTTAATTTTCTTTTTTAATTAAGAATTAATAAAACTCTTAAAAACACTTCACTAAAAAATTAAACACAAAAATGAAAATTTTGTTTTTATTTTTTTTCTTAAATTAAAATTTAATTATTTTTATTAAAAAACTTAAAATCGCTCAATGTTTAAAAAACCACACAAATTATTTTTAATAAATTTTAATTTAATTTTCCCCAACGACTAGTTTTAGTGAAAACACTTTTTCAACTAATTTTCTTTCAATTCGAAACTTTTATTTTATTTATTAAAAACAAAATGTTTTGATTAAAATTTTCGCACTTATTTTTTTTTTAAATTGTTTATAATAATTAATTTAATTAATATTTTTATAAACAAAAAAAAAAGAAATCTGATCGGAATAAGAATTTCAAGTGTAAACTACGGAACAGTCTTTTTAAAACTGATTTCATACAATTTGGAACTGAATTGAAGAACTTCCAATTGTTGTTGGGTTGTGCTCTTGTCGACGAGTTCCGATATGAATTTATAGTGACTATGGGAAAAACTACGCCCGTGGATTTTCATTTATACTGCTACTGCGTTGAAATTGGATTTCTTTCTTACTGCTTATATATTTGAGGTGGATTTCGGTACTCCACCGTGATTTTGTTGGGGAATTTTGAAAATAAAGAAATCACCATTTATTTGGAGAGAATAAAATCTAGATTTGTGTTCCAGAGAAATGTAAAAATAGAAATAAAAATGTGGAGGAAAACTATAAAATTTTTTTTTTTTGTTAAAATAAAATTTTTCCAATTCAATCAATAACTTCCTATAATATTTCGATTCACTATGGAAGAGGGTCGCGGTCCCCATACGCCTGATATTGGGGATATGAATGTAGTTTTCATAGGTGCAGTTTCTGTTATACGTATTCTCTTCTGTTGAAACTTGTGTTCGATGAGATAAACTGGAGGTTATTGAGGAGTTTTAGCAAACGAAGAGTATTTGGTTAGATATTTATTTTATGTTATGTTATTTAACATAAAATAATATTTGGACATTTTTTAAACATTTTCTTAAGAATAGGAGCAAAGTAACATAACATAATATAATAGAGAAGATGCCAGAATACGCCTCAACTTTTGGGCTCTTTATATGGTAATTTAATATTCTAAAACAAGTATAAAAACAACCCTAATTAACAGATTGGAGTCTGCTCAACGTAGGCAAAATATTGATTTGCATTACGTAACCTTCCGTGGAATGACTCCTTTCTACTGCCACCATACCTTAATAGATTAAAATTGATAGGTTTACAGTCCTTAGAAAGGCCGTGCCTAGTAGCGGATACAGTTTTCGCCAGTCAAACCGTGAATGGTGCTATTGAGTTTCCATTTTTGCTGGACAAAATGCATCTTAACATTAATACAAGATCTTTGAGATCCGTGAAAATATTTAAAATTAGTCATCATAAAACTGAATACGGTAGAAACGAACCGGTTTGCCGAGTGCTGAAGTTGGCTAATGATAACGCGAAGGTGTTTGATTTTTGCTTGAGTAGAATACATTTGAAAGGCCTTCTATACAATGACTGTTGCTTGCATTATGCAATAAAAAAAAAAAAAAAAGCATTTATGACCGACTTGTACGTACGACTTTATAAAACTTTCGAATTTTTGAAATTATATTTAAGGCAAAGAAACCGTTTCGTCCAACTGCAATTTCATCGAACACAGTCCTAAAGTTTCCCACATCCGACAAATTTAAAATATTTAATAGAATTATTTTTAGAAAATCTTTAATTGTTATATTTCAATTCCGGGAATTCCCCGTACGAATTTTCTTCTTCTATCATTGTCTAAAAATTAAGTTCCGTGGGCTTTATTTACATTTCTTTTCTCACGCGAATTTTTAAAAATGACTAAATTTTATATTTTGTTATGAAATTTAAAAAAAGAAAAGAAATGACCATTTCCTAAAATTAGTATAAAACGTGATCCAATTTTTTTTTGACTTGGGATTTTTTAAAAATAGTGACTAAATTAATAATTATTGTTGAATCAATACGAAATGAAAAATAAAATCTCTAAATTCTAAGAAAAAATAATGTGACATGATTATATTTATATTTAATCCAATGGGATTTGTTCTTAAACTCAATAGATATAACAAGAATTTAATATATCCTTGTTAAGGGATGTGTTTTCCCAATGCCACTCTAATAATATCATTAAATTTCATGATAGACATGAACTGTGGACCAAATGGCAAGTAAGACTAAATTCTATACAGAAAAGGGCCAAACGACTACGATGTTATTATGTTCTTCTATTATTCCTATTTTACAAGCGTTAACATTTTGTGCTCGGGAAGCCCATTAACCTTATTTTAACTGGCAAACATCGTTTTATACTAGTTTATCCTGACAGCTCATGCATATTTCTCTATCAAGTGTATATGTATATTAAAAGAACTCTATGCCTGAGAACTGTGAACCCTTCTTTTGTATTCTACCTCATTTAAAATGATATCTTCTTTGACGGTTTTTCTTGCATTTTGAAAGCAATTTCTTGGATCGTTTTCTTCAAAAACTATTAAAAGGAATGAGATTTGTCCCCATCTTTTGAAATATGGAAAAAATTCATATGTAAGTATTTTTCCCCATAAAAAACTTCTTGTTAGACAAAATTTAAATTTCCAACCCATTCGTTTAAAATTCCAATTCTTTTTTTAGTTGAATTAATTTTAAACTTAGTGATTATAGGAGTTTTTGTTATAACGAGGTTACAGTCAGTACTATATATATGGTAACCTATTTATTGAGACACATATAAAGTATTGAACCTACATTTTCATGATGTAGTTCTTTAGAAAATTTAACCACAAAAGGATATACCTGCATTGGCTTAGTAATAGTATCAATAAAAGGTGAGTCTCGTTGGATATACTACATGTATATGCATGTTCCCATTTGTATTAATAAAGAAAATTACATTGTATAAAATATCGTCTAAAAATGGAGTAAAAATGGGGTTTAATTCTACATTTAGATTAATTTTCAATGTATATACTTTCCGGTGTTTTGATTTATTATAAAACTTGGAAACTGGTCTAGTCTCGATGTTGGAGTACGAAAAAGATATTATTTAGTATTATAGAATGGTTTATAGTTCGAGGAAGGATAGAGTATTTTAAAAGTGCATGAATATAAGGAATTTCAAAGGATTTAGTCGTTAGTTGAAAATGTGCTAGAAAAATATTCCATTAAAAAACCTTGTAGACTAGAGAAATATATTTACATATTTCTTATATTAAGAAATATCGCGACATGATTATTATTTTAACGCGAGAAATTTTCTTTTGAATTAATTTATGAATGGGAAGTACATATAAGTACTTTAATGGAGTCACATATATGAGCATAGAATGAATATAAAATATTATATGTGTCATGACTTTTCCCATATCATCATTTCGGTTATATTCTGTGGTTTTTATTAGTTACTAATTTCTGAATTTTGAGAAATTTAAGAACAACGTTTTTTTTAATGGTCAGAAATTTTAGACCTAAAAAAATTCGCACAATCAATTTCAAAACTAAAAGAATTTTGATTAAATA
The DNA here is from genome assembly GCA_963422695.1 of Xylophagus ater. NCBI lineage: Eukaryota > Metazoa > Arthropoda > Insecta > Diptera > Xylophagidae > Xylophagus > Xylophagus ater. Next base: position 60,833,098 of record OY730478.1, on the reverse strand, counting down.
GTTTAGTTTTTAGGATTATTTCAGGAAACTTTTTTTGTTGGTACTCAATTTTTTCATTTCTTATTTTTATGGTGAGCACAAGACATAGGGCAAGACCTAGCCCTAAAAATTATGAAGTCCGCAAACTTCACTTCTTTTGCCTTCACATTGGGAAGATAGTGCTCGAACTATAATTTCATTAGGGTATATTTTCCAAAATTTTGTCCTGCATATTTAGTTTAGTTCCAGTATAAATTCTTGATATTTTGATGGAAGATGTGTCAGACTATGTCTCAAAAAATATCAAGCCTAATCTATATAACTTTCGGCTTGATGGGATTTTGGCAAGGTCCTTTGAATAAGAATTATTATAATTAAAAATTTAACGCTTTTTTTTTTAATTCGTTGAGCGAATACCAATACACGAAATTCTTATGTTATGAATCAAATTTTTTTATATTATTTAAAAATTCATGTGATGTTATTTGATAATAAAATTCTTTGGTATTGTTTATACAAATGAGTCAGTAACAAAACAAATAACTATACGAATTCATATGAAAACGGTTTGGAATCCTAAATTTGAAAATGTCTTCATCACATATACGAATATTTTCATTAATCAATCAAATCACACGAATAATTTGAAGTTTGTTAAAAACTTCTGAACTCATAATATGTGCTAAAATGAATCGAAACAAACAAAACATGAATAATTGAAGTCAACTAGGCCAAAAAGCGAAAAAATAAAATAACAATAAATTTTCTAAATTCAATCACGGGAAACACGTTCATGTTAACAGTTGAAATTTTCTCAAACACATTCCAAAATTGAAACGAAAATAATCGTTAAAAATTATTATATAAAATTTATCGGCGCCATTCCTAACCAAAATTTATTTAATTTTTGAAACTATAAATATACTTTTTAATGGCTTACTTACTTTTATTGACTTTTCTTCTTAATTATTTAAACGAAAAGACACAATATTTTATGTCTTTTCGACCTAATTACGAGGTAAACAATATAAATATAAAAGCAAAATTATAAACGAAATTATATAATTTTAATGCTTAAGTGATCAATCTATTTAAATAAATGCAATTTGCAGTAGCGTCCACCTCTATGGGGCTAACACTTTTGAAGATAGACGGTTTTATGTTATTAACACATGTTTGGATAAGATTTCTATTTATTTTATACAAATCCTTGTTTAAAATTTGCACGAAAACAGGCTTTTGGATTTCTCCAAGTAAATGGTTTTTATACAAAAGCAGAATTTATGTCAAGTGTCAGAGAATTTTATTTGGTGGATAAACATCAGATGTAAACAGCCAAGAGTAAATGGATTACAGATATATTATAGTCGACTACGTCTAAATTAAGAAGTTAAAAATTTTGCACTTTTTATTTATAGCTTGAGATAAAGCTCACTTTGATTCATATCTTAGCTGCCCCGAGAAAAAATCAGAATTTTCAATTGAGACCAACAAAATACATTTAAAGGGTATTGTAACATAAAAGAGTTTAACTTTGAGGATTTTTATACAAAGTATAAAGAGTTCTAAAAGACGATCCTAAAGAAATCGAATTCTGAAGATAAAGAGGTGAAATCGAAAAACATGACTGCTTACAATACGATTTTCGATACACCTACACCTCGCTATACGGCCGCTCTTTGTACGGCATTTCGCTGTAACGGGCTTTTTTAATTTTTTTTTTTTTCGATTTACGGCCCCCAATATCTCGTTATACAGCCAAAAAAATTCTTAACATACTTTTAGCGACCTTCTGTTTAGTTTAGCTTTGCCCTTTAGGTGGTTCTGCTACAATAAATAATTGATTCGTTATACGTCTTTCCGCTTTACGGCCAACTTTTCCGGAACGTATCTACGCCGTAAAGCGAGATAAAAATGTATTTCAAAATAAAATTAATTCAGCTAAATATCTTATTTATACCGAGACCCCATTATGATCCGTCTCTGCGAAATTTCATATGATTTTATGATCATAATGATTAATTTAAAAATTTGCCACACACTGATTTCTTTCATCAAATTCAATTCAATTTGAAAATCATTAATGGATCTTACGTCCAAATTAGAAGTATTAAAAAGTTATTCACTATTTTAACGGTACCCGAAATGAAAATCACTTTAAATTTTCAAGTATTTTAGTGTTTTTTCTTATTCTTATTATTATTTGTTTTTTTTTTTGTTGTCTTGTTATTTTGTTAGGGCAATGCCATTTTTTTTTTCTAAGTTTGTAGAAACCTAATGACTAAACACGTTAAGAAATTCGAATTTTTGAGAAAGATATAAAACGTGATTGGATTTAATTGAAGTCGATGTTCTCCTCTGGGGCCAAATAATCTAATTTCATTCACCATGAAAATATTTTTTTTTTAATCTTATAAAATCTTCTAAGGAAACAATTAAAACGAAATGATTTGGAGTTGGGTTCACGGACAGATCAAAAATGAGGTGTTAGAATAATTACAGCTTATGAGGTTCGGTCGTAGTACAGGTTAATAATTATTATATATTATTAGGATATGTCCCAATTCATATATTTAGAATTTAATGAGAAATTTGAAAAAGTTAGATTAAGGATTTTGTAAAGAAAACTTTGAGGATAGAATGTCATTAAACTTGAATACACTCTAAGGAACAATTGTGTTTTTTTTTTTTGGGAATCATTTTTAACACAAATTTGAGTTGTTTAAAAACTTCAAACTCATAATAGGAATTTGAATAGGCTCTTAATATCATATTTTTTATGTAGCTAAAAAGTTTCTCAAACACGACTTTTTTATGATTTCCTTTCAAATTTTCTTCTAACTCGTTTTTGGTGTTCAATGATAAATCGATTTAAGGCCTTCGTCTTCAACTCTTTTGATCAATTTATTCATCGATGCCAATAGAAGTTTTATATGATTGTTGGGTGTAATGGCACCAACCTAAAATGTTATTTTATCGTCTTTATGAACACAGGTGAGAGCTCATTTGATGATGTTATATTCTTTTCCAAAGAATACCTGATAACGAAATTTGAAAATTTAAAGAAATTTTAAATAACGACATTTTTGTTTTATGACATAAGAGCGAAAAATAAATTTATTACGACAAAATGTCGCAGTCGTTACTACAGTCAGAAAATAAAGCCGTTAATATGAATTATTTGAAATAAACTATTTTTTTAATATTCCAAACAAATTGTTTCTTTTTATGCAGTAAATTTTAGTTTCAAAATTTCTTCCTACATACTTGTATAATTTCACTCAGTAGCGTATCGCAAATCGCACAGATAGACTGTTAAGAGTGGGTTCTGCAGCTTCATGGCTCTACCAATGTGTTAACAATTACCACAATTACAGTACTATAACAGTCAGAAGGTCCAAAAAAATTTCGTTCTATCACTGTAAGACCTAAAGCCTTTGAAATAAAGAAACAAATTAGATACTGATGCTTTTCTTTAGCATATTTAACCAAAAAAAAAAAAACAGCGTGTGAAATTTTAATTCATTGTCAGTTCTAACGTAATTTTGATCAAACCAGAAAAACAAGACAATCAACTATAAAAAAAAAAAGGTTCGCTTTAAATGAAAGTGCAATCTCATTCAGGTGACGTTGGCCCGAAAGGAAATTCGAGGGTCTTAAAATGCACCCTTGAACTTGAAAACGTTAAGAAATATTTCTTTAGATTCTTTTTTTATTTTTCAATTTCAATGTTTTGAAAATTTGATCCCTTTCAAAAGTGTAAATAAAAAAAACGGGGTACACATATAATTTGTTTCCCAATTGTGTATCCGAGGCGAGCGTACAAAGGTAAATTCCTCCCTAATTTTTGTTGATATCCTGCCATGAAACTTGCATAAATCAAACGCAATTAGATATCTAAGTATAGGACGAATTGAATACAAAATATTTCATTTTCAGGATCGATAACAAAAGAAGATTGCCAATAAATAGAAAATGTATTCGAAAATTGATTTGTTTTTATAATTTATTTGAAAATTTCTCCTTCTTTTTTTTTTTAAATGTGGTTTAAGGCGATTTTTGGATTTTGGCGAATTTAAAAAAATTAGAGTAACGTATGGAGACGTCTGAAAACTGAAGCTCAATCTATAACTGCGCTCTGAACTTAAGTCTGAAGTTGAAATAAAAATATTGAAACAACTCGAAAAGTTCACTTGGAGCGGATCAATTGGCACATCTTTCAATGAATGTATACACGAAGGGAAATGATAAAATAGTATGGTAGGATAACCAAAGGTGCTTTAGTTTGTGTCTTTTAGCTTATGGTAAAAACAAATATGACAGTACACATCCCAATGAGGGACTTAGTACCAGTGTATATTTCCGTTCACCACACCGTGCCTTACTGCCTATTTCAAATTCTTAGGATAACATTTTTGTACGGTAGAAAATGCATTTTAATTTATTGCACCTTTTTTCTTATCTTTGCGTTTTGTTTATTTAAATTGTTATTTTGTTTCAAAAGATAAAAATTTTAATCAAATTAAAATTACAAACGTGTGTTTTTAAAACATTTTGTTGGCATAGAAATGATTCCCTGGAACGGTTATCAAAATATTTGTAACAATGAAAAAGAATAATGGCGAATAAAATAAATAATGAAAAGACAATAAAATTCACTATCAAAAAAGGTAAAATTAGTATATTATATGCTTGAGGGATTTCGAAAAGTTTATAACCTTAAATCTGAGGCATTGGTATTTTAAAACGAAATTCAAATTTACCCATTTTAAGCCCGAACTACAAACTAAGTTCTGCAGAACATACTATATAGTCCCAAAAAATTTGTTGATTTTGTTTGTATGCAAAATTAGCAATGCCAGAAGAAACAAAAAAAAAGGTATAAAACGCGGATCTCATTTTTGTGCCCTATGGTAGATACTACCAGAGGATATATTAGTTTTGTCACTCCATTTGTAACACATCGAAATAATCGTCGTAAAAAGGATTTAAGGGTATGGTTGTGTCAGGAATCAAAAGTTATATCGATTTACGCATGTCCGTCCGTCCATCCGTATACAAGATAACTCAAAAAAAGCTTTATCCGATTTTGATGAAACTTACAATGTGAGTTGCTTATTCCTTAACTTGGTTTGGTATTGCATTTGAGCAAAATCGATCAAGGAGGAGCAAAGTTTTAAAGGAAAACTAGGATGACCAGACAGTTTGGTCGTTTTGTTGTTTATGGTTTTTCGGATTTAATTCGAAAATTTGTGAATCAATTTTGTTTAAATTATTTAGGTTAACTACATAAATAGACGATACCACTTTAAATTTCAGTCAAATCGGTCCTAGGATAGCGGAGAAAGAAATAATCCTAGGAGGAATTAACCCTCTTTATAAAGTTGTTTTGATAAACTTTAAAAAGTAATACACCGATTTGAATAAAATTTACAGATTAGACTTATGTTATTAGGGTCTGGGTTAGCTTTTAAAAAGAAGAAACAAAGTTATGAAGAAAAAACCTTAAAATAATGCTAGTTTTGATAGTTTTTCTGTCCCATTTCTACCATAGGGCATCAAAAAATCGGATATAGGCCGATTTTCAGTTACTACATTTTGTGAAATAACTTTTTATGATGAATTCAATTCGATTTAAATCGCGGTACGCATTATGATTTTGGAATCTTTGTTAATCATAATTTTTGAGGTCAATGTACCGCCCTTTTGGCACATGTGAGATACATTAAAAAAAACCAACAAAAAAGAATAGAATTAAAAATTGTTTAGCGTGGCATATAAGCGAATTGTTTTTTTTTTGCAAGTACAATAATTCATTTGCGTTTGAGCAAATTTAAAGCACGTAATTTGAAAGAAATTCTGTTTACGAGTATTAATGTTTGGAATTAGATATAAACAACTGTTTTTGCCTAGTTTTTGAAGTTATTTTTTTCGTTGTTAATGAATTTAATATGAATTTCTTGGGGATTGGTTAGAAAAGAAGATGTTTAAAAAGGCGTCATATAAGGCATTCTATAAGTGTGATGTTAAGAAAAAAACAGAAATAAGGCAGTTTTTTAAAACAAAATCAAGCTAAAGAAAAAAAAAAAGGAATCCCAGATAGTTTTAAAAATATAAGTGTTAGTTCTGTTTTTTTGCGGTAATCTTCCAGGGACGCCGTGCTGAAAATATACTTTTACTTCTGCGTTTATAAAAACTTCCACATAAAATCTTATGAAAAACATTATTTTTTATATCAAAATTCGACCAATAAATATCCAGATATATGCTTCAACAAAATATGTGTAAATATACGAGAATCATTTTTCTTATCGTTCTAAAGGTCTAAGCAGAATGACGCATTAAAATTTGTAATATATATGTTGTCAATTAGACTATACAGAAAGCGACAGATCCACGACGAAAACCGTGAATCCGTCTTGGATCCGTCATTCGGTTTCCCGCATAAGAAATTAGCCATTTTCGGCGAGTATGCGAGAGGGGACGAAAAAAAGGAAAAACGTCTCTAATTCGACCAATTTTTATAAAACTTGGAATATACATTCCGAATATGCTGACCAGAAAACTAGCATACATTTATTTGGTGGAGATTGGGGGACCCAAAAATAAAAATGTCCCTAATTCGACCAATAGTAGGTGAATTTTCATGAAAATTGGAGTGTGAATTCTGGACATTAGCCTGTAAAAGAAACGGGGAACAAGGATAGAAAATCGTCCTAAACTCACTCAATAGGCATTTTTGAAAGGCATGCATTCGCCTATCGTATTATAGCGTGCTACCCCTCTGGTTCGATGTTATAAAATGATAACACTTTTATTTATGTGAATTCGGTGTATAAACTTTATTTACAATAATTTCAGCGTTAACAATAAATCTTAAAAATATTTGTCTATCAATTATTAATTATTACAAAATTATTTAATAATACACTTTATTCACAATGGAAAACACTATTAATCACTTATTATCTCTTTGTAAACCAACCACAAATATTCACGTTTCAAATCTATTATGATTCAATCACTTTCGAAGTTTCACTTCAACTGTATCGAAATCTCACTTCAAGTGTAGCGATTCCTACGATGTTTCCTCCTTATATACTCATTAAGGGTATTCATGAAATCTGGGAATTTTACCGATCGCGTAAATGTATAATTTTCCGAGGAGTGTTTCATGAACGCACCTCGTGTATAAACTGTGTAAATTTTGTCTTATAAATATAATTTTGTCAATTTAATTGTTAAATTTGATTAGTTTCGACTTGCCTCCGATATTTTTAACAAAAAATAAGTAGTATTTCTTTAGTTCTCAAAAAAAAAATTCTTTTTTTCTCCTACTACAATTGTCAGTTAGATTTGTATAAGTTTACGAGGTTATTTACGCACCAAAATCGTCGCGGAAATTTCCCAGGTTTGTGTATTGGACTCTCCATAGGAATTTTGACAGTTCATTTACGAGGTGGGAAAATTATGCAGTTTACACGATTTACGAGGGTTTTACGCGTTTTCATGAATACCCATATTGTGTAGTGCTTTGTGTATTTAAGGAAAGTTTACGACTTTTGTTTTATCAAGAAAAGTCGTAGATTCTTTCCTAGAAATATAGTGCAGTATTCTGAGAATAACGTGAACAAATGCGCGGATACCAGTTAGTATATACATATAATTATAATGAGCTTATCTCATTTCTTTCAAAATTGGACTAACTATTTCGAAATAAATGGATCCTAACATCACTCAATGTATAGAGAAAGTAAAAAGGAAGCTTTTATTATTTCAATGTAATAAAATACTTTTCAAATTATGCAAAACGTTATCAATTTAGTTTAAACAGAAATTATATATATTTCAAGGTTAACTTATCAATGTTTTTAAATTTTTGTTTTAATTGAAATCAAATTACATATATGTGAAAATTAATACGATATACGAAACTCAATAAAATATGCCAGATCTCTTGGGATTTTTGTTCTGGCAAAAAAAAACGCCAGAAAACAAAAAAAAAAGTATTCTGTTTAGAAAATAATACTGAAAATTGTTAATGGGCGCAAAATTTTGATTACATCATGGTTCATCTGGATTTGATTTATTTGAAAACATATTTTCTACAAAGATTTTTATTAATTATTCTCATCTATGCGATTTCGTTACTAAGAGTATGCTGGTGGTCTCTAGTTCTGTCCATATTGGAATCGAACTTAGTAGAATATTTTTCCATGTAAATCAAGTGGAATCAAAAGAATCTTTGAAAACACCAAATATTTGGATAGAAAACTATAGTACATCACTATTTCTACATCCAATTTCAAAAATGAAATAATTGTAGTACTTTTTTCAATTGGTTAATTAAATTTTACATGTCGGCAACATAATTCATATTTTCTTTGTAATTTTAAGAGTTTTTTGTAGTCAAGGAAAGCATTTTGTTATCGCGTTTCCTAACAAGTTGTCTTTTATAATTTTAAAACGTGTTTGAGTTTTCACATTTTGATACTTGTTTTTGATAACAACTTTTACACATGTAAACGCAGAAAAAACATTAATTTTTATTAGGTACTTTCATTAATTCTAAATGCATTCTCTTCCAAAAACCAAAAACAGCCAAAGAATACCTTTTTCGATCAGAAAATTTACAACACAAACACTTTAGAGGTGCAAACATTTTCATATCGGAAGTAATAAATCTTCCAAAAACGATCGAAGAACTATTTTAATTACAAAATAGATAAAAATACAGAAACTACATTGTTTCCTATTGCCTTAGTCAGTCTGACATATTTGATCAATATCGGATCCATCAATATTCTATAGATACAATATTATAAATGGGTGTGACGCAAAATTGTTGATGCTGACGACGATATGTTCATTGGTATTTCATATTTTTGCAAAATGCATTCATGCAATTCTTCCTAACAACATGATGGCGCGCTGGCACTCCTTGGTTTCCTCTCAGGAAATGTTATTTGGTACAAAAAAGGAAAAAAAAATATACCATTAGTTTTTTTTCTTTTAAATTAGAACTAGTTCATTATTATTTGTGAACTGACCCAGGGGACTGTTAACTTATTAACCTAGTTTTCTATTTTAAAAAAAAAATGGCATAGTCTTTTCCTTAATTGTTTGTGCGGTTTTATTTCTAGAAATCAAGTGAGTCAAAGGAGTGTCCTTAATTGATACCATATTAGCGAATAAATATCACGAATAGCAATATAATAAGCAACATGGACAACATTTCCCATATTAAAAAGAACCTATAGTTGTATTGAAACGCATCCTTATGTATCCTAGAATTTATCGAAATAGATTTTTTTTTAATTGGATGATGTCAAAGAACAGAAAATAAATGTCATATCAAACTTTGTTGATTTCTTCTGCAGGAACGACTAAAAATAACGTATTTACCAATACGAAAATTGACCTAAATTATATTAATGTGTATCGGAATTCATTATCAGAACCTATCCCAGAATTATGTCTCCATGCTTATTTGCAGAAAGAATATAGTTGACCCAATCATTGAATCGATATGATTGAGGTAAAATATATTCCGTTTGAGGTGTTGTTTTGATGGAACTATATATTATTTTTTCGAAATTTTTAACAAGAGGGATTGATTTCCAATAAACTTTTCATGCAAAACAGGAAATAATATTATTGAAAAAGGTTAATGATTATATCGTGGTAAATGTCAAGGTTGCCGTCAAATTATCTAAGACTATATTGATGGAATTTTTAAATCCTCTTAAAGAGGTGCATTCTTTTGAAATAGTATATCAATTTCCATATAACTGAAGAGTTATATATATTTTTATATTTATTGAAATGAAATCGACAGACGAGATAACCTTCATCAAAATAAATTGGATACTTCGGACAGGATATATGTATCAGCAAAATAAAAAGATAACCATTTTATAATGAAGATTAAAGTTCAGGTGATCCTAATAATGATAACTATTTATAATACCTTGCAACTGTGATGGTTGTCAGGCTATGTAGGAATGTACCAATTGGATACGGGACATTATTTTATTAAGTAATTTTTCCAATTGCTGTATTTAAGTATGCTTGTCCATTTATAATAACATCGCATACATAATAAAATTGATTTTTTACATTCAATTTAAATCAATTGAAAATATTTGATGCTTCCCCAGTGATAAAACTGAGTATAGTCATATTTGTCACACAAATTTGATGAGTAAATTAATTTAATTGACATTCATTTCTGTTACTATCTATTTTGGGGGGCTTTAAAATTGATCACTTAAAAAATCCCTTCTATGTAAAATATTCGCTACGCTTTTTTACTCGTACTAGTATTTTTAGATATAAAAGAAGATTTTTTGCATGTAACATGGTTGTTTATAGTCCCACGAATAGGATACGTATTATATAGGTCGTTGATATGTAGTATATTTTCATGACATACTATTTCCCATGTTTCTTTGGAGTTCGATATTAATAGACTTAATATATTTTCTTTAAGTGCGGCACAATAAAGTATTTTTTTAAGTGTTATCCGAAAATAATAATAATTCGGTCAATTACACTTTTGCAAAAAAGAAAAAATCAAAACTTATCACTTTCATTAACACGAACATGAAATAACATAACTCTTCAATTCAATTACTAGTATTTCCCATTAAAAGCCGTCTCATTATCAATACCTTTCACCTTCGTTACATTCCACTTGTTCACCACCTAACAAAATATAATACTTTACTTTTAATTTCTTCAAATACCTATTTTTTATCTTTGTCAGAATTCTAGAAATAAAACCATACCAAAAACCAAAGCCTAAAAACGAAGAAAATCACATTTATAGTTTTATGGTCCCTTCGGGAAAATTGCACATATGTCGATATGTGAAAATTGTTCTACAATATAATAATAACAGTGAACAGTGACCCAAAAAAAATAGTGGGTGGATTTGATAAATTTTAGATGATTGTTGTAGTATCGCTTTTTTTTTTTTTTTTTTTTTGAAAAGATCGATAAAATAATAGAATCAGTAGAACACAACGCTATTAGGTAACTATATTACTTTCCTAATGTGAATAAACGGCAACAAAAAGACTATCGTTGTCATATATGAGTCCCATGACTTCTGTTATAGCTTAACGAGAAAATGAGTGTCCCATGATATGGCTTTTTGTGTGTTATTTTAAGAGTTTTTATTCTGGAAGTACACAAGAAAGAATATCTTCCGGAAGGCACAAAAAAAGAGGGACACGCAAAATGGTAATAACAATAAAACCAAAAAATTCGCAATGATAAAAAAAAGGATATTAGGCGATTTGATCACTAAAATATTTTGCTTTAATAAACAGGAACGAGGCGATTTTAAGGTTTTTTTTTATTATTATATTCAAAAAGGCGTTTTGGATTATTAATAATAAAATAAAAGATGGCCCCAAATGCGAAAATGAATGGAATTTAAAAACTTTAAAAACTGATAGTAGAGAAAATTGAATAAAATGCGGAGCAAATTAGGATTGATCAAATTTATATTGCCTATGCTTGTCAATGGTACTAGCACAATAAATACTTTTCCCAGGTTCGTATTAATTTAGGGAATCTAAAGTGAAATGGTCTCATGCATTTTTCAGAAATGATTGTTTGAGATAATGAAAGAAAGTACGTATGTCTTGTTGGTACAAAATTGAGTTAATGCTATTTCTCAAATAACAGGATTTTAAATTAAATATATTCGCAAAAGGATTTAGACCCATTATGCGTAGTTCCTAAAATGCTGCGCTGAGAAGAAATCGTATTGAAAATTTTATAGTTGGTAGGATTCGGGACTGCACTATATAGAAGCAAGTTCCATATTCCATAATACGAACAAATTTCATTTATTTCCTAAAATGTGTAACAAATATCATTGTTTTAATAACGATTTTTGATTAAAAAATGTTCAACTAACTTAGAGGTTGTACAACAATCAGTAAAAAAGTGATTCAATATTATCCTAATTAATTAAATCGCTTCTATTTAAGGAAGGATTTCCATAAAACAAACTGACTTTTTCAAGAACAATTTACTGGTGTAAAGAGCTCTTTTTTCCACCTTCTGGATTTTTAAAAAGAACAGCGAATCATTTATTGTAAAATTCGCTTGATTTGTTTTTATAACTTTACAACTTTACAATCTTTTAGTTTGATCCAGGAAATGATGTGATCAGAATTTTATTTCGATTAATCATACTGAAAAAAATTTTAACATTGGTTTAATTCAAAATATATACGAAGCTATTCTCATACGTGAATTATGATATAGCCTCATGTTCCGGTATAACTGCAACCAAAAATTATAGTCAAACAAAATATCATTTGTGTTTTATTAATTTTAAGTACTATTTATTTTTTTTGCAATTAAAATTCGTAATTATTAATCGTGAAATCCATTCACGTGCAAATTTTTAATAATTTCAGACATTTTAGAGTATTGTAAACAGTTTCATTCATATTTTTCGGCAAAACACCGTTAAGAAATTTTTTTTTTTTGGAATTTCCATAAAATATCGTATGCCCCAAAAATTAAAGTCGTCGTAGCAACATAGTGAACCCAAATGACCTGACACAGTTTGTTTTCAACGAAAATTTGTTTTATCAAAAAAAAGTTCGAAAGATTTTGGTTCTTGTCTTCTAAAATGAACTTTCAAGTTCAAATAGAAACTTCTTAATTTACCTGTATCCTACTTACAGTAGTCTTAAAATCAAAAGAATCTCACCTGAAACGAATGAATCAAAATCATAATCGTATTAAAAGTTGTTTAATACAGGATGGAGTTTATTTTTACTGTATAAGTAAGGTGCTCTTTTTTCTTGATAGTTAATCGTCTTATATTAAAATTTATAAATCCTAATCTTATTCTTTTAGTGCAACGAAAGTCCATTATATCAAAATGCCATCGCAACAATATGGTTCTACTGGATCAATATATGAGAAAGAATTTTTTAATATTTCTTTTTTTTTGGATTCATAAAAGAAGAATCTATATTAAAACTTCTGTGGAAGCATAATTTGGTGCTTAATCTCTCAATTTATGCTTGTTTAAATGTGCACTCGATAGCCATAACATAAAAACAACAAACCGAAAAAACGAGACCATATAGAATGATTTTTATTTTTGGTCGTTGTTGTTAGTTTAATGCACAACAGAAGCATATACATACCATCGTTTGAAAATTACCCAACCGCAACATTTTTAAGCTCTTGCGGGTTAATTTAATTGGGTTAGCTACATACTACCGTGGTACTTAACTTCAACAAAAGTTAACGTTATGTACATTAATATGGGATAAAATTTAAATAAACGTTGTATTTGAAGAGAGAACCGAGGAAGGAGTGGATAACGAGGAAATAATAATTATATAGTATATGACGATGGCATTGGCAATTGTAGGAATGGTGTACGGATCCTATGTTGTGTTATTGTGATACCAGAAAATATTCTCATTTCTATAGTTCTTATTATATATAAAAGTCTAACTCTAATTACAATGTAATTTCTCTTCAGGAAAGTGTATCCATGTCTCAGAGTATACGTTTCCATTTTCCATTCCACTTTTTATTTTGTTTAATGTTGTTGGATTTCGTCCTGTACAGAAGAAAGTTTTACATTCTAATTTTTTTTTTTAATAGTAAAACGTATTTTAAAACTCATTCATTTATTTTCATTGCACATTGCAAAAATAATTCTTATTAATTGAGCTTAACCAGAATTTATATCTTTAGATTTTATTCGCTAAAGACTACGCGAGGCTGTAATCAAAACATTTTGTTATTAAGCTACAGCCAACCAGGAGAAAAATAAATCTAATTACAGTATTATAAATTTAAAAATAAGTTAAATAATTTATATTTTTTTAGTTTGAAAGAAAAAAAAAGAGCTTTTTTCTACAGCGAAATTCTAGAAAAACACCATGAAAAATTGAATTAGCATTCATGGAACAATTGTTCCTTAAGTATTGTATACAATTTCCAGGATCTTGAAGTATTATAATGCTTGAGACACAACTATAAGAAGATGACACTCTTTTGTCATTAATTCCAAACGTCTTCTTTATGTTTTTTGTGATTAATGGAAATGCATCACTGCATCAAAAGCTATTGTGGCCTGAATGAGATTTTTACTCCTTCTCCATCAAAAAAAATATAAACAAAAAAATAAAGAAATACCGGCTTAGTGTCTTGTCTGGGAAATAAAAACGAGTATTATTTGCCATATTTATGATGATGGATAAATTTCTTGATGAGTCTTGAATTGTATTTTTTTCTTTTTGCTTGTGGTTCTATTGTAATTTGTTTGAATGCAATTTACATTGCGGGTGGTGGTGATTCATGTCGTAATCAAGTCTTATGAGTTTGATATAAATTCATAAACATTATAAAACAAAAGATATATGAATGAAAGATTCAAAATAAAAACTACAGTCAACAAATTGAATGATGAGACTGACATATTATGAAATTTATAGACAATCCTATAAGAAGTTGGGAAGTATATCAATAAATATGTTGATACAAGTTTGTCTCCCTGGGCATTTTTACTTCCAATAATTGAGTTTAAACACGTTTAATAATATGATAACGAGAAATGAATACACATAGTATACCTAAAGAAGTTCGAATAAAGATTAAGCTGAGGGCAATTGTCTGCATTTAAGGTACTTGTTATGTAAATCACGTTCTTGTGAAAGTAATGAAAGTTATACCGTTACATAAGTCAAATTAAAGAGACCTACGTACAAAAGAATAGAACACAATTTTGTGAACCAACCCGTTAGCACCTCATCAATCAATATAATTACAATGAAAATCTCTTTTTGGATGATAATATCGGAAATAATGTGTACGTAATTTCTTTTCTATTGGTTTGTTTTTAGGTGTGAAATATTTATTACAGGGCGTAGACAGTTTTTGGATGAGTTAAATTACCAGAAATATTACTTATTTTCAAAACGACTACATTAAAGTATTTCTTATAACGTCCATAATAAGTAGAATTCAACTAGAACTCATATTTCATCTACATAATTCATCTCTGGTTCAATTCTATGAATGAAATATAAACTTTACGACATTCTTTTGAAACAACGATTAGAATTCTCTATTTAAAAACAATATATTTTATGTTATGGGATGTGTATCAGTTTCCGAAATTTCCGATTTATTCAACTGAATTTAACTATAATAATCGACAGTTAAAGTTCCATTTCTAGACCAACAAACAATTCATGTTCAATAGTCGTAAATCACTAATGCACTCTAATGTATCTTGACTGTGGGTGACGGCGACATTATCCCATCATTTGATGAACTAAATCCAATCAATAGAATATAGTTAGGTCACATTTTCAGTAGTATAGTACACATAAGATGAAGTGATGCGTTCTAGTCTTTTACGGATGATTCTATTTCGGGTACATATACATGGAGTGCATTCGACCCAATTGCCTACATTTATTATTGCCATACATATAGTATAGTATGCTATTTGTCTTCTTATTCAACATTGACTTCCGTTACAGTTTCCTCATCGAAATAAATTTGAATCAAGTATTTATGGGAGATGTTCTAATCGAAATTGTTTGTAGATTTTTGAGAGTACATTTTTCAAGACTTATTATTGTCGTAGGCGCAAAATTTTGTTGGGTACAAATTTTTGCTGACATTTTTATATAACATTTTTTTTTTTTTACTTTCTCTATAAGTAAGAGAAGTTAATTGTTATTTGATTTAAAATACACATGCATGAAATTAACAGTGACACTTCGTGTTGTGGGTGTACAACTTAAGAAAGAAACGATCAACTACATCTAAACTTTTAGGAGTTTCCGATGATTTTACGTCTATTTCCTAATTCAAGTGAAAAGCTGCTATTACTAAGTCAGTAAGACATTTGTCCTTAACAGTAAGAAGATTCTGCACAGGTAACTTTGGAGAATTTAATCGTATGTTCAGAGGATGTTATTTGTTTTTTTCAAGATCTAGTTGAGCCCAAATAATTAAAGATATGCCCAATATGTTCAGGACCCTAAAAATAAAAATTCGAATTGAGACCAATTATACAGATTATAGAAATACAGAAGATAAATCATAATTCAAAGAAAATCACTTAAAAATTAACTAAAAAATCTTCAATAATACAAATTTCTTTAAGATAAACTCTTGATTAAAGTGTGACCAAACATTTTGTATGAAATCTAATTATTCCTTTTTCTTAACGATGGATCTTATAAATGATTTTAATCAATTTCATTGAAAAGAATGTGCTGCATCTGGACTTCTCTTCATAAGCGAAATATGAATTGTTTTTATTATTTCGCGTAAAAGTAATGCTGACACGGGTCATATAAATTCTAGCGAAATATTCATAAGAAAACCGAATGACATGAATATAAATTTTCTTTTGATTTAAAGAATTCCATCAAATGTATACAAGAAGTCTGGCTTTGGATTCTTTATATTACCAAAGAAATTTATGTTAAAAATAAATCATATATATTCTTATATGACGTCATCACGTCGGTCAGTATTTAATGCAGTAAACATAAATTTAGCATAAATATAGGGTGTTCAAATTTGAGGTATCTTTTTAAATTGTGTGAAATCTTTATTTATTTTTATTGGAAAATAAAGTACATTGGTTCCGGGTTAATAATGAAAAAGAATGTCGTTCAAGTGACCTCCTCTGCTAACTCGGCAGGCTGTCAATCTTTTACCAAAATTTTGAATAACTTTTTTTTTAGGTTCAAGGTTTAATTGGTGTGAGCGACGACGAATTGAAGTCCTTGGCTATTCAGCAACACTTGTGCTAACAGCTGCAATATTTTCACTTGAACTATCACTACGATGATAAATTCTGCTTCTCTGATCTTGAACTGAACCCGTTTCAAATTTATCAATGATAAGTTTAATAACACAGTTTGTCGGAGCATTTTCTTCCAACTTCTGAATAACTTTCGGCATATTTAAAATTAAAACACATTGTTCGCTCGTGTAACGATCCATTTTAACTAACCGAAATTATTTACTTCATACATGAAAAAGACATCGGTGTAATCTAGTACCTAAAAAAAAAATGGCGGCAATTTTAAAAAGATACCTCAAATTTGAACACCCTATATATGTTTATTTGCATTTTAAAAAAGAGTGACTTTCAAAGAACATCAAAGATTTGTTCCTCCGAGAATTGCTTAATAAATAAATTTAACGCCTTTCGGCATTATTAATTATGCTTTCTTTGATACAAGTTAAATTATTATTTTTTTTTCTTTTCTTTAAAACAATCGCTAAGAATAATTTAAATTATTAATTAGAAAGAAACTATTTTTTTCTTAACGACGATTTAGTTCTTCTCTTCCCAATTCAATTACATCAATGATTTCATCCAGAACAAAAAAAATGTTTTTTTTTTTAATTAATATTAATTTCATAATTATTTGTAACACTTGTGATTATTATTTTTTGGACCACTTTTAATGAATCACATTAAAATGAATCGTAATTTTTTTTTTGATTCATATTAATGGGCGTTTAATTTTTGATGCGAAATATTGGAAAAAAAAACGTATTACGATTTAGTAAGAATTTTTGATAATAGAAATTTCAATCGCGAATTATTATTCATCTAAAAGAAAAAAATTTAAGTCATTCTGGGTGATTTCATTTCAATATTGATAAGAATTTACGAACATTACTTTTTTGGTTATTCAAATATGATTTGGTCTTGTGGAAATATTCGTTTGAGTCAAGGACTCCAGTTTGGATTTATACTTCCACCAAAGATAATAAAGGCTACGTTTACATCGACAAATCTTTTGGTAACCTAACTAAAAGTTAGGTGTGGTCACACGTGTTTACACCCTACTATACCTAAATCTAGTTGTTTTTATCATTTTTTTGTTTGAATTGCACTTGATTGGAATTTTAATTGATGCTTCACCAACTGTTCCCGAACTTTGTTTGAGGTTAACCTAAGCAATAATAACTACTGCAGTGCTATCTAATCAGCCGTCAAAAACTTCTTAGGTCGATTTAAATTTAAGGTAGGTCTGCAATTTAGGTGACCTAACGTAAGTTAATTTGGACGAGTTTACACCGTCATATGGTATTTAGGTCGACCTAAGTACTTAGTTCTCTTTTTAAGTCTCGGTGTAAACGTAGCCGGAGAGAAGATATGAAAAGTTCAAAAAAGCTTTTATTTAACATAAGTAATTTACATTAGTTCTATGGGAAGAGCTTTAAAATCCTAAAAGTTCCTTCCATAAGATCTAATGTAGTTTACTCATGTTAAATGGAAGCTTTTTAGAATTTTACATATCTTTATTCATTTATATCTTTCCTTCCAGATATAATATACAAATATTTTTTTTTTTTTGCTTTTAGGGCAGTTAATACCGATTAGACTGAATCTTTGCCGATAATTTTGAAAGCGGTTGCAATTATTTATTATAAATATTTACATCTACGAAGCGTTCTATCGTTAAAAAATTATATTTAGTTCATGGAAGCCTACTTTATAAATACACGATAACTTAACGACGATAAAACAATTTTAGACAACAAAATTAATTCTTTAAGGATCTTTAAAAGCATTCATTTCTGGTAAAGTAGATTTGTTGAACCTGCTCTTAAAAGGTGAATGATCTCAAACAGTAATACGTATATATTGTGTTGTCTCCTAGTCTACAACATATTTTTGTTTTCATTCGCGTTTCTTCCGTTTGATTCTTATTCTATGTCCACGAATAAAATAAGGAAAACATTTTTCCTGGTTCCATTGTAAACAATATTCCATATGGAGATGTGATCTTAGCTACACATATAGTTTCCTTTTCATTTTTATTTAATCACCTTTAACTTCTAAATTACTTATTCATTTATCAAATTTCCATTATAATAATAATTTCGGGTAAGTTTTTTTTTTTTTGGTAAATAAGGATGTTGGTTTTATCTTCGTGCCAAAAAAAAAAAACTGAAAACGATAAAAACAATGATATTCCAAATAACAAAAATTGTGTAAAGATAAAAACTAGGCTGCTTCATAAAATGTGTACTCATGCCTAATCTCGTGGATCTCGTACCAAACAAAAAGTCAAGAAAGAAAAAAAAAAACATAAAAATGTAAATGAAGCTGGAAATTAGACGTGTACCAAGATAAAAGTACTTGTCAGGTGTGACATAGTACTCTCGATTTCATTTTAGACATAAAAAAAGAACTGGATTTTTTGTTCACGACTAATAAGAACAAATTATAAATTCCGTTCTAAATTGTAAAATATAATCTTATCTGTGTTCTATGTTCTTATTTTTTATAGGATATCGATTTGGTCCATAAAAATGGAAACATATTTGATAGTACATTAAAAATGGTGGTCCTTTTTTCTTATTAATTATTGGATTTTAGTATAAGAAATATTAGAGATCATCAAATTAAATCTTCTTTTATGGTATCCAATTATAATTATTTACAAAATCTATACGAAGGATGGATTTTCTTTGAAGTATAAACGTTTAATCAATTTATTCCTTTATGTGTTATTCTCGATATGCCTTTTTTTAGTGAATTGAATATATTGTATTTTGAGGAAGAAAAACTAGTAGAAAAACAAATTTCTTTTGGTCAAAAATTGATTCAAAAATATACAAAACTCTAGAAATCTTAAAGGACGAAAAATACATAACTACTTGTTTCTATTGAGTTTGTATCTGAATTTGAAATATCTGGAAACTATTAAGGTCGAAACAGAATCACGGAACCACGACGGATTCACGACACATTAAAATTTTAAATATATACGTTTTCATTAGACTACATAGAATGCGACCGATCCACGACGGACTATTTTTAATACAATCTGAAAACCAAAAACCGTAAATCCGTCGTGGATCCATCATTCTGTTTCCGTATTACTTTTTTAAAGGCATTGATTACATCTGACAATTTATTCACCACATTTTCATCTGATTTGGGATTTCTTCACAAACAGAATTTATATCAAGTGTCGAATAAATTTTATTTGGTAGATAAATGTCAGATATAAAAAAGTACTAATACCAAAGATATTAACAAAGAGAAGATTTAGAAAGTTCAAAATAGCTTTTATTTAACATAAGTAATTTACATGAGTTCCTTTTATAAGATCTAATGTAGTTTACTCATGTTAAATGAAAGCTTTTTAGAATTTTATATATCTTTACTTATTAATATCTTTGCTTATATACTTTTTTGGCTCCAAAAAACAAATTAAAAACGTTTTAATAAATCAAATTTCCACTTGTAAAATATTAATTGACATATAACGATGATAAAAAAGGTTTCCGATGAATGTTATTTCTAAATTGAACAAGAAAGTTTAAAAGATAAAATTTACTCACAGTTTCTATGGCAAACTTCCAGCGAGATTGTTGCACTTGCTTTTCATCTTTATTAGTGGCATAGAGTAAATATAACCTTTTAAAAAGGTTAAAAGGTTATATTTACTCTATGTTAGTGGTTAGGAGAGCTCTTTTTTTTTCTATTTAATTTTCAAATTCTTGTATTAAATTTCGATTTCGATCCAACAAAAAAAACTAAAAAACATTTTTCTTGATTTAAGCCCAAGAAAATTAAAAAATTTAATTAACTTTTAATGAAATTATCTGAAAGAAAAATATATAAAAATTTTAGTAACTTAAAAAAAAAACACTTTAAATTTATATTAAATTAATGTTTTTCTTTCTTTTTTTAATATTAATGTTAAATTAGTAATATTTTTGTTTTGTGAATAATAAAATCTCAATTTTTTGTACAAGTTTTAAAAGTTCCTTTTTTTTATTCCTAAAAATCTAAGATAATTTCGCTTTTACAATTTTTCTTATTTTTTTTAGTTTGTTTTTTTTTTACAATAATTTTAATATTAATTACAAATTATTTTATTTTCTTAAAATTTTGGTATTAATTTTGTTCTAAATTTTCAATTATTTTTTTGTATTTTCATAAATTTTAAAAACAACCTCTTTTTTTTCGTGGTTTTAAAAATATTTTTTTTTTTTTATGATTAGTTTATTTCTAAAAATACGTAATTAATTAAAAAAAAAATTAAGAAAAAAAGTTAATTGATAAGACTTATTGTTTATTTATAAATTCATTGCGGTAAAAAATTGACACGTTTTTTTTTCGTATTCAATCGAAAATTTCATAATTTTTTTAATTATTAATTTTTTTTATTGAATAAGTTTTTTTCTAACAGTTTTTACAATCGAAATATTTATTTTTGGTTGTTGTTTTAATTTTATCCTAATTTAATTTAAGTGATATTAAAGTCATTAGAAAAGATTTTTATAATTCAAATGTTTAGAAATAAATTTTGTTCTGGATGCAATGAATTGAATTTTAGAAGAGGTACAAGAAGAAAAACAATAATATTTATTTACTTATATCAAAGTTATTAATAAAGAAAGATGTGGAAAGTTCAAAGGAATTTACAACAGGTCTTATGGAAAGATCATAAAGTTCCTAAAAGATCTTTCCATAAGATTTAATGTAGTTGACTCATGTTAAATGTAAGCTGTTTAGAATTTTACATATCTTTCATTTATATCTTTGCTTATATGATGAAATTGTACGTGGTAACTATTAAGAGGGTGTTCATAATTCTAATTTGTTTTAATTACTACAATTACACAAATTTTAATGAATATAACATACAATTGCGATTTTCATACAATTTATTTTTCGATTTTCTAGTTTTCAGGTTAAAGAAAACAAACTGAGGATTTGCAACATTGTTTCAAACTCTCTATTTATGACTATAAACTAAAAACTGCAGCTTAATTGTTGAAAAGATATTAAAATTATTAAGTTTTTAACATAGAGATTTGTTTATTAGACTTTAAATTTGAATTGTTTTGTATATATTTGTCGTAAATGACTATGCATAATTATCGAAGGACTAGAATGTTACTGGGACTCGAGCGTAAAACCCTCAGAACTATTATGTGTATTGTGACAGGACATTGCTCCTTAAACAAATATGTGAGTAACCGAAAGTCCGATATTCGAAGTCTATCTGGAGGAAAATGAGTTTGCAGAACACTTCTTGTGTGACTGCCCGTCCTTTTCCAGAACCAAACTTGCTACACTGTGTGCATGCACTCTGAATAAGGTGGAGTTAGCTAACTTGAACCTTACTACGGTGTTGATCTTCATTAGAAAGACTAACTGGTTCGGAGAAGAGATCTAGCCTCTCAATCAACCTTTCACGAGGAGGTAGAATGCGCC
Source organism: Xylophagus ater (assembly GCA_963422695.1). Taxonomy (NCBI): domain Eukaryota; kingdom Metazoa; phylum Arthropoda; class Insecta; order Diptera; family Xylophagidae; genus Xylophagus; species Xylophagus ater. The sequence continues at coordinate 60,810,840 of OY730478.1, read as the reverse complement.
AGTAAGGGCTATGTGCTAAGGCACCTCCAATACAATACAATGCAATACATGATTTCAAGTATAGTTCCGATAAATATGTATTATTGAAAAATCAAAAATAAATAAGATCACTTGTGTAAGTGAAATCATGTAATTCAATTGAGACCAAATAGAACCGAAAATGCATTGCTATTGTTTTTCTTTCGATACAATTTGGGTCATATCGAATCACACGATTCAACTGCACACAAAATAATGTAAATTAGATTACAAAATATGTAAGTGGTTAATTTAGTTTGCTTTGTAAAACTTCTATTTTTACCTAAAAAAAACTAATTGAAAAGTAATTTTAAAATAATTTCATTTTGACTTAATATCACTTAACTATTATTATTATTACTTTTTCTTTATTATTATTTATAATTAGCTTATTTATATTTTAGTTTTTTTTCAAATAAAATTTTCTGTTTTAATTTCCTTGTATAATTTCTTAAAATTTATTTAAAAATATTTTTTCTTAGAATAAAAATCTACAAATCGTGTGACAGCCAACGATCAGAATTTTTTGTTTTGTTTGTTTAAATATACAAGATTTTTAATTTTACTTTTATAAATTTAACTAATTTTAATCTACTAATAATAATATTCAATTAATTTTTAATTTTTTTATTTTTTATATTTTCTAATTTTAAAGAAATATGACCGCACAAATCTAAATATGATTTCGATCTCAATAAAACGAGATTAATTATCAGTTTGCAGTCACATTGAAAAAAACTTCCGATAAGCAATTAAGTATTTTTGCTTTGGAATTTTAAAAAATAATTTGAGAAAATAACAAAACAATTAATTAAAAATTTATTAAATGAGAAAACTACCTTTGTTTTTGTTTGATTTACAATATTTATACTAAATTCTACAACAAAAGCTGTTTTATCAAATGTTTGTTCGATAACCACAAAACATTGGGAACCTCTTTAGAAAATGTTTTTAAGGTTCGTAATGGCACAACAATTTTAGCTGACATTGAAAACTTTAATCTCTAAAACAACATTCTAGGTTTTGTTCGTGTTTAAAAAAAGAAACAAATAAAAATTAAAATAAACTTAATTTTTAGGCCTGAAAATAATCGCTATTTTTAAAATATAGTTTTTACACATATTTCTTCGTTTGTTTTTATCACTGTGCACAATCATCACTTATCTAAAACATAATCGTATCTCAAATATAGTTCTTCTTAAGAATTTCTTCTCAATTTCAATAAAAAATAAAATACTTTTTGGATCAATATTTAACAATAAAATCACACTTTTAAGTGAATATTAATAGAAATTAATATAATATTAAAATTATTTTATATTTTTTTACGCAATTATATTACTGTTTTTATTAAAATCAGTTAATAATTCAGTATCTAAATCGTCAGCATATAAAAGATCTGTACTAATATCTCCATTAAGAATATTTTGAGGAATTCCAATATTAACATCACCATTTAATGATACCGTATCTAATGAAGATCGTCGAATTTCATGTACATCATCGATAATTGTTGGTGGTGTTCGTTCATCGATAAATGTATCCCCGTGTACTATATGTGGTGCTTCATTAAATTCATCTAATTCATCCATTCCTAAGAATTAAAAACGAATATAATACTTACAATTTACAAAACAAAAAGAAATCTATATATATATAATTACCTGCAAAATTTGTTCCAGCTAATAATAAATATTGACCAGCTCGATTTGGCCATAAAAGACCAGTCATAACACAATATGCTAAACAATCGGCCGAATTTGTTATACCCAAAAGTAATTTACATCGCCACATTGGACTTACTTGTAATGCAACGATTGCAACAATTGGTAAATAAATAAACCATACTAAACTAGATGCTCCAAAATGTAGTAAAAAATCTAATTTTTTTGTTGAATGTTCATAAATCATGGTATTTCGGAGTTCGTATAGGAACCATAGCATGAACGATGTTCTAAAGAAAAAAAAAAGATTAATATATAGTATTTTACATAATATTTTGTTCTCATTTTGAAATATATTTACCTGCATACAAGAACGATCCAACCGGGCCATGATTGATATTCATCCGCATCAGAAATAATATCAATTTCCGTCTATAAATGAATAATAAAGATTTTAGCATTTAATATTGTTTTTATTTAGTAAATATTGCTTACTCGATCCCAAATATAAAGAAATACATGAAAAGCACAATATGGTATCCAAATAGTCATAAGAATAATCCAACCAGATTTACTTACTTGCTGTCGAGTAACAGCCCATCCTTTCGCAAGTAATAAAAGTATTAACATAAATGATGTCTGAAAATGTAATCAAAATAATATTGTAATAAATTTTAGATAAATTCTAGAAGAATTTTTTTATTTTTTTTTTTACTCACTCGACTAAATATATCCAAAATATCACCAATTGTTTGAAATTTTGGATTACCAATTCCGTTTATAGCGAAATTAATTAAATGAATTGTAATAAATACCAAACTTATAAATTCAATAATTAAACTTAATGTGAATAGTTTTGTGACGGGATGCTTTTGGATTCGTACTGCATATATTTGCATCGGAACAAGGAATATATATACCAAAATGAATATTAAATACATTTCAAGTATATATTGTTGATCGAAAGAGAAATGAAATGTTAATGGATAAGAGGATGATTGATTTGGATTGCCGTTAACTAAACGAAAATCATAATTAATTTCAGGAACATTTTTTCCATTTGATACACGTTTTGTGTCTTTTGTATAATCATAATATTGCCATTTACATGTTGTACGATTTCTATAACATGACACCAACGAGACATACCAAAATCTGAAAATGTATTAAAAGTAAAATCAAGTTTTAGTTAAACAAAAAGAAGAAATTATACTAAATAAAGTATATTAAACATTGTATAATAACACAGACCAAAGTAATATCTAACTCTGACGAGTAAAAATTAACAAAAAAATATATATATAAATAAATATATAAACGAAGTTAAAACATGGTTTTTTTGGGTGAATCCCAAAGTCTTGGTTTCACAGTAATTTTATTGTTTATGTCATATGGTAGATACTACCAGAGGGTATATTAGTTTTGTCACAGAATGTGTAACGCATAGAAATCATGATCGGAGAGCGGTTTCAACGTTATAGATGTGTAGAGAATCAAAAGTTATATCCATCGTCCGTCCGCGAACAAGATAACTCATAAACGCTTTATCCGATTTTGATAAAATTTACAATGTTAACTGGTTATTCTGGTTTGAATAAAATTCTCAGAATAAATTTACGCTATTAGGTGTATAGGTTGGGTGTAAATTAGAGACAATTAAAAAAAAGAAGAAACAAAGTTAAGAAAAAAAAACCTTTGAAATATTGTCAGTTTTGACTGTTTTTCTGTACCATTTTTTCCATAGAGCATTAAAAATTCGGCTATAGGCCGATTTTCAGTTGTTTTATGTTTTTAAATGGCAAACGCAACCGATTTATAAATAAAATGAATTTATTAAACATGCATTATTTTTAGTATTACAGAATTCTGTAAGGTCAGACAAACGACAGGGTTATCGTTCGTTTTTATAAGATTAAAATATTATTTGAAACAATTACTTGTTTGTGCAGAAAAGTTTTTCTAGTTTATTTTTTTAGTAATTTTTTTAAAATCTAATCGGAATTTGAGTCAACGGACTCCAAAAAAAAATTAATTGAACTTTTTCAAACATTTCCAAGTCGTCACCTAGATCTCAATAGATGTCACTAACTAAAATGCAATGGAATTCGATGTAAACAAAAAAAAAACTTGTTTTTATATAAACTAGAGTACAAAAACAAAAACAAGAAAACATAAAAATGTGAAAGGAAATGAAAGTAAAAGCATAATATAGTTTTGTAATATAATAAAACATACCTCGGTTGCAATAAATCGCTTAGAACGTACGTAAATTGATTTTCTGGTACAACATTAGCCGGTGAATCTTCATCAGGACATAAACCACCTTTTGGACACGGTACTCGTCGCAGCAAATCACCTTTAGCACGTGGATTACAATGACTATCGTATGCGAAAGTTTGTAAACTTCCTAGCATAGTTTGGCATGCAATATCACGATCATAATAATTCCGATGCCCGTAAAATTCTGTAAAACTGGTCTTATCTAAAACAGCTAAGGTTATTTGGTGATCGTCGAATGAATCCTGCGACGTTATATTCCCATATATATAGCCAAAAGAATCTCGCTGGGAATGTCGCTCAGTCTTTTGAAAGCCAAATTTTACAATAAACTTGAAAAATTCATCAGTTTGAAAACTTCCTGTTATATGAGCACCGTCACAAAATGTAAAAATTTCAATAATTATCGCCAAAATAGCGATTTGTGCGATATTTGACATTTTAATCTTTTAATTTTTTATAAAACACATCAATAAAAACGCCACACGATTTAACAAACGACAGATTTCTGTCTGTCAAAAAACCAAATACTTTTTTTATCTCATTGTTTGACACTGACACGTCTTCGTTGAATTCACCACGAATTTTGCTGTCTGAGCTGAAATTCACCGCCAGTAAAAGAAATTGGTTTGAATCTTGGGAGAACAATTTTATTATCTATTTCCGGTTAAATTTTTTGAATAATTGACCGTTATTAATAAAATTAAAAATTATCTATTTATTTTTTACACAAATGATTTGTTTAAAAAAAGAATAAATATTTATTATATAACTAAAGGTAAAAAATGAAATAAGGGCTTCGTTCAAAAGTGAAAAAGGAAACCAAACTTCCACAGCAAAGAAGTTCTGTTAAAATGGTTGCGGATCATAGTAGTCAAAGATGAAGCCTAAAATTTATACAAAGTACTAAGTTAATTTCTCTGCACTATACACTTTTATAAAATGTTTTTCGTAAGAATATAATTACACATACAAACTGTTTTTTAAAACTATTTCAAAAAAATTTCTAATCTCAATCAACCTAACTTGTCTTAGATATGGCTGAACGTTTGCCCCCCCCCCCCCCAATATTTGCATATTATCGCGAGACAAATCAGTTCAAGAAGTATTAAGGTGTTTTTTCTATACTTTTCATTATGCTAGCAATAATGAAGAGAGAAGGGTCAAGAATTGCCTTCAACTTCAACACAAGAAGGACACTTTTCTACAAGTATTAGTAATACAAACGATAGTGGTTCTTGGAATTAAATCTCAGGAATATATTTGCTTATAATATTAAATTTCTTAACCGGTTAAAATATTGTGTTGCGACACATCTAACATAAGAACAATTGTTTTGTATACAAAAGAAATGTATCTCGAATAATTTCGAATTTCCCGAACTTTTATACACGAAGGAGCGTTTGCGTATACGAAATCAAATGAAAAAAGTGAATTTACAAAGTTTTAGTGAACATTGTAATGTAATTTTTATTTGAAAACAAATAATTCTTAGTTTTTTTGCTTTTCTCTACATCTCTCGTTTTTTTTCTGTTCCCATTATTATGATTCGTTTTCCTTGAAGTATGGAACCACGCAAGAAGACGACCTACACACGTTCAAATCAAGACGCTCACGATAATTAGAACTCATTAGAAAAGCGTGGGTTACCAAAAATACCCAACAGTCACCACAACCCACAACAAGTACATAATTTTTTAGGTCTCTTTTTTTTTGTTGAGGATTTCAATTTTTTTTTTTCTTATTTGGTGGTTATAACATTGGGGTCAAGGATTTCTAGTTCTGTCCTCAATATTCAAGAATCTAAGATTTTGATCTTATAATTAAACAGAGTTGTGTTTGTTTTTTTTTTCTTTTTTTTTGTGTGTTACTATTTTCGCACTAAATTTTAACACTATAGCATACGTCCTTAAATAGATCCACACAACTCTTACTCTGTATCTTAAATTTTGTGTGTTTTGTTTTAACTATAGGAGGACAAGCTAATTTTCATATATTTCCCCGATGTCCTTTCCAGACGATATAATAAATGAATTGAAATGAAATTAATAATAAAATTTATTATATATAGTAAAAATATGAGACTGCAAATTTTAATACAAATTTTTCATACATTCTATAAGAAAAAAATTCCACGACGATGGAAGAATACGATTATTTTTTATGTTTCAATAATTATGATTTTTGAACAGATTTCTTCTAACGTATTTTGTATTCAAATAATTGTTATTATTTTGTGGAAATTTTGTATGATCTCATATTTGAATGAAAGCTTGGAATTAATTGGAAGTATTTTGAAATTTCCCAAGATAATAACTGAAACAAAAATGTGTGGGATTTAGAAATTAAAGAAGTTATACTGAATCTTATATTAGGAAAATCCCACAACAAAATTTGTACTGCAATTAGGTGTTTAGGTTGTTTTTAAAAAGACAGGTAATAGTAGTCTTGACTGGCAACAAGAAAGATATGCAGTAAAATAAAATCGAAAATTTTTTAAGAAATTTGAATTTGCATGAATCAATAATGTGTTGAACGTCCTTTTCAGTCTGTGGAAAAAGATAGCTCCATTGTAAATTCACCAATGAAATCCTTGTTAAACTTCGTTGTTCGAGATAGGTTACTCCTTACTTTAAAAAATAGCAATTTAGATTTTTAAATGGCACATCAACAAGAATCTCTTAAAATGTGTCTTTTCTGTGATTATAATATTAAATTATTCACTACTCATTTCTATATCGAATATTTAATAATTTTAACCTAATTTTCAGTTTAAACGCCAAAACTTCTAAAAATCATGTCCAAGCCATTATTGCTTATATTTAGATACGATGTAAGTAGATAGTTAAAGGAAATTAACTATGGTAATCTATAAAATGGATGAGTTCATTTTATTTAAATTGTTGCTGACCTAATCATAATCAAATAGATTTAAGTCGATTTATGTAAAGTAATAACAGAAAATACGTTTATACATATACTGTATATATTGTATTTAAGCAAATAGGATAGTCATTAAGGCCATATATTATACAAATTAGATTATTAAGTAAAAGTATTACAAAATATATGGCACACAAGCAAACCACACCTTAAAATCTGTGAAGTCAATAATAATTATATATAAGAAGTGATTTTTATAATGCTTAAATTTATTAAAAACCTTTATGGAAATTGATGGATTATGTAAAAGCAGAAGGTGTGTGCTTTGAACACATGTGTATATAGTATGTACTTTGAGTAATGAAATGAATTGAAAGAAATATTGAACGAAGGTTACTTAGATACTAATTAGTGTGTACTATATTTGGTTCTTTTAAAATTTGAAAATTTTTATCTTAAATATAACTTTAATTTAAGGACAGCTCATCACTGTATATTTATTATGTTATCAACATTTAATTAACCTAAAATGTTTAAGAAAAACTAGAAAAATTTCTAGAAATTGTAACCGAATTATTATACAAATAAAAACTGAAATTACAATTTAAGAATTTATAAGCATGAAATCAGAAAATTCCATTTTAAAAATTATAATAACGTAAAATCTGAGAAATTTTTATTGGTTTTGTCGTAAGGAATCAGTAAAAACAAAATGGTTAAAGATTATTTTAATTCATAACTTTCACTATGCTTAAGTTCAACGTTCAACCAAAGCAAGGATACTTTATGACTACTCCCAGTTCGATTTAACACAAATTTATCAAAAGGAAACATACAGGCGTAGTACATTTAATTACTAGTAAGCAATGCAATCGTTTTCCATATGAGCCAAACATATTTCATATTTAGCATAAAAACTCTAAAGACGTGCCATAAAATTCAGATCATATTAACCAATAGTTGCTAAAAGTCAGGTTAGGTTATGAATTGGAATAGTTAATTTCAGTATAGTTTGAAAACTTTAGAAGGTATCAATTGCGAATTTTTTGGAAATTCGTCAGGGCCAATTCAATGTGCTGGTGCTAAAACACGGATGCATAACATGAAAAGATAATTTTTATATTTAAATCAGGGTAGGACTGGCTATCCAAATTGCACCGGGAAGTTTTGGAATACCAGCCTATTTTCTCTGAAAAAAAAACAAAACAAAATGCAATGCTTATGCAAAATCGTGTCTTGCTCTATTTCTTGAGAAAAGCTTTTGTTTCTGTTTGCTTGTCCGTTGTTGTCCCGACATAATAACTTGCTAACACTTTTATGATTTGATTTTTTAGCACTAAAAATTTCCAAAGCGAACTTTGTTTTTCAAATTTATTTCGATTGTAATCTTTTCTAAACGGTTGATTGTTCAACGACCCACTATTGGTCCGCAGGGAAACTTCCGGGGTCCCGGTGGGCCAGTCCAAGTCTGATTTAAATACGTTCAAATTAAGAAGGATCTAAAGACAGTCAATTTTCCGTCTAAAGTGGTATAAAGAAACTAAAATCCTTTGCAGTATTTTTATAAGCGCATATAGAAATTCCATAAAGACTTGGAATATCAAAGAATAAAAAAAATTAATTAAAATTTTTGTCCTAAAAAAATCTATGTCTTTAAAAGAATCCATTAATTTAAAAGGAAACTTAACTTTTTCTTAACATATAAATTTCATTCTGATGGAATATTTTAAGACGCTCTAATTTTCATGGGAAATAATATATAGTATCAAAAATTTCGCTTTTATACATTTGTATAAGTTGATAACAAAAAAAAACCAGAGTCCCAAAACATGGTATACCCAGTTTCTGTATTGTAAATAAGTCTTCTCTATATGTTAGACCATTTTTGACCAGCATGGACATTAGAAACTCTTTGGTATACCATACTTCAACATTAATATGTTTCGTTCTATATTCTTGGATTTTGTTTCTTTTTTTTTTTATTTATTTCTTTTTGGATAAGTATTTGTGTTGTAACTCTATACAACTACTTTTCATGTCCGAAGGAAATTTATGTCAACCGGAATTTAGGTTTACTGACCCATAGGAATTTTCTATAGACTTTTACTTTAACTGCTGTAAATTAAATAGAAAATATATAATACAAAAGGAAATCTTTTTCTTTTCTTTTTTAATTGTATAATACAAATATATATATATACTTATTTCATAATTAATTTATAGAAAAAAAAAAACAATTTTATGGAATTTTCTATGAAAAGTGTTTGTGTCGAAATCTTTACAAAACCCAAAAAATAATTTGGTTTTTTATTGCTAATAAAAAGAAATATTATAAAATATGAAATGAGTTTTGTTATAAAATTAGCCCCAAAAACAAAAATTGATTCGAAAATTTTGATTAAAAAAAAATGTAAAAAAAAAATTAGACTTGGGCATGGGATATTGCTATTCCAAGTCCTATTTGTAAATACACGTATATAGTATATAATGAAGCCTTGAAACTAGTTTGTTTTCGAAACGGTTTAGTTTTTTCCCCAAACTAACCGAAGTACAACGAATTTTCTTAGTGCAATTTTCTTCATATTTTCATTCGGTATTAGACTTCCGGGAATTGCATCATATTTTGCCTGGAAAATAAAGAAGGAATCATCCGATTTTGGATTAAATTTCTAGATATATGTTCAGATCCAATACAGGACAGTATATATGTATATAGAGATTTGATCTGTTCTTTATATGTCTTCATTCAAACAAGATTTCTGATCCCACGTTACATTGATATGGTTAAAAGTATTCATTTCAAATAATTGCTAAATCACAGCCCAATAATAGCTACTACGATGTAATAGCGCTAAAAAATGCTAAATGGTGAAAAATATGAGAAATTTTGCATTGGCCGAGATAAATGAATCTTTCTGGTGCAGAAACTGTATTCACTTATTGTCAGCCTTACATCATAGTCAATATTGATTCGTTTTCGTGTATCTTAAATGGAACTTCCTACTTTCCACATATATTACCATTTTTAAAAAATTAAACATAAATAATTATATATTATTTGTTTCAATTTTTCTTTAATTAACAGATTTTCTTTTAACATCAAAATAAACTCTAATTACAAAAATTTTTTACGAAACGTTTTATTATACAATTAAACAATTTTGTTTTAAACAATTTACAAAAATTTCGATTTAAAACAACAATAAAACAAAACATTCAACTCAAGATTGTAATAATTATTTTCATTTTGTTTCTTAGAACTTGATTATGTATGTTAAGGCATAAAATCCAAGAAAACTGCTCTTTCCTTATAAATATATACAACAGTCGTTTTTAAATATGACATACTCTTGTACAATAAAATTCGTTCATCGTAGTTGTTTCTATAATATGTTAAATAAACGTTAATATAATCAACGAAAAAAAAAAAACGAAAGAAAATACCCAACAGAATGGGTCAATTTTAAGCTGGACTAGTCTTAGTTTAATATAGAGCTTACTATTCGGATTTCTCTAAACCAACTCCAATCAAAATTCAAAATATTTGGTTTTTCTAAAAGTACATGCAAAATACTTATATGTCGAATTTCTTTACTTTCTTATAATAGTATTTGTGTATTTCGCGTTTATTTTTCAAAAGGATCAAGAGTAAGGATTTTCAAATGCTAGACATTCACAACCACATATATAAAAATGGTAGAAGGAATTTTCTATAATTTCTATATTTTAGATTTAATATTTGAGAGGTTTTTAAATAAGACTTTTTTACACATATTCAAACCGTCATATATACAACAGGTATTTTTCTTTGATTTTCTTTTCTCATTATGAGAGTAAGAGAAAATTCAATTTGCAAATAAAATCAAAAGAAAATTCACACTTTTCCATATTGTTTTCAAAGTAAGGAATAAAAGAAGAAGAAGAAGAAAAATAAGGATTTTCTTAAACAAAACGACGGCTAATGTATAATTTTTTTTACTTTAGTCCTTTTAGTGTTATTTGTTACGTGTTCGGTGTTGCATATATTTAAGAATTCGAAATTACTTAATTTTTGTTATACTAAAAAAAAAAAAAAAAAAGGATTTAATTTTTTCTACTCTAATTTTATATTTTTATATTTTTTGAGAATAATTATAAATTAATTTATTCAAAAAAAAAAGGTGTGTAATTTAATTTTTTTTTTTAAAGTGAAATAAAAATTAAGAAAGTTTTTAAGTTTCTTGTGTAAAGAAAATAAGTTCAATAAAGTTTTTATTGTGATGTAATTTTTGTGTTCGTATAAAAATAGATTCTGATTTAAAGTAAAAGAATTTTAACACAGAAAAAGGAAAATATTCAACATTTTGGATTAATTTAAATCGGATTTACAATCGGGGATTAGTTCTTGTATAATTTCAGTTTCGACACTTTTAAGGATTTAAAAATGTTCTTTAAAAATGTCAATTTTAAAGTGAGTTTTGTTTATAAATCGTTAGAAAAAAAATATTTCATATTGTAAAACATTTTTTTTTAGTGAACATTGTTTTTTTGTAGAATTTAATAGAAAAAATTCAATATTTTCTAAGAATTGGGTGTTTTTTTCTTTAACCTTTCAACATTTTATTTTAAGTAAAAAAATTTTTTATTTTTAGAATAACAATTTTTAAAAGTGCATACATATTTGTGGTCCGATAATTTTATATTGTAAATTTTGCACGTGAAATGAAAATAATCGATATTTTTAAAATGCAACACAAAAACGCATTTTACACACGCAAATTAAGTGTTGTTGATTGATGATGATACACGTGGATTTAGATTAAGTACAAAAAATATTGAAAACATATTTTAATTTGATATATGTTAAACAGTTTAATCGTTTAAATCATGTGTATTTTTAATTAGCTAGTGATTAAAATGTATATTAATTATTATTATGTTAATTAATTAAAAATCAATTCGATTAGAATCGTCATAATAATCATATTAATCGGTTTATTTTAATACAATACTAACCACTAAAAAAAATAGACAAGAATTACAGATCATATAAAATCATAATAATTAAATTTTTCGAGATTCCTAAAGTTTTAAATTAGTTTTGATTGATTGATTGATTTATCGATAATAACTGCATTGGATTAATTCGATGTCTCCACTTATTTTAGAAGTAAAAACTTAGCACCATTTTAAGGTCGTCCCAAAAGTAACTATTGACTTTCGCTAGAAGTTATTGAGTTGCATGAGAAAATTAGAAACAGCACCTTCATTTGCAAACCATTGAAGAAATTCAAACGTTTTACAGAGTGAAATTAATGTTTAAAGATTAGTTTCCTAAAGAAACGATATCATATCGATCGGTTTTTTTTAAAAATTTCCATTAAAACTATCCAAATTTATGATTACATGTATCCTCAAGATGCTGTAAGTTTGACACGATTAGTCGAGAATAAAATGATCAAAGTTCGATATTTCCATTGGAAAGAAGATCTGATTACTTATGAACTTTTCTTAATTATAGCTAGTATATATTTTATACAACCATGATATAATTATTTTAAAAAAATACTAATGTTTTTACAAACATTTAAATAGGTGCCCTGAAATTTATTTGTTCTAAACATATATTTGAGTTATGACACCTATATTAATTATTAGATTATAAGTCGAAAATATAGCGACGATTTGACTTACTTGATTATAATAAGACTAGTTGATAGCTTAGTTGAAAGGTCTGTTGTTTAGTATTAAGCAAGTAGACTGAGTTCTTCCTGCCCCAGCCGTGAATTTTTTCAATTAAATTATAGACTTATAAAAAATTTTAAAACTTCACAAAAAAAATTCAAGCATAGTACTTCTTTTGTAACAAATATAAATTTAACTATGTTTCCATAATTTATGTTTAATAGCAATCATATTTTTTCTCTCAGTGTGTTTAAATCTGCACCAAGAGCAGGAAAATTTTCGTCATTATCACTATGTTATTTGGTATCAGAAGTCTCAAGAAAAACCACTATTATTTCATGTTCACTAAGAATTCATCATTCATTTCTTGATTCCAGAACATAGCTCATCTATTTTTCGTGAACTAAATTAGAACTATATTTGGAGTCGAATAATTTGGATGATTATGATGTTTTTCAATGATACATATTCCAAAGAATTACCAACTTCGTTTGATAAGAAGAATTTAGAGTTAATTCCTTCTTGAAATGCTTCGCCTTTCAATCTCAAAAATGTACACCAAAAGAAATTCCACCAGCGTCCACAAATATTCCAAAATTCGAAAAATGTCCGAGGAAACTGGACAAAATTTAATTTAAAAAATGTTGTGTACAAGAAAGTCTAAGAAATTATGTTGTAATGGAAGAAATTTACCAATACCCAACAATTTATTATTTCCAATGAAATGCATATGAAATTTCGTTATGCACTTTTAACTAAAAATTAGATATTTCATATTTTCATTAATAAATTAATGAAATTTATTCTTCAAAAAATTTTACAATAAAAGAAAAAATTATTAAAGTGTAAAAATTCATCAAATTTTTTTTACATAATTTTTCATTTACTTTCACTTAAAATTAAATGAATTTTGAAAACACACAAAATTCTCAGAAAAGTCATCTTCAAAACGATTTTTCTTGTTTTTCATTTATGAAAAATGTCTCCCCAAAAACGAAAGAAAAAAATAAACAATTTTTTTAATCAAATAAATGGAAAAAGAAATTACCATGAAAGAAAATTTTTTAATTACAACGTTCGATGATTGAGTTAATTTTTTTTTTCTTTTTTAAAGATTTATGAAAGAAAAAAACCTGCGTAAAGAAAAATTTCTTTGCTATTAGAACCGTGACCAACAAGCAAACTTAAAAAGTTTGTAATTTTTCTTAATATTAGTTATTTTTGTTTTTAAATTTCAAAAAAAAAAAAAATGAACACCGTTTGAAATTATTGTTTTTCAAAATGCCGTAATTCGTATTTGATTTGTTCACCGTAAAAAAAATTTATTATTTAATTAATAAAATTAGTGCATGCAATATCAATATTAAAGAATTTTTTGGATTTTGTTTCAATAGAATAGCTTTTTTCTTTTTTTTTAAATATTCGGGATTTAAGTGAAAGTGAAAAATCTTTCTTTACAACACAAACATTTAGTTCTTCCTAGAGTTTTGTATCTTAAAAAAAAACTTGCATGGATAAAATCTAACAAGATACTTCATTAAAGATAATGACGAGATTTTCAGAAATTTAGCAACTTAATATATCTTCAAAACGGCTAAAAAGAGTTCGTTTTTTAATAACTCATTATTTCAAATTTATTGGACGAGCCAAAAATGTCATTGCTTTTTTTTTCATTAGAAACAAAAACTTTATTAAACGATATATATTGTCCATTTTAATTTACGAACTTGTGACATTTTCTTGTCGGGGCTATTATCTCCTTATTGAGAAGCTTTTAGGTTTTCTGGGCGATAACACGAAACAAGTCATTTTCACATACTTCTTTTGAACACCAATTTACACCATTGTAGATGCTGAAACAAACGGTAGTCTTATAGTGAAAGCTCAGGACTATATGGTGGATATATCAAAACTTCTTAGCCAAGCTATCTTAACGAGTAACAAAACTTGTATGCCGTTATCATGATGAGGCGTAACACTTTGGTGATTCATCAATTCTGAACGCTTTTTCATGCTTTTCAACACTCTATTTCGACATGTTAAGATCTCGAGAAATCTATCTAGATTTGATCAGCTAACATAAGGATTAATTTCAACAAATATTGTCTAATTCGTCGAAGAAATTTTGAAGTCATTAAGTATTTCTTCTACAGACCGTAAAATTTCTTCTATTTTCAAAAACTTAAATCAAAGACAATAGGTAATTAGTAATTCGGAAAGGTAATTAGACTATTTTAAATATCTACACTTTATAGAGATTAATTTTTCCCGAGACAAAATGATTTCATTTTCAAAATTTTGTCGATTAAAAACGTTTCATAATGTACTTGTCCATTCATTGGGAATATTTTTTTTATTCATTAATATAAATTGAGCAATTAAAATTAATAAAAAAAAAAAAACAATCTAATTAAAATTATTGCTGAGCTTTATATTTAAGCTTATTGAACAATTCTTAGTAATAAAAAAATTAGACCGTTTTTCTCATCTTTGAAAAATACATATTAGTAGAAGGTACTCAATAGATATGGTAGACATTATAAACACCATGGATTTTTCTAATATCTTTCTCGTCATGGTATTTTGCGCAGTTCCACCACGTGGTTACCAAAGATAAAAGACTATACACGTTAAATGAAGTAAACGTTAAAAAGTGGATAATCTTCTTCAATTTAATGGAAAAAAAAAGTACGTTCACAATATTGCATTTCCACAATTTTCAATTTTATTTTATGTGTTCATCTCGGAGCAAGCAGCAGGTTTAAATTTTGTTCGATGTGGATTTTCATCTATAATATCAATAAATATAGTGATTTTTCTTTTAAATTATTAAAGTTTAAAACTAAATAAAATTGATTCTAAGAAAAAGTGAAATAGTAAAATTTAATTAAAGTGATATTTAAAGAAGTTTTTTGAAATGAATTAAATTATTTGAAAATATAATAAAATAATTTAAATTCAATTAAAATTTGTGATTAATATCGAACATCTATATTTGGTAGATTAAACGAAAAAAAAAATCTTTAACAACAACAAAAAAAGAGAATTTATTAAGAACATTTATTTTAATTTGTGAATAGTATTATTAACAAGACGTTAATGTGATCATAGCGTGATTAACTAGCATTTAAAGTAATCTCGGCATGTTTTAGATTATTGCTATAAATTTACATGATGTGCTAAAAACCAAAAAAGAAAATATAAGAAAAATCTGAATAAAATTCATTCAAATAATTTCACAATAAATCAGTTCATAAAAATAACACAAAAAGATAATCCTAATTTATTTTTATATAATTAAACTGTTTTAAAAATAAATTTCTATTTGATTGATTCAATTTTAACATGTTTTAAAAAATGAAATTGGAAATCATTAAAATTGAATTGAAGAAATAATTAAAAATTTAAAACATAAAATGTGTTAATCATTATTCTATTTTGCGACTTATGTAGCTTTTGGCCCAGCTTCATTCGCGTTTTTACCTAGCTAGAATACAAAAGTGAATTTCAGATGCAATTGCTTTGTTTGGATTCGATACACCGGTTTACCTGTTTACCTATAATTGAGGGTCTTTTTTGTAGTGCAGATATTGTTACAGTTTAGATGACTTTGCATATGTTGTCATTATGCAGAAATTGGACAAAATTGCATAAAATATTGCTATATATTCGACCTGAAAGCACATAGAAATTCTATGCCGTATTTTGCATACATTTTGGAATTTGAATAAATTTTAGAACAGATAACGTTTCTGCATATTTTCTCATTCGGCATATGTAATGCGCATAGTGCTGAAAACGGTGTTGATTTTAAGACTACTGCTGCTAAGCACTCTGATGAGGTACCAAGCAAGCATTTGATCAGATTTCTAGAGTCCTTCATATTGCATTTATTGCTCAAAATCGTTTCAGAAGTTTTTCAGTTTACCGGTGGAGTAGAATCGTGTACGTTAATTGATTTGGACAAAATCTTTTTTGAATCAATTTAGTATTAATCGACTTAAACGGTTCTACTTCTGATTTTCATACCTCACCCACAATTGATGTCACACAAATGTGATATAAGAAGTTTCTCCAAAGAATCGTGTATGTAAATTGATTTAGATTAGACCAGGCATGTCAAACTCATATAACATTACGGGCCACATGATCTATTTTGTATTAAGTTGGGGGCCGCATGTTTTCAGTGTTCAAAAAATAATAAAATACGATTTTTAGAATGATTAAAAACACTTTTATTTTAATGATCTCAACTTTTTCATTTTGTACTTTTTCAACGACGATCCAAACTAAACTGGCTGAATCAAGATCGTTGTCAGCGTTTTTTTTACATTAACTATCTTTGTTAACTCTGATAGCCATCCTACAATCATGGCTAAGTGTACGGCCACATAGGTTCTGCGCTTTCCACGCGGAGTGAGATAAATATTAACGTGGTGAGAGGAAAGAAAACGGTGAGCGAAAAGTTTCCACATCGGATATCACTCTTGTCGTTGAACACATTTACATTTTCGCTAGTTTGTCAGTTAATTCACAAATACAAATACAAATTTCTTTACAATTGAAAAAATTCAAACTTTCCACCTTCAAGTGTCAAAGCTTGATATTTAAAAATTTTCAAATCTCGGCAGGCCGCAATTTATGAATTGGCGGGCCACATGCGGCCCGCGGGCCGCGTGTTTGACATGCCTGGATTAGACTAATTCATATCAAATAATTACAAGATAAAAAGAGCTTTTTATATACCACGTTTTTAAATTTTCTGTTGAATCATATAAACTTGACAATTATATGTATTAATAAATACGTTCTTAAAGAAATTTTTTTCCAAACTAACTTTCCATACCAAAGAAAATTTACTGAAAATCAATTCAATTTTGCTTAAAGATGGCTAAAAGTATTAAAAGAATGCATTGTCATCGTGTTCTGAGCTATTCTAAAAGTTTCAAATGTCTAGCTTGTCGGAAAGTTAGTTAAAAATCGATTGAAAGATTTGTACTGGACAAACAAATAAGAAAGCAAGTTAATAAAAACGTGGTAAAAATCACAGGAACGACTATCTTTTTTGAATCAATTTAGTATTAATCAACTTAAACGGTTCTACTTCTGATTTTCATATCTCACCTAAAACTGATGTCACACAAATGTGTGATATAAGAACTTTCTCCAAAGAAAAACTTTAGGTTTACAGTCGAGTTATTTGATAATATCATATTTATGTTATTTATATACATTTTATAGTGATGGGTTTTTGGCAAAATAAAAATTTTGTGTACTTTCATGATTCAAGTACATATTTTTTTCTTTTCTTAACTTTGGCCCTGGAAATGTGTAAATGGAAGTTTTTCATAAAAGAAAATTTTTACTAGACTAATTAAAATGGATTAAAATTTTCCAGAAAAAGAAGCATATTTGAAAAAGAAAACCCAGAATTTGTATAATATTAAATATTAAAATATTAATAACCTTCGAATTTCATTAAAAAAACAAAAAGAACAAAATTGGGTGTGTAATATTTTTAATGAAATTCAAATTAAGAAAAATATTACATATACGGATAATTAGGCCAACACCTTGTTTCTTATAAAGTCTTATATATGTAGTCTTTTTAATAAGTTTTAATAATATGCCAAAACATAATAAATTAAGTTTAAAAATTTCAACTTATGTAATTATGTTGACATTTTTTATGTTCAAAATTAATTCGAATTGCTTTTAAAAAAATAGAATTAACGACAGAAACAAGAAATTGTTATTACCACATTAAAGACGGCACCCAATTCAGTGGGTGCAAAAATGATGAAATTTCATGAATTTATTATGATTCAAATTGAAAATTATAAAAGAAAAATTATTATATACCTACAGAAAATATATACCTGACCGGGGTAAGGTATCTTAAGATTATAAACTTTGACACAAGTTGTTCCATCAGTGATTTCTTTTTTCTTCAAATCTTTGTAAGATAAATATAATTTTTAGGTATTTATCATTGCGGGATCCAAGCAAGACATTTGTAAATGGTGTCAATATCATTTTCATTTATTTGCGAAAAGCTATCCCGCGTTAGGGCTCACTAGTACCAGAATATTTGAACCAGCTAGATTGCAGAAAAAAGCCATAATATCTTCAACTGAAATACTTCGAAGAATCCAGTTAAATTCAATCCAAAGAGCAGTTAACCACATAATATTCATTTAATCTCAAAATTTTAGTATTTTATAAGAACACAATTTTCACATTTATCATACGAACCATTGATCATAATATTTTTGTTAGAGATTATACTGTATCTCTTCTCCTTGCACAGGATTAGTTAATCTGATCGATAGACAGATCAGCACACAGACAAATATCGAAAAATTAATCAGAGATTAAACATGGCAAACAAAGAAATGTATAGAAATTTAAAATTAAATATTTTTAACCAAATTTCCTTCTTGATTAAAGTATAATAAAATTCAAGTAAAATACTCCCTTTTATATATTTTTCCAGTAAAGCAAACATCGAAAACCAATTGGCCAGAAAGAAACAAGAAAATAAGTAAATTATAATTTAAACAACTAAAAATGACGATGTACTATCAACCGTACTATTTGTAACGTCGCGGTACTGGCCTATAAGTTAAATAAAAACAATGTCCAGGCCTGCAAGTAAACAAAATTTATATCATAAAACAATTCAACAGGAAAAGTGCATTGTACCTAATAGAAATTCACTTTTTGTGAAATATATTTTGAATACATAATACAGTTGATTATTATACTGATGTTCGAATTTTCCATATGCAAATTTATGCACATGGGAAATCACTGTAAATCGATAAACTATTACAAACAAACAATATCATGGCTGGACGTCGTCGCCGGTTGACAAAAATTCCTTCAATTGCCGGCCGGTAAGTTTGTATAAATATTTCAAGCAGTTTTTAATTTAAAATCTCTTCTGTTTTTCTTGTATATTAGAAAAATTTTAATTTCTGATTAATATAATAGAAAATATAGGTCTTTGTAGTCAGTTTTATAGTGCTTTCATTGTTGGTAATTTACTTCTATTTTTTTTTTAGATTCGTTTAAGAAAACAACTGACAACATAATAATTTCTATAAATATAAATAATAAAAATTCTGGCGTATAATGAGAAAAACGCCTCCATCAACAATCCCAGTACGTTACTACGATTATCAAGGAAAAATGTCACCATCATCGATACATGCTTATGAAAATCAATCTTCCAGTTTGTTTGGTGATCCGGTTCCTCCGCCACAAGAGGATTTTCTTGAAAATATTGATAGTCATTTATATGGTAGTTTCAGACGTAATTCTATACGAGATTATAGCCTAATAGATGAATTTCCAAAACCAAATTCATTTATACAATCGACAGAAAATTTGGCTGGTCGTAGAATACGTGCTACATCTAGTATTATAAAACAACGAACAGAACATCAAAATGGCACTCATCGAACATATTCAGGTGGGGGACAAACACGAATATTGTCAGACACATATGGATCACCAATCAATGGAAATCTTAGCCCAAGCATTCTTGCCTTGTCATACAATATCAGAATGAGAAGAGCAAGTAATCAACCTGAAAGAATATTAAGCGGTAACGTGCTTAGCCCAGAGATCAATGTAATTCCAGGAAGTGCAGATTCTGGAATAAGAATTCTTCCACAAAATACTACAAGTCCAAATTTTGTAGTTTCAAATGATATTAAGGAACCTGAAGATGCAACTAGCTATCATGATAGATATCAAGAATATGAATTGTGGACTAATAGCAGCAGAAGAAGATTATCAGATGTATCAGACAATTTTCCAACAAATTTTCCAAATTTTAGGTAAAAGCTAGCATGTTATTTATTTTTATGTTCTATTATTTAATTATGTATTTTTTGTAGGGATCAATTTGAGGTGGAAAATCAAACAAACGGTACAATTCCAAATGAACCTGGACGTTACTATCGCCAATTATCTAATGAATCATATTCAAGCAGTGAATGGTTTAAGCCAAGTCACCAAGAATATCAAGAATTTAGTAGAATACCTCGTCTTCGACCTAGTTCTAAAAATGTGATGTCGATAAATCAGCCACAATTTGAACAAAGTTCTCCATTAGCTTTAATTCAAGATTCCAATGCGTCTAGCAGTAGCGATGACAAAGTATTTCCGGAATTTCAAAGTCAACCTAGGCCTCTTCCGATTGTTCAAGGCATTCATTCAAAAAATGTCCTATCACCACAACCAACTGGTCTTCCACCGTCCGGAGCTTCAGCCAAACGTGATATTTCGACTGGAATTCCAACAAACGCTATTTCAACTGGATCGGATTTTAGGTATAAAATGTGCGAATTTTCAATTGATTACAGAAAAAAATTCATATTTATTCATATTATTTTTGTAGAGTGACTCCTCCTAGACCACATAAAAATCAATCGTTTACGATCATAGCTGAAAGATCACCACAATCATCAAGACCACAAAGTCCGAGTCATGTTCCATCATTCTTGGGACGAGGATTTAAAGAACCAACAAAATCGCCATCACCATCACCATCATCTTTGCTTCAAGAACCACAAGTCCAATCTGCTTCTCGTCTTCGCTTACCATCAATTTCAAATAATAACAGCAACATGAATACCTCGGACGATTCACCACGTCCATCAGTTCAGTTTAATATGTCTTCCTTTCCCGGACGAGGAAGTCCAATTGTTAGTCAGCCAACTCCAAAAGGAATACTTCAACACACACAGTTATCAACCCAAAATACAACACAAAAGACAAGAGAGAAAGTTCGAAGTTTTGAAGCCTTACCACGAATAACGGGGCCAGGTTCTGGTCCTGTGCCTCGTCCTACTCCAAAAAGACTTAACAAATCGGCTTTGGATTTGTATACAGCTAAAGATCCTGAACCACCTAGACCTTTTGTAAATCCCAATCCTACGAGTCATCAGCGAGGTCTGTTACGTGTGGTAAATAGTGCTGATAGTTCCCCATCTAGAATTCCTATAAGAAGAAGTGGTTCAATTAGTATGGATGATTTAAGTATGAAAAGAAGACCGTCTCTTTCACCAATCAGAAAACAAAAACGAACATGTTCAGTATCACCAGAGAGAAGAAGTTCTAGTCAAACTGAACCGCGAAGTTCTATAGCATCAGATCGAAGAAGTTCTAATATGAGTTCTATTACGACTTCCGATTTTAGTTATCGCCGATACCCAATACGAAATAGAAAATCTAATTTACAACCAAGTGTTCCACCAGCTCGAAGTAAAAAACCTCCAATAAGATCTCCAAGGAAAGTAGCCAAACCAACTTCATTATCTCCGATTATAGGAACACCAAATAAAGAAGGACCAAGTTCAGAGGAGATTGAAAACTTATTCCTAAATGATGATCGAAAATCGCCAGAGAAAATTTCACCGCGTGTTGGACCAAGTGTACCTTCAGCACCGAATTCAAGAGTTCCTTCAAGAGCAAATTCACGCCCACCATCTGTTGCAAATTCAAGAACCAACTCTCCATCGAAAGAACTTCTTTCTCGACCTAATTCTCGTGCGGGTTCGCGGCCAACATCAAGAGCAAGTTTAAATCAAGGTTCACGGGCGCCATCGAGAGCTACATCTAGAACACAGTCTCGTCAAAGTAATGGGAGCGCGAATAAAAGTAAAAGTTTAAGTCCTGACAAGAATAGAAAAGTAGATAGTCGAAGTTCAAGTCCCAAAAAGACAAGAAGAAAATCCATAAGTCCTCCAAAGCCTCCTGTACGATCACGAAGTGTTAGTCGAAATAAGACCAGTGAAAAACCCAAACCGAAAGCAAATTCCAGAAAATCATCTCCATCTAAATCAACAACGACAAAATCGACATTACATAAGGAACCTGCAAGTGCCAAAAAAAATTCTACAACTCTAAAAAAGCCTGAGTCAAGTGTGAAACGAACACCATCAAATTTGCGGAAAGAATCAAATTTGAAAAAAGAAAATAGTAATCTTAAGCGAACAACTTCTAATCTTAAAAGAGAAACTACGAATTTAAAGCGTGAAACATCCACCCTAAAGAAGGAGTCGTCAAATTTAAAACGACAACCTTCCAACATAAAAAAGGAACCATCAGGTTTGAAGCGTGAACAATCAAGTTTAAAGAAGCCTTCAACTGTAAAAAAGGAGCAGTCAAATATAAAACAAGGAGGAAAACTAAAACGTGAACCTTCTAATTTGATGAAAAAACGGACAGATAGCAATTTGAGTAAGAAACTGGAAAAAAAAGGTAGTTTTAAGAATGAAAAAAAGGGAACCACAACAGGGGTGGCCGATGTTACTGTTGCCGATGGTACACAAGAGAAGCAAGAGATAAATGATACAGACGCAGCAGCTTCGAAAAGTAATACTGTAGAAGACGAATTGACTGAAACTCATGATACAGGTAAATTAATTCCATTAACTAAAGCCAATGTAGTTTCAATGACAACGGCCGCAATTACAGCTCAGCCGGTTCATATCACAACAGCCGTAACGAATCATTTAGCGAGTCAACTTACCAAAACGAACAGTAGTGGTCAAATAGATACAAGTGAGATGACTGTAGAGGATGTTAATGCCGCAATTTTAGAAAAATCACAAAAAACACTTGAAACAATCCAAAAAACTGTTACTGAAGCCACCGAAGAAATTCATAAAAAAATCCATGAAAATTTGACTGATCTAAAAACGCTTGAAACTGATATTGGAAAAATGAACGAAGATTTAGTACATACTCCAGCACCATTTGAAAAATCCGATAGTTTAGAAACAATTATTGAAAATACAAAAGGAAAATCGAGTGGAGATGCATCATCAATGATACAACAAACGGTCACCACCAACTCAGGAGGGAATCAACCATCCAAATCACCATTACCACCATCACAACCAATCGAGGCTGAAGTTTCTGTGATAAATCCAAAAAAATTAGGAACAGAAAATCTTCTTCAGCCAAATACTAATCATAATAATAATAATAATAGCAGTAGTAGTGGTGATGGTAATCATAGTTCGATGAATTCAGGGAAAACTACAAACGTGGATAAAATTGGTGAGGATATGATGGAAAGGGTTAGTGAACGTGCTATTTCAGTCTTGCCAGATGTAGAATGTGAAAGTGCAAATTTCCAGAGTTACGATAAAGATGACGGTGACGTTAACGATGGTAACAAAATGGTTTCAGCAAATCACGAGATTGTTGGTACAACTAAAGGTGATTTACATCCGGGTGGACAACTGACCAATGAATCTCGAAATAATCAAGATGAAGACGGTAAGAAAGGGTAAGTTCAAACATTTTTATTTAAATCAAATCATATAATCTGTTGGAAGTAGAACGTTTGTAAAATTGTTACTATATATTGGTATTTGAATTGGGGTAAGATTTTCGCGTTGAAGAATGTATATAGAATAATAACTTCAACCACTTATAAGGCTAATGTCCATAAGGCATACAGTGTGGTTTTTTTTTTCTTATACTTATAATAAGAAGGACGTTATACTTAGACCTCGATAAAATGTATAATATTGGGTTTTTTTTCTTCTTCTACATTCTCATATCCAGTTTGGTCATGTTTCGGTTTTATTCCGGCATTTATTTTCTTCAATTGGGTCACGCGAAATTTCATAAATTAGTTTTTTTTCTTTTCATAGAATTTTAGGTACTTTACTTTAAGAAAGTAATTAAAAGAAGAACTAAAAGGGCTTAGTACCCGGTAGTTTAGTTCTACAATAAAAATGTGGTATATATTAATCGAAATTAATGATTTTTTTTAGATATTGAAAACTTTCACAAATATTGCAGATTATGTCACTTCATAATCATTTAGCAAGAAAAGAGTTATTTTAAATATAATTATGAATATTTTAAGTAAAGGCCAATGTCATGTGTAATCACTTAGCGTGTATTATAAAGTAATAACTCTATGGTCAATAATTTTTAAGACATCCCAATTTAAAAGAGGTTAGTTACTTCAAAATATAGTAATTTCCATTTTTTATAGGATGAAAAGGTAGCATAATTATTTTATTTTTATTGAAAAGAATATACTCGTAAAAAAGAAACTTTTTTATAATTTTTCACCTTAAAAAATAGTTATTGGTTCTTTTTTAAGTAAAGAAAACAATTAATTTGATTTAGGACTATTTCACACATCCTTTTTGTGGTTCATATTTTTTATGAGCCGATTTAGTAAAAAAATTTCTTCTAGATATTATTTCAAAATCACGGTAATTAAGTTTCCGTAAAGTTTTTATCTTTATTTTTGGAATTTTTTGACTAATAAAGAAAAGAGGAATAAAAATTATAATAATTTTGTAGAAAAATTAGCATAATAAATCTTTTTCGATAGCATACTTGTATTGAGTACAGAAAAATGTATATTAAAAAATCCACTAATCGCTTATCCCCATCAAGGGTGAAATGATGGTACTTTCTAAATACTAAACATATTAGAAAATGGAGGTTGTGCTTATATAGAAAATTATAATACAGTCTTTGCAGACCAAAATCACCCATTCACAAACAAAATTTACCCTTCTGTAAACCAAATTTAACTTTTGCAAATCAAATTCAACTTTTGCATATTAAATTAATCCGTTGCAACTTAAATATAGTAATAATAATAATCAGATGTAAATATGTTGTTAATAAATTCAAAATTTAATACTATACCGGGTCCAGTAAATAAAGTGGCCGGATTTAAAAACGCTGTAATTTTTTTGTTTATTGATCGGTTTTATTAAAATTTATGGAAATGATAGTTTATAATACATAGTTAATTTTACAATTATTCGAATGGTATGTAACCGCCTTTTGACTTAACCACCAGCTTCAATCTCTTTTAAAACGATGCACACGATGCTCGTACGATGTCTTGGCTTAAATCAAGGGTGTCCAAACTTTTTGTTTCCCTGGGCCACATTGGAAGAAGACATGGTGTTTTCGGCCACAAGTATATTACTAT
Organism: Xylophagus ater; assembly: GCA_963422695.1. Lineage (NCBI taxonomy): Eukaryota > Metazoa > Arthropoda > Insecta > Diptera > Xylophagidae > Xylophagus > Xylophagus ater. The sequence continues at coordinate 60,785,340 of OY730478.1, read as the reverse complement.
GTATAAATCCATACCATAAAATTAATGTGATATTTGGCATTGAAGTTGAGAACCTAAAGCGTCAATATCTGGTTCGATTGACGTGGTTGCAATTCTCAGGCAGTTCTCAAGGTGTTCATCCAACATATTGGTTCTAATTTTACACTTAGTATGTTTCATTCTTCACTTAAGTCGTCAGGTAATAAACAACACAACAGTCTAGCTGAGAGAGCAACGCAAACAGAAAGAAAATTTAGTACAGAACGAAATTCCTCAAATGGAATAATCCAACAGATTCAGATCTGGTGGATACGATGGCCACTTTTGTGTCGAAATAAACTTCGGAACGCGTCTTTTCACCAACAAATAATTTCTATTACTGACAGACAATATGTCAAACAATATTTATATCAAATTTTAGTATATTGCAATATGTGCGTTTTTTTTGACAGCAATTTGAATTAGACACTTCAATTGCCGGACCCGGTAGTAATTCTTATAACCTAATTTGTATTCGGCGGTGCTAATTTGTTGGCAGAACTTCACTTTCCCTTATACATTTACAATTAATTTTAGGGTTTCAATATATTTAAAATTTAAACAAAAATTACATATCGGATTAATTTAGTTCGCAAGAGCTAAATTTAGATAGTATAACTTGAATTTAGTTTGAAACAATTGAATTTGGTTTACAAAAGTTAAATTTGATTTCTAAAAGTCAACTGAGTTTACAAAATTTGGTTTGATTTTAAGTTTTAACGTGCAAATAATGTAATATAGATTTTTCTTCTTTATACAAAAAAGAACCAATAATTCCAATCAATATTACTTCCATCCATGATATTTATTTTACATTTTCTTTTATTAGTACTACGGATGAATCAAAATTTCAATAAAAATGAAAAAAACCCAATAAAAAAGTACTCCTACAACTTTTGACCTACCTATGGTACAATATTTGAAAGAAATATTTTTGGATGAGGTTGAAATACAATCCATTAGAATCTCGATATGTATATATTCCCCAAAAACAATACAAAATTATTCGATAAAATCCTTGTCAAATGGGGTAGATTTTATGTCAAGGATTGAAAATTATATATTTTGAGTTTTAAACAAAATTTGTATGTTTTTTTTAAAAATAAAATAACGTCAAAAATTTGGCCATTTAAAAATATCGGACATCCCTGACCCGAAAATATCAATTATTATTATTTGTATGTTTTCAAAAAGGAAAAAAAAAATTCATTCTTTTAGGTAGAAAAGAAAAAGCAAATATTCATTCATGTGTGCCACAAAATTTGTAGCCGTTAAAATACAAAATAAAACTGATTTCCTCAAACCACTTCAAGAAAAATCATATACTATACTCGGAAAATTTGTGTTGCTAAATAAAACAATATACATGCACGATCTTAAGGAAAAATGGAAAAGGACTATAGAGAAAGAGTTGGAGGTTTACAAAGCTTTCCTTTTTGTTCTTTTTCCTTTGACAACCGACCAACATTTAACTCGATTTCATTGTAATACTTTGAGAAAGTTTCTTATAACCTTTTTCAAAATGGTAGTTTCTTTTTGGATAAGAAATCCTGTTCAAGAAATTCGTTGTTTTATAGTATGTAGTTTATTTTCCTTTTTTTGTTTTGTTTTGTTAAACTTAACTGTGGGCTCAATCCACCCATTATTCATCCTTTTAAATTTTACAATGCGTCAATTTCACCATAAAGGAAATAGTATGAGATATTTCAGGGAGAAGGCGAAACGTATTATATTACTATAAAGGCGATTATTTCGAAATGAAATACTAGGTTTAAGGAGTACACCTGAAACAATATTAGTCGTGACTGGACATCGAAAGTGTAAACATATAAATTTTTTGTTTTTCGGATAATATAAGCAAAAAAATATTATTTTTTTTTTTAATAATTTGTAACGATTTAATTGCATTTAATTAATTAAACGTTTTATTAGTTTTACCAATGTGATTGTTCTTAAGAAAATATATTTGTTTTTAAAATTACTATAATTAAATTGAATTAGAATTGATTTCTTTTTAATAATTTTGTATTATATTTATTAAAAAAAATATGATTCAACAAAATGGTAAACGAAAAAATTCGGTGGTTTTTAATATCGATATTCAGAGCGATTTTCGTGAAACTGAAAAATATTTTTATAGGTAAAATAATTTAATTTAGAATTATGAAAATTACGAAAATTATGAAAATTTTTAAAAAAACGAAACAGAATCAGTCATTTTGACGCCATTTAATTACTTTTGGCAAAAAATACTTAGTAATTTTTTTTGTACTAATTAGTTATTATTTTCATAAATTTAACCTTGAATAGGTTTTTTAGACCTCCCATTCTTCTCACATACCTTCCGAAATATTATTTTCATAATTTTTCATATGCAATTTGGATTTCGCGTGTAATCCTATTAATTATTATCATTTATTATAAATGATGCCCAAAATTCTAATTAAAAAAGAAAATATCATTTTGGTATTTATAATTAGTTTTGCTAATTATTAATTAAGGGTTTTTAAGGATTATAATTCGACATACTCGCAGGATTTTAGAGTAAAACCGCTTAGTTTGGTTTAAGGATTTGAAAACATGTAAACATAAGATAAAAACAAATAATTTTGTACATAAATTCAGTTCTTAAATTTGGTATTTTAGTTAATTGTAGAGAATTTGAATTCGAAAACTAAGTACAGCTCAGTAAATTGGCTTAGTATGGCCCATATATGTGGATTTCGCTTTTAGCACAATTTATTCTTTATACAATAAAATCCAAAATTTCAAAGCATATCTGTTAATGTTAAAGAGGTACAACAGTATTAACCGAATAGCAAAATTCTAGATAAAGAAAGTCCTGTATGTCAAATAAGAAATCTTTAAAAAAAAAATGTTTTTAGCATCTTCTAAAATTAGATAAAAGTATAGTAAATAAATAATTGACTTAATCTACGTGAAACAGGATTTAACGATAGTCCTGTAACTTTAGAAACTTAGAGCATATTCTTAAACTTAAATTTTCAAATCATCTTCTATAGAAAGGTTATAGCGTCGAATAAGCAAACATTCTACTATAAACTACAATTCTGAACATATAAAATGTTTATATATTCAATTTCAATAAAATTAAAAAACAATTTGAAATAGACAAAAAAGGAATTCGACAAATATCCACGTAAGACGTCGGAAACAAAAAGGTACAATGATCAAACTATAATATTTTATATTCTTCAATTTCCATAACTTCAACGGTTTCCAAAAGTGCATAAAACAAATGTTTAAATAACACGAATATTATGCAAAAAGCCACTTGCACCTACATATGGTATGTATGGGCCTGTTTTTTGGTTTATTTAGTTGGCATTAAAATTATTGCTATAACTTCGCGACATATATGCTAATGAAATGAAGAAACTTACCAACAAAAACTTGAGCAAAATTTTTTAAACTATAAAATTTATGTTAATCCGCGGAGAAAAATTTTGTGACCATGCACTCGAATTGACCTAAATTTTATATATGGTATGACTGAGTTCGAAGAAAACAATTCCAATTAAGACATTAATCCGGAGTTCTTAAAGTGTTAGAAAAATGCATATTATAAAAATTTTAATAAACCAATTGAAATGCATTCTTTTTCTCATACCATTTCCATTTTTAATCTGCATTTTTTTTTACATTTAAACTTTTTCCCCAAGCTTTAATGTAAACTTGTCAATTTCGATTTTCTTGGAAGTAATTCTAATGGTCACGACATTATTTTTCTACATATTATTACTATTTTTTTTCTTATTAAATACAGAAATTCCAAGGAATTAGCGATGTTCTTACTCATATGTCTATTTTCTACACACTTCTTGCAATTTTCTTAAGATGTAATCCTTAAATGGAAACTTATTGGCGAAGAAAAGTTAGTTTCTTTTCTTTTTAAGTAACTAACGAAACTAATTTTTTTGAATTGGAACTTTGTGCACTTGTACAAGATTGATTTCTATGGTCAGGTCAATAAGAAAATTATTTTAAGAACTTAAATGCATATTGCAATTACTCCCTTTAATGCAGGTCAATGAAGTTTGCGTGCGAATAAAAAAGCCTTGTTTGATCATAGGTAAAGATATGTACTATAAATCAGTGGTGTTCAACCTTTTCGTATAATGAAATATAATTGAAAGAATTGAATTCTTATTATTGGTATTATATCAATTTATATAGGAGGATATTCCTTTTATTATAACTATCTTATACTTTTTACCTTATTTTTGAAAACGAATTTTACTATAAGTTATTACTTATTGTTAGGAAAAAGGTGTGAATCTATGGCCACACCTAAAATTCGACGAAACCATTAAATAATCATTAAGAATTATATAATTACGTCAAAAGAAATTATGAAGTACTTATTCTAATGGAGATTTATTACAAATGAAATAAATTATATTTCGAGATACTTAATTAAATTTTTCATTACGGTTTTTCTTTAAAACGAACTAAAATCGATTTATATTTTATTTTCATTTTACGTATCCGCATAACAACTCATACAGTTCTGATAGTCAAGAATATTTGGATGAAGAAAAACCAACCGGATGTTGTGGTAATTCAAAATGTAGTCGTTTATGTTCGAAAATTTGTATGCCATGTAGACGTTGTCAATGTTGTCGTCGAAAAGAACCAGAATCAGATACAAAATCAATTACAACTGTTCATGAAGTTGATGAAAAAGTTGGTTGCTGGAAACGTATGAAATGTTGTAAAGGTAAAAAGAAAGATATTGAAATTGATGAGAAGATGAAAGAAAAACATATGGAAACGATAAGTGAGGAACCGGAACGTCCAACTGATGCCGATGGTGATAACCTAAAGCAAAACAAATGTCGTTTATGTTTGAATAAATTCTTTTGTTGTCGTAAAACAAATAAAATTGAAACTACAACAACAGATTCTGGTGATGCTGAGGAAATACGAAAATGTTGTTTTTGTATTCCATGTAAACGTAAAAAGAAAGAAGTTCAGGCATGGCAAACGGAACGACGTGAAAGTATTATCAGTTCACCACCCCAAGTGTAATTTCAAGTTTTGCATAAAATTTTCAGAATTCAATACAATTTTAAACTTTTCAGTGGAAAATGCACCAGAATTATTGAGAAATTGAAATGTTGGAAGAAAAAGAAACCGGATAGTCGCAGAGCGAGTATGACTAGTAAAAAACAAAGCATTGCCCCCACTAATCCGCCAGAAGTAAATTTTAAATTAAATTACAATCTCGAAGATATATATTTGTCCATTATTTTTTTAGGATACAAGACCAAAACTTCATAATGATCTTGTCGACTACAATTCTAAAATGAAAGCTGCAATTCCTGTTATGCCACTTTGGTTAGCATGGTTCTGTATGATCTGCAATATTCTCGTTCCAGGATTTGGTAACTATAATAGTTTTCTTTCAATATCACTTTTTTATGAATAAATTTATATTTCAGGTACCGTACTTTCGGGATTTTTTTGTGTATGCTTCGGTATTCCACGATTTTCACAATACGACAGTGCCAGGGCACGTTTCGGTTCTCTTGTTGTAAATATTATCGTTGGTGCTTCACAATTATTTTGTGTGCTATTCTGTTTAGTTGGATGGGGTTGGTCAATTTGGTGGGGTACTATTATGTTGAAAACAGCACGTAAGAATTTAATTTATTACCGATCAAATTATATTATTGGTAATATTAATTGTATTTTATAGGTAAACTGAAGAAGATTAAACGTGTTGAAGAATTAGAATTGCAAGAGGAAGAACGGTAAGTTCAAAAATATTGGAAATATGAAAATAATGGGTCTGATTCGTTTTTAAACTGAAATATTGATCACGGAGCTATTATCATGCTCGTGTGCTTAAAATACTTGGCAGTATCGAAAATAGTACAAATATTGAGCACATAAATACTGCAGAGCAGGACAAATTACCTGATTCCACTATATATTTTTTCTACCTTATAAAATATTCCAAATCGATTAGAAGCATAAAAAATTCCTCAATAATTTGAAAATCGATTAAAATATTTATGTTTTCAGACAAGCTGCAAGAAATGCAGCAGCTGATGCAGCGGCCGCAGCTGAACAAGCTCTTACAGCTGCAAATATTGCAGCTAATCTTACTGCCAAAACACCTACTCATGTCACTGCTCCTGATGAAAGAGATGTCGAAGCTGGAACAAATTAATAATCTAAATTAAAATGAACAACATTTTCGACTTTATCATCTTGCTTTTACAACGATTCTAAATTACAAATTCTGCCTTGTTCTTATTTCTATCAAAATATTAAATCTATCTGAAATTCATTTTTGGTAGACCAAAAAAAAAATTAATAACATAATTACTAATTAAGAAAAAAGTGTAAATAAAATTTTAAAAGAGCGACAGTAATTAAAAATGTAATATAAAATACATATTAAAGGCCTTAAAATGCATTTTTTACATTTCATACACTCTAAAATTAATTAATATAGAAATTTTCTAAAAAAAAAATTAAAATTTAATTAATTAACTAATACTATTAGTAAATAATTTGAATAAATAAATCCATTGTTAATTATTATATAATATAAAAATATTTTTTTTTTTTTTTGTAGAAATTAGAATTAATTAATTAATTAATTTAAAATAAATTTTTACAGTTCGACCAAAATTATTAAAGAAAAGAGCCTAGAACATTTTTGTACGAAATAAAAACTATTATTTCTGGAAACTTTTTTTTGTAAAATAAAGAAAAAACAGAAAATTAAGAGAAAAAAAAAATTGTTAAAACATTTTAATTTAAAAAACAAAAAACTTCAATAAAACAGAATTTATTACAAATATATATCACAGGAGGTTTTGTTAAAACCAATTTAAAAAAGAAATATTGTATATTAAAACAAATGTTGAAAATAAAAGAAGTTTGATTTATTATTTTATCTATTTATCCCATACAAAGGGCCAGAACCCTTCTGTGGAATCAGACCACACATAATCCGAGAAATTTTAATGAAAGAAGAGGCGGCAGAAAGAACCAAACACTAGGAAATACAACCAGGACTAGGGCATGCAGGCCAAGGATCTCCTTGGGGAATACAACCTCCAGAGATTCAAAGCCTTTATCAGTATCAGCATCAATAAGAAGAATGTAAGAGTACTGATAGGAATACTAACACGACACTGCAGACTCAAAGCACATCTTTAAAAACTAGGACTTGAAAGAGATAGCACCAGCAGATTCTGCGATGGGAACGAATGAACCCCAATGCATATTATCTCCGATTGTGAGGCACTGCTCTGTAGGAGAAGGAAACATCTGGGGCATACTGCTTCTCTACAAGTGAGATACAATCTCTTAACCCACACCGGAGGAGGTGCTGTAGAATGGGAAGTTAACCCAACTATTGCTCTAAAGAAAAGGGGGTACAATAGATCTTAAAGGTCACAGTACAGGAACACCATAAAACCTAATCTAATCTTATCTATACCATACAATCGGTTTTTAAACAAATGGTCACGACTCCAAATGGGGGTTGCGAAGTGAAATGGGGTCGCGAAAATTAAAGTCAAACACTTAGATTTCCGTTTATATGTTATTTAACAAATGCACAATATTGTTACGTCGTTATTCGTTATAAATAATAACACTTTTTTTTCATATTTAATACCTGAGGTCGCGAAAAATCTAGTGATGAAAAAAAAGGTGTCGTGAATGAAAAAAGTTCAAGAACCGATGTCCTATACAGATGATTGTACAGATTTTATTATCCTGCTTTACAAGGGCCGCGACTGTGCAAAATACAAAACTTTTCAATAACACTTTTAATAGCGACTACTGTTGCCGACCGGATTCTTATTTGATCGTATAGCAGTTAAACCCGAAATCAAAGTTTTAATAGTTTTTTATTTAACACCAATTCGAATAATTTTATATTAAAATCGATAATGTTTGATATTAAATTAAATTAACTTTAAAATATCTAAAATTAGATATATTACAATATTTTTGTTCTAAATTTTTATTTTAATACCTTTCGATCACAATTCAGATTTTAGTACAATATTCATCAGGAATGAAATTAAATCAAATATTCATTTTTTTTTAATAATATTAAATTTGATTTCATTCCTGATGGCTATGCAGGTGATCAAAGAATGAAGTTTCGGTGTGATTTGTTATTTGAAATTCTCTTTTTTTTCTCTCTAAAATTTCCTGACAGCTAGGTTACTAGGTTTTAAATTTTCAATTTTCAACTACAGTGTGTCGTTAACAGACTACGTTAAGTTGATCATTCGTACATGAATGGGAATAGTACGTGTTTCTGATGAGCTGCACATGTACCAAAGATCTCATATATCTCAGAAAGATATCTTATTTAGGAGCAAAAATATTCTAAAAATGTCAGCTATGGGAACTATCGTTTGTTGGAAACGCTGAACCTTTGCCATGAGTAATAAAAAAAAAATTAGAAATTTATAAAAAAGCAAAAATACGTTTTATTAAGTGTTAATTTCAATGCAATTTAATGAAAAAAAAAACAATACAAATTATTTTTATTTTTTTGTTGTGGCCTTTTCGTCCTTCCCTTTGTCAGTCTTCTCATCCTTTTTTGCATCTTTATCATCTTTTTTACTTTCTTTATCTTTGATATCTTTGTTATCTTTATCTTTCTTATCTTTGCCTTCGTCTTTCTTACCTTCTTCAGCATCACGATTCGTTAATTTATTGTTAATCAAATTATGCAATGCAATTATTGAGCGAACCATTGATGCCAAATAAACGACCAACATTTGATCGTTGGTCTTCACATACATTGTATCAGTGAAATTCTCTGAAGTAATGTCCGGAAGCAAATTGAAAATATCCTGAAGTTGATAAACAATTTGATGATTAATTGGCAATTGTCCATTTCCGACCTTTAATAAATAATTTTTAATATCTTTTAATTGTGCATTTAATCCTTTAAGGCCATGAAGTTGATTTGTGATTTTTTGTGATAAACTTCCAACGGTCGTATCTTTAATGTCACGAAGTAAATGTTCAACACCGACTTCTTCAGCTTCTTCGGCACCAATTTCACTTGATACGTGTTCAAACGTTTTCGATGTTGGTGAACCGTCATCATGAACTTCTTCAACAGCTGTATAAGCTTCAGTTGGGAAACCCAAATCTTTTGGTTTCGCATCAATTATAACCAATACTGAATTTGGACAATAACGACGTACTAACTCATTAATTGCAATGTCGTTTTGATGTAATTTTGGACCTGTGTGATACCATCCAACAACACGTTCGCGGGCATTAACTTTTTTGAACATACCATACATATTCTCCAAATAGTCATGATCTAAGAACCAGACTGATTTTTCTTTGTCATCCTCGTCGAACGGAACTAATAATATACGTCATAAATAATTTATATTTGGATTGATGAAGACGAAAATTTCTTACCTGCAAAACTGTTCGACACATCTAGAACACCTTTCGACCGCCAACAACCCAAAAGAACTCCAACTACTCTTTTTTGGTTACCAATTTTTCCCATGCGATTAAAATGATCAACCACACTTAATAGAACAAGTGGGTGAACAACGACTTTATTAACGAGTACTTCGCCAGTAGGCATTTTTAATAAATTTTATTAAATGTTTTTAATTTAATTAAAATAAAGACGATTGAATTTATTGAAAACTTTCCAAATATATCAAGCCGATTACTTTCAAGAAAATGACAGGACACAATTTGATCAGCGTAATTTTAATGCTGCTAAGTTGGATGCAGTGATTTAAAATAAAAACTGGGAATCAGCATTAATACCAATAAATTCACAAAAATTTCCTTTTTTGGGTAAACCTAATTTAAGAGAAAAGTGTCATATTTTGCTGTCATTTTTAGTCATATTTGTTTGTTGAGTTTTAAGTGAAATTTTATTTTTTTTTTTTTTCAAAAATATTGTTTAAAAATAATTTTTAAATGGCATCAGACGTAAGAAATAAAGTACTAAAAAAAATTATAAGTTTATGTTTCGTTCCTTTTAGCCCTCAAACTTGGAAGAACGCCGTTTATGGATTGGAAATTTGGATACTCGAATGACTGAGTAAGTAGATTTATTGATTTTTAACAAATCTTCATAATTCATAATTAAAAAGTAGAAAATATGAATTTTATATTTCGATTAACTAATTGACTTATGTTCTTTTCTGTTATCGGTATCAACTATTGAAAATTGTGCAAAAATGCGGTCACATCGAAAAGTTTGATATGCTCTTCCATAAAAGCGGACCCCAAATGGGTCAACCTCGAGGATACGCGTTTATTACCTACCAAAATGTAATTATTCACTTAAATTGTGCAAAAAAAATTTACTTTTATATTATTTTTTGCAGACATCAGATGCCGCCTTAGCTTTACAAAAACTTAATGGAAAATTAGTAGGAAATAAACACGTAGTAATTCGTTTAGCAAAAAATATTAATTACGTAAGAACCGTTTTTTTTTTCAGAACTAAATAAAAAATGTAATAGTTATTTTTTTTTAGGATGAGCTGGAACGACCAAAACCAAAATTAGATATACCAGTTTTAGCGGCTGGATCTTCGAAAGATCAAAAAGTCAGTAAAGAAATAGCAATTCAAGCGATCGAAGCGCAATTAAAACTTTTAGAAAAGAATAAAGATGATTTCGAAATTAACAAAACGACAGCTGGAGAAGCACCATTAATACATAAATATCAATTCAATAAAAATGGTGAAACTAGTAAACCACCGCCGATTTCTCGACATCACTATTCAAAACACAGGCACACGAGTGGACCATATAACAAAAGCCAAAGACATAGACGATAAGTCTATTAGTAAATCTCATTATTTTCGACTATCGTATGAATCCATACGGCTTCGTTTTTTAACAAATGCACTGCGTGCATGCAACTCGTAGTACGTACTTAAGTTTAAAGATATTAATTTATTTTTTTTTCTATCAAATTGTACATTTAACATTTTTAAAGGAATTTTTCTTTTGTCTAACAAACATGTGTGTATATTTATGTAATAAAAACAGGATCAAAACAAAATTCCTTTTTTTTCTTTCATTTTAAATATAAGTAAAAATACAAAAGATATTTTATTTCTACAAATTAAATTAAGAAATTTTACTCATTTGCATATTTAAATTTACCTCGCATATGATCTGGAAGTTTTACAATTGCAGGACATGGTACTTGACCGGGAATTTCACAGATACAATGTTTTTCACAACCATAACCAAAATTTGCAGGATTATCTTTTTTCTCAGCCATTACAGCTTCTTTTTTTAAAACTTCCCTAAAAAAAAAAGAAAATAAAAACTTTATAAAATATTCATTTTAAATATTAAATAGATTATATACTCTGATTTGCCAACAACTGTTATCAAATGATTAAGAATTTGATCTCGATTCCGACTATCAATATCGATAAGCATTGGATCCATGTCTTCAAAATAGCATCGGATAAATGGAATTGGTGTCATATTTTTAAATGTAACTACCTGGACAGATGGATTTTTATATTGAATTTGTGGTAAATGCCAGAATACAAAATCTCTGAAATAAGTTTTATTAGGTAAATAATTTCTTTCTTTATTTTTATTTTGAATATTTCACCTTGCACCATCATGACGATCTCCGTAAGTATTGTAATTTACACTAAATATTTTTATACGTTCTGTAAAAACTAGTTTACCAGATTTAAGATAATCAATTGTTCTTCTTACTGGAGCTTTACCTTTCATAAAAGGCATTTTGAATTAATTTTATTTCAATATCAATCTGAACCAAAAAAAATTATCGATACTTTCTACTTAACCTCAAAATTTAGTCGACTTGATATTGACAATTAAGTTATACTAAAAATCTTCTAAACGATTATAGCGCTACTATTTGAAAAATTCAAAATCGATTCATATAAATTTAGACCGTTGAAAATATTTTGGATACGAAAAAAGAACACAATAAATTTTGCTATTAAAACGATCTAATATAAAAACAAATGAAATTTTATTTTGAATTTTTATTTTTACAAATTATTTTTAATAAATCTATCAATTAATGATAAACAAGCTTCAGGTTGATCAGTCGGTACCATATGGCCAGCATTTAATATAGTCGCATCAATAAAATTATCAGCTTTTGTAATATATCCTTTAAGTTTTCCATTCACATGAAATGGTTGGCGACGAGCTGTTTTATATTTATCAGCACCTTTCCATTTCATTCTTTGATAAGATGCTTCCGAAAGTGAATATGCAACAATAAAATCCCAATTACCACTATAATACATAATTCTCATGCCAGAATTTAAAAGACGTTCTGTCCAATGCATAGCTGTAGTCAAGAAATCTGGAATTAATTTTACATATACTATTCCAGGATCTGCAAATGGTTGATTTCCGACATGTAAACCGGTACGAATCTGTAAGAATATATTTTTAAAAATACATTTACTTTTATTTAATAGCTATTTTTTTTTTACATTTGGTAAATTTATGAAATCCAAATATACGTTAAAATCCATTGCTTCAGGTTGTTGAATATTGTATAAGTTACTATAATTACTATGCTTTGAAAAAGAATATAATGATGAATCCCAATACTAAAAACATAGAAATTGTAATTAAATTTGTTATTAAAAAAAAAATGTATTATACCGATTTAGCGTATTGTGTACCATAATAATTTCGAAATAGTGTCTCACTAACTTTCATTTCTTGATACCCTTGTAAACCTATAAGTCCCATTTGATAAGAAAAATCAGAATAATCGACCATATTATAAGGGTCTGAAAAAGCGTTCCCTAAAGCTAAGCCCTTAAATATTAAATTATTAAAATATAATATTTGATTTCGAATATAAGAATTTGATAAAATACTTGTAAATTAATTTTAAAATCATGTGAAATTTGATTTTGTTCATAAATTTCATTTCCAATAGCAGGAATATATTTTCCAGCAAATGATTCACCTGTTATGAAAAAATCATTTGCTTGTAAAAATGGAAACATCGTGAAAAATTGTTTTAATCCTTTATAAAGTTGTTTAGCAACCTGTGATATATTCGTACAATAACCATCAGGATCAGTAAAACTAAATCCAGTACCAACAGGATTATCAATAAAAAGTAATGAATAATTTTTATGCCATGAATATGGATTAGCTGCGGAATAATTTAAAACCGATTAAAATTCTGATACACACAAAAAAAAAACATTCACAAAAAAAAAATCATGTTTACCTCTAATCGATTTTGAATCTTCTTCATTGATAAAAAATGGTCCATTCTCTGTAAACAAACCGAATAATGAAGAGCTACCAGGACCACCTTGTAGCCATAAAACAACAGGTTTATTTTCATTCAGCCTTGTCATGTCATTGACTCTATCGTGTTTAACTAATTTTTTTAAGAATGGATGATCATAATCAGTATCCTCATCTTCTCCATCGTAATCATATTCATCCTCGTATAAATGTTCAGTACCTTCGGCAGGAAAGAACCAGAAGAACAAGTTTGAATTGTGCCTTTCATCCACAGTAAAATAACCTGGAATTTATTAATTCAAAACAATAAAAAAAAAAAACACAATATTTAATAAAATTTTACAATTATTAGTTTCTTATTTCTTTTAATACACAACACATTATAATAATCACATATCACTTTGCTCACCTGAATAGCCAGTTACATTTAAAAATAAATTTTTATCATTTTTTGCTAATCTTCTAGCTAGCATATCATCACCGGCCTCTAAATATGGTGTTAAAATTAAACGTTGATCATCTGCTGCAATGGTTTTATCTAGTACTTCCCATCTTGGTAAATTTAATGTTGTAAATAATTGTCCATTAATTTTGATAATACTAAAAACTATAATGAACCCAAAAATAGAGTGCAAGATCTTCATTCTGATTTTCTTGATATTAGCACTTCCACTGTAAGTCTTTGACTGAATCAAAACGAAGGCAATAATCGAAAAGCAAGGTGAAGTATAAACAAGTAATCTTTTGGACTCCTAAGCCAGTTTGATTAGCCGCAACAGGAGTTCTTTTTTTCTTTTTCTTTTATTTAATTTATTTTTTTTTCTTTTTTTTTTCTCTTAAGTCTTCTTTTACGATTGCGGGTTTTTTGCCCTTTTTTTTGTGCAAATCAAATTTAGTTTATTGGATTTCGCACTTTTTCTTTTGCTGAAACTTCTTTATCCGCAAGGCGTCCAGACCATTCTCATTCAATTTATTAACCACCGCTAATACTATATACATTTACACCTGTCTATTTATCTTTTTGATTTTTTTTTTATTTCTTGTGAAAGATAAATACAACTCCAATTTGATATGGTTTTGAATTTTGTTTGATTATGTGCTGGTTTTTTTTTTTAGGTTAAGATTTTGGCGTGGCGCCCAAATATCTTGATTTTATTATATCCCTAACTAGGGAAAAAGGTCATACGGATTTCGAAATTAAAGAAGCACAAAAAGATATGCGGTATCATTGTTTGTTTTTTTTTTAAAAAACTGGAGACATTATCGAATTGGATTTATTAGCACAAAAGAAAATATGTACTATAAATCATAGGTACTTGAAGATTTCAAAATACTATATCGAAAATGTTTACTTTTTGATGAAAGTTTTTTGATAAAACTTTTTAGGTAATTTCTTTTGAATCAAAATGTTTTCCTAAAAATCGTTAATTTTTTATTCGAATTCGTTTTATTTTGATGTCCAACCTTCAATAATATTATAAAACACTAATTTTGAATGATTTATTTAATAGAATTTCCCAATAGACGGTGATTAATTATATCGTGAAATAAAATTGATTAGAATAGATATCTTGCCGAAAATATAAAGAAAATATAAATTACAAATAGAACACGTCGTTATGGATTTATTACTTTCTCTATCTACAATGTATATAAAGTGTTCATAGATATGGGTTTTAATTTAAAGTTTAAAAAATTACTAAAATTTGTTCCTATTTACGAGTATACATATAAGCATTACGTTGCTCAGAACCTGATAACTCTGCACCACATACAAGATTGGTTAGTCGAAACGAACGACTCTCTGAATTCAGAGAGTTTGACTCGGAAATTTTGATGCATTGTAGACTTTATTTAGCATCATCAGGTTACCATTTTGTTTCGTGCTCTGAAGAATATCTTTACTTACAAACATTTTAATTAAAAAGAAACTCGTGAAAATGACTTGTCTCGGTTTATCGCCTAGGTTTATCTTCCAGGAAAATGGCAAAAGGTCATCGACCAAAAAGGAAGTTTGTGTTTCTTGTGAAAAATTCACCTTTCATTTATAGTACGCACAAAAAAAACGCGACTACTTTTTAACCCATCCAATAAAACTTCATTACTCTTTATGTAATTAACGTTATATATGTCTTTTAATCTTTATAAATTAATCATACAATGTCCAATTTGATAGCTAAAGTAGGATGCTGGCACATGTAATCTTTTCTATATAAATTGTTGAGAGGTTTGCAGAGCCGCAAAGCGCGCCTCGTTTTTAATAGTATTTGTAAAAAAGACTGTAAATACATAAAATTTTATATTACACAGAGTCCTTAAAACAAATACTATTAATAAGGTGGCGCTTACAGACGTGCCCAAATTAGAAGCTCTCATTATTGTAGGCTTTTTGATTCTGGTTAATCTGGATTCTGAGTGAATATACGACGAACAAATATTTGTATATATATAAGTACTTGCTACGTATAGAGTAAGTTGTTCTTACTATATTATCTTAACACTATCTTTTATGCTTAACTTAATTTTTTATCGTATTATTTTCCCGAAACCAACCAAACAAGAAATAAAATTAGACTATAAAATGTATTAAGATAAAATATTGTTTTATTATTCAGTTTTTATTAAAGCCAGTATGCAATTTTTGAATGCAATCCTAAAGAAAAAAAACCTCAAAAAATAAAGAATTAGATATTAAAAGTTATTGATCTCAAGCATTTTTTTTTTTTTTTATCAGAACCCAAACTTTTGCTTGAATAATGTTGTAATTATAAGCACGAAGAAAAAGATATCCATTAAAAAATTGCAATTCCCAAAAAACATCAAAAATCCAAAAAACTAACGAAAACAAGAGATTTTTCATCTTAATTTTTTTTTTTTTTTACCAAAATCAACAAAAATATTTTTAGATTAAAGACAAAAAAAATTTGATGTTGCGAATTCTTTTAAACCAGTTTAGTTTTTTTTTTTTCTCTTTTTCGACGGTTTTTTTGTGGATGCTGGAGAATTGACCTTCATTTCAATTCTTTTTCCTTCTCGTATCTTACCAAATCTTATCCAAATAAATTTTTCATGTTTTCGCAAAATCCGGTTTGATGATGTCACGGGAATTCCCTCTCATTCATATATAAAAAACGATTTCCATTCAAAAATTTTTACCGGCAGGATTTTTTTTTTTTTTTTAACTTTCCAAAAAGAAAAAAATAGTTTCAAGCTTTTGAAACTTGTTGCTTCTCTCTAAATCAAAAAAAAAAAAAAAACAAAAAGAAAAACAAGCTTTTTGACATGCGCTATCGAGATTTGTGGGAAGCCAAGAGATATTCAAGGAAAAAGGAAAATATAAAAATCGTAGAAGGAAAAAGACGTAGAAAATTTTTTCGTGAAAATTTCTTAGAAAATAGAAAATTAGAATATTCTATTTGATCAGATTTTAAATAAAGTTTTATTAAAAAAAATATTTTAAGTGTTTGTTAATTTAGGAAAAGTTAAAATATTGTTTTAGACAGATTTTTGTGGAAGATTTTATTGAAGCATATTAAAATATGCACCATATGAAAACAAATGATTATTTATCCAAGATTTGTTTTCGTCTGTCGCAGATTTTAATTTCAATATTAAATTAAAAGAAAATCAATGAAATTTTTAAGAAAAACTAGAATTTAATATTACTTAATTTTTTTTTTTTTGGTTCATAAAATATGTAAAAACGTGATAAAAAAAATTATAACCTAAGTGGTTTTATCTGAAAAGCTTTTTTTCAGTAATCTTCTGTGTTGCATTATCTTTCCTATGTTTGTTTGGCAGGACAAGCCATAGAGGAGATAACAAAACTCCTAATTGGAAAACGAAATTCTAATTTCTAACTACATACTTACTGCATTTCGGAATATGTTAGATATATAAATCCATATACTCGTCGTATTTAATCATACACCTGTAGATAATAAACGATTGTTTTTGACAGGTTTAATGCCTCTTTAATAGATAACGAAGATCTGTCTAATATTTTGTATCGCATAGAAGGAAAATACAAATAAAGCATAGATGCAAAAAATAAATTTTCTAGAAATGAGATTTGTTTGGAAGATAACTTACAAGGTGCACTCAACAACTTAAAACTGGATCATCATAAAGTGATAGTTGATTGTAATTTGATTTTATCTATATAAAATATATTAATTATTAATTTGGTATAAATTTTAAATTTGAAGAAAAAAATCCAATTTAAGAATTAATTTTGGCATAAATTTATGTGTTATTATTTAAAATTACATTATTCTTAAAATATCAATTGAAATGATGAAAATTGATTCAACGAACGAACATTACTCGCTCATAAAATAAACATCAATGGGATAATGGGATAATCGCTGTAAAATATTGCCAATATTATTTTCTACTTTGAAATAAGTCGGCGTGAAAAATTGGAAGAAGAACGTGTCTGAGCTAATGATCTAAGTCATCCATATTTTATAATACTACAATAAATATGTATAAAAGATGAAGGCCTATTTGTTCACGAATCACTTAACCGATTATCATGAGGCTTTTATTGTTAAAACTCAGGAGGCAAATTGCTTGATCCTAAAATATAGCTCATTAAATATATGGCAAAATTACTTAAAACTCGCAAACCTAGTTAAATCTAAATTATAGAGCATTTTATCACAAAGTAAAGTATAAACATATTGTATGAACTTATACAACGCTTAACAGTGAAGGAATTTTATAAAATGTCTAAAGTAAATTGTACTAATTTCGACTTTAAATACAAATTAAGGCCTTTACCACTCAAGAGGGCTGAAATCCATACTTTTAGAGAACTAAGTTGCTCTTCTTAAGTTCGAACCAATTTTAAATCTACTATAAGTACCAATTTTTATGCTGTAGGCGACTAAGGCCCGGTTTGTTCACTCTTGATCAAATCTGTGATTAGGTAATCACAGATTTTGCTTAATCTCTGATTAAAATTTTGGTGAACAAACGCAATCTATGATTAACTACTGGAATAATTACGGATTAAAGTTGATCAAGAGTGAACAAACCGGGCCTTAATGTATGGTACTGATATCCAAAATTTAGTAATGTAATTTTATCCATGTTAGAATTAGTAGCGACTAGTAGTCGATTTACAAATTGTTTCTTTTCGTGCAAAGTACAAGATTTATCTATGACTCGCTTCACATTCTTTAATTCTCTACAAAGTGATTTATTAATACTTATTCTGAGTTCACAAATTTAAACTTAAACTTAATCGAGTAAAATATATTTAAATATCCATATTACCCCAATCTCCTTTATATATTTCTTATTTTACAAAATAACAAGAAATGATATTAATATCAAAATATTTTAGTTTTTACTATTATTTTTATTTTATTACAAAATTTAATTCAATTTTTATTGATTTAGTAACAAAACTGAAAACGAAAAATAATGGAGGAAGTTAGTCTTTTAAATAAGGTAAATTTAATAACGACATCGCGAATACAAAATAATTCAATGTAGAACGAGGTAAACTATACAATTTGATATTTTGTCATTTTGCACGCAACCGTAATATTTTTTTTAACGACATCTTTATAATAATTACTTCTTTAAGTACACAGTCTACGTAATATTCATGAAATACTTTAATTAATTGAAACCTCTTCATTTGTAAAAACAAAAAAACATCTTAATGCTTTCAACGTTGACTGTATTTTTATCCTTAATTGGAAAGAAAAAAAAAATTAGTATTCAACTAATGAATGTCGATTTTAATTCATTTGCAATTAACAATTTCTTAAAAAGAAAAAAAACTTATTGAAATGAATATTTTACGTGCCAAAAACAATTTTTTTGTATACGCGGATCAACAGTTTTACCTCAGAACTCATTGAGTTAATATCGTTTAAAAATCAAAAAAAAAGAAAATATAATATTTTTCTAAAATCTTTTAGGCAATATCATATGATTCGGATATATTATTAAAATCGACACCAAATATTTTGGAAAATTTCTCATATGAAACATTTCAAAATAACAATAACTTAATGGCAACTCCAAAATCTCAGAAAGGTTCTACATCACCACAACAACAGCAACAGTTTTCCGATACAATACAACAGAATCTTTTCATGAAAAATGTTATCAATAGTTCACCGATCAATGATAAAAAAACAATTGAAAATGAGATCAGTTTACGTCGTAGTTTAGAAGAACTCTCAAAAGATATTAAAGAAATTGAAGATTTCATAACTGTAACGGAAAATATTATTAAAAATGAACGTGAACGTGATCGTGAATTGTACGCACGTGAAAGACGACGGAAAACGGATGAAAAACAAAAACAAATTCCGAAAATTGCTCAAAGTCCGATATTTAATAAGGAGAACAAAAGTCCTGGTAAAAAAAGTCCTGGCTTAGTACGTCGTAACTCACAGCGTTCACCGACATTTAAAATCAATTCATTTAAAGTGAAAAAATCCAAACCGGGTAGTCCGAAATTTTGTAATTCGAAATTATATTTTCGTAATGGTAAAATCGGTTGTGTCGAAGCTGAACAAAACTCATCATCGTCACATGTCGAAAGTACACATGCTTTAATAAAGCATATATTAAAATATGAAAATGAAAAACCATTAGTAAGCCCGGAAAATGTTTTAAAAGTTTTAGGTGGTGGTGTTAAAGAGAGTCAATCGGAATGTGATCCAACTGAAGAAATAAATATCTCGGATAACTCAACAAGTTCAATGAAAGATTTGATGGATACAACGAAAAAGGATGAATCTAATGAATCTGAATCACCAAATAAAGATGAAATTATAGAAGATATAAATTTACAGTATAGTGAACCTGCTGAAGTGACAAATACAGAAAAATCCATGGAAGTAACTGATTCAATTCCAATTCCAACTAATGCATCCAACGATCAATTAAATAAATTAGAGGATGAAGGGTATGAGTAAAATATTTACTTTGATTTCATGTGGTTTTATGTTTATGAAAATATTTCTTTTTAAGACTCGATAAAGAAGGTCAACAATTTGTTCGTGATCAAGTTCATCATTTAGTACGTCGTTTTACGTTACGTGCAAGTAAAATGCGAAGTCGTTTAGAAATGCCACCAACACCATCGAGCAGTGTTAGTTCCCCATCACCACCCCCACCATCACAACAAAAAAATGCAGAATTAACTTTAAAATTCGCAAAAGAATCACCAAGTTCCAGACGTAATTTGTTCCAAGCAGATGATCATGAATCGATAACTAGTCAAAATTTAGTTTGTCCAACATTTTGTAATGGCGGAAAAGATAGTCAAGTTCTGGATCCACAAGGACGTTTCTATATATCATGGTTATGTGTTGTCTCACTATCATTCCTTTACAATGCTTGGGTAATTCCTTTACGGTCAGCATTTCCATTTCAAGATCCCACAAATTCAAGTACTTGGTTAATTCTTGATATTTGTGCTGATATAATATATTTATTGGATGTACTTTTCTTCAAACATCGTGTTATGTATTTATTTGAAGGATTTTGGGTTAAAGATAAACATTTAACACGAAAAAATTACATAAGAAAATTACAATTTAAGGTGCATTATATTTCCGAGAATAATTAATTTCGGGAAAGATTTCAATTATAATTTTCTACTAATATTAGAATTTTCTTATAGTTGGATTTATTATCATTATTACCATTGGATATACTTTATTTAAAACTTGGGACAAATGCTGTTTACTTACGATTTCCAAGATTATTAAAAATTCAAAGTTTTTGGGAAGTATTTAAATTACTGGATCGTGTAATTTCATCACCACATTTTGTAAGGGAAATGTTTGGAGCAATTCTTGAGCATGAATTTAAAAACTAGAATTAAATACAAGAACTTTTTCACTGCCTTTGACTTAAAACAGATGAATTCGTTTTTATTATTTCGAGCTTCGAACTAGAGACTAGAACAGTAAAACTGAGTTTTTTTGGACTTTTTCATAATCTCCTTTATTCGGTCCTCATGACTTAAATACTGATTAAAACTGATACAGAGTTTCATAAAAAGAAATTTTAAATAGTTTTTATAAACAGAGGCCTAGAAAAGATGAAAATCCATCAACATCTCTAGTTTGAAAATTTACACTTACACAAATCTCTATTTCCATTAATCGGAAGAAAGTAAAAACTACTTTGGAAAAACTACTTAGCGGAAAATCGTTCAGAACTAAAGAAAAACAAACTTACCTAAAACTTAAATAAAAATAAGCTCTTATAAAATTCATGTCGAGAATTGCATTTTATTTTATAAAATTATTATATAATAAAAATAAAAAAAAATTAAATAATTTATATTTTTCAGGTACGCGTTGCAAAAACCTTAACATACATGTTATATATGATTCACCTTACGGCTTGCTCATATTACGCCTACAGTGCCTATCAAGGTGAATTATGCGAATTTAATCTAATTGAAAATTACATTTTAATAAACACAATGTCAATAACCTGATTATAGTTTTGTATACTAAAGCGTAGTTTTCATATTCATGAATTAATTAAGGCGACGATCGTGTAATTTTGGTGGCGATCAATAACTGAAATTTGGCAAATTTTTTCGTTAGGACTTGAAATATTACCAGTCGAGACCAGAAATATGTAAAACTACTTAACAGCAAGATATACAGGAAGGCTTTCTGTTTTTAATAAATTGGAACATTATTGAAAAATATGACTTTAAATAAAAGCACTACAGGAACCTCATCTTAGAGGGTAAAATATTCTCAACTTCGGCGCCATTAATTTATGTATATGAAAACGACGATTAATTTTTAATATATCTACAATATTTCTTTTTATACAATAAATTTCAATTTATATTTTATGTTTAAAACAAAAACAGGATTGGGTACAAATCGCTGGGTATTTAGCGGTAAAGGTCATCCATATGTAAGATGTTTTGCATTTGCAACGAAAACAGCAACGTCTATTGGTAAGTCTTATATATATTCAATAAATTCAATTTTATATAAATTGGTACCGCAAATTTATTCTCTGGGATAAAAATAAGAAATATAAGAATTTAATTAATATTTCATGTAATGGCGATTGAATTTTATATTAAAAAGAGTTATGATTATCGATTGAAGCATAAAAATGAGAAATAATATTTTGTATTTATTTAGTCACATCGAAGATATTTTTATGATCAAAAATATTCCACGAAAGAAATTCATAAAGAAATAAATGTTTTTTGGTCATTTATGGTATTTTTAAGTGACCGGATGCTGGCGTTATTAGGTTCTTAATATTTATTTATTCATGAAAAAAAAAAAAACGCAAAATACATAAAAACTTAATGGGAGTGCCTAGGTAAACTTGCAGAATATCGTTGGAAGGTCAAAAAAAATTGTAAAAATTTTCTAGCATATTTTTTTCTATGAAGAATTAAGACGCCTCCAAGACGTGCCTCTTTTTTTTTTTAATCTATACTATCGATTCTGGACAAAGATTTGGAAGAGATTATGAATTTGAATATACAGGTCAGTATAACCATCCAGTGACGGTTTTATTTTGGACGAATGTACGCATCACACCCCAACAATCTTTATCACAAAAACTCAAGGTTTATATACCCAAATAAGTGAGAAAAACTTTTAGAATAGTATACTATACTTTTATTGTTTTCATATACCTATAAAAAGGATTTAGGGTTCAAGTGATCTATTTCCACTACTCATCTAGCTAAAGATTTTTCTATCCGAATATTTCGTTCTAAAGTTACGAATCTCGAATTTAAGCAGTTTTTGACATGCTATTTGGTTGCTTTGGTTCCGCTACTGACTTTATCCCGATAGAAACCCAATTTTAATTCTAATTGATTAGATTAGATTAGATTAGATTGGTGATAGGGCTGGGCTCACAACCCAAAAACCACCGCGGCCAGAAATGACCTATTGTGGTACCCTAAGACTCCTAGAGCTCTCCCACGAACGCTAGGTTGCCAATAAACCCATAAACGTCCTTGAGAGGGCTAGATGTAATATCGACGGGTATTAGAAAATTTTTCCCGAGGATTTTGGATCTATATGTAGATAGGCCATCACATTCACAAAGAATGTGCTCGGCCGTTTCCCCGTGTTTACCGCAGATTCTGCACATCGGAGATATTGATCTGTCCATCTTATTTAGGTGGTAATTAAGACGACAGTGGCCTGTGAGGAAGCCTGTCAAGAGCCTGACTTGATTAATTCTGAAGTTCAGAAGTTCAGGAGTTCTCTTTTTTGACAGAGAAGGAATGAATTTTTTGGCTTTTAGACAACCGGGGGTTGTCCTCCAGTGGTTCATTCTTTCTCTATCTAGCCATTTATTTATGGCTGCTTTTGCTGTGCTTAGTGGGATACCACAAAAAGGGATTGGTCGTAGAAAGGGTTTATCTGAGCCCTCTCTGGCCAGTTGATCAGCCTTTTCATTCCCCTCTAAGCCAGTGTGTCCCGGGACCCACATTAGAGTGACACTATTTGTGCACGCTAATTCTTTAAGGATGTTAAGGCAGTCCCATACCAGTTTTGATTTTATCTGGTATGAGTGCAGAGCTAATATGGCAGCTCTACTGTCCGATAGGATGTAGATTTTCCTATGCTTATACCCCAGCCTGAGATTCTCACGTATACAAAGCTCTATAGCATGTGTTTCCGCTATAAAGACAGTTGAGAATTCATCTAGACTGATTGATAAGCTTATTCTGGCTTGAACACCATAGACCCCAGCACCAACCCCTGTGCTAGTTTTAGATCCATCGGTGTACCAGACTAAGGAGTTAGAGTCAAATTTTGGAGGGTTGGTCTGCCATTCATACCGTTCTGGTATAATTACTTTGAATGGCTTTTCAAAATTGTATCTAACTAGCATACTATCCGTAATGGGTATGCTGAGGATAGGGTCTTTCCCTAGTTCATTACAGAGGTCAGCATGTGCAGTTCTACGCTTCTCCAGATCTTCATCTGTAAGGAGTTTGTAGGTCGCTATTCTGGCCTCTTTTTGTATTTGTAAATGTAATGGTGGAAGATTCAAAAGAACTTCCAAAGCAGCTGTAGGGGTGGTGCGCATAGCCCCAGAGATACCTACGCATGCCAACCTTTGCAGTTTTTGTAGTTTTAACTGAGCAGCTTTCTGCTCAGTTTTCTGCCACCACGCCGGTGCGGCATAGGTTATAATGGGCCTGACAATGGAAGTGTAAATCCAGTGTGTAATTTTGGGCTGAAGACCCCAAGTACCACCCACCAGACTTCTGCAGGTCCATAAAGCTATTCTCGCTTTATTGATGACATTATTAAGATGGCTATTCCATGTTAGTTTGTCATCTAGAGTTACCCCTAAGAATTTAACTTCATTACTAAAGCTCATGGTTTGGCCAAAAAGAGTAGGTTTAATAAGATTTTCCCTTTTCCTTCTTCTTGTGAAGTTAACCACAACGCTTTTCTTAGGGTTGATGTTGAGTCCCACTTCCAAACACCATGCCGCAACTAAATTTAGTGCGTGTTGCATGATGTTTGAGATAGTGTCCTCAAACTTTCCCCTGACTATAATGACTATGTCATCTGCATAGCCTTGAGCTTGTATGCCAGCCTTCGCTAGCTTAAGCAATAGTTCATCTACTACAATCGACCACAGTATGGGAGACAGTACCCCTCCTTGTGGACAACCCTTAGCTACCGAAACTTTTAGTGTTTCCTGTGCCATTGTGGATTTTATAAGCCTGTTTTTCAATGAAGAATCAATCCATTTACAGGTTTTAGGGTCTACCCCTTTTCGTAAGGAAGCTTGCGTAATACAGTCGAAACTGGTATTGTCGAACGCTCCTTCAATGTCCAGAAAACTGCACATTGCCAGCTCCTTGTTTTTGAGTGAATCCTCAATTTTAGAAACAAGGTTCTGTAACGCAAGTGTAGTTGATCTACCCGGCAGATAGGCATATTGATGTTTATGCAATGGATTGCTTTTCAGCACATTATCTCTTATATGCCTATCAAGAATCTTTTCCATGATTTTTTGTAGAAAAGATGTAAGGCTGATTGGACGAAATGACTTAGGTTGGGTATGAGATGCTTTCCCAGCCTTCGGTATATACGTCACCTTCACTATTCTCCATGCATTAGGTATGTAACCCCATGCATGGCTGGCTCTAAAGATTTTTAGAATTAGGGGTATTACAGTTTCAATTCCCCTCTGGAGTAAGGCAGGGAAAATGCCGTCTTCTCCGGGGCATTTAAAAGGCTTAAATGAGTTTATTGCCCATCTGACCTTATTTGCTGTAAATATCCTCGAAGCATTCTTCCAGTCTACCGTATTTGGTTTGGTAGAAGTTGATACAAGTTGAGAGTTAACGTTACCTTGTTCAACTATTATAGAGTCTGGAAAGTGGGTTTTAGCTAATAGTTCTAGCGTTTCTTTACAGCTCTTAGTAACTGAGCCGTCAGGATTTTCTAACAATCCTATCCTATTAGTGTGCCGTTTTGATAACACCTTGTGGATTTTTGCACCAGTGGAGAGATCATCAATCTCTTCACAGTACCTCCTCCAAGATGCTCTTTTGGCCCTTCTAATTTCAAGGTTGTACTCAGTTAGGGAGTTTTTATACAGTTCCCAGCCACCATTTATTTTGGCCTTATTGAAAAGCTGTCTTGTCCTGGCCCGCATAACAGTAAGTTTGCTGTTCCACCAAGGGACCTTGCGATTGCTTTTGCGAGCTTTTTCAGGACAGGAATGATGGTAGGCATCTAGTATTAACTCCCTAATTTTGTCAGAAGCTAGTTCTATACTTATGATATCTTTGACATTTGGTTTGAAGTCATCCAAGCTCTCCTTGAGATGTTGGTTATAATCAGCCCAATTAGTTGAACTTGGTTGTCTAAATGTCTCAGATACTACTTTACAAGATTCAATATTGAATCTGATTTGTCTATGATCGGACATAGATATCTCTTGAGAGACGTGCCAATCATAGATTTTGGTGTTGATAAAAGGAGTACCCAGAGTTAAATCTAGGACTTCCTGCCTAATTTTATTTATAAATGTCGGCCTATTGCCCCTATTTAAGATTTCTAGGCTATAGCTATTAATAAATTCGAGAAGATACTCACCCCTATCATTGATGTTTGAGCTTCCCCATATAGTATGGTGTGCATTTGCATCACAACCAAGTATAAGCTGTTTGTTGTTCAGCTTACAGAAGTTCACGAGGTCCTTCAGATCGTTGGAGACAGGATTTGATGTATCACCAGGAAGATAGGCTGAGCATAATATTATCTCTATACTACCCCCCTGGGATGGTATATTCACCAGTGCTGCTACCAGATCTTTCGTGCAGTACCTTGAAATGGGAAGATATTTAATACCCTTTTTAAACATAATACATGCTCTGGGCTTGCCAAGGCCAACAGAATTATATAGTAACTCACCTGCAGTTAGTCCTCTTATCTGGTCCTTTTGTAAGTAAGGCTCCTGGATAAGAGCTACCTCCAAGTGATCCTTGCTAAACCTATTGTCCAAAACTGCCGAGGCTGCTTTGGCGTGTTGTAGGTTTATTTGGATACACTTGAAAATGCCCATGATTACTTACTTTTTTATAGAACCTTCCTCCAGCATAACCTGTTCTGTTGGTTGTTTAGGTTGAACTGCTGAAGTTATGGTTGTCTCCGGTAGGGCGTTATGTCTCCTAACCTTTGACGCTTGAACCTTGGTGCTTAATTTGCTCCCTTGATTACTGGTGTTTCTACCAGTGACCTTCCTAATTTGGATGGGTGAGAAGTTGAGGTGTGGACGATATTTCAGCCTGTCCAGTATTGTCTCAGAGGCACTGTCTATGCTGAAAATAAACGTCTGCCCACCATTACTTTCTGGCACCGCTTTTAGGACCCGCCACGGTGTTGTGTTCAGGCCTGCATTTTGCTTTTCGAGCCTCAGCAGGAATTTATCACTAGATAATGTTCCAGCTGGAGTTAATGGTACGAATGTTTTACAGAGAGTGGCTCTGGGCATTTTGTCACCTTGAACCACCTTCAACATCGCACCTTCCCACGGCTTAAGAGTCTGTTCCAGTTTGAGAAGCCAGTCTCTAGTAGCTTTATCATTGCAATGGATCGACAGCCATCCTGCTGTTTTTTGCGATGCAGCTGAGAATTGTGGGTGTAGACCACTTTCTTCATCTAGCTTATCGATCTCATCCAACAAAGCTACTTTTATCTTTTCTAGCTCATCCGTTGACAGAGTGTGTTCTGGATGTAGCGCATGAATAATTGCTACCTTTTCACCGGCAACAACCTGATTAAAGGGCAACTTGAAAGTGAAAGACTTTGAGTTGTCATGTTTACTCTTACTCATAGTCTGTCTCTTTGCAATTTGCGGCTCATCTCTTTTGATGTTGGACGTGCTAGGCTTTGGGTTGATATGCTTACTCTTACCCTCTACCTGCCTTCCGTTATCATTAGAGAACTTGCTCTGCTTTGATGGCGCTTGTTCTGGTGTGCTACCATCTGATCTGCCTCTTTTCCTCAGGTCTTCTCGACTTGAGTTTGTTTTTGAGGCTTGATTGGAGCTTTTTTGTGCCTTATCAGGTCTGGAAAGTGTCGAGAGTCTCTCTCGTTCCGCTTTCCTCGCTTCTTCAGGCGCCATGCCTTGTATAATCATGGCTTTGATGCGTCTTTTAGATGCACCCGAGAAGTACTCAAACTTGTGTTTGAGCACTAGTTTACCAAGTGCTTCCGCAGCTTCGTCAAGAACTGGTCCTTCCGGCTCCTTGTTCCTGTCGTCGCCCAGAAATACTTCATTGGCTTTATCACCTTTTTCGGGTGAGGAGGTGAGCAGCTCCTCCAGTTGGACAATTTCTGGTGGTGTTAGCAACAGGTCATTTTCGACATCTGAAGCTACCAGTTCATCCGTGCTCAGTACGTCAGCTGATTCTACTGTCTCAGCTTCAGTTCGTTTTTTATATGTTTTTTGTATTTGTTCGGTATTCATTTTGGATCCCACGAGTATGGCGAGAAATAAAGGTCCACATCCGCAGAGCTCCCTTACGGACGCAAGGCTAGATACAATGGGGTGGCGCCTGGTGCCCCAAGGAGACCGTTAGCGATATCAATTTTTAACACCTGATATCATTCAGCCATCAGCACGGTTACTTACACACCTTGGCTTTAGTGTTGGACTACTGGCAATGTGGGCTAGGAAAAGGATTCTGGGTATAAGAAGGTAGGCGACTGTCGGCTACGTAAACGCATTGCCCAGAGCGAACCCGCGTGGTGGACGTGTCACGCATTCTTGGAGGTCTTCGCCACTCACTCTTGATTAGATCATTGATTAGATCATGTATGTTTTTTATGTTTTACCTTTTTTTTTTTCATTTTATTAATCTAGGCAAAAATCCGAAACCAGAAAAAGAAGGTGAACTAGTATTTATGACTGCAGCTTGGTTAATGGGAGTTTTTGTATTTGCATTATTGATTGGCCAAATACGTGATATAATTAGCACAGCCACTAGATCACAATCTGAATATCGTCAATTAGAAGATGAAACATTAGAATATATGAGACGTTTAAATTTGCCAAGTGAAATTCAACGTCGTGTTAAAATGTGGTTTAAATTTACATGGGATCAACAGAGAACACTTGGTATAAGATTTATATATCTTTCTCTAAAAAATATAATTACATATATTTGTTTTTGAACAGATGAAAGTCATATACTTGATTCACTTCCGGCTAATTTAAAAACTGATATTGCAATTTCGGTTCATATACAAACATTATCGAAAGTACAATTGTTTGCCGATTGTGAAGAGGCACTTTTACGTGAACTTGTTCTAAAATTGCGTGCTGTAACATTTTTGCCCGGTGATTATGTTTGTCGAAAAGGTGAGGTCGGTAAAGAAATGTACATAATAAAATTGGGACAAGTACAAGTGATGGGTGGTCCAAATAATGATGATGTATTGGCAACATTATCAGAAGGATCAGTTTTCGGTGAAATCAGTTTATTAGCAATAAATGGTGTTGAAGGTAATCGTAGAACAGCAGATGTACGTTCAAAAGGTTTCTCGAATTTATTTGTCCTATCAAAATCTGATTTAAATGAAGCAATCGTTTATTATCCAAATGCTCAAGCTATACTTAAAAAGCGTGCACGTAGTTTGGTAAGAAAAAATGCAGCACGAGAACGTGAAGAAGCTAGACGTAGTGCATTAAAAATTGATGTTGTTATTGGTAATCCAATAAAACCGCATATACCACCAAAATTATTACGAACTGTTATACAAGCTCTACCAGAAGAATCACCAGCTGTTATGTTATTAACAAAAGGTTCGAAAAAAATTAAAAAGAAAAAACCAAATGATACGGATGATGAGAATAAAATCAATATGGAAACATCATCAAAAAATGGTGAATTCATATTGGAAAATGAGAAACGATCAATATCACCAGATTTACTATCATCAATTCAAGATGAGCTCAAAAATAAAAATCAATTTATTAATTTAACTGATTCGGAAAAAGCTTTAATAATGTCTTCGAATCCAAATGAATGTGATGTAACCGTTCACAATGAAATGTGAATCAAAAAAAAAAAAGTTTTTTAAAAAAAAATCAGTATTTTTATTAATTATTTAAAGAAACTTTAGAACAGGTATTTTTAATTGTTTAAATCTGTTATATACAAAAAAAAACTGTTTAAGAAAGAAATGTTATTAAAATATATTAAATAAAAATTTATGTAGAAATTAATACTTTGGCTTTTATTTTTATTGTGTTTTTTAAATCAAATTACATAATTTTGTTTATTTTAATAATTAATAAATTCTATTCACATTGATTAGACAAATTATTTGATTTTATGTTAAAAAGACTCTTCAAGATCCAAGTCATTTTTGTAAAGACTTAGGCTTATATATTTCGTGTCAGGTTTTAATTCGCGAAAGCTCTATAACTCCATTAGTGTGGAAGTGTATACAATCCAGAAATGTGTTAAAAATATATGTTTTTAAAAGAAATCAACCCATTTATAACTAGTTTAAAACTTTTACTGTAGGCATTTTAATTGTTTTTCTTTAAGATTTCCCTTCAAAACAGGCTTTTTCCGAACAAACAATTTATGTAACCAGTGTGAATATGGTCTAAGTATTTTATTCTTATCAATAAAGAAAATTATTTGAAAAATACGTTGGTATTTATCGCGTTTAAAAACTTTTTGTTTTATCAAATATTCTTCAAATAATTTTGTTTATTTTGTCTATTAATGAAAGTAACCTAAAAAAAAAAAGAACCGAAGGGGTTTTATTTTTTAAGCAGCTTCACTTTTAACTTTCTTATCAACTACTGGAGTTTTTTCAGTTTTTGAATATGTTCCAATATCATCACCAGTAATAGAATATGACCCAATCAAAGACCCGGATACATCAGCCCGTCCTTTCGGATCATATTGTGGCCCATCACCGATCGGTTCGACAGTTTCTTTAACAATCCTATAGCCTTTCTCATCGGCAGCATAATGAATTGTTCTTGTGAAAAATCCATCACTATAAGCATACATGCCTTCAACGCTTAAGCCATCACGTTTTTCCGATCGAATAATCATATTATCTTGTATCTTATCATGGACTTCACTATCAAATGAATAATGTGCATTTCTTGCTTGTTCCAAACGTTTTTCATCATCATCATCTACGTTAACAGCAATTGATTTTTCTGATTTTCTTGGAACAGGTGGTGTAACTGGTTGTTGTGGAATAACTCTTGATCTTTGTGTTGTTACTGGAGCTGGACGAATTGGTTGTTGTGATGTAGTTTTAACAGTTGTTGTTGTTGTTGGTGCTATTGATGATGTCTCAGTAACAATTACTTCTGGTGGAACAACTGGAGCTGGAGTTTCTGATGGTTTATCTAAATCTGGTGGTTGTTCAGTTAGCTGCAATAAAGTTTTAATAAACGTTAAATTTAAAAAAAAATTATAATTTATGTTAATTGATCTTGAAATTTTCAATTTATTAAATTATGCTTCAGGGGGTTTTTTTTTGGACATTTTTTTTTTCCTTGTTTAACTATTTAAAAATCTTGAACAAATCGTACACACAGTGTGTGACTCAGTAAATTTAAGTTTAACTATAAATGATATTTAAATTTTCGAAAAGATAGTCGACTTTAAGTATTCGAAGAGTTAAGATCGGTGATTTCATTTCAATATTAACATTATTAAAAACATGGGTAATTAACATAAATTAAAAATAAAAATATGAATATTTGGGGATTTTTCATTGTGAAACTTTCACCAAAGAAAAAAAAACTTGATTATTTTTAAGTGATTTTAGAAATTTGTGTTAAGAAAAAGAAATTTCGAAATTCTTATTAAAATATTTATAAAGCTCATTTAAGTGCGATTATTTTTGCAATAAAAACAAATTAATTATTGTTTTCTGTGCTTTAAGATTTCTATACAAATTAACCAGTTTTTTTTTTAATATGTTATTAAAAATTTCCAAACTCATGTGATTTGGCTGTTCTTTCCCGAATTCTATTTTTAAAGTGATAAAATATATTTACTAGAAAATTATCCAAAAAGTACATTATATGGTAAACACATTTAATGGGTCATCAATACAGAAATTGAAGGCGCCATAACGCTCGTTAACATTTTAATTTGTCTTTTTACATAAAAGATGTAATGCATTGGTATTTTTGTCTCGATCCACCAATTGTAATCGAGCTCTTAACTGTCGACTTAAGTAATTAGTGGTTTTATTATTCTTCTAGAAATAAGAATTAGAGAGATATCAAAATGGGTGCAAAAATTATGGGATCCAAATCACGTCTTAGCGAATGATCACCATAAATATTCCATATTGATTATTGAATCTTGAGACAGTATATAGGAATAACCGGATTTCTACACTGTCTGTAAACAATTTATTTTTTTTGTTTTAAAATTATAATTATCAAGTGATTTGTTTTTGAGACGTTGTCGACTTTAATAACTTGTTTAATAAATTAATTAGAAACGAAAGAAAAAACTAGATTGATGAAAATCTTCATCTTAATTAATATTAAATGATATTCTCCTTCAATTGATTGGGTCAAGGTTAAAATATTAAGTTTGTTTTAAAGCGATTTATATATTTCATTTGTTTTTATGATTTAAAAATTGAAAACTTTCCATTTTAAAAAAAAAGCTTTTATAATATATTATAATTTATTCTGATATTTATTAGCTTAATAAATTTAGAGAAGGTGTTTTTAATTAAATATTTATTTATTTATTTTTTTCCAGTTAAATTAATTGTTTTATGTAGTTTAGCTGCTATTATTGTAGCTGCAGTTGCAATTGGTACGATTAATTTTATTTTTTTGTTTTTCAGTTATTACGTTTTGTTTTTTTTTAATTTTTATAATTTTTAATATAATACTCAGAATGTCCAAGCTCCGCTAAAGTGACAAATTGTTCACCAAAATGTGTTCAAGACACTGAATGTTCAGCGATCGGTGGTAAAGTAAGTAATTAATTAATTAATTAATTTTGTATAATAAAAAATTAATTGGATACGAAAATGAACATTTAAAATTTTAAGTGTTGCAGAAACTTATGTAATGCTAAATCTTGTGTATTACCAAATCAACTTGGAAATTCTGGTTCAGATGGCGGTTATAAAGGAAGTAAGTGAATAATTTAATGTTTTAGTTGATTTGTCTTTTATAAATTTTTGGATGCCACGTATTATAAAATTGTCATGAGGATTTCAGTTAAGTGCTTATCATCTCACGTTATAGATAAAATATGTATTATTAATCCCCTAAAGTTATAAGTACCTAGAATATGAGACAAATATTTGTGTGGCTGTAGCCGATGGCATATTGCGATTACTAAAGTAATTAGCAACAAGTAATTAGTGTTAAGAGAAAAACCTGTATTCATTACTATACTGAGATTATAGTAAATTTAATTTTTCTACTTTAATTTAAGTCAGTTAGTTATACATCTATACCTCCCTTTACGTCTTAGATACGTTCCGGAAAAATTGGCCGTAAACCGAAAAGACGTATAACGAATCAATTATTTTTTGTAGCAGAGCTACCTAAAGAGAGAAGCTGAAACTAAACAGAAGGTCGCTAACTGTATGTAAAGCATTATAAAGCTGTATGACGAAACATTGGCGCCGTAAATCGAAAAAGTGCCATAATTTAAAAAAGGCCGTTATAGCGAAATCCCGTATAAAGAGCGGCCATATAGCGAGGTATAGGTGAACATATTCAGCAGAAAAAGATTAATCGACAGAGCTCGATTTTCAAAGAACTAAGTTTTTTAGTTACTCGAATTAAGCTTTTAGCTATACTCTAGCTAAAGTACAAAATAATTTTAATTAATACTAAAAAATTATTTGAAAATCTGAAGTAAAATTTCCACATAAAACTGATTATGAAAATTTAGTTCAAAATTCTTGAAAAAATAGGTTTTATACCAAAAACACAACGAATTATCCTGTTTTTCTTTAATTCCAATTCAGATTCAGTACTAAGAAATGGACTAATTTTTTAGATTTTTTTTTTTTACCTAAATATTTTCAGTCACTGACACTCACTAATTTTATTATTTATTTAATTTTAATTTTTAGGTAGCGGAGGGGCTGGGACATATTGTGGAAACGTAAAATGCAGTCCGTTTGAAAAATGTGACACGGACCGAAGTACAAAACGTCCAAAGTGCGTGAGAGCTTAAGCGCCGTTTACATGTTTTTTTTTTTTTTATAATCAATTATTATTTTGTATGTTAATTACTCTATTTTATACATATCGAAATTTTTTTTGCAAATAAAAACACTTATTAAAAACAAAAAAAAACTCACAACAAGATCTGCTGGAAATGCTAAAGCAACTCCCAAAAGGATACTACACAATATTAAACGATTCATTTCTGTTCTAATTAACTAAATTTCCGTTTATTTTTTTATTTTTTCAATTTTACTTAATAATATTATATTTAGACCACGAGACGTGCACGGACTTTGTGGTAGTTGATATTTGAATGGACCAAAATTTATTAGACAAATACCTTTTTATAATGACCTCAGAATTTCAGAAAACTAAGAAAAAACACCACACCACAAATAAAACATCTCAATGATTCCTTAAATATTTTTCGGAATGGAAAACTGGTTTCCATTTCTATTAAAAAATTTTCTATATATTAAATAACACAAACATTTCGGCCAAAAAACCATGCTCATCTCATATTATTAGTAATAATTAAATTGAAGGTAAAAAGTTTTAAGTTCACCAGAAAAACATATTTAACATGAAATTTTTATGACAAATAAATAAATTTATTGAAAGAAAAAATAACCGAAGAAAAATGAATATGCATTTATATCTTTTTACAAGAAAGTCAATGTCTTTAACTTTAGGTGAAGGACAAATTTTACAAAAATTAGTCAAGATGAGATGATTTTCATTTAAAGGTGTGTCCAAAAAATTTTAACGAATTAATGAAGATAGGAAATTGATAGGTGATTTATTAATGGGAATTTTTAATTTTTCTTGTTCTAACTACAGAACAGAACAGAATATAAATTCTTCCAATATTGGATAAATTTATTATTTACTATATGTTTAGGCGTATGCAAATAATTAGCATTTATATGTTTTAAATAATATTAAAATATTTAAATACGATAGTCATTAATCAGGTTTAGTTGCAGTCATTTTTAGAGTTCTGGTTATTAGTAACTAAAAAGACTTGTTGTACATTCTCTTTTCTTTGCCTAAATATTGTTTATGAATTAAAACTCAGTGTGATCATCAAACGATCGAAAATTCGATTCGATTTATAGTTGAATCAAAAAATCAAATCAAAGGACATTTTGATTTGTTCTGCCTAAATTTCTATTAACTCGACTGAATTTAAAGGTCATGCTGATTCGATTTATATTTAACTCAATTCACTTAAATTTTAGAACTGATAATTAGTTAAATTAATTCTAGAAAAGTTTTTATTTTAAATATATTTAATTGTATTTCATTTTAACTCACATCTAATCTAAATGAATTAAGTAAAATTAAGAAATATTCAGTATTCGGTACTTTTTTGTTGATGAATTCATTATAATAGCTTGTGAACACACCTTTAAACTAAATAGATTACATTATGATATGAGATCACCTTAAATTATGTTAAATTGAAGAAAACATATTAATGCATATTATAAATTGGATAAATATAAAAATTACATAAATTTTTGTATTTCATTTATGATTTATTGAATTTTTGATGAATGAGTTTAATAATAATAATAATCATAACATAAGTTTTACTACACAAATATATAATCTAAAAACATAATAAAATATAAGAATATATCATCATCTTAAAGGTTTACAAGAACACCTTGTTGCTTTATTTAATATCAGAAAAAAGAAATAAATGTAAATTGTATTAGAAAACCGCACAATCAAATGAGATTTCCACAAATTATTGGATGGCTCAAAAAGTGATTGCGTTGTTAATAATGATACTAAAATTCATTAGGCAAATGGACATAGAGGAGATGCTCTAGAATGGGAATTTAGCCAAACTACTACCCTAAAGGGGTACCGTAGGTCTTAAAGGTTTCAGTACAATAACACCCTTTAACATAATCTAATCTAATAATGAGAAAACAAAGTTATTCGTAGCACCCAATCGGAATTTGACAATACGAGAGACGGCTAAGAATCTTAAAATATCGAAATCGAGCGTTGAAAATAAAAGCCCGCAGAATTAGTTAATTCCAAAATTATTGTGTTTAATTATGATAAAATTAGACTGTTAACTTTGGGTTAATCACTTGCCAAAAAATTAATATACTTCGGTGGGAACTCTTATGTTTTGAGCTTGTATCATCAGATTATTGTGAATTTCATATAATCTCCTTTAATGGTGTAAATTTGAGTTCAAAAGAAACCTGTGAAAATAACTTGTCATGGTTTTTCACTAAAAAAACACAAAAATTCTACAAAGACGAGAAACTGGCCCTACCAAAAGATCATCGAAAGTGGACAATATAAAGTTTTGCTTTCACATGAGTAATACGCCTTTCATTGGTACACAGAAAAAACGCAACAACTTTTAGGCCCATCAAATATTTATATTTTTTATTGCAGAAATATGATACGAAATCAATTCACAAAAAATGCTATTATGTTGTCTTAACATATTTAACCAAAACCGCATATTTTGTAAAACATGATTTCATGGAATCATAAATATTATTAGTTTGCACGCAAAGTCTCTTTTATAAAATAAAACGGTAAAGTTTCAATAGTTGCGATTATAGTTGTTGGATAAGCTTTTTAAGTTGAAAAACTATAATCCAAGAAAAAGAGAACGAAGAAAACATGCTAACCTTATCATAGAAGGAAGTAAAAATAGGTTTTGTTTAAATGCAAAATTAAAATCAGACCGCGATGAAACTATTTATTGGAAAATTAAAAGTTAAAACTGGAGCAAAAAATCATTGATTAATTATAGTTCGATTGGAAATTTTGCAAAATGTTTATTAGGTTTGAGGAATTCGTATTAAAAAGTTTTTTTTATTACTTTTTGTTGAGGTTTTATCGGTATTTTGTTTGAAAATTTATTAAAACTATTGGAATTTATTTTTATATGTTGATAACTCATCAAATCAAATATACTACGATAACAATTTAATGATGGGAAATTTCGATTTCAACTCCCCACGGAATAATTTCCAAAGGGTTCGAAATATTCAATGAAGTTCAATTTCTGCACTATTTCTACATAAACATATTCGATAAATTGGGTCAAAAAGTCAAAGCTTTAAATTACATGAATTCTATCGATAGTATGGATTATAGCATGTATTACACAACTGAAGAACATGACGAATGATGTAGAAGAATCTTTGTGGCGACCATTACCGATTGTAAAACCACCAATTAGTAAAAACTAATTGGTGTACAAACTAGGAATCTGCAAAATGGAAAGTATCATGGATGTTGGGCTAGAGGAATTTTTGAAAGGAGCGAATCGAGCTGCAATAATAGTATGTCCAAACAAACACAATTTAAATAGAAACGCTTGAAGATGAAGAAGTGATCATGTTGATATTAAACTCGTTTAATTTTTTAAGAAATTCGATTGTAAGGCATGCAACTGATTTATACAATTATGCAATCTAAATGCAAATCATGAAAAAGATTGATAGTTTTTATAAAATTCATACAAAATCTTTGAAAGTGTAAACCTTTCTTTTTCAACTTGGTTTATGAATGTTCCAAATTTTATTGAACTTGATCTGTCATTGAAATTTGGTTAATGACTGAACTCTTTTAATTAATTAACTCTTAAAAATTCATGAATTGAATAGATTTCTGTCCGTAGATATTCCAAAAACTAGAGCATATCCGGGAAAAAACTATCATCTAGCAAACATAAGTATATCCTATGTTATAGGTATACCCCAAAGTTCAAAAAGAACTGCTGTAGTCATTTTTATGAAAAAGTTGAGAAAATAAAGTAACTAACATTTAACTTGTAATTTTTATAGTGGCACATATACGTACAAGTATAACATATTTGAACAGATCAACTCAAAAGGATTGAAAATTTCAGACTTTTTTGATAAATTTCTATTTCTGAGTTTTATGCGTTTGCTGAAGAACTAGATCGTAATCTTAATAGAAAAGTTTTTGTTTGAACGGGTAAAAGTTAATTCCATATGAATATATGGGAAATGTTAATCTGGACGGAGACACTCCGAACGAGACATTTCGAGTTGCTTTATAGTGTTTGATTACAATTCTTGTCTTAATAATAAATTTGATAATGTTAAAATAATGAAGTTGATGGAATAAATTGAAATTTTATATAATAAAAAATAAGTGGATGCGAAAATGAACATTTAAAATTGGAAATGTGTAAGAAAATAACCCTGTTGAAAGCGTTTTAACTGTTTATGACCGTCAACCTTTCACACTTCTTTTTTTTGTAATGGAGCTGAGTTGTGTGGTCTAGAAGAACATGTCCTTAAGTCTTGCGGCCTATTTGTTTCTACGTAACTTTAATTATAAGAACCTTACCCAAAAAAGTTCTTTTGAAGCTTTTATTGAAAAAATTCAATTAAAATTTCGATCCCTGAAAAAGTTTCAACTCTCAACTGCACAACAAATGATTTGTTTGTACTTTCTTCCATTGAATTTTCCAATTTTTATTAATTTATACAATTCATGATAATTGATAGTCCTTCCCGCCCACTTTAAGTATCCTCATTCATTATACAAGTATATACATTTACTCATCAAAAAGTAAACAAATTATGGAACTTCTTAATTTCTTCTATGATATATTGCTTTATGATAGCAAAAGACTTTCGAAGAACAAAACATTTATGCAAATTCATTCAACCATTTCCATTCATCATTTACCAAATTAATAACATAATGCAAAAAAATTAAATTTTGCCATTTAAGACGGTTTTTAGTTATAGACTTTTTTTTTATTCAAAGTAAAACTTTTTTCTTTTTAGAATCGATGTAATTTGAAAGACGAAAGGCGACATCACATGCTGGCATGTTGAAGAAAGAAAAAAACCGTTTATAAAAGACAATATTCATAAACAAATATAGTATTTCCTTTCTTTTATAAGCTTTTTGTTTAAATAAGAAAATAGTTTTTAAAAAAAAAAAAAAAAAAAATATATACCTATATAGAACAATTTCTTATTATCGAGAGGACGAAAGGCACATTTTGGGTTGCGCATGTCGTTAAAATATTTATTTAAAAAAACGAAATTCTATATAATAAAAATTTTCAGATTTCAGCGAAATTCTTGCCTTTTTTCGACATGCAACAACGTTTTATATAATCCGAAAAAAAAAAAAAATTAAAACTTTAAAAATTAGTTAATCTAGATTTTTCGAAGATCACAGTTTAACTCGTGATTTAAAAAAAAAAATTCTTCTAGAAATGTTTTTGTTTTCCTAAAAAATTGTGCTAAAAGTTTTTTTTTTTTGTTTTTATATTTTTAATTACAAATAATTTAAAACAAGTCTAATTAAAT
Source organism: Xylophagus ater (assembly GCA_963422695.1). NCBI lineage: Eukaryota > Metazoa > Arthropoda > Insecta > Diptera > Xylophagidae > Xylophagus > Xylophagus ater. The sequence continues at coordinate 60,745,967 of OY730478.1, read as the reverse complement.
CTATTTATCCTTGAAGACGAATAAAAATAGCCGCGGGCGGAGTATTTTAAGATAAACAAATTTTTATTAAAGATATTTATTTTTAAAAGTTTAAACATTTTAAATGGGAAAAAGAATAGAAATTATTAAAATTAAAAGTGTGAATAAATTTAATAAATTAAATTAGTCGACGAAAAAAAGAAGAAAAAAGTGTTACGTGATTCAAAAATAAATACGGAAGAAATATTAGAAATTTTTTGGTGAGATTTTTATACCTTTTTTTTAAAAATTAAGAAAAACAAATCAGGAATTTTTTTTTTTTGTTTTGTCTTAAAAAACAGGTTTTTTCTTTTTTATTATATTATTTTTAAAAAATATAAAAATTTTTATTAGGTCCTCGCGTCTGGTTTATTAATGATGATTACATTATTAACAAAAGGTGTTTATTGAGATTTATGTTTCCTTATTTATTATTATTAATAAATGTTATTTTCCTATTTTTTAAAAATTAATCACATTTTTAATAACAAATAAATATATTTTGTTATTTAGTTGACAAAATGAGCTAAGAATTTTAAGAAAATGTTAAAGGTTGGCTGAATTCTTTGTTTTTAATGCAAAACAATCATCGAGAAAACAAAAGTTAAAAACATATTATTTACTACTTTTGATTTTATGGAGAAACAAGATTTGCAGACTGGAAAAATTAGTTGTATTTTGAAGCTAATTACATAATAATATAATATAATGCAATAAATCAAACGTATTCAATTAAAGAATATTTTTAAAAATTCGTTATTTGCCTTTGCTATTTTATTACCTCATCATTAGAACGAAATTTATGAATTATAGTCCCTTTTCTTAGATAAGTTCGGATCTCTTTTTCAAGTATAGTTTTATGACAAAACAATTCATAATAATAATAATTTAATCAAAATGGTTTTGTGAGTTAACATTTCGTGTCACGTCAAAATGTCTGAAATAATCAGCTTAATAACTACAAGTAAAACATAATCATTTTTTATAATCTTCTTCGACATATTTGGGTTAGTTTGAATATTTAAATTAGGTATTTCTGTTTAGGGATTATCTAGACTAGACTATATTAACCCTTTTGATATGTAAGTTCCAAAACTCAGTATTCTAGCCTATTAAAAGTAGCAGTGAAATTCCGTTTCTCCACCACAGTAGCACCCAAAATAGACTTCAATATTATATTATACAGTAACAAATTGTTGGCGCAACAAGTTTGCTTTGCATGATATTTGTAGATTTTGTATAAAAATAGTCTTGGAAAAGTCTTTAAGCAAAGGCGAAACGTCAGGAGTATTTTTTAAAGAAAATTGTTTTCTTATTTTGGAGAGTCCTAACCAGTCCAAAAAGCATTAGACTACAAATTCAAATCGAGGACTATATAGAATAATAGGAGTTGTCTTAAAGAATTAGAAACTAATTTCTATAGTTAATTGGATAGGCCAAAATTTCGTTGTGGGTTTTTTTTCATTATTAAACAATATAACAATTGATCATTTTGGCCAATGTCCTTTTTACTATTTTATTATGGGAGAAAACCAAACCATTTTTACAGGCTTCTTTTGAACTCAAATTTAAAGGAGTTCTACATGATAACAAATGTTATAATCTAATGGGACAAGGTCAAGATTATATGGTAGATGCATCAAAAGTTTCGCAGCCAAGCTCTCTCAATTTTTGAGTGACCAAATTTGTAAGTGATCTATAGTTGCCATAATGAAACACAATACTTTTGCGATTCATATATTCTGGATGCTTCTGTTTCAATTTCTTTATGTTAAGATTCTGGACAATATCTCTTATCTTAAAACGGTAATTGGATTCGATCAATGGGTTCATTTTCTCATCTTTAATAATGCAAAGACTTTTTCGACCAGCCAATGGAATTTTCTTTTAAGACATTTTGATAATTAAGTTCATTTTGGAAATCAGCTCATACCTCGAAATTTAAAATTCACTTCCTCTACAATCATAATTACATGAAAATATGGATAACTCCGAAAAAATATTTCCGAATATATTCAGTATCACTAATTAGAAGTAAATTTTTTACACCATTTAATTGAATGCAGTTTTTTATAATAAAAACTTTTAGGTTTTTAAATTTTATAATTTAGAAAACTTAATAAAATCTTCATTTATTTATTTTGTATAAAATAATTTTTTAAAATTATATCTAAAGCTTTTTGTAGAACAAGGAAATGTCAAGACCAAAACCAAAGGACACACCGGAAGCAGTGGAACAAAATATAAAGCTTTTATGTGACCAAGCTAATAATCATATGAAAGTTCGGAACTATTCTAGAGCTTTAGAAGGATATATTCAAGTAATGTATAATTTATTATTGTTTACTAATTTTACTATGCACTTTTTAACTTAAAAACACGAAAATATAATTATTTATGAAAATTGGTAATACGAAAGAATTGAAAGAGACTCAATAACCGAATAAGTTTATGAAGAAAACAAATTTTAATCGAGTCAAAAATCTCCATAAATCGAATTACTTTCACTTAAAAGTTTCAATAAACTTGTTTGTTGTTGCGAAACAACACTTTTATTGCTCTTTTATAAAAACTGATAACAAAATCGATTCCACAATTAACACCTAGTTTCCAAAGCAACAGACTTTTAAGAAAGTGTTTCATACTTAATTTTCCACTTTATAAAACGAAAAGAACGAAAATACTTTATTAAATTTAATAAATTAAACACTTTATAAAATATGGCAAAAAGAGGTGTTACTGATATTTTAGGACCAGATAAAGAGTCTGAATTACTTCAAAGTTTTGTAAGAGTTGGTCTTAAAGTTGAAGAAGATGAAGAAGAACCGAAAAAACGTAGCTTATATAAACCGACTGTAAGAAAGCAAACCTCCTTTGTTGATAATGTATTCGAAAAGTCGAAGCAACGTCGCTCGAAAGGCAACAAAATTGATTCGGAAGCCTTAAAAAAACGTAAACCAAAAGAAAGTTTCAATGAAGTTTACACGGATAAAGATCGGGCCGCTGCTGTTAGTGCTGGCAGCTATGATATAAAACAAAGTTTGAAATTGAAAAGAAAACAAGATCGCAATGAAACACTTCTTATACCAGAAGAAGCTGATCCGAGTTCATTAATTGCATTGGGATTAAAAGAAATTAAAAATGGCAATATTGACAGCGCAATTCATTGTATTTCGAAGGTATTTTACGTGAGGTTTATTATATTCCAATTTACAATTATTTAGACAAAATCTTTATTTCAAAAATATAAAACAATATCCCTTTTACAGGCTCTTGATTTGAATAGTAACGATGTGAATGCTTTAGTAGCTCGGAGTAAATGTTATTTACTTTTGGGTGAACCGGCTAAAGCACTCCAAGATTCTGAGGAAGCATTGAAAGTCGACAAGAATAGTATTCGTGCAATTTATCAAAAAGCTGAAGCACTTTATTATCTTGGTCAATTCGAGCAGAGTTTGATGTTCTTTCATCGTGGCTTACGTGCACGTCCAGAACTGGCAACATTTCGTTTGGGTGTACAAAAAACTCAAGAAGCTATCGAAAATACACTTTCAGCCCCGAAAAAAGGAACTGGAACAACTAAAAGGACTGTCACGAAGAAATCAAATTCATCATTGAATGTCTCAAAACCATCACGACCAAAAACTTCAAAAGTTGATCATGAAAGGCGAAATTCTAGAAAATTATTGGGTGAACTTTGTGTTGATAAAGAATATCTTGAGAATTTATTAAAACATCCAGATTTAAAAAGAGCTGATACAAATACGGAAAACATTTCCGCCCACGCTAAAGATGCTGTCGATTTTCTAGATAAACGACAAGAATTCTGGAGACAACAAAGACCGTGTACCGCTTTACCGGATCATAAAAATATTTCTGATGATACAATTCCTGCATGGTTTTAATTTTTGGAACAATAATTTACTAGTAGGAATTTATGTATTAATTTTGAAATAAAATTAATAATGGCATTTTTATTTTTCACATGAAAATTCGGACCTGAAAAATACAATATATTTTGGTTTAGTTCTGTTTTATTCTAAAGAAAAAAGAAAATACGGATAAATACTCAAATTTCGAAAAATAAGATGTAAAAAATTCTATATTCTCGGTCAAGATTTTCTAGACGCAAACGCGACAATTTTGATAGCTCAAAATTTGTTGAGAAAACAACGGAAAAAATTCTAACCTGCTTTGGAGACTGGTATAAAATGCAAAATTTTTTTCGTAAAATGAAAAAGCCATTAATCAAAAGAAAAAATGATTGTTTTTTGATCTGCCCGAAAAAGGTCCTCCCTCTTTAATTTTCAAAAGCTGTTACAATGAAATATGTAACGATTTTCGTAAAGTAAATACAAAATGGATACTTACGCTTCGTTGTATGTTGTCTTGTATCGTAATAAAATTGTATCTTACGCTGGGAGCTTTTTCTACACTTTAGCAATTTTACTACGATACAATATTCTTTAAAAAAGTATTATCTAATATTAAATACAAATTCAAATTGCCGCAAAATACATTACAATTTTTTTTTTGACTATGTTTATCGTAAATTTGCTGTCAAATGAAACTTCATAAATAACAGCTGATAAATGTCAACAAAGTTGTATCTTGTATGAAAATAATTGGAAAAATGTCGAAAATCGTAAAAAAAACATTATCGTTAAAAGAAGTGAGTAGAATTGAAATATATTTTCCAAAAAAGATTTAATTTTGTATATATTTTCTTTATAGTTTATGATTCGTCAGGAAGTTTTGAAACTTTACCGGGATATTTTCCGAACAATACGAAAAGTTCCAGATGAAAATAGTCAAAATGAATTAAAAATCTGGGCACGGCATGATTTCCATACAAATCAGCATCAAACTGATGAAGCCACAATAAAAATGTTAATACAACATGGTCGTAAATCATTAAAAGAACTAGAAACAAGTCTTCAATTAAGCGGAGCCAGCTGAAAAAAGTCTTTGGGGAAAAAAATAACTTCAAAATTTAGTGTCATTATTTATTAAAACAAAAAGTATATCAATTTTTTGGTTTGATTCTTTTAAAACAATTTACTCAATAAAGATAACCATAAGACTTTAATAACTGAACATAAAAATAACATCGTTCCAAAACATGTTACAAGTAAAACGATTAATTCACGTCTACCACGTTCTGGTATTCTTGAGACTAGAAAACTATTAATTATTGTGCTCGCTATGTGATGTCCGTCCATACCAAAACATGGTATTGCATTAATAATAGCCAAGCCGAATGAGAATACAGTATTATATTTTAAAAATAATACTATTGAATCGGCAAAATTCGAATTAAAAAATCTTGTTTTTGGAACATATTCTGATACTTTAATTGTTCGATAAACATCACTCGTATGACCAATATAAATAACATCATTCATTTCTTTACGTTTAATTGTTAAAATTGTTGTTGAATTATTTAATAATGGTTTTATACAAAATCCATCGTCACATGATTGTGTACAAAAACTATTCGAATCTTCGATAGTTTTACGTATATCCAAACAAACATGTTGTGGTATCTCAATTGGATCATCATTATTGATATCATCAATATATTCAAAACATGATAGTTTCATATTACTCGGATCACAACATTGTATAATATTATCATAACTATTTACAACTGGTCGACTTTCATCATTCAATCGTATAAAATCGGATGATACACAATATGCTGGCTTATTTCTTGACGTGTATAATAAACAATCATACCATGTTTCCATATCATTGATTTTACAATTATTAATATTTGTTAGAATATCATTTACATATAAGCCTTTATCACCTTTTAATGGTGAATTTTTTGTTATCGATGTTATTATTACCGATGTATTCATTTGATAGATCGGACTAAAGAAAATATTCAAACTTAAAAATATTAAATAACAAAGTATACCTAAAATAATATTATGCCAGATACCAGCACATAAAACACGCATTTTACGAAACAATTTTAATGAATTCAAATGTTCTGAACTCATTTCTGTGTAGGCAAGTGGAAAACAAAAGAAAATTTGTACCCCAAAACCAGTTATCGGTACATCTTCTATAACCGCAGCTAATGCATGTCCCAATTCATGACATATTGTACATATACCTAATGCTGATATATAAAATAAAATCTCATCTAATGGTAAATTTATTCCAGGCAATAGAACTTCAATTTGTGGAGTTATCATTTTCATATCTTGTAAATTACTTTTGTTCGTTTGATTTGATTGAAATAATGTTAAAATTATTAATATTATACTTAACGGTAATATTAGAAATGTTACAATCACACCGAAATTAAATGATTGTACAAATAAACGATTACACGATGAGCCCCATTTAAATATTGTTCGATTTAATGAAGTCGTATACCATTTGATCCGCATAAATTGAACTGTTAAACCAGTATTACGTAAGAATGCGTCATAAGGATAATGCATACAACTCTGCAAAAAAAAAGAAATTATTATATATTTTCATAGAGAAATAATAATATCAAAGAAAATTACTTTAAAAAATAAATCAAAGAAAAGTGCGACACTGTAAATTATAGCTAAAACAATAAGAAATGTAATCGGTTCCATTTTTTATAAATCGTTTATTAGAATAGATCGTCTTCATTTGTGCTAAAAACTTTTTAAAAATTATAAAAATTTGTTTAAATAATTTAATTTAATCAAAAACAACAAAAATTTACACAATTCCCTTCATCCGGCCGCAAAATCAATCTGACGGAAGGAAAAAACATCTGCAACAACAATTTGTTTTTCTTATTTGACATTTCCATTTCAGTTGTGGACCAATCAAAAAAGGGGCGGTAAATTCAAAAAAAAAAAAAAAGAGTGTTTGACTTCAAATATTTTTATTTCATATTTCAATCACAATAAAAAAAAAAAGTATTCAGTAGAAAAAAAGTATATAAATTAAATCTTAATAAAATAATCTATTTTTAATATTTACACAAGCACACACAGTTTTGGAGCGCGGGGATCAGCAGGATTTATTATAATAAAATCCAAAATTAAAATTTTTGCCATACTATCATCCCGCTCCAATGTTGTTCCTTTCCACGTGCATTCAATTGAAATGTGAACTTAATTTTTCATAAATTGAAGATTCAGCAGCATAAACTTTTTGAGTTACCAAATAATCACGAACAATTTTAAATAAAGTCTGATGATTTGTTAATGTTAAAAAACTAAGTGATAAAATATTATGCCATTCGATAGAAAAGCATAAAAGTAAAATTTGTAAAACAATAAAGAATGTTTGAATGCCCGTCAAAACCATATAAATTAATGATGGATTATTAAATAGCTTCTGTAAAGAAAATATTCCAAAATAGAAGAATTTCAAAAATGTTCAACTTACATAAAATCGAAAATGTGTAGTATTTCCAGGAGTTGCTGATGTAACTGGTCCAGATGATCTGTATACATCTCCACAATGTCGAACAATACTTCCGGCCGGCCATGAAATTGTTTTTGACCATGTCGATAATTGTGGATAAATACTATAACGACCATCAATTCTTGACCACAAACCTAAATGTAATGCGGCTCGATGTAAAACATCACAATATTTTGCTGGCAAACAAAATACTGTACACATTGTAAAACCACCGAGCCACACAAAAAGAATATGTTGTGTCGCCCATAATACATCATAATATAGAATATTCTGGGCAAAAAAACACGGTACAAAACCAGCATAATAAGCATTAATAACTGATGTAAAAATGATTTGCTTAAAACGATTATTAAAATCATTTTTTAATAATTCAATTTCATCACGTATAGTACTTGGATTTGTTGAGCAACAATGTAATGGCATACCGTTTATATATGGTCCTCTAGTTCCAGGTCCAGAGTTCGGACTACCGGGCCAATGCATTTCATTTGTTGTACGTAAAAATGGTTCAATTTCTAATCCAAATATTAACAAATAAACAAGAAAACTAGAATTACAAGAGAAAATCAAAGAGATGCCTTCTTTTTATGGACTAAGAAAAATACTTACGGATATAAAAGTAAAAATAGACAAAGATAATTTTGTTTAACATAGATTTTCATTGTGCAAGATCCTAATATAAGAAGAATAACTGCCATAAAAGTACACCTAGAAAGAAAGAAGAGTTGATTTTTGAATGAAGTTCTTGAAGAGATTTTTCAGTTATACTTTATAGTTTTGTAATATTTTAAAGCTTTATCGCTAAATCGATTTTCAAGAAATTTAACAATTAAACAATAAAGAAATCTTCGAGATACAATAACCATTATGAAAGTCACCAAAAATGGATCGATCAAGTAAAGATTCTGTAAGAAAAAATTGATTATCAAAATAAAACAAATGTTTAGAAAGAATTTAAAAAAAAAACTCACGATGGCATGATTTATATAGGAGTCCGGTAACCACCAAACAGTCCTATAGATGTGTACAAATTGCATTAAAGCAGAGAATAAAACAAACAAGAACATTATAAATTCATTTGTTAGTTCGGAATTGTGCGGCACTTCCGGAAACGGAATATGTTTTGGTAATGAAGCATAATTGCCACTATCACTTGGTTGATCACCTTCACTTTCCATACTTGAATTTGGACTGATATTTGGAGACATTGATTTTTTCATTTTTTTTTAAAGAAACTTAATTCAATAAAGAAATCATTTTGTGAACTCGTAAAAATATTACGGCTATGTAAAATTCATAAAAATGACAATTCACAAAAATGTTTTGATATGAAGTTAGCTGTAAATGGAAAGCCGAAAGATTTCAAAAAGAAGAATTTATAATTTTTAAATTTTTTAATTTTAATATAACTTTCTTCTATAAATTTATTTTACTTTATCTTAAAATCTAATAAAAAAAAATTATCGTGTTGAAAACATCCAAGAACTGTTACCATTATGATCTTTAATTTCAATGCCAGCATTTTTTAACTTTCCTCGAATACTATCACAAATTTGAAAATATTCTTTATTTTTCGTTGAAATACCAAGTTTTCGTAAATCTGTTCTAATCGAAATAATTTCATTGATTACCATTTTAATATCAATTTCAGAATTGCTGACATCCAAAATATTCTTCTCTAAATCAATTCCAAAAATTGATAAAATTCGATTCGAATATTTTTTCGCTGCCAAAATAATATCATTATTTGAATTTGAAAATGTCTCTTTAATATTTATATTTGTATTAATTAATTTACTAACATTTGATATTAAATCAATTAAATGGCCAATACTTTTTGAAGTATTAAAATCATTTCGAAGTGAATTATCAACTAAACAAGTAGTTTCTTTCAATTTTAATGAAATCATATCATAATTAAAATTTACTTGTGATTTTCTTCCATCCAAATATGCTTGAGTATCAGAATTAAATGAAATGAATTTATTTAAAATTGATTTAGCTGTTTCCATATTTTCATCGCTGTATTCCATGAAGTTTCTGTAATTTGATAAAATACAAGACATACGAAATTCATCGCTTGTGTAATTTTCAAGCATTTCATTTATACTGATTGTGTTCTTTAGAGATTTTGACATTTTATCGGATTCACCTTTTAAATTCAATTGTCCAGTATGCAGCCAATAATTCACCCATTGAGTGTGATTATGAAATGCACAGCTTTGTGCTTCTTCATTTTCATGATGTGGAAATCGTAAATCTAAACCGCCAGCATGAAAATCAATAGTTTGGCCGAAAATTTTACTTGCCAGTGCACTACATTCAATATGCCAACCTGGACGACCATAACCCCAAGGTGATTCCCATGATGGTTCATTATCATATTTTTTATATTTCCAAAGTGCAAAATCTGCTTGGGATTCTTTAAAATCATGTTTTGTTTCGTCAACATTTATACGTTGTAATTTTCCATATGATGGACATTTATCAACTTTAAAATAAATCGATTTATCTTTTCCAATGTATGCTAAATTCTTATTAAAAATATTTTCAATAAATTCAACAATTATGGGAATATTTTCTGTTACTCGGATTTTTATATCCGGTTCAATAATTTGCAAGTTTTTTAAATCATTCCAAAATTCATGTTCATATTTTTTTGAAATTTTATTCCATGCAATTTTTTCATCAACACTTCTTTTAATGATTTTATCATCAATATCTGTAATATTCATGGCAGTTATTAAATTTATATTAAAATAATTTCGTAGAATTCTTTGAATTATATCCAATTTTATATAACAACTTGCATGCCCAATATGGGCAGAGTCATAAACCGTTGGACCACACGTATAAAATGTCGCAAAATGCTCGTTACGCAAAATTAAAGGAACTGTTGATCGGGTAACACAATTATAAATTTGAATTCCTGTATTATAACCAGTTGGTTCATGCCATGACTTTGGTGTGGTGAGTTTTGATAAATAGCGTATATTAAACTTTTGACAGCTGTGAATGATTTTCCCGGCAAATAACATTTTCTTTTAAAGCAAAATTCTAAACAAATTTAGAACAAAACTTTTATTTAATTTAAGTCTAATTTATACAATAATTATAAAATACAAACTTTTTCGATAAACAATTCAAAAATACTTATAAATTATTAAAAATACGAACACCATAAACATCCACTTCCATTTATTCACCACTTGCAATTGTTGTTATTATAACATCTGTCAAAAACACTGTCAGAACATTTGATTAAAAATTGTGGAAAACTTAAACCTAAAAACTATTATTTAATTTTTCGATTCAAAATGATACAATATGAAGAAGAGGGTGAAAAATTAGCTGATACAACGCCTTGTGCTGGAGTTAGAGCTGATTTAAAAATGTGCCTATTAAAAAGTGATTGCTGTACTAAAGTCTGGTCCATTTTAATTATGATGAAAACAATTTAATAAATTATTACATTTTTAGGACAAGAGAACACCACGGGAATGTTTAAATAGACACGACGTTCCACATGAATGCCAAATCTTAAGAAATACATTTTTTGAATGCAAAAGATCTTTGGTAGAAAACGGTTTTTTAGTCTTCTATTTCAATAAAAAAAAATTTATTTTCAGTTGGACAACAGACAACGTTTCCGAGGACGTAAAGGATATTGATATTTCAATATATTTAGTTGTTAGGAATGTAATTTGATAATAAAATATCTATATATAAATTTAACTTTAATTCCATGTAATTTCTCCTTTTCTTGCTCTGTTGGACAGTCCAAAAGGAACTTTAGAATTTAGAATTTTAATTCGTCGTTCAAAATAAACCAAAACGAATTTTCTTTAGAGTTCGATTTCTTCAATAAGGATCAAGTGCTGAAGATCGATAAAAAATTCGATTTTACCTCCCTTCCTAAAAGAAATATCGATTTGAGATACCTACCTTCTACTGATTTGGTTTCCACTAGCGGCGTGATAACACCCTTATAATAAGGCAAATATGATTATTGGTTAAGGCAGAGATTCTCAGACTTTTTAATGCAATTCCATCAAATACATAGATTGATCATGTTACTAAAGCGCCCTACTTGGTTCTACTCGTACAATTTGTTTTATTTGAAAGCTTAAACTCTGAAATCCGTTATTTCCTTAATTATGTATATGAGCCGTTCATTTTGAAAGTGCATTTAAATCGTTTGAAAAATATTAATAAATGCTAATACAGTTGTGTTCCTATTTAGAACCTTAAATATATGTAATCCAATTTATCAACATGTCCTACAAACAAAAAGAGGAAGAAAAATCAGGGAATTTTATTGGATTTTTCTAATTAAAACTATAAATTTTGTGTGATAATATTTTTCATAATTTTATTTTAATTTAAATAAAAATAAATCGAAACAAAACTAAATATATTAACACAATAAAATCGTATTTTTTTTTTTGTAACGTATTTTTTACGATTTGTATTTTAATTATTTTATTTAATTTATTTAATTAAAAATTATAAACGGAAATTATCATTTTTTTTTTTTAGAGATAAATATTTTTAATTATTTATCACAGCACTTTTATTTTGTTTTTCTAATTGTGCAATTTATTGAAATATTTTTAAATTTTATTGAATTTTTATTTAATTTTCGTTATTTTTATTTTAAAATGATTTTACTACAATCTTTTGATTTTGTCGTAATAAGAATTTTGAATAAGAATATTTTTGTTTTTTGATTAAAATATTTTCTATAATTTTGAAATTATCGTATGACTTTCGAGTTTCTACGATGTGTTTCAAGAAAAGGCTAATAATTTATAGGCTCTATCGGGAATACCGTTTAATGATTTTCAAATATGTACAGTGATGCCCTAAATTGCGAGAGATTAATCGGTTCCAAACATTTCGGAAAGTCTTGTAAGTCAAATAATTGAATATCTTTTGTAGGAAAATCATTAGTCTATTGTCGGGAATCTAAAGCAAAATAGTTCTTTGAAAATTAATTGAAAGTTTGGTACCAAAATTAAAATCTACGTCTCGTAATCTCGTTGTTAGGTCGGGTCATCATTGTCTGTCTGCACATTAAATCGAATGCAGATCAATTTTCTAACTAATCATTTTGTTCAAAATGATTTAATTTGAAGTCAACTAAATTTTATTTGAAAATTTTTTTATTTTTTTTTAATTAAAAAAAATTTCGCAAGGCCACTAATTGAGATTTTATTAAAAATAATTTTAATTATGTATTTTCGTTTTTCTACTGAAATTGGCACGAAGGCTTTAATTATCGAATTAAAAAGAAAACAATCGAAACTTCTAAAAAGAAATAACTTCTAAGACAAAAAAAAAAAATTAGATTAAAATCTAGTTTTTTAATTAACAATATGAATTTTTAATTAATAATAATAATTAATAATTTATTTTGAATAAAATTTTATTTTTAAAAAATTTGGAAAAAACATTTTTTTTGTTGTTGCGAGTAAAGTTTTTATGTGTTTTATTTTTTTTAAATTTATTAATAATTAATTTAATATTTAAAATTTTGCGCAAATATATTTGTATAAAAGTAAAAATTTTGTTTTTCTTTTTATATAATTATTTAGTAATTAATTAATTTCTTTTCTTTTTTTTTTTCATATATATTTTCATAATCGAAGCGATTTAAATTAAAAAATTTTGTTTGATTTTTCTTTTTTTTTTTGTTTTATTTTAAAATTGCAAAGTTTTATTGTATTTATATTATTAAATTTAAATCTGGTCCTACTGAGAAGTGTATTATAATTAATTCTAGCGATATGAACAAATTGCGACTTGTCCGTTTTTTCTTTTTAAATTAATTTTAAAGTTTTTAAAACTAAGTGGCATGATATGATTGCTTTTAACTGATATAATATTATTTTTATATATTTTTTTTATTTTTTAAGATATGAATTTTTTTTTAGTTTTAAATACCAAACATTTTTATCAAAATTAAATTTTTTTATTATATGAAATTTTTTATTTCTATAAATTGAATTTCTATAAGTTTTTTTTTTGTGTAAACAAAAAAACAGGAAAATTTTTAACAGAGCTAAAAAAAAAGGATATTATACAAATCTTATATGTGAAGAAAAATTGTTTCTGCCTTATTCCTAGAACAGTACCCTGAATAGAGATCAAAGGTCCATTATAAAGGATGTAAATAGTAGAGCATGATTTGATTAATTACTTTTCGAGGTTAGTGAACAATCGAGTAATTGAGGCCTTAAAGTAATTAATTCCTTCCTATGTTAAAAGCCAGAAATCAAAATTTTTAAAGAAAAATGACTGATTACGAAGAGAAATAAATTATTATATGAAAGAAAAAAAAATTGGAATAAAAATACAAAAGAGAAAATATTCTCTAAAAAATATATATGATTCTCTTTGGCTATCTATCATTTTTTTCGGATTACATTATGTTAGTGCAACAGAGACAAAAATAGATTTAGCTTTAATAAACAATTCTAACGCTGTAAATAATAAGAATGTCTATTCATACAGGAACTAACACGTAAAATATTTGTAATATGCATAACGAAAAATCTCTTCTACTCATTTTGGCGCCTAAAAGCATAAAGAAACGCGTGGTTTTTGTTTAAAAAAATGAGTTAAAAAAAATTTCGATTGCTTTCTTTGTTTCATTCTTTCTTTAGCCCAAAACCCATAAGACTATTATAAGACTATTTATCTCTCGGTTGCTACAATTATCTTATAGGAAGCATGATGTAAAATAGAGCATATTTGATTCATAGGTTACTTCATTCTTTCTAATTATAAATTGTAATTTTCTTTCCTTATTTTGTGCAGAATTTTTTGTTTCTGTCATTTTCATAGAAGGTATTGGGAAGATCGCGTATAATTTCTTCGTTCCGAATTTATTCTGCTTTGCTTCTCTTAAATGAAAGAATTAATTATTTTAGCGTTGAATACTCAAAATATTGGATTAATTCTATTTACTCAAGTAATTGTTTGTTCAAACTATGCCCTAGTAAATAGTTGGAAAGAATAGAGTCAATATCCAATACAATTGTTATATTGAACCTTGACTTACTACACCACTCCACACGACTTATTTTAAGATTTATTTCTTTTGGAGACTCTAAAAATTGGACTTTTTTTTTAAGTCAGACTGAAAATAAGTCCAATTGTAATAGTTCTGCCCCTCCTTATAAATATTATTAGGGACAAATTCCAGACGGAAGAAACCTTAAGCAAATAGTACAGAACTTGGTGTAAGAAATTCCCTGTAAAAATTTAAAATAGAAAAAACTAGGGATCATAAATTTGTAAATTGCCGTATTGAAATAATTTGATATTTTGAAGCGCTTTAAGGGTTACATAGAAAATCACTTAGATATTCAATTTTCATGAACAATTTTCTATTTTAATTGATCATAAGATTTGTATAACGATTAACGAAAATTTCTTATTCTGTTTTATTATTGTTCTATGCAGGCCCAAATTTATTGGTCCCGAAATGGTATTTTTTCTATTTGTTCAAATTTTAAAATTAATTTAAATAAAGTATTTCTGAAAATATAGAAATTTTAAATTTTTAATGAGCAATATTTAAAAATCTATAATTTTAATAATTTTAAAAAATTTAAAGAATTATTTAGAAAAAAAAAGCTTATTTCAAAAAATCAGTTTTTTGCTTGATAAATTATTGTTTTTTAATTTTAATTTTAATTTAATAAATTATTTTTAATATTTAATTTAATTATTGTATTTGTATACATAAATTGCTTCGATTTGATTTTTTTAAAAATTTGAAATTTTTTGAACACAATAATTTTATATTTAAAAAAATTTTGTTTTTTTTCAGCAAATATTTTCTCTTTAAATCTAAAAATAAAAAAACAAAAACAACAACAATAATAATAATATTAACTTAAATATAATACAAAAAATAAAAGGAAAAAAAGAAATGAAATTTTTTCAAAAAGCTTGAATAGGTCTATAAAGGCCAGTGTATCCACAAAGACGTGCTCGAAGTGCTGGTATTAAGAATGCAGTCGCTGATACATCTTTTAATAGATCAGCACATTCACAGACTAGAAGATACATTTTATCACCTTTTTGTGATACACTTTTATGAAGTGCAATACGCTTTAAACCAGCTGTACGAGGAAGATATCTGAAATATCAACAAAAAAAATGACAGTATTCATTAATCTGCAATACAAATATGAATAATAAAAGACAAGACAATACTTTACCTATATAACATTCTAGCACCAGTCCAATAAAGCCAATTCTTTTCGAATCGTTCTCCATCATCTCCTTCGAAGACCTAAAAATCAACAAAATATAAAACAAATATGTATATAAAATAATAATAAATAATAAATTTATTTATAGATATTCTCACCTTGTATACACTAATAATATAACCTGTTGATGGGGTTTGTGTCTTTTTAAAGCTTCCAAGTTCATTCGGTGCCAAAACAAGTGGCGGTCTACATATTGAAGCTACTTCACAATAAAGATCCAATGTATGAGCGGCAGTGTATCTGGAAAATGGTTGATATTAATATTATTAGTTAAAGAAAATTGGATAATTTTGAAGATGTTATTAAAGAAGTATTCATTAATGACTTTTTAAATATTGATGTAAAAATATGACCTCTTCACGTGCCAAAAAGATGAATATTTAAAAAGTAAACTTTTCCTGCATCCAAAGGTTAAGGTATTTTCAAATTGCATTCTTAATCTTTTGAATTTCTTGAAATATTTTCCAGTTTATTCTAATTATTGGAAAAGTTGAAATTATTTATACAAGGAGTGAGTTAAAAGTTCTTGGACTAAAACTTAAACAAATTCCTCATTCGTACTTTTAGCAGTCCCTAAGTGTTTTTTTTTGCATAGACATTGCTTACTTTTTTTGATGTGTAAATGATAACTTGGCACTCAATATTAAAAAGTGACAAATAATAATATTTACGCCGAAATGTAGTAAAATCTTACTAGATTCTATTTCGAGAGTTTATTTTGTTAGGGATTTAGGAGTTGACGAGCTTAATTTTTGATTACATATTGACACAATTGTTGAAAAAGCTTCCTCAATGTTGGAGTTAAAAAAAACGATAGTCAAACTAATTTGTTGATCCACATACTACTAAATCTTTCTATATTACCTTCGTTAGGTCAATACCAAAATATGCTGGTCAAGTTTGGTCTGTATACCATAAAGTACACATTGCTATAAATCTCCCTTCTTACTGAAATTGTCTTAAACTAATTGACTTTGAGACATTGCAGAAACGCCGTAAGGTAACAGATATAGTCTTCATTCACAAAATTTTTATTAGTGCCATTGAGTCTTCGAGCCTTTCTTAAACACGTAAAACTAAAAGTTATTGAGCATTCTTTAAGAAGCGTTGGTTTATTCATGATCGACAGCCATCTCATAGATTATGGAAGATTTAATAGCTTGTAAGGACGACAAGGTAAGCCACAAATCATTTTTCGAACATTTCAATACAAATTTACATCTAATCAATGCTCGATCTGAATTTAAAACTGCTTTGCAAAGAATTTTAAATTAATAGTTAATTAAAAGGGTCAAAGACGATTGTGAACAGACGTTGTTATACAATATATTTGCTATAACAAAGTCCAGACGAAAACTTTTTGAGCACTCCTAGTATTGATATCTTTTAAATTTTTGATACTTGATAAAGTTTAAGTTTTTCAACTTCATAATCATTATATAACTGAACCACTGAACCTTTAATATGCTCTTGCAAATCATTCAGTAAAACTTTATAAAGTAGATAAATTCTGTCTTATTTTTCTTTGTAAAACTTCAA
Organism: Xylophagus ater; assembly: GCA_963422695.1. Taxonomy (NCBI): domain Eukaryota; kingdom Metazoa; phylum Arthropoda; class Insecta; order Diptera; family Xylophagidae; genus Xylophagus; species Xylophagus ater. Next base: position 60,728,694 of record OY730478.1, on the reverse strand, counting down.
AGAGAAGTACCGTACTCAAAGCGTTAAGTTTTGTCGAATTTATTTCATTTTTCTTATAAATCTTTGATTTCCTTAATAAATCTCAAGAATCAATTCGAAATTAATTGAAAAAAATGGAGAACAGAACAGAATTTATATAAAAAAAAATAAAAATCAATTTTGTAGTAATTTAATTAAATTTTAAGAAATTTCCAATGAAATTTTTTTGTTCTAAAGATAGTTCTGATTAGAAATGTGTACATATAGGATCAATTCCAAAAAGTACAATTTATCACACCCGAAATAATCGACAATCGTTTAATATTTCGAAATTAAGTATTTCGACCCATAAATGTCGATTAATTAAAATTATAATTGTTTCTAATATCGTTTCCAATATAAAATAGGAATTAATGGTGGCTACTGAATATGCCAATAGAACTGGACTTTATTTGTGCAAGTTCCATTTTATTGGCTTTAAAGATGCCTCCAAACATTTTCATTATTGCACATATCCCATGTGGATAAATTGTATCAAATATTGTGTCTTTTTTATATAATCGTTTGGAATTGAAATTGCTACGTAATTGTATCATAAAATTAATTGTATTTTTGGGACTAATTATATTCTGATGAATCAGAAATTTTGGAAAAGACTATAAATTCTAATCGGGATTAGTAACAAGAATAAAACAAGAACATTGCACTGATTTATGTTATGACGATGCAGATATAGTTTTGTACACATTGCAATGAGAGGATTAAAATTGATTACTTATGTCAACAAAATGAATTATAGCCGGAAGAAAAGGGGGTTCATGATAATCTTATGGTAACTGTTTTCAAGAGATATCAAAGATTTCTTTTTATTATCGCCCATTTAAGATGCAGACATCTAATAAGAATAATTTGTATACCAATAATCTTTACCTTAAATTTCTTGGTTCAAATTTAGATAAAGATGCTCCTCGTATACCCGAATAAAAATTTGATGGATCTGTTTGAGTAGTATTTATCACATAATACGCTATAAATGGAAAGTCCGCTATACAAGAAATAGAAATATTATTAATGTTAAAAGGAAAAACTTTATTATATGATTAAATCAATTCAACTTACAATTTCTTTCCATATTAGCTAATAGCATACCACCAACAGCCGTATTAGCTTGTTGCACTTCATTTAATAATTCAGCAGCAACTGCTCGCTGTTTTAATAGTGGATGCGACATTGGTGATTCTAAAACTGGATCAATCGGTTCTAATGGGCTCATTAAATGCGCCAATATACATAGTTTCGGATCGGAAACTTCAAGTACACTAAGTGGACTAGTTTGTGTTCCATCTGTTGAAGGTGGTGGTAACTAAAAACCAAAAATTACATTTAATAAAATTTTTTTAAAAGAATTAATTAAATATTAGGTGTACAAAAAAGTTCTGGGGCGACTCGGTTGTGAACGGAACTAAATTTTGAAGTACTTCAAAGCTTGTTAGATGGAAACTTTACACGAATTCAAGAAGAACTTTCTTGACTAGACAGTTAGGGGTAATTCGGTAAGCAATTTCAGTTCGTTTAAAAACAATGGAAATAATCCAGAAAGAAGGGAAAGAACAAAACCAGACGATATTATATTCCTTTTCTTTGTTAATTCGTAAGGAAAGAAAAATGTAAGGGACGAAGCAGTCTTCACGGGCCAAAAAACTAGACGTGCAATTTGACTTCACGATAATACCGCTCTTCATACTTAGGCTATAGGAACTTCTTTGGTCTGCGATTTATTCTCTAGACATGACCATTTCAGATTATCACTTCTTCTGATCAATGCAGGAGAGTGTTTTCCAAAGTTTAAGACATCCAAATTGATCTATTTGGACTTACACCGTCAAGTTCCTTTCGCAATGAAATCTTCAATTTCCCTGATGAATGGCAGAAGCCCTCAGATAATAAGATAATTAATATTAAAAAAACTTTTATCGAATTTTATCGAAAAAAAAGCTCAGAAGTTTTTTGTACACCTAATAATTAGAAATTTAATTGAAAATGAAATTTATATAAAATAAAAATACCGGTACTCCAGCTGGTAAAAAACGATCCAAACTATGAACTGGGATTATAAAACAGTCACGATCTAAAGTCGATAAAGAAATTGGTTCACTTCTTGCGGTTCCAGCCCCACCAAAACTTACTGCAAAATTTCATTTTTTAATTTTGTATTAGTTCTAATTTAAAAATTATATCTTTTAAATTGTTTTAATTATAGAAACATAATTTTAATGATTTTCTTTTTATTTTGATAATAATCATTTTTTAATTTTTTTAATTTTAGAATAAATACTAAAACAAATCAAAAGCTAAATCCTGTCCAGTTGGGATTTTATTGATTTTTATTTGATTTTTTTAAATTTTTAAAAAAAGTGCAAGTGAATTTTTTTTTTGTTTTTCAAGAAAAATAAAAATTATTTCATTAAAAAAATAATAGAAAAATTTCTTAGTTTATCCAAAATTTTTAAAAAGCACGCCAAAAATGCTCAAACTTTAGCTTATAAGCATTTTCTTATATTTTGGTTTGTTTTCGAATTAAAAAGAAAAATTGGAAAAGAAGTTAGTTTTATTAAAATTTAGAAAAGTTAGTTAAAATTAAAGAAAAAGTAGGTAAAAGCTTTTAAAGAAAACTTTGAAAAATTGAATTAGTGCCGACACGAAACTTGTATACCGGATAATCGAAGTTGTAAGACATTAAATTCCGTATATCCTTTAAATTATTTGTGATAGTATACAAAATTACATGTCTTTTCACTGAGAATTCAATATACAGTTTTATATGTTCTTAAAGTGTGTAATGTGAAATTTTGACTTGCTTGAAAAAATTTTCCTTATTTTGTATTTTGTTTTTAAGCTGGCTACAAGATCTTCGATATTCGATTAAAAATCAAATGATCAAGAATTTCACCAACGAAGTTTTTCATGGGCTATTATTTGATCGACACTATCAACGTTCGATCTATTTTACAAATATCGTACAAAACGCGAGAAAATATGAAGGCCTGAAGCCAGTTTTAGTTGAAATAATTTAATTATTTAAAAACAAACAAATAAACAAACTAGAAAATAGTATAATTTTAAACAAAGCCAATGGCTTCTAGATATGTATCTCATCAGACCATCATATAAATAGTGATTAGTGATGACATCTTAAATCTCAGGATGGGTCAAAAAAGTTATTGAATTATTGATGATGACAACATCAAATCCAATCAGCATTTAACGATACAAGAGATGGTTTAGAAATCTTAACATGTCGAAAATGAATGTTAAAAATCATCAAACAGAAGCGTCCAGAATTAGTGAATCGCTAAAGTGTTGCGTTTCATATTTCATGATGACGCTAGAACTCATGCAAGTTTGGTCACTCTTCGTGAAGAGAGCTGGCTGGCAATGTTATATAATCCTGACCATCATTATCATTTCTTTTAGTCTCTACAGAACTCCTTTAATAATGTAAATTTGAGTTTAAAAGAAGCCTGTGAAAACGACTTGTCTTGGTTTTTCGCCCAGAAAACTAACAAGTTCTATAACAATGGAATAATAGTAGTAGCCAGGAAAATGGCAAAAGGCCATCGACCAAAATAGACAATATGTTGTTTAATAAAGTTTTTGTTTCCCATGAAAAAATCGCTTACACAGGAGAAAAAAATGGAACGAAATCCGATACAAAATAAATTAAAAACGCTTTTCTTTCTTTCAAGTAACATTGTTAGTATCTGCTATGAGACAGCTACTGATTCACATATCAGATATGTGCCAGCGACCAACAATGCTACTAGGGTAAACTTCTCGTTCATGGGCTAGTCAACATTTTTAGCGAAATTTTGATGAAGGATTTTCAAATTGAATAATCCTTAGTTGGTATATTTCCATTTGGAAATTTTCAAAGAAAATTCAAAGTAACTTGTTACAATTTTATCCTTTCACCAACGAACGATTTGATTTCAAAAGTCCATCACTGTATACTTGTTGGCCTTATAAGATATCCAGAAAACCATTGACAAATCACAGTATTTTTGTACAAAAGAAAACATATAGGATGTACTATGTTATTCAAAATGCGTGTAAATTGAGAAAAAAAGGACTATTTATGTCATTTCTAATTAGAAATGATAAAATAAAATTTTTTGTAGTCCATACAGTTTTCTTTTGAAAATGGAAATTAAACAAATACACAAAATAGAGTATGACAAAAGTATCGCAAAAGAAAAATTATATTTTTAGTATATATACATTTTTCTTTTGCTTGTTTTTGTTTTTAAACAAAAGAAAGAAAAAAAAATTAAAAATAAAAAATTAATTACAAAGAAAATGTGCTTTCTTGAGTTACTCGAAACTATTGAATTTCTAAAAGTTATTAATAATACAAAAGTGTTTTTAATTACTATTAATTTTAACAAAAGTAATTATTAGTTTTAAAATTTATTTTTAATTTATATAGAATTTCAAATATCCCTTTAATTACTTCATTTCACTAAGCGTACAACGAAACCAATAGTACTCATAGGCCTATGTTGTTCCCTGATTCTTTTTGTTATAGCAAATTGAACTTCTTGTAAAAAGGAAATCATTTTGCAGTGTTGTGAGTTCACAAAATATAAAATGAGGTAACAAATGTTGTCCTCAAAATTCCTGTTTTTGTTCTCGTCAGGCCTTTACAATAATAGCAAAACAAGCTCCCCAGGTGAGAGGATGTAGTTGTTGTCTATGCGCATCATATAATGATTTAATTTCCCGGAAAATATTATGACCGAAAACTGTTTTTGAAGCAATCAATGGGAATATATGAAGAAATAATACTTACCCTATTTTTAAAAATAAAACACATATTTAATTAGTTTAATTTGATTTGAAAAATTCATTTATAAAATAATGCAATATATTTTTCCATCGATTAATTAGTTAAAATAAAACTAAAACTATTTACAGAATATTTATACAACTTTTGTAAAATATTAAAACAATTAGTATTTCATTATTGTTGAACAAATTAAAAGTATTTTATACCACAAATTTAAAACATAATTTAATTGGCCATTTCTAAAACTGAATAGAAATTGTATGCATCCAGATACTTCTCTCAGCGTTTAGTTCATCCCATTATAACTCAAACTTAAGAACTTTTAGTCGGGACTTCTGAATGCAACCATTTTGCAATCAATTCTAGAAATGCTGGAAATGGACTAATTTCTAATTGATATTAGTTTGATTCCCGAGTGTGTGTTTATGCTATAAAATATTTCTCAAAAATATTTAAATATTTTAACATAAAATAGACAGAAAAAAAATAACAGCCATATTCCCTTATCGTTGTAATTCGTGGTGTATCCAAAAATATGAATAAAGAGAATATGTGGAAAATTTAAAAAAGTTTTTTTTAACATAAGTAATTTACATTAGATCTTCTGGACAGAGCTTAAAGCTCCTAAAAGTTCTTTCCATAAGATCTAATGTAGTTTACTAATGTTAAATAAAAGCTGATTAGAATTTTACATATCTTTACTCTTATATCTTTGGTGTATCGTTGTATGATTAGATTTTTTTTGTATAGAAAAATACCACATTATACATTGATACACTACGTTTTACAAGGGCAAGGAAATATCCATACAATTCTATAAAAATTTGATTCAGATTTCGAGTAACCCAAGTGCATTTTAATTTACCATTTAAAATAATTATGAGTTATGTGAAACAGAAATAAATATTATGTGTACTTCATTAATTCGAATTGGTTTTCTAGGAATTATATAAATTAATTGTTTTTGTCAACACTTCACTGATCGAATTCTACCGAATTTCGATGTTTGACTTTCCAATCAAATTAAGCGCAACAATTGAATTTCGTTTAAGGTCCATTGTACAAAAAATAAAAACGCGTCTTTTCACCAACAAAAAATGTTTACTACTGACAGACAATATGTCAAGCAACATTCATGTCAAATTTTAGTATTGCAGTATTGCGGTTTACCTCACGACTCCATTGGACTTATTTCAAGACATATTTTCAGTCGGACTGACAAAAAGTCCAAATATTAGTCTCCACAAGACTTTTTTCAGTTCGACTGAAAATAAGTCTTGAAAAAAGTCTAATGGAGTTGCCTGGTTACATTTGACAGCGATTTGAATTACACACTTCAATTGACGGACCCCGTAGTTGTGCAAGCAATGCAAGTTGATTCACACGAGATTAATATCCTCAGTAGCATTTTTGAGCTTTTAAGCCATATAATAGATGTGTGTGACGTTTATACAACTATATCTCTTTTAAAACCTAAATAATTTTGTAAGCTTTACAAGCATATATAGTCGTAAAAGCGTCGCTAAGATCTATTTTATACGACATCTAAGCTTAAAAATGCAGCTAGGGCTGTATGAGCATACAAAAAGTCGAATTAATGAATTACAATTAAAGACACAGAAATATGAACATTTTATTATACAAAAAAAAAAAATTTTAAAATATGTTATAAATTATTTTAATTTTTTAAAAATACAACGAAAAGAAAAAAAAAACGAATGATTTTTTATTTGTTTTTTAATAAAAATTAAAAATGTGAAAAAAAATGTAATTAAAAAAATTTGTATGTGTTTTTTATTTTTTTTTTTTTTGCTTGAATATTTCTAATATTTATATATTTTTTATTTTTATTTTGTGATTTTATTCATTTCAAACTGCAACTCAAACCTTGCCTGGCAGCAATAGGCGTAGGCGCATCATTCCTTTTGCTAGCGGTCCATTTTAATAATGACACAGACGGTCTACGATCGACTAATGGTTGGGGTGCATCCACATCAGAAGGTGGTAATGGAAGGGAGATGGCAGCACCCGTTACGGGGCCACAACGTTCTGTAAATGTTTTACTGGATGACATAGAAAACTAAACATAAATACCATAACATTTTATGTATACATAATAATATCATGTTATTTTTTTAATTTTTTTTTTTAATTTAATTTAATATAATTTTTTAATTTCATCTGTTTTTTATCATTTTTTTTTTATTTCTGATTAACTAATTTAGATATATATAACTAAATTATCATATATATTGTTTTTGTTCATATAACAGTTATGCATTTAAAATTTTATTCTACTTTTGTTAGAAAAATTTGCTGAAAGGAAAAATAAAGGACCAATATTTTAAAGCAACAAAAAGAAAAACATTAAAACTATTAAAACAAAACAAAAACGAATTAATATACTTCTAGTTCGGACAATTCTTAATCAAAGATTCGAACCTTGTTGTGGGAAAATCGATTTTTAAAAATTGCACAAACACCTTAAGGCCAATCTCCACACAGCCGACATCCTATTCTGACGCATAAAATCAGGAAACTAGGATTGATCGAATAAAAACATCAGAATCTCCCCACACAATTTAGAACAATTGGTAGTGTGCTACGGTATCGTGTGTGATTATTGTGAGACTAAATGCACCCGCAGATGAAGTGCCATATAAATCAAATAAACATGTTCATCTGTTTTTGAGGGGAATCATCTGCAGATCTCCAAAATCAGTTGGGGAAATCAGAAATGCAGAAGCCAACAAAATTTATAGGATGATTGTTTTCTCCACATCTGTTTAACCATACTTTGTATAGTGTTATCCCATACTTGCATCAGAAGTAGGATGTCGGATGTGTGGAGATTCGCCATAAGTATTAAGAATTCGCTGAAAAATTATAATATTAAAAACATTTACACACATCGAATTAAAAGCCAACTAAAATTTTAAAGAACACATAATAAATGATTAAATTTTGTATGAATGAAAGTAATTTGATGAAAATATGAAAACAAATATCTAATAATATAAACAACGATAAAATGTAATAATATTTTAATTAATCATGCCTAAGACGGAATCGATATAATACGGAAACTTAATTAGAAAAGAAAATTTTCCTGGCCTCTTGTTTTACGGTCAGATTCAAATGTTAAATGTTTTCAAGAAGGAAACTTGGTTAAGAATGAAAAATGGTTAGATCCTTTAAGTTCCGTCTTACACAAGTTTAAAACCAATATTCTACCACGTCCGGTAATTGAAGTGTCAAAGTGTAAAATCGCTGTATTTTTTTGTTTATTGGTCGTTTTTTTTTGGAAATTTTATAATTATTCGAATGGGATTGAACCGCCTTTTGCCTTAACTACCAGCATCAATATCTTTTTAAACGATTCACTCGATGCTCGCACGATGGCTTGGCTTAAATGGTTCCATTCACGAGTCAAATCTTTTTCGCCGTATTTTCTTGTGACTCCCAAATACTCTGAATTATAATCGGAACATCTCTTTATTCAAACACGATCGTCTTGTTTGTTGAGAAATTGTTCAATGCAGAATGTTTTCTCATCCGAAAATATCAAATTTGGTAAATCACTACAAGCGAGCGTACGATGTAATTCATTTGATTGTACAAAAATTTGGAACGAGTCTTTTCATCAACAAATAATTTTTACTACTGACAGACAATATGTCAAGCTATATTCACTTCAAATTTTAGTATTGCAAGATGTGCGGTTTACATTTGACAGCGATTTGAATTAGACGGACAATTCAATTGTTAGACACGGTATATATAACAGTTTTGATTTAGGCAAATTTGGTAATCAAATAAAATAATTTCTTTGGTCTGAACATCTGGAAGTCTATTCCAGTTTTATATGCGCCTGAAAATAGGTAATTTATAATTTCTTAATGGAAATTTATGTATTCCTCAAAAGCTTTTGTTCTTGAAGCCTAAGTTTGAATTTCAACTTTAAACAATACACTTTTCATCATATTTACTATTATATTTGTTTGTGATTTTTGCCTTAATAAGTATATTAGAATAACAAATGGGATAATTAATCTCGTGTAATAACAGAATTCGTAACATTTTTGATCGTTTTTGTAGTGCGGTTGTAATTAACTAGTTTTCAATTATTAATTAAGCCGCAGTGTAATCTGTAAAACATTTTTACCAGTTTACTACTCATCTACATGTAAGTTAAAGGCGAAGGCAAATATTCTTTAAATTTTTAATTTTCTTGACATACTTAAATGAAAGGATTTCCCTAAAAAGATAATGTTATTTTTAGAAACCTTCAAATTTAATTTGAAATTGGAATTCCATTGCATTCCAGTGGTTTTAATTGGAATTTTGAAAAAATTTTAAATTCTCAAATACGAAATTTATTGGATTCGAAAAGTATTAAAGTTTTATAAAATTTATTTTATACTTCCGGGAAGTATTTAAAATAAAAAAATTAATAAATAAAACTTTATTAATTATTACAATTATTTAAATAAAAATAATACAACAATAAAACCATTGGGTTCATGAAAATTTCAACTCAAATTGCTTTACCAAATTTTATGAGTTGAATTGTGCAAATTATAATACCTTTTGAGTTCAAGTGCTTTTGTGCGTGTAATGCTAAAACTTTCAAGGCAATTTGACTACAGACTATAGCATCTGATGAATCATTTTCGCACCTGGAAAATGTCAGCTACAGGAGTGGAATCGTGTAACTGTAACTCAATTTAACCCAAATCGTATCGAAAACCATCGAAATTACAATGAGTTTTCCCTAGGATTTTATTTTGAATCCAGAACTCATTCAAGGAAAACGACAAACGTTCAGATCACTTGTAGTCGTGGCAGCATTTGCCCGCGACTTCCTAAACGTAGTCTATGAAGAAGATCTAATTGAAGTTGAGTTCATTTTTTCATTTCAGGTCGATTCAATTTTATATGGCTCAAGAACAAATTCGTCGGATAACGAATTTAAGGCCCGTCGCACGAGCTAAGCTATGCGGGCGAGCCCCACTATAGTTACATAGCTTAGCTGGGCTCATTAACACCATTGCACACTTGAACTAAGTTACGCGACGATATTTTTGGTAATTTCATGCCATCAGTTCTATTTGAGCCGTCAGAGAGATATGACGAGCTTAGTTCGTCTCGCTCATGACAGGCGACGTAGTTTGATAGCTTCGCTGGTGCGACGATCAATGCAAATGCTGAATTTTTCACTTTCAACGAGAAACTTAGCTTACGAAGTTTAGATCGCTTAGCTCAAGTGTTCGGCGTGCGTAAAAGTTTAGTCAAAATGTTTCTAATAAAATTGAGATTATTATAATTTTTTACAAAAGGGTCTTGTTTTAAAAAGCTTTTAAGCTTTGTTTTTAAAGTTTTCACAACAACTCTCTAGTTACGCATTTTCCAAAATTTAAATTTTTGTGGAAAATTCTTGCAAATTAAAAAAAAATTAAATTAGAAAATAAAGTAATTAGGGAAGCTTTTGTGCCATTTAGTTCATTTATAATTAGTTTGTTACTAATTTTTGATTAAATTTTCTTTAAATTTTTCAACAACTCTTTTTTCGGTTATATATTTGAAAAGCTTTTCATTTAAAATTTTGAAACATGTTTGATTACTTTTTGTGTTAAGAAAGCAGTAATAAAAAAAAGCTCAGCAGAAGTCCGTGTCTAAAAAACAGTGAAAATAAATTCGTATTTTTTTTTTTATAACTAATTTAATTTTGCTCTTAAATATTTCTTCTTAAAATATATTTTGGGTAATTGTGTGTTTTGTGAAAAATTATCAAAAATAGTAAATTTTTTTTTGTGTATTTGTGATTAGAGAGAAAAAAAAGCTGATTTTTTGTTTAGAAAGTTAACCTTCATGACTCCCCTGACCTCCTGTACGTTGCGGTGAAAAGAATATGTGCGTCCTGTAATGGACTTCATCGGCACACTGAAAACTTAATTCTCTTGAACGTTTCGCCTGTGCTCGACTTGCTTTGCTTGCTAATTTTGTACCGCCAGTACCACCACCTTTACCGCCTTCGCGGAAATTTTTCCGAAACATTAAATTCATTTTTGTATTGATTTTTTGGCGCACTTCTTTCTTTTCTTGAAAAATTTTGAATGATTTTTAAAAACCTTTTTGTTGAAAAAAATTTTTTATATTTTTTTTTTTTTTTGGTTGGTTTTGTCCAATTTTTTGTTTTATCTCCAATTTAGTTCCAATATTGTTGATATGGATTTTATTAAATTTAGTTAAATTTGTTCTAATTTAAATTTTGATCCTCTTTTTTTAGGAAAAAAACAATTCTAAAAATTTTATAAACAAAAAATATCGAATGCAAGTTTATTTTAAATAAACGATTTTGGTTTAACTTAAAGACTTTTTTTATGTTGAAATTTTTGAAAATGTATTTTCTTTTCGTTTTATAAAAACAGGTCAAACAATAAAAAACTGACAAAAAGTATTTTTAAAAATAAAATAAAATGTTTGTGGCTTTTTTTTCTTAGATTTCAAAATATGAAAAAATTTTTAAACAATTTTACGTTATTTTTCTTTTCTTTGAAGAATCTTAGGAATTTTCAGGAAGAATTTCAAATTTTATTTATATTTAAATTTTTGAACTTTCCAAAATTTCCTAGTTTTAAGAATATATGCTGCAAATTTCACATCGGTATTTGTAGAATTGATGAAGTTACAGGATTCTGAACGAAGCATATTCGAGCTTTCGAAGACTTTACTTCAAAAATTTGACAGTCTAATTTAGCCTTAATTCCTATAGAATGACCATTAGATATGATTCATGTAGATGGTTGACTTATATGAGGTGAAAGATGATTTAACAATTGGCTAACAAATAAGCCTAGAATAGATAACATACGATGCCTGCATAACGATAGATATTGTATTTAAGGACTAGTGTAAGCAATAATCATGTAGCTAAGATATATACATGATATTGATGTAAGATCGGAAAGAAGAAACGAAGAATGCGATCTTAAATCAAGGACTTTAGATTCAATCGTAACCAACGTAAGCAAGTAAAAACAAGATAGTTTCTTTCAATGAAATAAAGTCTTTAATTTATATTTAACCCTTATTTTTTTACTACATTTATATTATTTTTACACTTCCTAAAAATTCCTAGTTTCAGATAAACGTCTTCAAAATTTCACATTAATATCTTTCGAATTAACGAAGTTATAGAATTCTAAGTGAATTAAGTCAGAGAACCATATTGAAACGTTAAATATGTATTTCTTTCTCAAAACATTGTTTACAAAGTCGCTGGACATCATATATCAAAAAACCAATTAATAAACAATTTGAAATTTTCATAAAATACGACAAGTTACTGTCAACGTTAACGTTTCCTCTAAGCTGGGAAGCTGGACAACTGTCCACCTATATATTAGTTATAAAATTTTGCGTAAAATTTTGCTCACACTCTGCGTATTTGTACTCGCGTAAGTCTTTAAAAAATTAAAGGGAAAGTTGTTCACTATTACGCCTGGAGGAGATGCTGTAGAATGGGAAGTTAACCTAACTATTGCACCAAAGAAAAGGGGGTACAATAGATCTTAAAGATCGCAGTACAGGAACACCCTAAAAACCTAATCTGGTCACTATTATTGATTTAATTAACATGTTCTGTTTTTTAACTTTACATGAACCCTTTGCGCTGAAGAGTGCCAACTCCCAAGGATTTGAAAAACATCTCATACACAATATTTAAAGTTTTCTTTCACCTATACTTTCTTGGCAGAATAAGTTCGAATTTAGACTTTTTTTTGGTAGGGTAGGTAGAACAAGCGATGTTAAAATCGAAATTCCGACATCGACATATTATATATGAGCACTGTACATACTGCATTGCTAATTCAATAATAAATAATAAAAAAACAAAAATGCAGTATTTATTTTTCCATAATATTAAAAACTTCCTTTTTTTGTTGTATTTTAATATGGAAAATGTTGTTTTGAAAATTGTATTATCCTTGAACACCCTTTAAAATTATTATTTCCATGCGAAAATGTGATTATCTCTTGGAATAAAGTAATGTATATGAATTGCAAAAGAACACATAAACACCAAGTACTAGTACATACTATATTTTAATTGTTGTCCTTTCTCCAATGCTGAGCTTTCACTTAGAATGCACGCGACTATCTGGTTTGATAATACACAAACAGAAAAAAAAAGGATAAAACATTAAAATCATGTACTTTCGTGACTATAAGTTTAAGTTCTTCCATTTGTATTTGTTGTGTTTTTTACTATATTTTGAATGACAAATTCAGACTAAAAGATATTTCGATTAAAGAAAAATTATGCTGGAAAGTAATTTTCTTTTTTTTTTTTTGTACATGACATGTTTTTCATTTTGTTTTTGTTCTTGTCATGCGAAAAATATCCCTGAAATGAACACCAATGTCATTGCAATCCAATATTTTACTATTTTTTAATCAATAAAAATACATACAAGGAAGAGTCCAAAGTAATCAGGACTTTTTGAATCTAGCGCCCCTGGTGGCGCCATCTATATGTCGACTGGTGCGTTAGAATCTGCTATCCTTTATCGACTTCCTGTGAGAATTTCATGACATTTCATCTATTGAAAGTGAAGTTATTGCGTTTTAAGTGTCAGTATGTTTGTGTCATCGGTGCGAAAATGAGCTTCGACGACCAAAAATTGCTCAGAATTCAACATTCGAAGGACATCATTAAAGAGGTCAAAAAGGACAAAAACTTCCTTTATAACATTATGACTGGTGACGAAACGTGGTGTTTTCAATATGATCCCGAAACGAAACGCCAGAGTGCTGAATGGAAGGCGCCGGACGAGCCGAAACCCAAAAAATCGCGCCTAGAGAAGTCAAAAGTGAAGACAATGCTGATTTGTTTTTATGATTCCAAGGGTATTGTCCACAAAGAATTTGTTCCACCCGGTCAAAACGTTAATGCGGTATTCTACCTAGGAGTTTTGAAGCGTTTGGTGCGCCGTATTCGACGTGTTCGGCCCGAATATCGCGAAGATGGAAGTTGGCGTTTGTTGCACGATAATGCGCCGTCTCATCGATCGACGCTTGTGACCGATTATCTCACCAAAAATCACATTTTAACCATCAACCACTCCCCGTATTCACCGGATATGGCACCGTGCGACTTCTACCTTTTCGGAAAAATGCATTTGCCGATGAAAGGAAAGCGTTATGCAGACGTAGAGGCCATTCAAAAGGCTTGCACCGGCATACTGGCGGCCATACAGGCCAACGAGCTAAAACACTCGTTCGACATGCTTTTGGACCGTGCAAAAAGCTGTATTGAAGCAGAAGGAGACTATTTTGAATAAAATCAATTGATTTTGCCGAAAAAACCATTTGTTCTGTTTTTTTTTTAAAGTCCTGATTACTTTGGACTCCTCCTTGTATTTTACACGATTTTAAATTAATCTAAAAAATGTCTTAAATACTATTTTTATAATTTATTTATTTGATATTGGAGAGAGATTTGGATTTTTACAAATTCAGTAATTGAAATTGTCAGATACAGAATTAATTCAGTTCCTTTCAATTAAATCAGTTAAATTTAAAATTTTCTTATTTAACATAAAAAGAAATTCTTGACAAGATGGCATTGTTATATTCAATTAAATATTAAATTCAAACTAGTTCTTCTCGGTTCTATACTATTTTCTATGTCTTGAATAATTTCCGATATTAACTAATTTTGGTTCTTGATGTAGAAGACTTCTGAAGGCTCATAGTTATACGAGTTTGATATTAAATAGGACAAAAAATCGTTGCGTTTTTTTTCTATGGAGACAAAAATTTTATCAAAGAATATATATTGTCCAATTTGGTAAATTGTCATTTGTTGGCAGAGCCATTATTCCGTCACCGTATAAAACTTAGATTTGCTAAGTGGAAAACCGAGACAAACCATTTTCACAGGCTTCTTTTGAACTCGAATTCTGCAAATGATGGTGCATGATCAGGTCTATATGGTCGACTTTTATTATTCACCAATTATGGACGCTTGTGTTTGATCTACTGATAGTTTTCAACACTCAATTTAGATATGTTAAAATTCGGATTCGATTAATGCTTTTGTTTTGTCGTAATCAATGAATGATTCGCTTTGTATCAAAGATAAAAAACAAAAAAAAAACTTTTCTTGAATACACTTTGTAACTTAAGTATCTTGCCGATAGATGGGCATTATTTCGTTGATTTGATCGAGCAAAATTTATGCTATATCTTATATAAATAGAAATTAAATGCTGTTCGTTGGTAAGCGCATCTCTTGAGAACGGCTGAACTGATTTCGCTAATTTTTTTGTTAAAATGTTTGTAGTAGTCCGAATAAAGTTCTTACGGAAAGAAAAATGGAAAATTTTGCCCGGAAAATGGGAAAATTCGGGAAAAACTGAAAGCACTTTTCTTTTCTTCTTTTTCTCATTTTTACTTTGTTTACACATTTTTAATAGCTTTTTACGAATCTACAAAACGATCACAAACAAATTTATTGAAATTTGGACAGGACAACGTCTGTCGAGCCAGCTAGTAGTGAAATATAATAGTTCTTTGAAATGAAGTTATTAATACCACTTAAACGTGATAAATGATATGTGAAAGCAAGATAAGGATTGAAGTTTCTAATTAGAAGTTTGAACTGATAAAAATTCTGATACGTGAGACTTGACTAACTATACGAGTGACATTATAGATTCTTGTTTTCTATTTAAATCACTTTATTTAGTAAATTCTAATTCATACACATAGAATATTTTAAATTATAAAATTTCACCGTAGTTAAAAACTATATCAGAAATGGTTTTCTTTCCATAAATTAACTTCACATTAAAAACCCATAAGGAAATAGCAATAATTTCCGTTTTCCTGAAAATCAAGTTTTATCAGTTCTTTTGAATCTTAATCTACTGCATGAGCTTTTTCTCATAATTTATGTAATAATACGGCATGATAAAAGGAAATGTATTCTGTTCTGAAGAGAACACCACTTTTCTAATTTGCGAAATAATATACAATATATTTTGCAATGTAATTTACTATTTTCATATTTTAATATATTTTATATATATTGTATAAGATTATTAAGTTATAGTGCTATACAATTTCTCTGTGGTTAGAAACATACAAAACCGAATTCAACATTTAATCTTGTCATTTTCAATACTGCAGTGGAATTGTAATTTAGTACATTTGTACAAGTATGCTACGAGTTAGTTAAAACTATAATATAAGAAGAGATTCTAAATTGGATAGCTGACCTTTCATATTAGAAGTTACTATATTTACCATTATTGATTCCTTAAAATCAATTGTATCATTGCACTTAGTATATTTGCCTTACCCTATGTCTCCATTGGCAATTGCACAAAATCTTGCATGCTGAATTTTTCGTGCTGTGCATTTCATTGCATTCAATTTCAATTATAGAAATTTTGTTTTGGAAGCTAACAACTACTGATATGTGTTCGTTTATTTTTATTATTCATGGAATTAGAACAGGTTGAAATATATACAAATAAAAGAAGGAGAAAGGGTCCTAGATATTGAATTACTTTAAAATTTTCCCTAAAACTATTTATTACTTTTACCACTTGTTCGCCCATCTAATTCCCACCATTTCGAACATCAATGGTTAAATTTATTTCATTAATTATTGCAGGGTATGTTTTATGCTCTAGACAGATCTCCGATTTTAATTACAATCATTATTTTTTAATGATACTTCTGGATGATCCATGACACGTCTTCTTTTTTTCACAATGATCATTATTCATGTCTTTCCAAAAGGTTCATAAAATTACTATTTTGTTTATAATTTTCAGAATAGAATATTCATTCATTTTGATTGAATAAAATTAATCATTTTAAATTGCATTTTAGTAAATTTAAAGGAGTTTTTAGAATAATGACCATTTTTTGTCCTTTTAAACTTATGTGAAAGAAGAAAACATGTCAAAACCAGATGAAAAAATAGTCAATTGTAGATGGCTCTGTAAGCAATGTGAGGAAAAAATTTAGGATCTCTTCACAATTTCATTTGAAAATTTAAAAAATATTGATGCTTTAAATAGATACTTAAAATTGATCATTATTATGATTTGACTCATTGTAGAAAAATATTTAAATTGTGAAACTTTCAAATTAATTCCCAATTTCAAAGTTTGTCGACCGCTGTCACGTTTTAAAAATAAATGTTTTTTTTTCGTTTTTTTTGAAATTTCATAATTCATACAGAAATAGTTCTTTTAACCGCCCACTGTCAACTACACCTGAATTTTAAGGTCACCATATAATATTTATATAAAGGTACAATGAAAAAGCTTTCATAATTTTCTACTATTTGAAGACGAAAGTGAACAATAGAAAAGCGATTTGTATGAGTTTTTAGTACCTTTTTTGTTGTTTTTAAATATATGTGTTATAAACTGTATGGATTCATTGGCATCGAAGATATCTTTGACCTGACCAGAAAAATTCAAAGTTTTAAAGAAAAAATGATTAAAAAAAAAAGCTTTTCAAAACTTTTGAACTTGAACAATAATTTAAAGCAGTTTTAACTGATTTGTTTTAGATTTTTTTGTTTAATATTTTTCAAAAATTTTTCTTTGTAAATTCTTTTTCAACATAACCCGGGAAATTTTCTTTTAAATTTTCATTAAAAAGAAAAATATTCACACATTCAACATAAAAAATAGAAAATTGAAAATTGAAATAAAAAATAAACTCGGCATTCGATTTTATCTAAGAAAAAATAAAAAAAAAAAAAATTACTTTTAATTACGATTAAAAAAATTGTTTCACCAATTTTCTTTTAAAAACAAATATTTTGTAATTTTTTTTTGCAAGAATTTTTGTTAATTGAAAAACATAGAAAATGTTTTTAAAACACTTCGTTTTTTTTGATTCTAAAAGAATTTAATTTTTTTTATTTTTATTTTTATAATAAATTTTTAATGAAAATTGTAGAAAACACTTTTTTAAAACAAAATATTTTTTTAAAAATAAATGATTTTCTTTTTTATTTGACAAAAAAAAAATAGTTTTCTCGTGATCACGTCGCGCTAAACTGTGAGATGAGGATCTTCTTTTGCTAAGCAAAGCTTTTTTTTTTCTATTTTTATTTATTTTATTTTTAATTTTCTCAGCTTTTTTTATATTTTTATTTAAATTTATAAAATAAAAAGAAAATGAATTTGGTTTTTAATTGGTATATAAAAATGTTGTTTTTTTTTGTTTGAAAGAACATAAAAAAGCATGAAAATTATGTTCTCTGTCAATATTATTTTTACTATCAGTAAATCGACGTTCATAAATACAGTATAGTACGAAAATAAGTAGATACTAAAAAAGGATGATAATAATTAAATATCGGACGGAGAAATATAAAAACGATGCAACTGGATTGTAGATATGACTGAAACTGTGATTTTTAAAGATGAGGAGCCGATTGTAATTGTTCTTTAAAAAGAACTGTGATTTTTATGTGATCTTTATTGCAGTCTGTGACATTTCGTAATATAAATATTTTTCAAATGGAACATCTATGGATTTGAATTTTTACTGGCTCTTTGACAATGAATGGTTTTTTCCTCTTTTTAATATTGTTGTTCTCAAATGTGTAGCAAGAAAGAAGAGTGACTTTTTGGTTCGTGAAAAGCAAATCATTTTCGTTCACGTCTTTCCATCGGAACTGAACAGCTTTCGTTGTCAAAACTAGGGAAAAAATGACAATTTCGGTATATCGCTTTTGTTCATAAAATGCTCTTTTAAACCAACACTGTGAATTTCACAGGCTGTGATAAAAGAACAAAGTCGCACAACCTGCTCTTAATCACAGATATTCATATTACGGAACACTGAACAGATATACTGTTCTTCTCGAATACCTGTGATATTGCAGGTTGCGATTTTTGACACCTTCGCATCACAAAACACTGATGACGTGCATGGGCAGAATAAACCAATTTGGACCATAAGACTGCGTGATCTTTCCTTTACTTATTGATGGTCGCTCTGATTGGAAATCATGGTTTATTCAATTCGGGCAATCCATTTAACAAACCAAATGATGAATGCCTCCAACATCAAGGATTCATTTTTATAATTGAATTTTATATTTTTGCCTTATTACAGATTTGTTTGATTGAAACTTTAGACAAAGTTAGCATTGAAGAAAGGATCCGATAGACATACGTTAAGGTACTTCTGTATATCGTTGTACTTGAACCACATTCAGTTTCTGACAACGTCTTGTTAATAAATTTATACAATTATAAAAATTGGAAATATGAAAATAATCCTTTTTTGTGAGTTCATGTCAGGTAAGGAACTTCTTTAGGTTTCCAATTATTGTTTTAACTTATAATGTCTTAGTTTTGGACAAGGTTTTGACTAAAAATATATGTTATTAATGGAATATGATATGAGATCCTTTTGATTTTCGAAAAAAAAAACTTGTTCATGTCAAGAAAGTTCGTGTCAGCAAGGATTTATTACTATAATCACTTTTGATTATGACTTTCGCTAAATATATAAATCCATCAAACCGATGACAACATTTATTAAATCAGCAATTATTAAGTATTAAGTTTGGATAAAATTCAATTCAGTTTCACCCTCAATTTAGTTATCCAATTATTGTGTTACTTCAAAAACGAAGATCAGATTCCATTTGATTATTATTTTTGGTCGATGCAGTATTAGGGTATTAGAGTCATCCTGGACTTTGTAGAGATCATATTAATTACTTAAATTAATATTAAGGTTGACCATTTATGGAAAATTCACATTTTTCCAATTGAAAAAGTTTTTCAAAATTTTTTTTAAATTAAATTGAAAAACTAGAAAAGAAACATATTTATTAAGTTTTTCTTTTTATATCAAAGAAAACTGTTAGTTTTTCGTTCTAAAGAATTTTCATTTTATTTTTTCGCTTACATCTGTAAATCATAAAATTTTTTTTTTCTTACCAAATTTTTTTTATATGTAACAAAACTCCAAATACATTTTCCTAAAAGAAACTACGGAAAAGCTTCATTTATAATCTTTAAATTTTGATTCGTTTTGCTTTTTCTTTATAGTAATAAAAGAAAAGTTTTTCAAAAAAAGTAAAAGAAATGTCCAGACATGAAATTTTCCCTTTTCCCGATGGAAATTTTCCTTTTTTTCTTACATTAAAATATTTTAAAGTATAATATTTTTGTTTAAGGAGAATGTAATTTTTCCAGTTGTTTATGTATATTTTTAAAGAACACAATTTTAGTAAGAATTTTCAGAGAATCTTTAAATATTCTATTAGATTGTTGTTTTTTTTTTCTAAAAATAATGTTATTTTCCTTCCAGAGCTTTTTTTTTTACATGATAAAAAGGAATTATTTAATCGTACTAAAAAGAAAAATAAACGAATTGTATTTTACTAATGAATTGCATTTTACTTCAAAACTATTCTTTTTTGTAGATAAATTATTATTTAATTAGAAAATTTCATGAAGTCTTCTTTTCTTAAGAATGAAATAAAATCAAATATTTAAAGTGGGTAATTAATTTGGTGACGTCGGTTTGGCTTACATAAATCACATAAAAACAAAACTTAATATCTTTGTATCGTTGATGTCCTATGGTAGATATACGACACATAGCTAACAAATTAACACTGGTAAAAAAACAACTAAAGTAGGACTCATATTGATCAGTTTTCCATTAGCTTTTGAGCAACTGATAGGAAATTGAACAGTGTGAATGTAAAAACTGATGGTTTGTAAGTCAAACTCAATAATTATTCAAACATTTCGTGAACACAATCAGCTTTCTGTCAAACACGACTGACACTCATGACTGATCAATGTGAGACCTACTTAAAACTAATAATTTTTCAAAGTTTCTTGTTAATATCTTGGCTTTCCATTCTTCGAATTTGCTCTAATTTAGATATAACCTGGGATCTAAAAGCAAACTTTATTCATATCAGTTTTTGAAGTATGAAGGGAACAGAAGCAATAAAACGACAAAGCTCTATGGCCATGGCAATTTTCTCTATAACTATTTCTTTCTGCACTATCCTCGAATCGACTTTACCGAAATTTAACATAGTATCGTTCATTTATGTAACCATATAACCATTTAGTTAATTTAAATAACTTAATGCCATAATTTTTTGATTAGATTTTAGGTTTGTAACTTGGCTTCCCTTAGTCCAATTTTGCTGAAATACATTACCAAATCGATTAAGGTCTTCCATTTCATGGAAATCAGACAATGCGTTTGAGTTTTCCGATAGACGCCCGTCTATCGGACGATGCCTTAATCAATATAACTTTCTATGCACATCTAGTGCCCTGAGATGATTATTTCTGTGCTACCTTACAAATGTAGTGATAAAACGATTATACATCTGGTAGTATTATACCATAGGGTATAAAAAAGATCTGTTTTAGATTTTTCACATAATGAAACTCAAATGAAAATCATGCTCTTTGATTCCATAGAATGGTTTCATTCAACTCAAAGTTCTATGAAACTTTCGATACAGATCGAAATTATGAATATTTTTTGCACGGATTTGTGAGAATTTTCGGAGACATTTTATTTATAGAAAAACTTTTTTTTTTTGGTTTGGTACATATTTTCATTTTAAGTATTTTCTTAACGTACATATTTTTTTTTTTAAGATTTAATATTATAATTAATAAAGCAAGAATATATTTTTTGGCTAATTATAAATATTACAGTAGTGGACAGCAAAACAACATCTAAAGTAATCTTTAAACGCCTTCATATTAATGAATTTGTAAATAATGGAAAAAACGTAATAAAGATATTTTTATTTTACCATTGGTTCATAACTAGTAGAAGTAAAAGATATACTATGTCCTTTTTATACAAACAATGATATATTTGAAAACTTGGTTATGCAAGTTCATAGTGATTGGGTTTTAAGCTTAAACTATACTCGTAACAATCATGTAATCCATAAAAATTTATAATACCATGAAAAATAACAAATCATCAGCGACATTTGTAGTGTTTTACAGTAGTCATTATATGGTAGATATTAGTAATTTTATGATCTCTATTTTTGTATACATTTTCTAATGTTTTCCCTAACAACTAGTACAAGGTCACTACTTTCTTCCTGAACAAGCCAATGTAATAGAGTTCACCTAATGATACACAAATATACTTGCAATTATATTTCTTACGATAACAGTTTCGTGTAAACATGCTCAACTATAATTAAAGAAAGCCTAATTTGAATGGCAAAACCATTAATTTTGAAAAATTATATTCTTGATAAAACAATTTTGATAATCAATCGATTAATAGCCAAGGAATTGACAATGTTTTGGTCAAAAACTGTTTCTATAATTTTATTTTTTTCTGTTAATTAGTTTCCCCCCCCCCTCTCTGCGTTTCAATAATTAATTATAACAAATAATAATAGAAAAACACGAAAAAATATACAACTTTTATACTTAATCTTCGTCATGAACAGATAGTTAATAAAATCAATTTCATTGATTTTTACTAATATCAACATTTTCTGATAAGAGACAGTAGTAAACTAGTAATCTCTAACTAAAAAGCTTTTATATTGTATTTTTATTAATATTGAACTAATTTGATTTTATTATTTTGAGAACGCTTCCTTTTTCAGGTACAGTATAAAACTAGTACAAAGTAACATTTATTTAGCATGTAAATGTTGTTATAGTATAATTGAAATATCCTTTTAATATTTAGCAAGTTAAAAAATTAATATATATCTTTAGAAGGGAATTTCTACGTTATTCATCATGTATGAATACAAATACCACATATTACAGATTTTCAACAATTTGACCACGTAAAACACGTAACAATAAAGGAATTTTAGCTATTATTTTTATGCAATCTCTAATATTTCTTGAGCTTTCAGAGTATTTTATAGACGATCGTAAAAAAAGTGGTACTATGAAAATGAAGAAAACCTTCTTCAGGATAAAAATTTAGAAGTCATAAAAGTATAACCATTGAAATGGATTAAATTTAAATCGTTTGATATATTTGATTTTCAAACTCGTATAAAAATTTTTAAAACACGATAAAATTTTATAACAATGTTTGAGTAAATACCACAATTTTAGAATTTATAAGATTTTATGGAAAAGGTATAAAACTTTGAAAATAAATGGAAATTTTCAACAAAAATCCTTGAGTTTGGATGCATTTTTATAAATAAAGTTCATGGTGCAGTACTATTATGTACGAGTATGAGATGAGTTGAATTTTTAATTGTATATACAGCTGGAAAATGGCATTCTTCGAACATATTCAAGTTTCATTGAAAAACCTAAGTGGACAAAGTAAATTAATGTTTTCTAGCTAAGCTATATACTATTTGCGTTTATTGGTTTCACAATTGATACAATATCAAAACTTATTCTTAAAATAAAATTCTGCTTTTGATTATAACAAAATTTTTGGGTTAAAATTGTCCTACGAAAGCAATTTAAGGAAGTTTATACTAGATTTAGAATGTCGTATCATTGAAAAAAACGAAACAAATTGAAATTTAAAGATATTTCATTACCACAATAGAAGGACTGCCTTTTTCAACCATCCTTTATTAAACATTTCAGATTTATGCTTAAACCAAGAGTCACATATTTTCATTATAACACGACGAATGTACTATACTATAAAATGATATTATCATCATTAGCGTTTCGGTAGGAAGGAAAAGGAAGATATTAGTATAGAAAGAAAGGAAGTTAGTAGAAAATATCGTCAATACTTAACCAACACAAATAAAAATAAAGTATAATTGACCACATAATTCAGGGTCACATAAAAGAAAACTACTAGTTATATAAGAGCTTTTTTAATTTGTACTTGCTGAGGAAAAAGTCAAAAACTTGTTTTCTTTCCTTAGTCAGTTTGGTGAAAATTGATTTTAAACAACATCACGAATCTCAAGGAACAAGTGTTTGAATAAAGGTATATTTTGTCTAAAATAGAGGAAGCATCGATGGCACCAGTAAAAATTTGATGAACACAGATCATATCAGCCGCTTTTCGCCGTTTTTCTAAGAAGAATGTAAGCCTAATAAGTTTAGCCTATCATTGTAAGGTGGAAACAAAAAAAGGGTTATTCCAGAGAAGGTTGCGTAACGCGAACATTAAAAATGTACATTGAAGGAACTCCAGCCTATTGATATGAACTCTATGGTGCGGTGACTACACCTGACTGGTATATTCCAATAATAGTCTAACAAAGTGACTTAAAAGGCTTTAGTGACAGTTTAAAAAATAACTCAGTGATGATGTCCCATTTTTCAAAATACCTGCAAATAGGCAATTTGTAGTTGTACAGTAGAAAAGCGCTTACCTCTTTTACATATAAATATATTGAGTGAAGCACAATCCTTCAGGTAGGTGGTCAAGGTGGTCAAAACTGTTTTTTCAGAAATTATGTTTTTCAGATTGCTACAGTTCACCCCGTCCCATGGGACTGGTGTTATCCAAATAATAATTATAAGAATGTTTTTGTGTGGCAGAACACGTTTTTATTTTAGTAATTATATAAAAATAATAAATTACCGGAAATGTAAAACATTATTTCGGTAACATGAAAAATACTATCGATTACAACAGTTTGTTATAAAAGTGATGTTTTCTTTGTAATTTTATCGACTTTATATAAAACAAATTATTTGTAATCATTTTAGTTATTCAAAATCAATTATGTTAAAAAAGTATGAACATGAAAACATTTTTAAAACTAATAAAAAACATTTTATGCCTGTCAAAGAAATTATATTCAATTTAAATAGAAAATATCATTACTTTCCTGACAGCCATTTTTAGCAAAGGTTTTTAGAAAATCCAAATACAATTTTAATGGAAATTTTTCAGTTTTTTAATAACATAAAAAATTTTACTTTATACTTTATTAATTTTAGTTTTGTAGATTCTTTCATTTAGTATTTAAATTTGAGATAAACGAGATTCAAAATAGCGGAAATTTATAATAAATCAATTCAACAGAAATTTGAACATTTTATGCATTAAATTCTGTTCCAAACATGATTTCGAATTATATATTTGAATGTGAAAAACATGGAAATGTTTACATTTTCCATGGACAAATTAAAAACATTTTTATTCTATTTAAATATGGAAAATGGAGTAAAGTTTGTTTTTAGTATGTAAATTTCGAAAATTTCAAAGAAACTCTGTGAAAACTCATTGAAAGAAACTAAAACTACAATTTTTGATCGTTAAATTTAGATAAAGTTTAATTAAATACAAAAATATACAAATTATGAATAATTTATATCATTAAAGCAACATTTTTAAACTGGAGCGAAAAGTCTATAACTTTTGTGATTACTACGCAATGACAATAACCAAAATAGTATATTCTTCAGTTCAGCCGCCTGTGAACGAATGTACGAGTTTATTTTACAACAGACTTGTATTGGGTAGTCGATTGCGCTAGTTCCTGACTCTTGCTTGGTGTAGACGGACTGATGAACTTCCATAAATCGACATAAATTTAGACTCTCTACACATTTAATCCAGTACGAATGCATTGGCATAACTCATATATCCTTTGGTAGTATCTTATCTACCACATGGTATATTTATTCCATACAAAGAATAGATGCAGAATTAAATTTTTAATGAACAATTTTTCACATACAGTCTTTCGACTAAAATAATGTAGTAAAGAGAACATGGACCAAAATAGGATATAGGTGAACTCGTGTAATAGTACTAATCAATTCTAAGGATGCTTTATCTTACATATTTTTGCATTTTCAAGACAGTTTTCATGAAACAAATATGACAGCTTCACAGAAATGTGTTTTACGCAATCCATGTAAAATTGTATGAAGAGGTCTATAAGAAATTGTAGAACTAAGCTAAGATATGCAATTAGTAAACATATACATATCTACATACATACATCTCTCTAAGGAGATAGTACAACACTTCACCTATGATTAACTCAACCTTTAATCCCCGTCAATTTCTTTAGAACGATTTTTCTTTTAATAATATTATTGTCAATTAAAAAAACCGCATTTATTTGGCTTTCATCCTTAATTAAATTACAAAATTGTTAAAATTTTGACAAAAGCCAACAAAACAAATATATTTAAATTCTTTATAAAGAACTATTTTAGATAAGAATAAAATGAATCTTAAAAATATACAACCTGGAAAAATATTAAGCAATATGAAAATTTATCTGCAAAGAAAAAAAAGAAAAAAAAGAAAAGAAGTCAAGTATTTTACTTGAAAATTTTTCTTCTTAAAATGTTCACCTTTTACATCCACCTTAATTAAAATGTTAAGTGTACATTTTTTTCTTACCTTTTTTAAGTGAATTCATTTCATATAAATAGAAACAATGGAAAACTTAACATAATAAAAGAAAAAAACAACAACCAACTAGCTTTGATTTTTGTAAGTTTTGCTATTCATTTTCCAAGAAAATGTTCGAGAATTCGAAATGAAGAAAATATTTTTAAAGTTCAGAAATGAAACCACCTAAAGGTGTTCTGCAATGTAAGAGAAAAAAAATTTTATTTTTTTTAAATAAAGTTCCCATTTTGCCAGGAAAAACATGAGGAAAAAAAATAGCTTTTGAATAGAATGAAGGTGCTTTTATGTAAAAAAAGAATGAATTGTGAAAATGTAGATATTATTTTGCTACTTTTTTTTATGTTTTTATATTCATTGCAAAAATCTAAAGAATTTATAACGTCCTTGTCGAGTTACTTGCTGTCGGTGTTAAGCAGCAACAAATTCAAATGACAACTTTGAAAATAATTTATACTAAACTTTTTCATAAAATTCATGTTTCGAAGAGCTTAAAAAAAAAACAGAAGTATCAGTGAATAATTTTCATTCAATTTACAAAAAGGACTCGAATTTTATTCCAAGATTTGCATATACAAATATCATAACAAACTCAGGAGCGTAGATATGTTTATAATCACAATGAATTCGGTATAATCCTGAATATGTGCTAATCAAAGAAAAATTTGAAAATTTTTAGTCCTTTCCATGGGGGCTTTGCATGTGTTCGCGCAAGTATTGAAATGTATCCTTGATATATGGTAAAACTGTCCAATGGAACATAAATCCTTATGTAGCTCTTTGACTTGAACTTATTTGCTGATGAAACTGGTCATATCAGAAATGGGAGTAAATATATTGTAATGGCTTCACCAAAATGTTGTTCTGAAAATTTCGCAATGGAAAGGATTACTTGTTTGCACCTCAAAACTTGTAAAAACTATTGTTTCTATTTCTACGTAAATTGGAAAAAGAACGTTCATAAAACTAAGATTTATAAGAATAAGATGTCTTGTTAGTGTACAGTTTTTTATAATGTCATTTAAGTGTCAGGTTTATAATTTAAACGTTTGGAATCCATATTCATATCAAGCTCAATATTATTCTTCACACAAAATACTAGCAATAGCAGGACAAATGTGTGAGTCCTGCTTTGGCATAGTCGACTGAGCCTTGTTAGAGGAACATATCCCTGTGGCACTTAATTGTTTCGCGATATTACTATCCACCTAACCGATAGTATTAGATTTTTAAACAATATATAATTCTTCTATGACGAAACTGTGTTATAGTTATTCATTTTAGTTACTACGCCACTGGGATTTAATACCTTAACAAATCGCGATTTTAAGATGACTTTCCAAAATTTTGCATTCACTTCTTAACAACTATTTAGTATAAATAAGTATAAAATATTTCTTTTAACATTCTAGTTTTTGTGGAATGAAATTTGAAGTTAATTTGAATTTGTAAGTAAACATATTTATGCCCTATGGTAGGTACTACAATAGATAACTCAAAAACGCGTTATCCCATTTTGATGAAATTTACAGTGTGAGTTGCTTATTCCTTAACTTGGTTTGGTATTGCATTGCAAAATCGATTCACGGAGAGCAAAGTTTAAAGGAAAAAGCAGAGTGACCAGAACCTTTTGTCGTTTTTTTGTTTATGGTTTTTAGGATTTAATGGAAAAATTTCTGAACCAATTTTGTTTAAATTAATTATATAAGTTAAATACATAAATAGATAATACCATGTTAAATTTTAGTCAAATCCGTCTAAGGATAGTGGAGAAAGAAACAATCCTAGGAGAAAATAGCCCTCTTCATATAGTTTTTTTGATGTACTATACTTTAAAAACTAATACACTGATTTGAATATAAGTTTAGACTTATGGTATCAGGGTCTAGGTTACCTGCAAATTAGAAGAAATTTGGAAAAGAAGAAACAAAGTTATGAAGAATAAACCTTGAAATAATGTTAGTTTTGACAATTTTTCTGTCCCATTTCTACCAAAGGGTATCAAAAAATCGGCTATAGGCCGATTTTCAGTTACTATATGTTTCGTTTTTAAAACATTTTATCAATCATTTGATTTGAAAGTAATTAGGCTTGGCCCTTTTCATAAATAAATTATAATTAAAAATTTATTTATAGTGTATTCTTTAGATCATTAATTCTAATTAAAAAATTATGTTTTTACAGCAAAATTCTTCTCAAACCTTTAGATTTTTTTTTTTCAATTTCCATGTTACAACATCGTAATTCATTAAATTATTATAAATCAATAAAAATTCATTATTTAATAAATAATTAAATGTCTAGGAATTAGATAAAATCTAAAGTAATGAATGTTTACATAGGTTTGAGCAGTAAGTCATTAGGATAAGTCCCTAGCCTTTCTTTTGACATTAACTCCTAACTAATTTTGATTTGTTTTTAATTATAATATGATCTCAAATCGACATACTATATATTCAAGAAAAATAAAATGTTTAAGAAGTATTTCTCAAGCCTAAATACAATCCTTAATTACAAAACTATTTATTTAGGCTTTGAGATTTCATAGATTTTATAAAATATTAAATTCGAAAATTCATTTAGTGAAAGTAGAGACTCTCTAAAGAGCAGCCAAATGTGAATGATAAATATCTTGTTTGCAATATGTATATTGAATACCCAACTATTACTAGCTCCTATCCGCAAAAAAATTAGTTTATATCATCAGAATTAAATTCTGGCTCTTTTTTATGGAACTCCAAGTTATAAAATATAATAATCTTCACATTTCAATCCAGATTGTTCCTTAAAAAAAGAAAGTTACATCCCTTTTCAATGAGTCTGGCACATTTTTTTCATCTTCAAAATGTAAAAATTGTTCTTAACTTTAATGATAAAATTTCATGTAGTTTTTTATCATTTCTTAAACGATATGAAATTGTACAAGAAAATTTGGAAATAAGCCAACAAACAAAAAACAACAATCTAAAAAAGTTTGAATTCTGTTTATTGAAATTGCAATGAACACAAAATCCAATTGGATCTTTAAAATGCATACGAATTATTCAACTTATAGTGCTTTTTTTAGTTTCCGGACTTTTGGATAAACCAAAAACTTTATCACATATTATCGATAAAAAAATGCATGAATGCAAGATGAAGGAGTTTTGTTTTCCGGATAATACCCCAGAAAAATCAATTGTTGTTTTTAACTCTAAAAATTGTAAAAATTCATATTTTGAAAGAATAATTCTTCAATTCGAATGAAAAACAAGGTAATTCCTTCGATATGAAATAATAAAAATTTTAATATAATATTTTTTTGGGAAAAACATGAAAAACATGGAAATTTTTTTTTTTTTCATTATGGACATTTTTAGTGATATTTTGTTGGTAAAACCCATAAATTCATTTTGATTAAAATCGTTAGTTTTTCATCGCGTGAATAGAGTTTTCCTTTATTAACTATAGTAAATATTTTTAATGAGAATTTTTTTCGTCATCATATTTAATAAGCTTTTAAGAATAATTTTCCCAAAAAAAAAAATTTTTGTAATAATTGAGAAGGGTTTTTATTTTATGAGGAATTTTTTCGATATTTAGTAATATTAATGATTTCACAGAAATTCTCAAGAAAAACACATTTTCCAAATGAATGAAATTATTCGAATTAAAAATATTACAAAACTTTTTTTTTAATAAAAGTTCAAGTAAGACTTTAAAGTTGCACAATTTACTGCCAAACTCGTAGAAACACAAACACAAGGCAGAACAAAAATAGGATCGTCCGATCGTCTATAGTTGGAGTGGAAAGTGATGTAAAGAAAGCACGAAACCCAGTGCAAATATTAGCTAAAGAATCTCAAAATCTGATCCCAGTTCTAGCGTAATTTATTCTTAAGATCCCTTATAATTTCGACAACGGAATTTATACTCCAAAATGTGTGATATCCATGCTCGTCAGTTGGTAAAACATAAGGCGGCTAACTTTAAGCTAAAAATAGCCTATCGCCTTACTTTAATTCATATAAATCAATTATTTCGAAGTACCTACTTATTTATGAATTTAGGATCATTATAATTTGAAAACATTTTTGTCTCGAAATAAGTAAATTTTTCGATAAAGAATTTTTTTCATTTCTCATAAGATGTTTTTCATGGTCTATGAAAATTCTATTGAGATAAATCTTTGATGGCATTTTACCAAGAATGAACATATAAATACACAATTTTGGCTATTTTCCTGATTAACTATGAAACGAATAGCGTATTACATTGATGCCATGCAATTTCTGGCTTTTATAAATCGTAATTTTTCTGCTTGAATTTCAATCTCATTGTTATAATGCAAATATTTTTATTCCTCCTACATCCCGGCAACTAATAATATTCACACAATAGAATATCATAGTTGACTAAAAAAAACATCTACAAATTCTAGATCACCAAAAAAAAGAATTCCACCAATTGTGCAAGAAAAAAGATGTTTTCTGTGCCAGAATTTACAGACCACATAGCCTGTCTAATCTATCATAACTATCTTCAATTATATTCGTTTAAATCCATCCGACTGTTATTTTATTATCCGATTGTGTTTTAAAGTCTAACTGAAAGTGCTGGAATTGCATTGTCATTTTAGTAATTCCCATGGAAGTGTGGTGTATCCATTCTTTAAATTTAATGAGAGATAATAAGACCCATAATTCATATTGTCATCCTAGACTATGGATTTATATCCGAATCTGTAGTCTAGAATAAAATCATGTACATACAAAGTGAGTATTGCATTTTTTATTATAAAATAAAGTAGATCTATTTTCGTAATGTCTATTATAGTGAAAATTCTGTGTTATTTCTTTTTTTCTACATTTATAAAACTGAACTAAGAATAACCTAAGTCTTTCTCTATGTTTTTTTTTGTATATAAAAAAAAGATCTATTATAAGAAAGTGGAATAGAAATGAGGAAGATATATATATATATGCAAGTCTAAGGATTTTTTTTCTTAATTAGCTTTAGATTTTTAAGAAAACATTTTGTGACCATTAATTGAAATACACGATTCAACTGTAAATACTTCAAATTCCAGCTTTTGAACTACATTATTAGCCATGCTTTTCTATTACACTGTTCCGGAACAGAACATATAACAAGGAAATTTTGCATATGTTTCAGTATGACTGTAAGTCCACACTGAACAAGGGGTATAACGAAGCTAATCAAAAAAAAAATCCTAGTGCCTATAAGCGTACCATCTTCCCTGCAAAAATATGGCAGAACGCGTGGATAACTGAAGGCTAGTCTAGCTGAGTTGCGTTGACTAGCTTTCCAATGGGAGTGAATCGATTGTTCACCATCTCTCATCTCATTAAATGAAAATAGGTATGATGACTTTTTTCTTTATTCTCTTTTCTCGTGTCAACTCTTTCATCACCGGATCGTGCTTCAACTTTTAACCATCAAAACAAAAACTGACATTAACATCGTTTACTACATGGCGACTTCAGAATTGACTTGAGGCCGACTTGAAACTCAAATCACGTTTTTTAGCTTTACCGAATTGAAAAGTTGACTTGAAATCGACTTTAAATCAATGCCAATTTCATAGACGCTGCCAAACAAATTTGTCTTCTTTAGATTATGTTTCGCCTCAGTTGATACTACATTTTAAATTTTCAAGTATATTTGGAGTCGATCTAGGTTTACATGCACGATTTTCGGATTGAAGTCGACTTCAAGTAGATCATTTAAACGAAATAATTGAGACAACATTGCAGTATTCAAAAACAAACACTAAACAGATCCATCTATATCTTCATCAATAAATTACAAAAATGGAGCAAAATTTTGCATCATAGAAGAAGTAGCTATTAGTGTTATTGTTGTAACTCAATGTAAAATTTTCCTTCTCTTCCGGAATAACTTAATGAAAGAAACACAACTTATTGACTTAACACTTTTATTGTTGAATTGACTAATTAAGCAGAAGACAAAAATTAGATTTAATTAATTTTTAAAAATGTGCCAAAGAAATTCTATTTTAGAAATAAAAAAAATGTTTGATTATAATTAATTTATATGAAGATTAATTTAACAAAATTATAATTATGATGAAAATAAAAGGCTGCAGAAATTACATGAAATATTAATGATTTATAAATACTAAAAAAAAAAAAAAATAAGGACTCAAATTCATGTGCCCAAAATCAATTAACATGTCTTTTAAAAGTAGACTAAAATGTAGTAAGCAATATTTCTAATAGTATAATAAAATTCATAGTATTGAGTCTATAGAATTTTTATTCTACTAAAACTACGCTACAAAAAATTAATGTAATAAATCTTCTAATTCTTGAGACCCACATTTGATATTGTATTGTATTGGAATATATCACAATGAAGATCGCGTCCCATTTAACCATTTCCTTCAATAAAAATCATGCATTCAACTGGGATAATACTGGTGGCTTCTATTCCACACGGATTGGAAAACACATGGAACAAAAAATTAATACATGTTGGTTAAAATGTGGAATTTCCAAAACACCCAAACTAAAATCAGAGTCGAATCCGTGGATGATAAAGATTCATGAAGTACTTTTATTTATTATTCATGAACTATCTCAGACTAAAGATCACAAATACTTTGGTCTACATCGTTTGTAATTCTAATTCAGAAAGCATCAGTAAACGCTAAATCGACGAAATAAAATTAGAAAACTTTTTGGCCAACCCAACTATTATTTTTTAACTATCCCTGGATGGGATATGTCCAAACTCAGCATAGTGTGCATCAATCTACGTTTATAAAGTTAAATGAAATTATTGTACGAATTTTCCAATTATATCCGACGAAAAAGGAAAGGACAATAGTTTGTTGTCACCCTCAATTTTATTTCATAACATCGTTCTTCCAATTTTTCTAAAATAGGCCATCAACTTATATTCCAAATTTCAATAAAATCTGACAACGCGCTTTTTTAGGTTCCATGTAAAAGAATTGGCATAGCCATAGAGAGCTATAACTTTTGACTTTGAATACCTTGTGACCGTTCTTCGATGAATATTTCAATGCGTTACAAAGGTAGTGAACAAAACTACTTTATTCTTCACAAGGTCTGATGTGTGTCGAGAAAAATCGATTCCAATTGGTGGACAATACTGGACATAAGGTCCACAATACTGAAAATACTGAACCGTTTCTGTAGAAGTCGTCAGTGTAAATATCTACAAAAGTTATAAATATACCCAAAAATCGTAGTAAGGTACAAAAAATAGTAACAACATAATTTCATATAATAAAAAGACCTAACTGAAATTAGCACGTCAATTTCTCTAATTCCGAGAAATGATGACGATATATGATTTCAATAATATTGTAATTCGTTAAATCATAAAATTATGTAAATATTGGTTAATGTCCATTTCAAAGTTGGAGTTGATTAAAAGGGATTTCGAACCTCTTATACAATTCATTGGGTATTCTTGAACACTTTTAGGGGGAATAACCCAATATGTCGTGTAAATTAGAAATTATTTTTTCCCAAAGAAATTCTTTAGAAAGATGGAGGTACATGTTACCACGTGCTTTACCCAACCACTTAGTTTTTTTAATTATTTTTAGTCACTGGTTTTTGATTTCAATTTTAATTCATTTGTATTTTTTGTATCAAGTTTTCATTGTTTTTAAAAATGCTTTTGTTTTCATAGTTATTTAGTTTTCTTGGCTAAATTTTAATAATTTTTTCTTTCAAAAAATTTATATTTTCTCGAAAAATCAAAAACTTCATTTCTAAAAGTATATAAAAGAATTTTTATGAAAAAAATCAAAATTTTAAAGTTAAACCAAAATGAGTGAATTTGATGTTGATCTTCGTTTGGATGAAGATTTCTTATTTATATTACATTTTTCAAAAAACTTTATGAATAGTTTAGTTGATAAGCCGGAAGAAAATTTACTAGTCCATCAATGGTTAAATCGATTGTGTTGTGAAATTGTCGAAGGACTATCAGCGAAACGTCTTCGTAATACATATTTAATACGTTTATTTACATGTATGCAACAAGGAAAATTATCTGATCCATTTTTGGAACAACCACCAAATGGTCCATTAAGACAATTAGAAATGATGAAAGTCGATGATACTGAACCGCCATGGTTAAAAGATTTAATTCAAGATAACAATAATAGTTTACAAGCAACTAATGAAGGTCAAATAACAAATGATTGTCGTACATATTTAGCAACAAAAGTTTTCGAAGAAAATCGTGGTGCATGTGCTTATATTGCAGTTTCAATGGAAGATGAAGGTGAAGTACCACAATGGATACAATTGGGAACTGAAAAAGATTTTGAACAACATTTAGATGAGGTATTTAGTCGTATTATGGTTAGAAGAGATGATAGCAAAAGGAATACATCACAAAATAAAAGAACAGATGATTTTCATAAATATATGATTGAAATAATTAGTGCCGAATTATATGGACGTGTATCGCCTGAATGTAATCCACAGCTTGAATGGCTTTTAGAACGTTTTGTTAATGATAATCATGATACTACGTTAGGAAAGTATGCTGCACAATTAAGTGGAAGTAAACAACGAAATTTCTTATTGTTACAATTAAAAAGTCATTTAATTAATGAATTATATAATTAAATTATATTTAAATTAAAATTTATATTTCAAAAGTAAAAAGGAAAAAAGAAAAATTACTGCATTGTCGGATAATTAGTATGCAAATACAAAATATTGAATAGAAAGCTTTTTTTTGATTTTAAAATTTCCATCCCAAAGTTATATAGTTCGAATGGTCACCTCAAGTTTTACGAGAATTATCAATCAATTTAAATCAAGGGTGTCCAACCTTTTTGTTTCTCTGGGACACATTGGAAGAAGTCGTGGTGTTTTGGGCCACAAATATATTACTATATATAAATCCATATCATAAAATGAATGTGATACTTGGCATTAAAGTTGAGAAACTGAAGCGTCAATATCTGGTTCGATTGACGAATGGTTCCAATTCTCAGACAGTTCTCAAGGTGTTCATCCAACATGTTGGTTCTACACTTAGTATGTTTCATTCTTCACTTAAGCCACCAGGTGACAAACAACAGTACAGTGTAGCTGAGCGAGCAACGCAAACAGAAAGAGAATTTACTACATAACGAAAGAGCTATCTGTTCTGGTCCTGTTTCTGTTGTTTGTCACTTGGCAGCTTTAGCACGAAAGCGCACACAACACACAAATCATTTCTCAGAAAAATGGACATGCTTCAGTAACTTTGAATATTTTCGGGCCGCATTGATACTTGCGTTGGGCCACGGGTTGGACAGCCTCGAACTCTTCGATGTGATCCAACAGGATTGGAATCGTGTAATTCAATCAAGACTAAATAGTATCGAAAAAGCATACGAATTGCAATGCTGTTTCGATACGATATAGTCTTGATCGAATTCCACAATTCCACTGAAACCAATTCAAATCGGTTTCTAGTGTAAATTTATACTCTCAGCGTAGGCCAGTCTATATCGTTTACCAATAATTCCAGGTTTGAATTTTTGTCGCATAATATAAACGAAAGATCTACCAGAATAAGAATCCCTCCTTCCTAAGAATAAAACCGCAGACCTATTTATGGAAATTATTTTGCAGTAAAATCCGTTCTGTTGAAATAGTTAAGCTTTCAAATACTGGAATTTATTCATAATTTATAATTTTTTGTTTCAACCAAATTCTAATATGTGATTTTGTGTTGATTTTTAACTTATTTTAGTAACTATTCTTTTATATAGTTATAAAAATATTAAAATTTACTTGGTTACAAGATGTTATACTCAGAATTTTCCAGATATTTCCACCTGAGGTACAATTTATAAACTTGTTTTTTGTGTGATAAGAAAAATGCAACTATAATGGGAGAAAACTTTATCTCTTAAAAAAAGGATATTAAATGTAGAAAAACAGGAATTTGAAATTTTGTTAACGGGTAATAAAACTTGTACTTTTAAAGCTTTAACAGTTTTATGTACAAACAAAATATTAATGGTTTTCCTTTCATTTTATCTTAAACTATTTCGAATTGCATCTGAGAAAGCAGGTCTGCGTATATTATAGATTATACTTGTTGCTTAACAGGTATTAAAAAGAATTCTCTTCTGTTTTAAATAAGTTTCGATTTATCTTCAGTTTCCAACACAGGTAAATTATCCTTGATCTTTCTAGTTTTATATTTTTGTGAGTTGAACTGAAAAATTTCCTTTGTTTTTCAGTTTTACGATTTGGATCCTGCTAACCGAACTTTTGAATGAATGGTTTGGAAAGAAAGACCGCTTGCCAATGCTAGCTTGTTTCTGTATAGTCATTTAAAATCAATTTACTTCATTCGACATGAAAGAATTCCTTCCGTTATCTGATGTTTTAATCCGAAATGGTATTGATTCAAGTTCCCTGATCTCTAGGCAAACATTTTTGTGGGTCATCTGAATTCATCGGGGTCAGCGCCTATTTTGAAAAAAACAATGTAGGTCTCGAGAAGAAAAAAAAATGTTTTCTTCGAAAAAATTCAACTTTTTCGATCATTTTTTAAATAAAATATGTGTAAATCAAATTAATACTAGCAAATTCTCAAAAATCTGTATTGAATGATATTAAAAAATCATTTTTTTCACGAATTTATGAAAGTGATTATGACGTTTAAATCGACATTATATGGAAAACGAAGGCTGCGCCATCTCTTGCAATTTTAGGTTAATAAATCTATCGGGGTCTTAGATGCTGAACCCAAAAATTATTTGGGTTATGTTGTTGTTGCTTTTACATGTTATGAAGCAGACCCCGATGAATAAAACACAGTTAATAGAAACGAATTTTTTAAGCAAAAACTTAAATCTAAATTTGCTGAAACTATTTCGAGACAACAAAACTAAATCACTCTCTTTGTTTATGCTACGGTAATAGGCGAAGATCCTTTTTAAATAAACAAATGAACTCTTCTTTTTTATTCCTTATATTCAAACACTTCAAAATTGATAAAGTGCATATAGAAAGCGTTTGAAATATGAATTTTATGCACTGAATTCATGGATCGGAAAATTTCGGAATTCATATAATCATATATGGTACATATGAGATTTTTGAGGTTCTTTTTTTCTTTCTTAAAGAAATCCTTGAAACCCATTTTTTTTAATACGTGAATTACATTGGATACTTGGATTTCTTTTCAAAAAGTTTTTACTCTGTTTTCGAAAGTCTTGAGCTAATTTTATCATACTTACATATGCAACGATGCCACCACAAAAACATATAAAGTTTTGCAAAAGTAAGTATTTTAGCATCAATATTTGAATTTTATTTCTATGAAAGCTCTCAAAAGTTTATTGATTTCAATGTTCTTGGATTTTTTTTATTCGAAGTTTCATTTCTTCTTTTTAAATAATAGTAATTAAAAGAAAAAAAATTAAAAATTTCTAGTTACGACAAAATCTGTGTACAAGAAAGTTCTTCTCATAGGTAAATAGCATATGGAAAAACTTTCTTTCAGTTTTTCTGACTATGCCGCAGTGCAGATGGATAAAATATCGTGTGTATATTTGCTTGAAATAAAAATAATATGGTTTAGGCTTTATTTTGTTGACTTTTTCCCACGTCCTCTCGTTTTCTTCTGGGGGAGGCGAGTTAGGGCGAATATATCTCTTTATTCGGGCAATTTATTAAAACATACATAATTATATTTATCTAAAAAAAAAATCACCCCAGTTTTAAGGTCACCAGTAAACATATGATATGATGATATCGACCCTGACCCTGCCTGCCAACATTTATTTTGTATACTTTATTTTTTGATTGATTTACGAATTTTAGATTTCTCATGATAGCACGTTGTCATACATATTCAGGATTTTAATTACGTATACCAGTGATTTTCAACATGTGTCCTGCGAAAGAATTCTATATATATAAAGTAAGATTTAAGAACAAACGTAAAAAGAAAGACTCTATTTTTCGAAGCTGACCTTCCTGAATTGTTGGCTACAACATTTAAATTGTAAATTTTTTTCTATTTCCTGAAACATTTTTCCTAAAATGGGATTTTTAAGATAATATCGTTAGCAATAAGGTTTCCGTTAGCCGCAGAAGATGGAGAACGTCTGACGTACACCAATTGTGTAGAGATATCCTTATTATAAACCAAAGAATAATTTCATAAAATCAGTGTCTTTACTTTAAAAATTCAAAAAACATTTTATATCACCTTGGGTCTAGTTATTGTCATGTCACGAAATCTTTTCTTTCGAAATCTATTATAGAATTATAATCCGATAATCCTTTTGGTTAAATCAAGATATTATTATTCTCTACACCACTTATGGATAGTATATGGGATTGTGTCCAATATTGTAGAGTTTTGTGGCGGGTAAAATTCTGAATTATATTTATTATTTAATAATAAATAATACATGAAGGAAAAACTTAAATGGAAAACGGAAACAAAAATATTTGTAGATGAATTTCCATTTTTATGAATGTGTAAGGAAATTTATGTGATGATTTTACACAACAAAAGAAAGAAGAAGGACATCACATATGTAGTGTCTCAGTCATCGCATATTAAGAAAACAAATAGGTTTCCTCTTTGGATAACACATTTTGTTTTTAGTTTTACGAGGTTTCTTTAGTCATAAAGAATATAGAATGTAGTTATTTATAAGATTTTGAATATATTTACTTAGTATGCATTATTAAGAAATAGTGTTTCTTGAACAAGGATTTTATTGATTATCATTTTGAATTGAAAAATTGATTTAATTTAAAATTAGATTGAGATAAATTACGTTCGAAGAGAACATGAATGTTGTTAGCAAAAAACTTTTGGTAGTTGAGTTGAAAAATGTGACTATACTTAAAATGTGG
Source organism: Xylophagus ater (assembly GCA_963422695.1). Lineage (NCBI taxonomy): Eukaryota > Metazoa > Arthropoda > Insecta > Diptera > Xylophagidae > Xylophagus > Xylophagus ater. Next base: position 60,689,574 of record OY730478.1, on the reverse strand, counting down.
CTAGTTTTTAGAATTTAGAATATGGGAAATATACTTGGGAGTATCTTAGCTGTGAAGAGAATTACTATGGCTACGTTTACACCGACAAATTTTTAGGACACCAACTAAAAGTTAGGTTTGGTCACACGTGTTTACACCGTACTAGACCTAAGTCTAAAACAACGCCATATGTGAGCATTTATGGAACTTGGACATCAAGAGCTAATGATGATGATGATGATGTTTGAGGTTAACCTAAATAATAATAACTACTGCAGTGCCATCTAATAAGCTGTCAAAAAGTTCTTAGGTCGATTTCAGGTAGGTCTGCAATTTAGGTTATCTAACCTAAGTTACTTTGGACGTGTTTACACCGTCATATTTAGGTCTTTTTTTAAGTCTCGATGTAAACGTAGTCTATAACTCAGTCTGAAGAAGTCCTACAATATGCTATTTGCAAAATTAATCACATTAAAAAAGGTTTGATTATTTTGTTCCCAATCGGTCATTAAAAATTCCACTTCAATAATTCTTGACAAACGATAAGAAGTCCCAAGATTCAATATCAATAAATATTTCCAGATTATCCCGTATATCAATTTCAATCCGTAACACTAAACTATAAATTGTATTCGAAATTTTTTTTGACATTCACCATATTTTAGTTTCGGCTACGAATATCAAAAATCTAATTTGGTAATAGCCTCATGAGATCTTTGAGACCGCAAATGTTAAATGATTTTTACCTAACAAAAAATGATGTAGAATTTTAGAGCAATTCAAATAAATGAGTATTTGAAAATCGTATAGGTTTTGGTTTATTTTGGAAAATTTATTGACCAAAAATGATTCGTTTGAGAAGAAATTTATGGAATAGAAATACACTTTTTTTTTGTATAATGAATGGTTTTTCTCGTTTGTTATCGAAAGTAAGTTTCAAAAAACGATTAATAAAATTACAGATACCTTTTTTAATATAGAATTAGAATCGAATAGAATAGAATTTTTCTTGACATAAATTTAATCGATTCGATAAGGTTTAGAATCGTAAGACTTGTTCTCAGACTCAATCGAGTTTATTCGTATATGGAAATATGCAAAATCGTTATTCTAATCATGCGAGTGAAATAGGTGTCGCTACGATACAGAAACTACTGGACTGGATTTTACTAGGAAGACTATTCTTTAATTCAATTGAGTTTACTCATATACGAGTTGATTTGTATCTTTCCTATTCGTATCAGTTTTAAATAAACGACAATTTCGTACTTTGATATTATACTAAAAACATCCACGATTTTACAAATACTATCAAACATTGGTTCATTGAAAACCGGTGCCAATAAAAGGATACGAATCAACTCGTATAAGAGTAAACTTCATTGAGTTTGAAAATAGGCTTTTTTATGCAAATAATTTCTTGACCAGCAAGCATAGCTTCATTAGTTAATACTGTTAGACTGGAAAAGAATTATAAACTAAGCCTAGCTACGGAAAACACTTATTTCCCAAGTATTGTCTTTTAAATAAAATCCTTTTTGTAAATATAGCCAGTTTGTATTGGCACAGGAGTTTCCAGTCTATCTTCAACTACACAAGTGTTTATTCTTATTCTTCAAGTTGAACATTTTGTTGCTTACCTAAATTCGACTGAAGTTTATGAACATTTAACGAAATTTAACAAAAATGTTTAGCACTTGATTTTTAAGAGTCATTCGATGTTTTCTTTTCTTTTCATTTCATTATACTATAATTTCGCCAGCGTTAAACCCAACTATTCTAGTCTTATTTTATATCGGTAGTAACTCCATTCAAATGTTTGTCGAACGTTGATCATAAAAGTTTTAATATATTACATATAGAGGCATATTATATATTAAAAAGGACATTCAAATTCTCGATGGTTACAGGATGTAAAGAAAAATACATATATGTATCAAAATTTATTCGTACAAATTTGAATTTTGAACACAAAAATAGATATTATGTTAATAAATTCATCGGAATCGGAGATAAAAAATGTTTTGTATCATAAAACGCTGGAATACAAAATAAGTTAAAATAGAATTTCGACAGTTTTATAGGTTCTCCAACTGGCGAAACTTAATATTATTTTGCATAAATGAATTTATTCAAAATCCACAAAAGCTTGGTTTGATTTTTAATGTGATTTTGTATGAAATAATATTTATGTGTTTTATTTAATAAAATTACTTATGTACAAAAAAGTGCTCATAAGTACAATATTTAATATTGGTAGCAACAACAATATATTGTATTAGAGACGAACGAGCTTATTCTCCAACCATATCGGCTAAGATTTTTAGTTAAATACTGCTTGTGTCGGAAATTATGGTATATATTTCTGTAAAAACTTTTGAATTATGGCAAGTAAATTCTAATTGGCTTGTATCCAAATTAAGTCCTCTTTTTTGATATTTACTAGTAGCACATCCTGTGTAACTGTTATAAGGAGAATATGACTTCAGAAAATTGTGTTTCCAAAACAACAAATCAAAAGAATTGACGGTTGATCAACAAAATGCAATATTGCAGGTATTGCTGCAAGGATCGATTACAATTAGAGACACAGTGTTTCGTAGTGTTTCTTGAATTTGACAAAGAGCCAACAAAAAGAAAACAATATGGATAAAAGAAGATATTTGTGCCAATGTTTCAATGAACATACAATTTGAACAAAAATAAAGATATACCCTTCGATTATAGTTAAATTGAATTTAAATAAGGTTTAAAAGTCGGATTAATGCGGAATTACATAAAAAATTTGGTTATTTAAAATCCATTAAGTTTCCAAACTTTGTGATATTTAATTTTCTTTATAATATAAAATAATAAGCTCAAATTTAAATTTGTATGGAACGTTTATGTGTAACATCCAAACAATTTGACCGGATAAATCTTGATAAGAATTATGGAAATAAAGTCAATTTAAAGGGTAGGCGTTGAGGCCGAAGGATCTGCCGGTGGATTGGGCACTCAAATTGTGTAGGACATCATATATAAATCGGTCGTCAAATAACCAAGCGCATGCAAGGACTATACACATTGCTGTTGTCGTTACTTATCAATCATAAAACTTTTATCGACATAGTTAAATGAATTTCTCAATACGATTGGAGAATAAGCCCATACATTTTTCAAATATTTTTAATTTTAATCTTAATAAATCAAAAATCCTCAGCTAGACCATAAACTTTTAATCAAACTATAAATAAAACAATTTTAGATATTACACGAAGCATGAGAATAACGTCTGTTCATTATCATGTTGCGGGCATCCATTTTAAACGAAACGTTTTAATGGACTTTCATTTTTAAAGTTTAATTAATTATCAACGTTATTTTTGCTATAGTAATAAATTTTATAATAAAGAGAATATAGAAGACTTTTCGAAAACCACACAGCCTTATATACACTTTGAAAGCGATTTCATTTTCCAAGTCATAGGAAAAAATATGGATTTCCAAAGAATTTTATGTACAAAATGTATTCAAGTGTACACTTAATAGTTTTCTTTTTTATGTTGGGTAAAGTGGTAAACTACCGACACCAATATTCTTTTTAGTTTAAAAGTTTCAAGTTTCACCAAAGCCATGATGCAATGGGTTCTTTAATATGACGTGGTCCAAACCAAGTTACTTTTCTAATACAGAATACAAATACAGAAATATGAGACTGAAGCGTAGTACCAGTAACAGACCCTTTACTTATCAACTAAAAATACAATACGAGGATTCAAATTTTCCAATATCAAGTTTCTGTCCTTCGAGGTTTAAATATTTTTCGTATAAAACCTTATTGAAATTTTAATCAAGTTTAAGCGTGAATTAAGCTGATTTTCGTCAAAAAAACCTGAACTACCTTAATTTTCGAAGTTTTCCTAAATTAAGAAAATACATTTTTCTATAAGAAATTAATTATAAATGTTAATTTTCTTTTTAAAAAATACGTTTCTCTAAAAAAATCGCAAATTTTTAAACATTCATCAAATTAATTACTTTTCTGAAATGATACTTTACGAGCCTATTCTGAGAGTCATGTCACTTTGGGTGACGTGACTCTCACAATACGCGTGTTAATAAAAATTTTCCAATTACAAATATTGGATGGAGGGAAAAAGTTTCTTTATATTTTCTCGGTAGATGATTTTACGATCTCATAACTCTGGTAATATTAGTCCGAATTAGAAATACTTTCGTGTGTTCGACAGGTTACATATTACAGAATATTAAAAGAAAAGTTGTAATAAAGTTTTTGATTCAGTCAAAAGTTATTGCGATCTTGAAAATTTGTGAAACAAAAGAAGAAATTCGATACATTTTGAAAATATATTGCAAAAAATGTAAGAATGCGATTCAGGCTACTAAATTTGTGATGTTTAAAGATATGTCGCTGTATCAGTACGTATTAAGGGTTTCTAATCTGGATATTTTGATGTCAAAAATGCACCTCGTTTTGATCGAGCACAGAAAAAGTCGATGAAATAATGGAAAAAATTCAACAAGATCGTCACATTAGCAGTCATGGTGTCGGTGAAGAACTAAACATCATCATTTGGTGAAGGTTGGATACAAAAAATAACTCAATTTTTGGGTGACATGATTTAACAATGAAAAATTTGTATCGAATTTACATCAAACCATTTTTGAAACCTGAAAAATTTGAAATAGCTTCACTGAGAAGTTTTAATACACCGACTCTATAGTCTTGACATGGCAGCATTGGACTACCATTTATTTCGGTCATTTTTGAACTTACTTAATGGTGTAAAATTGAGTTCAAAAGAAGCCAGCTAAAAGGACATGACACAGTTCTTCGGTCAGATATCACAAATGTTTTACAGTAACGGAATTATGATTTTGCCTGAAAAATGGTAGACGCTGGTCGAAAAAAATGGCAAGAAACTTTTTCCCCCCAACTCAATAGTTATAAACAAATTAAAATATAATTAATAATAATAATAATAAATTTAAATATCACCTTAAATGATGTTATAAAATCCAATTGGGGCATGCATTATTTCTTTTGAAAAAAAAACTCATTCAAGCCACTCATAATGAAAAATGAACATAATTATTTAAATATTTGTTATTTGTATACTTAAAATGTTATTAAAATTAAAACAAGATAATCTTTATTCTAAAGCAAAAAAAAACCAAAAAAAAAAAAATCAAAAGTTTCTGGTTTTTATTAATGATTTCTGGATGGGAACCTGAATTTGTTCCGGTTTGTATCGCTGACAATGGTATCGCTAAAACATTTCCAGCTAATTCGATCTCCTGTGGATCCGATCTAGGACATGGTGAATAGGCAATTGAACTTCCACGTTCAATTGGACTAACACGACTGTGTCGACCACTCATTTCGGTTTCTTTAATTTATTTAACATTACTAATTATTAGCATTTTTTTTTTCTTTTTAATTTCACAATATTTAAAAATATTTATTATTTTTAAGAAAAACTTATAAAATTAACTTTTAGTAATTTTTTAGTAACACATTTTTAAATAATTTTTTTATAATTAATAATTTAAGTTTTTAGAAAACACTAAAATTTTTCTTCTTAATTTAAAATTTCGACCAAAAAAAACCCAAAACACTTTAAAAAAAATCGAAACGTTTAAAAATTTTGAGGTAAATTTAAAAAAATTTCAATTTTTAAAAACAATTTTTTATTCAAAATCACGCATTTTTTTGTGGTTTTCTTTATTTTTTTTTTTAATTTCCGTTTTTCAAATTAATTATTTTTTTATTTGTTTTTATAATAAATTATTATTTCCCGGACATCATTCGAAATTCGGTACGCACTCTTAAAAGAAAAAAATTACGCACACAAAATTTAATCAAATATCACGTAACAAACCGTCCTGAGCAAGGACTCGTATGAAACTGAAAATAAGTTTTTCACAAATTTTCTCTTCATATACATTTTCCGTGTATAAGTATTAGAGAAATAGCAACAATAAAGGAAAAACTATATCAACAAAAAGAAAATGCATCTAAAAACTAGAGTAAAAAAATGCATTTATCCCCGCCGAATGTGGATGCTGCTGCAACTTCTGTAAGTTCTGTTGTTGTTGTTCTTATAATTTTCACAATGCGACATTTCCGTTTTTCTTTATAATTACAGATTAGGAAAATTATACGCACAAATTATGAAAATAGTAAAAAAAATTAAAATTTAATTTTTCTTTTTTTCTTAAACTTTTTCCTCAACTTCTTGTCTTTACCATTGCTTTTCACCGGTGCTACTGCGGTTCTGCCAATTTTTAGTTGTTTCTTCGTTCTTCTGCAAGAACGCGCGTGGCCTTTAAATAAAATCTATGTTTTTTTTTTGATTCCACCTTGTTCCCCCCCATTTTCAATGTTTAATTTTGTAACAGTTATTTTCTCATTCCTGATGTTTTTCTATTTGGTGTTCTTGTTGGACTGGGAAATTCTTTCATTCATTGAAAATTTAATATAAAGTGGATTGTGGAATGTATGTGTAAAAGGAAAACTAAAATAGGAGAAAATAATATTTCTAGCATGAGAGAAAAGTTTTCACTGAAAATTTTCATCGTGCTTATATTAAGAAATTGAAAATAAATTTTCCACAACAAATTACTAGCTCCATCTTTCTTTTGATTTAAATAGAATGAAAGCTTTTACTAAAAGCTTCTATTTATACATTCTTCGAATTCGAACAAAGATTCATCATATCAAAATAACGGGCAAAAATTCAAAGTGTTCCTTCTATATGAACCAAAAAGATCTCTCTTAATCAACAGTTACAAATAATTCCGTAACTCGTACTTTTCATTCAACCAGTCCCGATATTGGCAGAGAATGGGCTTGTACATAAATGTATACTTATTTAATTCCTATAATTTAATAGAATAAAAAAAGTAACTATTCACTATAATCACCTTCTTTTGCTGCTATTTTTGACATTCGTCAGATAAGCATAGTTTCTAAACTAGTGTTGCTTATTCGCAATCATTTGCGCTACAACTAGTTTTTTGAACACATGACGTTTGCGCATGTTTTTTCTTTAACACAATGGTTTGTGCAACTAGGGGCATCTTTGCATTTATAAACAAGCCTGTAGCTTTCACAGATTGCCCATTTTCATAATGGATTTTTATTATTTTTATGGGATTTTCGAGCAAAATTGAATTCATTATAATAAAATGTAGACCTTCTACTACAATTGTCAAAAAGGGTTATAATAAAAAGGAAATACAATCCTTTTAAATGGAAAAACTCCTTATAACAACGTAAATTCGATGTTCATGCGGTTGGAGAATAAGAGACTTCATGTAATCTTTAATAAGTTTTTAGTTATATTTCGGGTATTTTCATTATTGCATAGTTACTTACCCTTACTAACGATACCCTTTCGACCAGCCTTCCAAACCATATTAACTTGTACTTCTTTCAATACGCTTTTTTGAACAAATTCTTACATTTGAAAAATAACGGCCAAATTTGTACTGGAAAAATAATAAGAATACATATTAAATCGTCACCAGAAATTTTACCAGCTATTATTTCCTCCATTTGAAAACTAAAAAAACAAACAAAAATTCTTCAATCTTCAGCCAAGCAGTCTCAAAACAATATGCGTAAATATTTGCGATAATTTGCTTTATACACGTCGTCGCTTTTTTCAAAAAAATGTAGACGTGTTTTCATGAACAGTATGCACATATTTGCTTTAATAAATTCGACCTTAGTTTTAATTTTCATAAAAATTGTAGTTTCTCGGAATATCCTGTTTGATAACTTCGTCCTCTTTTGTAATGTTCTTTAATTGGTCCTTCTTCATCACTTGAATAAACACAGGTACAAAATTTCATCAAAAATAGAATTGTTTTACTGAAATATCCTTTTCATCCTTTAATTCGCTCTAATCTTATTACAAGATACAAAATTTCAAAGAGATTACTTACTTAATTACTAGAAACATGACAAACAGAAAGAAAGAAGTGTTAACATCCATATGTTAACGTCACTTTTTTATACACTTTAATTGGACGACACTTATCATTTATGGTTGTCAACGAACTCACTGCCAGGCCCCATATGGGACCTACTCCCGATTTTGATTCTTTCACACAGAAAATATATCCTCGCACTAACTATGCGCGCATCAGACTACTTGCCTCGACTGTTTTGCAAATGCAACTAATTCTAGACTGTTAGCATGGAAATTGTTTCACAATTTTGATTCGAATCAACAGTAAGTCGTTTCAACTTTAATTTGAATTTCCCTATGGCTGAAACAACTTACGTGCTGCCATATCTTCCAAAATTCGAAACACTAAGCGTGAAACAACTTAAGTATCCCGTAAACGATCAAATTTGTTTGTCAAATATATGCGTTTGTCAAACAATTTAATCGTTTATGGATTTGTTTGACGTGTTTTACAAGCAGGCTTGATAGTCTGCGGCTTGTATTACTCATTGTACATGATAAATCGTAAGACACGAACGTCACTGAAAACTGAAATCACGGGCAAGTTTGACAAATTTGTTTGATCTTCGGTTTGATCGAATGCGCTGAAAACGTGAAGTTTGACAAACAAATTTGATCATTTACAGGGCGCTTTACATGCTAACAGCTCCGCTTCTGTGTTGCCAGAATCACCAACTGGATCCTACCACGACGGAGAGATACTTTCGACTTTTCTTGATATATTTCACCGTGTTAACAACAGAAGGAAAAGTCCACACATCGAATTAATCATCTTTTAAAGCCAACTCAACACAATTTAAGAGATATGAATTTCGTAAAAAAAGGGAAAAGCTTAATATTAACTTCCAAAAATTAAAATTTAGAAAATTAAATTAAATTAAACACAAACAATTTTGTTGTTTTCCGACCTAAAAATGAAGAAACATTTATTCATGTTTTTATTATTTTTTTGTCTTTTCTGTTATTTTCTTTTTTTCTTTGTTTTCTTTAATTTGATTTTAATTATTAATTTTTATTTTAAATATATTTTATATTGTTTTTTTTTAAATTTTTTAATTTTTTGTTTTTATATTAAAATCATTTTTTCGCGATGTTAAATTTTTGTTCTCTTCTTTTTTGTTTGAAATTGAAATTATTTAATTTTTGTTTTTGTTTTTTAATTAAATATATTTCCATAAATTTTTTTAATTAAAGATTTTTAAATTTGTAATGTTTTTTTTAATTTTTATTTTTTAATTTAAATATAAATTTTTTTTTTTTTTGGGTAAGAAACAGCAAATCTATAATTAAAAGGGCCGGTTTGTTCACTCTTGTTTAACTCATGATTATTCCAGTGCTTCTTAACCATCGATTACGTTTGTTCACCAAACTTTTAATCAGAAAATCCTTGGTTAGGTTAGTTAATCAGCCGATTTTCCATGATTAGCACGCCATTTAACCCAGGATTTACTGGAATTTCGTTTGTGAAAGATGAAAAAAATGTGAACAAACGCATTTCGTTAACCACAGATTCATAATCATGAATTAAGCAAAATCTCTGGCAGCCGAACCACAGATTTTTTAACCACGAGTGAACAAACCGGCCCTAAATATATTTTTAAACTTTTTCCATTTTTAATTAATTAAATATATATATAATATTTTTTTAAAAAGATTTTTAATGTTTATTTCCTTTTTTTAATTAATAACATTTTTTTTTTTTTTTTCTTTTAAGGAGAAACAATGAAAATTTCTCCAAAAAATGGGGTTTTTCATATATTTTCATGAAAAAAAATTTAAAAATCTATGAAAATTTTAAGTTTTGTTTTTTTTTTTTAATGAAAATTGAGACAATTTTATATCAATTTCTTTTTTTTTGGTTTTTTTTTTTAATTGAAAAGTTTCCATATTTAATTTTTAACGTGTTTTTTTTTTGTTTTTTAATTGCAATAATTTTTATTCTATTTTTTTTTCTTGTTGGTATATATATCTTTTTTTTTTATAAATGTTATTAATTTTGAATGATTCGAGAAAAAAATTAGAAAAATCAAAAAAGTTGGTAGAAGAAAAAAGGTGTAATTTTAGTGTTTTACTATAATTATTTTATCTTTTCATTCAATTTCATTAATTACTTTTTCATATTTGTTACTAATTAATATTCGCTTCATTTTAGTTTTTTTTTTTTTTTTTAATATATAAATCTCTCAACTAGGTACACTTAATGGTTTATATTTTTTTTTTTGTTAATTTGTAAATGTTTTTTTTAATATTATTTAAATTTAAATTAGCTGCAATATTTAGAAAAGTCGAAACAATTTGTTTCCGATCGATTTGTCATAAAAATTCGGAGTTGTTACCTGACCAAAAAAAATTGATCTTAAAATCACTCAATTTCTATCGTTTTATTGAAAAATCACCACCAATGAAGCCAGTTCCTCCCACTGCCTCCGCAACCATGTAACTAAGCCTAATCCATATTGAATACATATGATTTCACATTAGTGATGGACACTAAAACAAATGGTGAATTTTCGGAAGTGCGATTGTTTTACGAAACTTTTCTGAGTGAGACGTATATGTTCAAGGACCCAATATATTATAAAATACGATCAAAATCGTATTCCATATTAGGGCCCCAGGAGTCGAATTGTGTATTTCGATTTAGGTCAAATCGAGTTATTACACGATTCCATTCCCGGTAGTAGCTGGTAGAATCAACTAATTCTAGAAAGGAACATTTTCTCACTACTCTCTCTCTCTCTTTCATATAAAAATTGAATGATTTCATAAATATATAAATACTCCGAAATATTATGACAAAACATTCGGAAACACAGATAATCATTTTCGACTTGAAAGAGAATACTATACTAATAACTCATGTTTTCCTTCTCAAGAGGTACAAAAAAACCAAAAAAATGCTGCGATCTTTTAATTTAAAAAAAAAACAGAATTTCAAAAATTAAAAATTATGAAAAAAAAATTAATTAATTCAAAATTTTTTTCGGATATATTTGGACGAAGAAGAATTAAAAAAAATCGTGATTTTTTGAAATTAGTATTTCATTTTATTACAATAATTACTAAAATTGTCTTAATTTTTTGTTTAATTTTTTTTTTTTATTATTTTTCAAATACATTTAAAAACGGTTTTTTTTCTTTATGAAAGAAGAGAAAACAAATTAAATTAAAAATTATTCTTTTTTTTCTTTGTTTTTTTTTGTTTTCAATTTAATTTGCTGAATATTTTTGTATTAAACATTTTTTTTTTGCTTTTTTTAATTTTAAGATAATAAATTTTTTTTTTAATTTTTTTAATATTTTTTTTTTTTAAGAAGATCGATAATTTAAATTTAAATGTTAAAAAAAAAAAACGGAAAAACTGTAACGTGTTAAAAAAATTTTAATCACTTTAAGGTTTCTTTTTTTTTAATTTAATTTAATTAATTAATGAAAGTTAAAAATGCTTTTTTTTGCTAACATATTTTGAAGTTTCTCAAAGTTTTCTATTCCCGTTTTTTTTTTAAATAGCGATTACTGCTGTTCTTCCTTTTTTTTCGTGTTGGTTTTTGTTTAGTTTATTTTTTAATTTAAGAGGATATTTGTTTTTCTTGTTAAAAATTCATACCCAAAAATAGTGAAGATATTATTTTTATATTATTTCTTTTTGTTTTTTGTATATAAATTGGTTTATTTTTTATTTAAATTGTTAAAATATTTTCATTCAATCTGGTTTTATTTTTATCTTTCTTTTTCTTTTAAATATTAATTAATATTAAGTTATTTTTTTATTTAAATTATTTTTTTTACGAAATATATTAAATATATATACTTTTTTTTTATATATAAAACTAAATTCAGCCTTCCCACACCACCTTTTTTTATGTGTTCTTCAATTGAAAATCCAAACAAAATGAATATCGTGTTTTTTTCTTTTTATTATTATCAGAATCGCTATTTCCTTTCAAATATTGTAAAAAAAAAAAAACCCGACATACTAACACACGATCTTTCGATTTGTCATAATATATTTCGGAATGATGTCCTAACACACTCTTCTGGGTTGTTTCGAGATTACTACACCGAAGGAAAAAAAAAAGAAAAACGGTATAATCATCGATCAGGAAAGAAGATCGTACAAAATGATTCCGAAAAAATTACCAAATCAGAAAGATCGTACACAAAATGACTCCGAAAAAACTACACATCTTTCGGAAACGAAATGTTACACAGAAAATTAAAAAATCCTTTTAGATTTTTAAATTTTAAAACATACACAGAGCGCGCGAGCATTTCATATAATAGTTTTGGTTTTATATTGAAAGTTTTCTTTTTCAATTAGTACTTTTTTTTTTTTTACTTGGTTTGATTTGTTTTTTATTATATTTTCTTTTTACTTCTCTTTTACTTCTTTTTAGTTTTTATATATTTTTAATAATTTCTTTTTATTTTTACCTCATATTTTTTTTTCTTCTTTAATTCTTTAATATATATTTTTTACAAAAATTTACACAAATATCGATTAAGAGAAAGATAGAAATTTTGGGGGATGTCCTTCTGTAATTTTTTTCCTTTTTTTTGTGGGGGATTTTTTTTAAATATATTTTTTCTTGCTTTTTAAAAATGGATATCTTTTTTTTTTGTTAATTATAAACTGTTGTGTTATTTGTTTTTTTGAAAATTAAAAAAACTATTAAAAATAATGACAGGGCCCGGAAATACTAAAAAAAAAAACGATTCCTATTCCTCCTCTGCAATGCCAGCCATATTATATATCACTCCAAAAATCCCTAAAATTCACCACAAAAATTAATTTTCCGCCACCAATTGTTGCTGTTGTGTTGGCTTTTCTTTGCGTCGTTAATCAAACATTTTTCAAGGAATTTTCCCCCCGCTTTTTCGCTTGGAAAACTAAACACAGAGAGTACACATTTATAGCAATACCAAAAATCACGTGAAACATTTTTATAAACATTATTCGAGAAGAGAAATTTAACAGGAAAGAAATTAAGGACTGTGTTGTTTTTTTCTTTAATTTCCTTTAATTTTTTTTATAATTAAAATTATTTTTTTTTATTGACGAAATATAAATTATTACAGATTTTAAAAATTGAAGAATTCTAAGACAAAAAAAAAGGAAAAAGAAAAAAATTATATAAAAATAAATAAAAGTAGAAGAAAAATAAAAAAAGGAGGACCCGGAAAATTAAGAGGAAAAGGATTCAACTCTGTAAATGTGTGTGTATTTTGTTGTTCTTTTTTGTTGTGTAATGTGTGTTGTGTGTGTGTGTGTGTGTTTCTTTTGTGATTAATTTAATTTAATATATAATAATTAATATGTTTTTTGTATTTTTTTCTTTTCTTCTTTAGTGTTTTTGTATCATTTTTTTTCTTTTTTTATTATTCTTAATTAAAATTGTGTTACAATTAAATTTAAATTACTTCTCTTTTTTTTAATTTTTCTCAGTTTTATTTTTTTTTTTTATTTTTTTATATATCGAAATTTTTATTTTTTATGTTTTTTATTTCTTTTTTATTTTTAATTTAAATTTTTATATATATATATAATTCAATAAATTTTTATTTTTTTATATTTTTTTTTTTTTAATTTTAAATTTTTATCCATAGCAACAGCATTGCGCGATGTTATTGCGCACAGCTACAGTCTTCGTCAACATCTTAAACAAATAGAAAGGCTTAAAAAGAAGTTTAGCAGCTCACTTCGATGTCATCATAGTCACGAATTCTGTGCGTGGGCGGAGGGAAGAAGAAGAAAAAAAGGAAGAAAATTAATTATAATATTTTATTTAAGAAAATTCATTTTTATTTGTTATTTCTTTAGAAATAGATTAATCAAATAATGTCGATATAAGCTGAAATATACCAGAGCTTGTCGAGCAATAAAAATGTATAACTAAATTAGTCATAAACCCAACCCAACCAAACTAAGAAGTCATCTACTATTCCCGTTTTTCCATACCATTGATCCTGGGACGTTGGAAATTCGATTTAAAATTAAAAGGATCAACTTCTTCACACATATGTGACGTGTTTTATTTGCCAATCATTCCGGAGCAGAGCAAAATTCTAACATAGAAAACAACAACAAAGAAGGACAGCTTGATATAACTTTTTTTGTTGCTGTTTTCAATTAACAAATAAAATACGATAGAAAATTCAATGAATAACTCTAAGAAAAAACCACCGTAAACTAATAATCCCACAATTTCATAATATTCTTTTTTTGTATAACTAACTTAGTTTACTCTTCGTCGAATATGCTCTAAATTACAGGAAGCCTGGGTCTTAATAGCGCGTAAATCTATTTAGCAAATTTTATTTAAATCGCTTTCACTTTTTAAAGTACTGAAAAACTAAACAAAGAAAGAAAAAGATAAATAGATGGGGTTGACCTTTTTTTCTACAACTATTTCTTTCTCCAATATACGCTTTGATCAATTTTCGTGAAATTTAACATAGTAATACCGGTCTGTTTATCTAGGCAAACTATTAAATGAAATTGATTCACAGATTTTCTAATTAAATTCAACTTTGTGGCCACTCTGGTTTCGCCTTATAACTAACTGCTCAAATTGCAATACGAAATCGAGTTAGGAAATAATTATTAATCTACATTGTAGTAAATTTCAAAAAAATCTAGAAACATGTTTTTGAGTTATCACGTACACAGATGGGGACATGTAAAACTCGATATAACTTGTGATACTATTGTTTAGAAACCGTTCTCAGATGATTATTTCTATGCGTTTTAGACAAAACTAATATAACCTTTGATAGTATCTAACATAGAGCATAAACAAAAAAAAAAAACTTTCGCCTTAATCATTCATTATCTATGCTCACACAAAATGAAGTCAACACTTGATGTATAGAAATTCGAATCACATTTATTATATGGAAAAACCTGGTCATCTCTGCTGTGATTGTGTATTGAACTAGTTTGAACTACTCTAATAATAATATATATCAGATGATAAAACCACCTTAAAATATTTACATTGCTTTCAAATTAGATCATCATCAACCCATGCTTGGCTGATGTATATTTTTTTCTTCGCTGTCGTCGTTCTTCTCTTCTGGCAATCGAAATGTGAACATCAAATTAATCACACTTGTTTTAGGTTTGATTATATGTCGGGTATCGGACCCGACATTATTCTTATTTACACGTGATTAAATCATTTTCAATTTCTCTAATCGGAAATAAAAACACGATAAAATAGGAATGATGACCAAAAATAATGTATTTGGAAGAGACGACTTTTTGTCTCGTGACTAAATTTTATTTTAAGAAGACGACAAAAAAAAGATCACAATTTGATTAAAAGGAAAAATTGTGACTTATTTTCTTTTTTAGCATTTCGATGACATTATCTTGTCGCAAGGTGATGATTATTTCTATTTTTGATTTTGATAAAAAAAAAAACAAATCAACAAAACTCCTAAAAATACATGGAATTTCTAATGAAAATTTCGCTTTTCTTTTGATATGTGACATTTCGATCGAATCAACTTTTTTTTGCTCTATTTTTACAAATCATCCCACAATCAAGAAGTATCAATATAATTAATTATAAATAACATTTTTTTTTTCTTGTAATCAACAAAAAGTTGACTATGAAAAATTGATTTGAATTGAGAATTAATGGGGAAACAAAAAATATATTTATTTACCTTCGTAATTGACCTGACCGTCACCGTCAATATCGGCTTCACGGATCATTTCATCTACTTCTTCATCTGTTAACTTTTCACCGAGATTTGTCATAACATGACGTAATTCAGCCGCTGATATAAAACCGTTACCATCTTTATCAAATACTCGGAAGGCTTCTCTAATTTCTTCTTCACTATCGGTGTCTTTCATTTTACGTGCCATCATTGTTAAGAATTCAGGAAAATCGATGGTTCCGTTACCTAAAAAAAAAAAAAAAAAAAAGATAAGAATTACAACACGATTAATATATATGAGAATAAGTATGTTTTTTTTCTTTTAAATATAAATAATATTTATTGAGTTAATAACAGATGACCACCCTCAAAACCCTTCAAAAAAAACCTAATTGTTTCAAATTAATCTTATCGAAATAATTCTAATATAATTTGTGATCATTCCCAATTAGTAGCTTAGCAGAGTGTACCTCAAATCTATTTAGAGATAGTTTTTAAAGCTAGTTTTTAAACTTACTACTTGGACCAAACAGTTTAAAACTCTCTTCAATTTGATCTGCCATAAATTTAAAGGGTAAAACTTGTTAAATTATTAACTACAATTATCTTAGTTTAGGTAGGTTTGATGTCTTTCCATTATTGAAAGGATTAAGAGAGAGATGAACGACGATCATTTCAAGCACAAAAAAGAAAATCCTAATAACACTTAGTTTGATTCTGAGTTTCACATTTTAATAGGTGTTCCTACTATAGTCACATGATGTGACAAAAAAAAATTTACCAAAAAATAAAGCAAAATATGTAACTTAATGAATTATTTTGTCACATTTTCTGTTTAATTTTCAAGGCATGAAGGATTTTATGTGTTAAGTATTTGCACAGTTTAACTAAGTGGCATATGTAAGGCTAGCGCTGGGTAATGGAAAAAAAAGGAACAGACTTAGGCTACATTTACACCGACAAATTTTTAGATCACCTAACTAAAAGTTAGGTTTGATCACACATGTTTACACCGTACTAGACTTAAGTCTAAAACAACGGCATATGTGAGAATTTATGGAACTTGGACATCAAGAGATAAGCTGTCATCTGTCAAAGCTTTCAGTGAAATTTAACATTTCGAAGATATTGTGTTCAGTGGCATCTAATAAGCTGTCAAAAAGTTGCTAGGTCGATTTAAATTTAAGGTAGTTCTGCAATTGTGTGACGTGTTTACACCGTCATATTTAGGTCTACCTAAGGACTTAGGTCTCCTTTTAAGTCTCGGTGTAAACGTAGCCGTAGTTTTCGTTAACAAACCTACATAAAATTCTTTTAAATATTTACGCTTTAACATGTTTTAATATTCCAGAATATCTCTAAATTGCAATTTTTAAGAATTTATATTTTATACTTTTCCCTCGACAAAAATATAAAAATGAAATGTGGCTTAATTTCAGGTACTAGGTAAAATGAAGTTCGGAAATTTCACTCGACTAGTGAAGAAGAGTAAAGCTCAGAATAAGGACCAATATAAAAAAAAAAAACCTAAAACATTTAAAACTAAATAACTTAACAACACAGCAAGAAGAAAAACCATGCATTTTCTTTTTTCATAAATCTTTTTTTAAAATCAGGAAATAATAAAAACAAAAATTTTATAATTAAAAACTACTTCGCAGCATAAGAAATTTTTTATAGCATGTCATTTTTCTTTTCTTTTTATTTTCATTTTGGCCATTACGACTTTTAGAGCTCAAAAAAAAATGTGGCATTTTTAACTTTTAATAATAAATAAATTTTCCATTAATATTTTCTTTTTTTTTTTGTCAAAGAGATTTTGTGTTTTCTTTTCTAAGTTTAGCGAGAGAGAGAGTTGTGTTGTCCTCGTCGTCATCGTCGTCGTCTACAAAATTCCATTATAGCCAGCCAGCCAGCCAGAGCACCAAGTCTTATATCTTGTATCTTATGCGGGAAACAGAATGACAACAGATTCACAGTTTTCAAATTGTATTAAATAAAAATAGTTTGTCTTGGATCTGTCGCGTTCTCTCTGTAGTGTCGTCTAATTGAAAACGTATATATTAAAAAAAAAATTTTCAATGCGTCGTGAATCCGTCATTCTACTTGGACCTTTAGGCCACCTCTAAACACACAAAAAACCTGATACACTAAATACAACAAGATATGTGAAAATTTTAATATTTTCCCTCTTCTATTATTAGAAAATTCAATTTTACTTTTCTTTTTATTATTTTTATTAATATTATGAAAAATTAAAATGAAAAATTAAATTATTATTAGAGTATGAGAGAGAAAATTTTCAGTTAATTAAGAAAAAAAAAAAAAAGTAAAAACTACAAATTGATGTTTATTTAAAATGAAAATGAAAATGAAAATTGTTTACAAAAATATGAAAAATTCAAGAATGAAAATTATTCTCGCGTAGAGGATGATGATTTTTATTAACAAACAAAATAATTTTTTTTAATTAAAACTTTTCAAAAATTCAATTAAACATATTTAATAAATGAGATTTGATAGACAAATATTTATAATTTGGTTTAAGTTCATACACTTTTCGAGAAAAAATTTTTAAGAGACCGCCGACCTACAAAAAAAAAAAAAACAGTACCGCGGACTTATTTTCTTTTTCTATTTTTATATTTGTCTATGCAAAAATATAGAAGAGGAGTTCAATGATCTAATAATTTAATATTTACAAATTTTCTTTCTATATTAAAAATATATCAACAAATTTTGTGCATTAAAAATAATATCTAAAGGGCTGGTGCCAATTTTAAATATTCTCTCCTTCGCGACTATTTTTATATATATTAGAAAAATTTCTTTCATCATTTCTACTTTCTCTTACAATATTTGTGTGTGCTTTCCACAAAAATATATTTTTATGTATATTTAGAATCAGGAGTTTTATGTGTTTTTTAAGAAAAAACTTTCATTATTCTTCTAATTTCATTTATTTAGTAAAAAAAAAAAGAAGAAAAAAACCTTTGCCAAGAAAATTCTTGTAATTTTCTTATCAAATGACAATTTTCTCGTGTTTTTAAAGTTAAAAAAAAAGAAGATATTTGACTCTTCATTTCCTGTTTTTCTGGTACACATTTATTTTTATACATATATGAAAGGATATATTCAAGAAATACGTTTCAATCTTTCTTCTACGCAGAAAAAAAATAAAGAAAATATTCAAATTTTGGTACAGGTACCCTGCGAAAAACACGGTTAATTGGTAGCGTCTTATTGAAATTCGTGTTATTCGATACTAATAATTCATACAATTTTGAAAATATCGTCGTTCTGTGCTATTCAAAACCGTGGAATTCTAAAGTCGAAATCCATAAAAATTAGCGAAATTCAAATACCGTGTTATTCAAGGGTTGTCGTAATTGTTGACCGTGTTATTCGTGACTTCGTGCTATATTCGAGGGATACCTATATTTAGGTTCACTAAATTACTACACGAGTCTAACACATCAGGTTTACGCAATTGGTTCAACAACTTAAACATTTCGTTGTTGAAGGAAGACGATAAATTAAGCGATTAATAGAGAACTTGGGAGTGAACTGTTGATGCATCTGCTAAATAGTCCTGCAATGGAATTCTATTACTTTGATCATTCATTTTCATACAAAAGGAGACTGCTTCAAAGTCAAAGTTAATTACTTAGAAAATTGACTGAATATTATTTTCAAGTGATTGCCGCCCCAACAGGAGTTCTCACTTCAAATTTATCACTTTCAAACTACAAATTGTCTTACGCGAAATGTATGAAAATGACAATGTTTATCGTTTTATAGAACACTATTGCTGACTTAACATCATTATCCGACTACCACTTGTTTCAGCAGCCTCTGCAGAAATTGTTTAATATTGATAAATTTGAGTTCAAAAGAAGCCTGTATAAAAATGACTTGCCCAAAGTTTTTCATCTAGAAAATTCAGAAGTTAATGATCCTGTCAAGATAATGACAAAAGGCCATCATCGATCGATTGGCTTTATAGTTATTGTTACACAGCCTTTTTGGCCTACCCAAAATATTAATATTTTTACATAGTTTAAAAATAAAAAAATATATTAATTTGTTATAGCTCATAATCTCGTTTAGAGATTTAGAACTTTTGTTTACTAGTACTGAAGAGGTGGTGACGGACGGCATACGTTCGATACCCATTTATTTTCTGCCCCAACACTTTATTGCCATACCATTTTTCAAGTTTCCGACACAAGAACTAATTCAAGGATAATCGCACTAAGAGAATAAAATTGCCACAACCCTTTTTAAATAATAATAAAATTCCATTGATTTTTTTTTTCTTTTAGCTGAGCTTGTAAATCCGATTTATAAAAGGATAAAAAAGGCTTTGAGAAAATATGAAATCCAAATCAAATTTTAAAGATCAATATTGTATGGAGGAAAAGACCTAAATTTAAAAACCTCGAGAAATAACAAGAGAGAGCAAAAAAAAAAAGGAAGAAACGGAAATAAATTCTTTTTTTTTTGTACTATTTAAAATCATTATCCTCAAGAATACACTTCTCTACTAGTTATATGTGTTTTGCGCTTGCCTATAAAAGCCCCCAAAAAAGGGGGGCACACAACACAATATATAAAATTGAACATGAGATCAACCACAAAACAATTGAAAAGAACAACATATTAAATACGGCACACAAAACCATATTTCCCAGAGAATTTTCTCGTCCGATTCTTTTTTTTTGTGTCAAGAGGTTGCTGCTAAACACCCATCACCCACCCCGTCCGTATCCATAGGGGTAGTTTTCATTTCTACATAATATTGTCCTTGTCCTTCCATCATTCATGTTTCAATAATATAACCACAAAATCCTTCAAATCTTCATCTTCGAACAATAATAATACTAGATGAAAAAAATAGTATAGAAGAAGAAGAAAACCTTGTTCATTTATTTTCTTGTAGTGTGGTGATTGTGCGTCAATATTCCAAAGGATTTGGGGTAGTGGATTTTTTTTTTCTTTGCCTCAAATTCCATATGTCTTCCTCCTCCAATACCAATTCCCCAATCTTCTGTATCTTCTTAACATGCGCTCTTTTAGAGGTTTGCTGCTATAATAAAACTGGGCAACAGGGAGTTTTGTTGCAAAATACAACTTTTATAGAACATATTGCTTTTTTTTCTCAAGAATAATGGCAAAAAAAAAATTTCATCATTATTATTATTATGTTGAGAAAAACTATAACAATTATTTTAATTTGAAAATGGAAAAAATCCAATTTTTTTGCTCTTATCTAAGTTATTAAAAAAAAAAAAAAATATGTACAAGTTTTCCATATTTTATATGAAATTGCATATTTCTTGTTTCTAATCGCAACAATTATTTTTTTTGCCTTCCTCTTCACAAGGCATGACCTATTTTGTATACCTATTGACCTAAATTTATCCAATTCAGTTTTCCTATTTCCTCTCTAGTTATGTGTTTTTGTGCTTGAATAAGAAATTAAAAAAAAATTCTATTCGTGTTTCCTTTTTTTTGCTTGCATAAAAATCAATTTAAAAGGAAAATAAGCGAAATATTCTAATCCTAAAAAAGAAAACTTAATAAATAATAACCTTCAAAAAAAAAGTGTTTTTATTAGCATTCAAAATCGATCAAAATATATTCGTGGTAGTCCAAAAACTCGTCCATCCATTCACCCACACACAATATTTATTGAACTAATTACAAATTCGAAAGTATAGTTTTTCTTTTGGAAAACCTATTAAAATTCATGACTTAATCTGATTTTAATTGCATTTGAATTTTGAAAAACACCTATTTTTATGTGCTTTTTTCCATCTTCTTTTATTTGAATACTAGCTAAATTCGCCGGCGTGGGTTAGGGACTCCGGATTCTACATGCTCTTTGATGATATTATGAATAAAAATTTAGATTTTACAATTTGAAATGATTTTTATTGCAGTCGTCATCGGGTAAACAACATTTTTTGTTTTGTTTTGTTTTCTTTATTTTCTTTATATTCAATTGAATTTGTCCCTTTGAGCATTAAGAGTGTGCTGCCCACATTTTACGACAACGCGCATACTGGACTGGCTTACTCTGAAATTTCATTGCAAAATATCTTGATTGTAGTTTTTCTTCGCAGATACTCCAGCAGTAAACTTTTCCGAGAAAAATAGCTTAAACGCTTACTATGTTTTTATATCTCTAAGCTAGCTTACCAGCATCAATCGCATATATGCGTTCATAGCCTAAATTGAATGGTTGCGAGAGAAGAACCCATATATCCGTTCATAGCGCTCTCAAAGGGTTAATTGTCGCAGGCCAAAATACAACCATATAAGAATACATACAATATACAAGTATAGGGACAATGAGTGTGACAGCTCCACAACACAAGAAATGCATATTCCTATTCACATGAAAACTACTCATGCGAAAACACAATCAATTCAAATGATACGATCATCATCGAAATCGTACGATGACGAACTGGAGTGGAATCGTGTGTAATTCGATTGACAGTAAATCGTATCGAAAATACATTGCAATTTCTATGCTTTTTCGATACGATTTGATCGAAATCAAGTTACACGATTCCACCCCCCCGATATATGCAAACTAACAAACAGAATTTGAGTTTTATAAATAGTAGATATTCAAAATATGAAATCAAAAAAATATTTACCATCAGCATCGACTTCATTTATCATATCCTGTAATTCAGCTTCTGTTGGATTTTGACCTAGTGATCTCATAACTGTGCCCAATTCTTTTGTTGTAATAGTACCATCGCCATCTTTATCGAACAGTGAAAATGCCTCTTTGAATTCGGCAATTTGTTCTTCTGTTAATTGATCAGCCTAAAAAAAAAAAAAAAAATAAGTAAAAACATAAGAAATTAATAAGAAGAAATTCTTTAAAAAAAAAAAAAAACCCACTAAATTATAAAACAATTATTTTATTATAAATGAAAGGAAAAAAAGAAATTGATTTGTGATTTTTTATTTATAAATAAATATAAATAAATTTTTATTGTGTTTAAATAAAAATAAAAAAAAAGATTTCATTTTATTTTAAATCATTTCTGTTGGAAAAAGAAACGTCGACCGACCGACCGCCGCCCACTTTTTAAGTGAATTTAGAATATTTATTAATTTACTTTAATATACACACATTTTGCTTGGTCGCCGCTCTTTTTGTGCTTTAAGAAAAATAATAAGAAAAACTGTCTTTACCTGAGTAAAAAAAAAAAAAAAAAACCAAATCCACAAGCTTAGGTCATTTGAACTATGAAAATTACTCAGAAAATTAAAAATAGAATCACGAATATAGCAAATTTTCATTGTTCTTATTTACAACTTTTAATTTCTTATTATTCTTCTTGTTTTAATGTTTTTAGTAATTTTAAATAAAACAAAAGCAAAAAAAAAAATAATTACAAAAAATTTCTACAAAATAGACACAACCTATTTGTTTATTTCTCAAAAGGTACCTAATAGAAGAATTCGCGGAATTTGCGCGATTCAAATATTTGTGTGCTTTGGAATCTCAGAATTTAAGTACAGTCGATTCTCGATGTATAAACGAAGATTGCTGATATAATTTTTTACAAAAAAAAAATGTTCCTTATAAGACATAAATAGAAACAAAAACTATTTAAGATGTTTTAAGGTGTTTAGGCGGTGGTTTAAGACGGCATACATTTTAGGAAAACAGCATATAGTAACTGAAAATCAGCCTATAGTCGATTTTTTGATGCCCTATGGCAGAGATAGAGACAGAAAAACAGACAAAAACAAATAATATTTCAAAGCTTTTCTGCATAACTTTGTTTGGTATTTTTCAAATTTGATTTAATTCGCAGCATAAATCTATTCACCAAATTTGATTCAAATCAGTATATTAGTTTTTATCATTTTCTACTACGCCTTCAGAGTTTATGTTAATAAGAAAAATACGATACTACTTTGAGTAAAATGGATCACCGATTTTCATTAAAAAAAAAAAAAAATAGTATTGTAGAAGAAGGAACTCCAAAATGAAGAAACTAGCATATTATTCGTATATTGCAACCAGAGAAAGGCCAAACAATGTTGGCTAAAGGAGAAAACTCCTATTAGATTTCAGATACGTATCGTGTTAAGGTCAAATTTCGTAGTAAAGAATGGAAAAAGCTAGGGCAACCTATTCTCTTCCATAAAAAGTTTGTAAACTGGCCGCGATTCTTATGATCTTAGCCTAACAAGGAAAAAATATTTATTAAAAACAGAAATTTCGAAAGGGTTTTTTGTTAATAATCTTTCAAGAATTGCTCAGATTTTAAAAAGAGAAGGATGAACCCAAAAAGTTGAGAGCTAATAAAATGGATTTATTATACGGCTTTAAACATAATTAAAATGATGAAATTGTCATACTAAAGAGACACATTAGCAGCAATAATGTACATTATCTCACGATTCTCGATTAAAATTTAATAATCTCTTCATTTTAATCGAGAATTGTGCTACTAATGTGTTGTAAGTATTAGGCAAAAAAATGTAAAATCGCTGAGACTAGTGACCAACCAAACCTAAGCCTGTCTTCAATTACTATGGAAACAAGAAGTCAACAGAATACTTTCTTTCTGTTCATTTTCAACATTATAAATTCGGTTATTATTTAAACTGTCAATATTGTGGAGACATAAGAGTGGCTGAAGACATCAAGCACATTTTATGTAAATGCTCATCTCTCTCTCTAGAGCTCGTAACAATTTTTTGGGCAACCATTTCTTCGGGAATTTAGGGATGCTTCAGGCGACTGACATGGGAAGTCTAATGAAGTTTTGTAGGAAAATTAAATGCTTTGAAGAGGAATAGGTCACCCAATAGGATAACTCTTGGTCTCGTAGGGATCACTATGGGCCAATAAGGTGCCTGGTGTTGTACGTAGTACCCCTACTCTACCTACCCACCTACCTAAACTATAGAAATATTGTTCTCTAAAATCAAACTCATACTCAAATAGAATTCTGCGTTTTACGATTGGAAAAATTGAAAAAGACTTTAGTTTGAAAACACGTTCCTATTACACAGAAACTTATTGAATGTTAAAATTGCAGTTTTTTAATCTAAATCTGCCGATTAAAATAAATCCACTCCAAAAACACAAACTTTTCCTCGTGGCTTTAGTAATATGTAATGGAATTGTAAAAAAAAAAAAACATGAATATTTAATTATAAAATTTGAACTGAAACCAATCTGAAACATCCGGTATTTTTTCGTATATAACGCGAAAGAAAAAACTTAATTAACATATTTCTAAAAAAAAAAAAAAAAAATTAATATTATTGCGTCCCATAATTTTAAAGGTTAACCATAAAATATTTAAATTAGATAAGATTCTTGACGTCATTCGCGAGAAGTGAAGAAAACTTTGTTATTACTCATTTTTTTTAAAGACTTTTTTCAAACATTGACTCCGTCCTGATATCAGCAACATCGCGCGCACAAAACGTTTATCTATTTAGTTTCAACAAAAATTAATTAAAAAACATTTTTGATTATGGTTGACGGCATTCATTTTAATCGATTTGATATTTCTCGATTTCAAATTCGTTTAAAATACCATTTTAAAATGGCAATGAAATTATGAAACTTCCATCAACTAAGTTCGATAACCGGGCAAAGAGAATTGCTTTTACCCCGGCGACGACGACGACCATCCAATTTCTTCTTCTTGATTCAAGTTTTATATTTCTTTCATTTGTTTTTTTTTTCTTGTGTCATTAATAAATTGCTTTGAAAGATTATAATAAAGAAACTGCAAGAAAATTTCTTGATTTTCTTACATTTGTGGAAAAGGCGACGTGAAGAAAATGTTTGATAATACCTCACGACTCCATTGGACTTATTTCAAGACATAATTTCAGTCGGACTGTAAAAAAAGTCCAAATTTTCGAATCTCCATTAGACTTTATTTCAGTCCGATTGAAATTATGTCTTGAAATAAGTCCAATGGAGTCGTGTGGTTAATAAAAATTCAATATCATGTTTGGAGTGCGACACAACACACATGATGGAATTTTAATCGAGTTTCTAAATATATTATTTTAAATAATTATTCAAGTTTTGAAGGAAATTTTATTATAGAGAAAGATTCATGAAGAAATGAAGAGTGAAGGGCTTTTATCAAGAAATTTATGAAGAATATGAATGCGGCTTGAAATGGACACATAGCCAGTTTATGATAATGTTGCGGATACTTGATATGAATTCATAAAGATGATGATTCAACAAAACTAACATTTCCGCTTGGCTTATGTTGCATGAAAAATATATTTTGTTTAATGATTTTTATATTTTGTTGTAGAATTATATACAAAGTTCGATTCTCCAAGAGAATAGCAGTTTAAACTGTTGCTTATTTAGTTTAGAAATGTTCTAATATTTAATCTGAAGTTTAAACTATATGACTGACTAATTTCAAGCCTGTTCCTTGCATATTTCGAGTTTTATTAATAAATGCTAATAATTATCCTATTCAATAAGGCGTTTTAGTTAAAATCAATTAAGTTACAATTAGAGAAATCAAAAAGCAACAATAATAATAATTTCATATGATTTAAAATTAGTTTTACTGTTAAGGGTACTAAAATGATCTTTGGTTCGAATTCCAGGTTATTTACAAATATATGTATCGGGTGTCTCCATAATAGCGCCAGATTTCTCTATTTTCGTTTCATTACGTTGACAGTATTATAAAATCTTGACATCTGTAGCTACTAAAAGTCATGGAATTCTGCACGAAGGAATGACATTATTAGTTTGTCAAGTTTCGAGCGCCTAATGTGGACAATTCCCCAAAATTCAAATTGTGAGTTTCTTTCGGAGCATTCTTTATTTAATTAATTATTAAATTACCCGCCCAATGAGGTATGAATATATGTAGAACCTAGAATACCGGAGACTAACATATACCTTCTTCAAACTAGAGAATTTTTGTATTTCCTATCCTAAAAAGAAATATTTCTGAAAACGGCGAATGGCATTTAATTCGTTATTAAATTGCTCGTCGAATGACATATGGATCGTATCTATAGAATACAGAATACCCGAGAATTTTGGGTATTCTGCATCGGGCCGAGATATGTACACACACATACTTCAAATTACACAAATTAAATCTTGTGTTTTTATTGAGACGCCCCATATAAGAAATATGTTTATGATAGTTACCAATTAAAAATTTGCGTTCAAATAGATTTCGTTGAGATTTAAGAATGTCCACTCAAATAGCTTCAACTCGTCATAGAAAGCACATAATTTGTAGAACGACATATGACAAAGTTTATGCAGTCGAAAAAGGGCTCATATTTGATTTCTATGTTATGAAATATAAAATTTCTATTATCTCGACAAAGACTTTAAAGACACTTTTTGTGGATTTGATCAATCAAGTAGATCATGTAAATGCCATAATTGTTGATTGATCCGGTCAAAAATGTTGAAGAAAAAACACATTTCCAAGAATACATTTTCGGCTGGTTAAGCCAAGTTGAGTGGTTTCCGTTTTGGTGTGATACGAATTCACACTCGCATTTGTAAAACTCGAAGATTCGATTTAGCATATTTTCGTATACCAGTAAACTCGATTAAGTTCCAGGATAGGCACAATATATTGCCTATTTTTAAGAATTTGAAGTAGAAAATTGTTTGCTTTATGTCGTGAAAGAGAAAAACGTAAGATCACAGGAGATTTTTTTAATCGAATGATAGAATAATGGTTTCAAATAGTCAGGAACAAAGCATCAGAGATCTAATTGTTTGGTTGGGCTTTCTAAATCCCATTCTATCAGAAACTATCGTTTTTCAAAAAAGAGCCAAAATATATGAACTAATATTTCCTCACAACTCTCAAAAGAAAATCACCTTCCATTTTTTTTGGATTGTATTTAAGACAACAAAATTATAGAATTTTCGTTAATTTTTCTTTTTGAATAAAAAAAAAAAAAACTTGATTAAATTTACATAAAGTTGTTAATATAAATTTAGCACGTTTTTTTTTTTTTTTTGAACAAATATTTTAAACAAATGTTGTTCAAAAATCTATCAAAAACACAAGTTTTCTTGAGGAATTAAATTTTATAAATTTTGAAAAATTTATGCTTCTTAATTTCTTATCTTGGAAAAAAAAAAAACTTTCAAGATTACTAAAAAAAAACTAATATACGTAAGAGAAAAAAAAATTTATGAAATTACATAAGAAAAATTTGTAGAAACAATAAAAATTTCGTAATTATTTGTTAATTCAAATAAAACAAAAAAAAAAATCAACACTTTGATATTAATTAATTTTTTAGCCTCGAAAAAAAAAACGCGAATTACTTTAAAAAAAAAATTTCTTATAAATTTTTAATTTCTTGCTAAATAAAATTATTAGAGCTTCAATAACTGAAATTTCATTATTAAAGAAAAATAAAAAAAATTTCCCAAGAAAATTGTTTATAAAATTAATTTTTGGCTTTTTTTTTTTTAAAGAAAACATTTTTTTCTTTATTCGCCAAAACAAGAAAATCAATAAACAAGATTTTTCTTTTTGGATGTAAATAACTTAATTTAGTAGGAAAATTTAATTTTTCTTGGAAATAAATTTTATTGGAAAATGTTTACTAAATTATTTTTTGTCCTCAAAAGAAAAAAAAAAAAAGAAATTTTTAAAAATTACATTATTTTCTTTTTGAGGACAGGTAAAGCTTTTCCTTCTTCTTTTTTCCGTTGCTGTTTTTTCCAGAAGAAAAAAAAATAGAATTCAGGAAAATTATTTTAACCTGGAAACATGCGCATTCAAATTTTTTCGGTTGATAAAAGAAAATTGTATATTTTCTTTTTATCAAAGTAACACACACATACACAGTCATAAAAATACATAAACATAAGGTCAGTAGTGTCTTTTTTTCCTTCTTCTTATTTTGTATCCAGGATTTTTAAGGCTCAAAGAGAAATTGAATTTTCATTCATTTTCTTGGTAAAAAATCGAAGTATTTTCTTTAAAAATTAGATTCGAAAGGACATAGACTAATAATAAAGATTTCCAACGACTGTGCATTCAACTGATTCTTTTTGTACCGTGATATCCCGGTACAATATAGATTCTTCTCTTTCTTTCACATTAAACTTCTTTTCATCCATTCTTCTTTAAGTTCACTTACAAAAACAACACTGAACACATCACGCTGCTCATTTGGCTTGGAAATCTAGGTATACTAATCTATGGAAAGGATCTATTCTGGCGTAATTTCCAGGATCAATTGCTTTTTTTTAAAATTTTTTCTAATTTTTATGTTATTAGTAGTGACTTAATGCATGCTCTCGCTGCGCTACGCTCCGCTAGCTACTCTCGCTTAGGGATTTATATTGACTTATTGAAAATAACTTAGTTGTTGGGTCCGGGCGGATAATACATCAGACCCGTTCGAAAGAACAAATTATTACGCGATTAGTAATCAAAGTTGAAAAAAAAAACAGATATGTGATGATGGAAAACTAAGCATTTTTCTGATGAATTTTTTTCTTACTTTTGTTTGTTTTTTTTTAGGGGGAAAAACTGATGATTAACAAAGAGTGACATTTTTTAAAAATGCCATAATTTTTAGTTTTGTTTCGATTTCCTCCTTTTTTTAAACAGAAGAAGTAATAAAAAACACCATATTATGAGAAATAGTTACACGAGTTTTTAAATAACCACCAAAAGTACTATATTTGTCCCGGGTTTTGTGTGGTTTTGGCATTTATTACTTTTGTTCATAATTTCTTCAACTGGTAGTCATTTCCCTGTCATTTTCTTGAGGACAAAAACGACTACACTACGACCCATGACTTGGTCGTCTTACCTAGTAAAACTTATTTTGATAGGAAATTTACGTTACAAACTTTTTTGGTATTAGATTTTATTGAAGCTTTTTCTTTCTCTTTGAGACTGGCCTCATCATAATTCCTGTGGCATAGATTTTCATAATAGGAAAATTTCAACATAAAAGAAAATACCGCAAAAATTTTGTAAAAGAAATTTTTTCGGTTTTTCATTTCTTTGTAAATTTTTCAATATAAAAAAAATTCTACAAGAATATTTTTTTTTATCGACCACACAAATTGTTTGTTTTCTTGAATTTAACATGATGTCATGCGAAAAAAAAAATATATATATATTTAAAATCGAAGCAAAAAGAAAGGAAAAAAAAAATAATGATTAACCATTTTTTTTTTTTTGTCGTGTACTAAGAAAAAAAAACTGTTTTTCCACGTCTAAAAGAATAAAATAAAAAAAAAAAACCGGAATTATTTCTTAAATCAATTTCATTTTTGCGTAATTATAAAAAAAAAAAAAAAAAAAAGAATATTAAAAATTCTCATTTTCATTTTTTTTTTTTTTTGGGGACAAGCAGCTTTATTATTCTTTCCAACAACAAAAATCCGCTTATTTCTTTTTTTTTTTTTTTGTTGAGAAACACGAGAAAAATTCTTTTTTTTTCTTCTTTCTTTTTGACAGCTCTGAAAAAGACCCGCAATGCGGCAAAACTTGATCATCGGTTCGTTCGGTTTGTATCATCGTCGGGTTTTTTTTTTTCATTTTTTTTTTGTATAACCAGCCGTCGAGTCGTATTCATCGGGTTTCGCGTCGATCGAAACGAAGACGGTTGACGACAGGTGACGAAGAAGTTTAAACAAAAATGCAGCCATTTTGAGCAAAAATAATAATAAAAAATAAAATAAAATTATAATTTTTACGTGTACAATAAAGACAACAAAAAAAAAAAATAAAAAACGGTTTTTCATATATTTTTTAAAGGCTTGCCATGACAAAATTTTTTTTTTTTAGTCGTTAAAATGTGTTGGAAATTTTTCCTCGAATAAAACACGCACACACACACATGAAAACACACACCCAGCTTCATATTCCAACAAAAATTTGAACTAAAAAAACGAGAACGACAGCCGCTATATGTAAAGAAAATAGTGGCGGCGGCGGGCGGCTGAAAAAGCAGCGTGGAGGAATACAATCTTTTTTTTTTTTTACAACTTTTTCTTTTTTTTTCAAACATGAAATTCCTTTTAAATATTTATTTCTTATCAGAAAAAAAAATGGAAAAATTATGAATTATTTTTATTTTATTTAAACACAATTCTTTCTTGTTAAGATAAGAATTTGTGATTCAAAAAGAATTTTGGAAGAAAAAAAAAAAAATGTATGAAAATTTATTTTCCAAAAAAAAAAAAAATTACGAAAATTAAAAATAAAATAATTACCATTTTAAATTCTAAAAAATTTGTTTTTAAATTAGTTCTTCTTTAATGAATAATCCTTTTTTCTTTTCTTTTTCTAGTAATTTTTTTCCGTTGGATCACTTTTTCTTTGCCACGGAAAAAAATTTGAATTTTTTTTTAAAGTTTCTAAATTATGTTTTTTTTTTATATTATAAACACTAGATTTTTTTTTATCGGAAAAAAAAAAACTAAAAAAATAAGTTTCTTGAAACTGAAAAAAAAAAAATTATATTATTTTTAAGAAATTTTTATTAATTAGGAATAAATGTTGTTTTTTTTTTAGATCACTTGTTTTTATAAATATTCAAATCTAAAAAAAAATTAGTATTATTAAATTTATCTACTTTTATAATTTGAATTAAAAAATAAATTCTGTTTTTTCTTTTCTTCAAGTCCGCTCTAAATATATCACTTCCTAGAAAAAAAAACACACAAGTCTAACACGGTCGACAGTTTATTTGCAACTGAAATCAGATTTTCATTTACGTTATTGAACAATACGAAAAATTTATAATATTGAGCAACATGAAGAAAAAAAAAAAAAACGCACAACGCAAACGAAAAACGATATGTAACGGGCAACTACAAAAAAAAAAAAAAAATCGTATTAAAATTTAACGCACACTCTGACACAAACGCCGTATTCAAAACGGCTTAAAAAAGAAGGCTGGTAAAAAAAAAGTAACGAATAAACTGGAACAGAAGAAAAACTTATGAGTACGATTTTTTTTAAATAATATAAAATTAACGAAAAACTGGAGAAAAAAACGAAAATCCGCTAAGAAAATAACGAATTTCTCATTTTATATCGTTTTTTTGTTTGCGCATTACGTTATGAAAATGATATCAGCGCTAATTACGCTGTAGTGGTTGATTTAGGAACCATGTGTTTTTTTTCTTCTTGTATTATTGCGCCGAAAAACGGTTATCAAAATTTTTTGACGGTTTTCCCCTTTTCTTTTTGTTATTTTCTTGTTTGTGTTTATCTTAATGAATTTTTATTGGAGAAATAATTTCTAGGTTATTTTTGTGTTGCTTTTTTTGCCTTTTATTTTTTGAAATACACAAAAAATTAAAAGAAAATTAAGTTTGGAAAAGAAAAAGAGAAAATCAAACATGGTGCGTTAAAAAACACAACGCATTCATATACATGTAAAAAAAAACAAAAAAAGTAACGGCAAAAAAATAACGCAGAACGAAATTGTTGATGGACGCGATGACGGATAGTTTTTTTTCGTAACAAAAAAAAAAACGCACGCTAAAACAGAACGACGGCAACGACACCAATTACGGTTATTTACTTTGTGTCGCAATGCACACTTTTCTTCTTTTCTTTTTTAATCTCTTTTTTTTTCTTTTCCCTTGGTTTTATTTTTTATTATTATTTTTTTTTTTGTTTCAAATTAAATTAATTCAACAAGAAAAAAAAGCCACTTTTCTGTAATCATAACATATTTTTTTTTTTTCTTAATCACAGCTGCAAAAAAATAACGCAAAAAAAATCCGTTAAATTCGTTAATCGCGTTTCTTTTTTTTTTACCGGTCTTATAAAAATTTGTATGAAAAAAAAAAAAGGTAAAAATTAATTTAAAAATATTTGCCTACGAAAATTTGTTATTGTATAAAAAAAAAAGAAAATAATAATAATTTCGATGTGTTCTAAAAATTGTTATTTATTTTTATTTTTTTTTTTGAATTTTCTTTTTTTTTTTTTTTGCTCTCCGGATGATGCTTGTTCGAAAGTTTTTACGAGAATCCACTTCTCTTGAATTGTTCTCGTAGCTTTTATTCGTTTTGTGTTTTGGCGATGAGATTATTGAATAAAATAATATGATTTTTTGGGGCGACAAGTTTTTTTTTTTTTGGTTGGGGTTCTGTTAGTTGGGTGCGGTTTTATGTTTGGCTCATTTCTTGTGCTCACACGACACTGCCTGCTGCTGAACAAACGAACAGCATCATGGGGTAAAAGTATGTACACATTCGCACAACTACCCTCCAAAAAAAAGAAAAGAAAAAACATACCCCAAGATGGTTTGTTTTTGAACAACAAAATAGAGTGACACTAAAGCAGCACCCCAAGTTGAGACAGAAAAACCGCTTAAAATTGTATTTTCTTGTTTTACAATTTTGAAAAAAAAAAAAAAAATATTTTGAAAATACAACTCAAAATCAAAATAAATACAATAACGAAAATGTCGAGAAAGATCAAAAAAAAAACCCGCAAGTAAAAATTACGTTATTTCTCCGTCTTTTTGTTGTTTTTTGTTTCTTTCATATAAATATATATTTTTTTTCTTCTTTTCAGGAGTTTGCGCGCTGATTGGTTGATACGCACCTGCAATGCGTCAACAATGGGGCAACAGAAAATTTTCTCTATGAAAATTTCTGATATATTCTTGGTCATTGCTTGTCAAGTAAACACATTGTTTTGTAACACACAGAGAAAAAGAAAACCTAAAAGAAGACCAGCAGTAATTTTTTTTTTTTTTTCTATACGACACACAACAATCTGGAACTGTAAATTCAGGTCGGTTTAGTTTGGGGTCATATACGGGCAGCACCAACAACAACAAAAGAAACAAGAAATTGGAGCCTAAATTTTTGTTTCATATTTTTGGGCTAAAAAGTTTATATCAATCTTTTCTTTAACTAACATCGATTGTTCATTTCAAAATACCAGGGAAAAACGGGTACAAAACTTCTTGGGGGGGGTTTTGTTCTTTTCCCACAATCTTTGATTAACATCCGGAATGATGGACAAAAAGTCGTCCGTCTTGAAGGGAAAATTGAAAAGAAAACATTTTCTTTTTTTTTTTTTTTGTACCAAAAACCTTTTTTTCCATTATAGAAGAAATGAAAATACGTTTTTTTTTTTTTTTTGGTGTAATGAAAATCAGGAAAATCTTTATCTACAAAAGTAAATAGATGAAAAACAACTACAACAGATTAGCGAAAATCAACCACTTGTCGGAAGACGGAAAATGAAAGAAAAAAAAAATAAGAAATATCTCATAAATAAATTTAGCTTTGATTGAAAGAATGAAAAGGAAAAGAAGAAATTCGAAAGAAATAGAAAAAGATAAAAGATGAAATATATTGGGAGAGAAAATCTTTGGGAAAATTTATTTTCAACCAACAACAACAAACCAAAAAGAAAATTATATTTATGGTTTTGATTGAAGAAAATAATTTACATGCACTCTTTTTTTTTTTTGTTGCCACTGTTTTTCCACGAGGTTTTCTATCATGTCGATATTTTTCATTTTTCATAAATGAAAATTAGCGTAGAGAATTTCTTATAATTAAATTATTATGA
Organism: Xylophagus ater; assembly: GCA_963422695.1. Lineage (NCBI taxonomy): Eukaryota > Metazoa > Arthropoda > Insecta > Diptera > Xylophagidae > Xylophagus > Xylophagus ater. The sequence goes on along the minus strand of OY730478.1, from coordinate 60,655,337 downwards.
AGAAAATCATTCGAATTATTTTTAGTATTACCAGATTACCAGATTTGTAAAGAAGAAAAATCTTATAAAGAATGATTTGTGATAATTATTCTTACAGGGATTCTTACAGGATTCTTTGATGTTATATGTCTGAACATAGTGCCTAAATGGTCTTCTAGGGTAGCTTAGTAATACCAAAAAGCGGTAACCGATCAATCCACAGAAAAACAATTCACAGAATAACAATTCACAGAAAAGCAATTCACGGAAAAACAATTCACAGAAAAACAATTCACAGAAAAGCAATTCACGGAAAAACAATTCACAGAAAATATAATTTCTGAAGCAGTCCATGAAGTACTAGACTATTTCGAGGATAACTATGTGGGTAGATAAGATGTTCGCACTAAAAACAACCGGTAGGCGAGATCCTAAGTATGCCATTAAAGCATGGAATGTTTATGAGGCCGTGCAACAAGGATTATCGCGAACAAATAATAATGTCGAGGGATGGAACAATGGTTTTAAAAATTGGTTGGTTCAGGGCATCCATGCGACTTTCAAGACATTTGTTTTTCCGTAAACTACTTTTCTGTGAATTGTCTATGTGAACTGACCTAAAATCCCAAAAAGCATGCAGGCCCAATGATTTGGGCACGTCTGCAAGCGCCATCTCGATGTTGTTAATAGTATTTATTAAAATGAGTGTGTGATATAAAAATGCATAAGTTTACAGTCTTTTTTAACAAATACTATTAAAAAGGAAGCACGCTTTGCAGCGATGTAATCGTACCAAAAATGTATATTTAAAAAATTACGTGTAGTAATACCAAATATAATAGAATATGTATAGACAATTGCTCAAGCATGTATGTTTTCCAATGTGTTTTTCAATCCGTGGGTTAAAAAAGCCGCCAGTTTTATCACAAATTGTGTGTGTGAAATTTACTGATGGAAATCATGAAATGGGATGCGGCTACATTGTGATATGTTCCTTCAAAATACATCTCCATATTTTAAAAGGTTCTAAATCGTTTGGTAAGAGTAGTTTTTCACTCCCAAGAACAGTTTTATCAGAGATCGGCTATCTTCGAAAATCAATAAAATCTGATTACAGTTTCCGGCAGCTGCTGAAAAAAACTTTTTAAATGAACCGAGATGGTTTCTATATAAATAGGATCATTATACTAGTATATACTTGGAGTTCTCTGCCGTAGGCTACAAATTTCTTTTTCTCTCCGTTTTGGCGCTTGGATCAGTCTTTAATCTAATATATGAACTTACAAATAATTCGATGTAAGGTAACTGAAAAATTCCCAGATTTTAACTATCTATAAGTATCGCTATGGAAGACAAGATGTCCAAAAATCTTAAAGAATAAAATATAATCCATTAAAATGTTTAACGTACAACAATTTATAATCTTTCTTTTGAATTTTTTTTTTTTGGAGAAAAAGCCATTAAAAATCACATATGTTTTTATTTCTTCCCGAAAGAAGAAAAGCCACCATTTTCACATCAATTTTTTTTTCTTTTTCGTTACAAGAAAACGGAAACATTTTAACAAAACTAATTAACTTTTATTATCTTGGGAAATATTTCGAAAATCTATGACTTCCCGAAGAAAAATAAGTAAGTTCTTTTTTTTATGTGTTTTTTGGCTTTAAAATAATTCCCAAAGAAGAAAACTTTTACAAAATTCCACTAATTCGAAATTTATTTTGCAAGCATAAAATCTTGTAACATAATTTTTTTACACGTTTTTTTTTGTTTTGTTTTTATTAATAAAACAACATTAAAAAATTTTTCACCGGGAAATTTAAATATTTTAATTTATGTAAAATATTTCATATATTTTGTTTTTTCAATTAAGGATTGACTTCCACTCCACTATGGAATTTAGGATAACGTGTCGACCAGACAGGCTAGCCAAAAAAGCAGAAATCAGTCCAGAAAGAGTCATAGTTTTCCGCGTATAAAACACGAATCGAGGATAACATTTTCAAGGAATATGCAATATAAGTGGAGTTTCGAAAAGTTTATGACCAAAGCTGGATAAAAAGAAGCATGCTCTCATTATCGATTAGGACAGGAATAAGATGCTCACACTAATTGGGATATTGCTTAAATTTGTAATTAGTTCTTTCAAAAACATTTATACTTGCAGTTTTAAGTTAAAAATAAGATTATAATGAATTGGGGAATAAAAGTATATATAAAATAAAAATTAATTGGGATATTATTGGATCACTGGCTTTTAAAGGAAACATGTTAAAATATTACACTTGATACCAAGCGATATCTGCCGGTACTGTGAAGATGTACCTAGGTGCGACTGAAGACATATAACTTATCCAATGTGAATGCCCAGCTATCTCTCAGACTAGTAACAACATTCTGGGTAGCTGCTTTTTCGACAACTTAGGGTTGCTTCGGTCGGTCGACATATGCATGATAGCTTAATTAAATTCTGTGGGAAAATTAAATGCTTCGAAGAGGAATAGGATACTAAATTCTTGTCTCGTAAGGATCACAATGGTCTCATAAGGTGTCTAGTGTCGTACGCAAGTACTCTTACTGTATCTAAACTAACTTAAAGGGCTACAGTACTGTTGCAAAAAAGTTTCACTGTATCGTAAACCCTTAACAATATTGATTTGTTTTTACTTATATCTTAGCTTTCGATATTCATTACGTCAATTAGGATTATAATTTTACATTTTTTTAACTTATATGATTATAAATCAATTATTTAAAAAAAAAAATATTATTTTCAGTGACACCTTTTTTTAAAATAACTTTTTTTTTTTAAAGAAATATTTATTTTTTATTACTTAATATCTGCAAATACTTTTATTGATAAGATTAAAATTATTATCAATTGCAGAAACAAATATCATTTATTATTCTAGGAAAATTTAAAGAAAAAAAAAATCAATTGTTTTAAAACTTAAGAAAAATGGCATATGCCATTCACAGAAGATACTTTGTTTTTCCCATTGAGCGCAGTGTCGGAGGTAATATTTGATTAAACTGTTCAACAAATCTGTAGAACTCAAAATTATTATATAAATAGACGTAGATTGAAAATATCATCTTGGAATTAAAATCCATTTTGGGCAATGTTCGTTAGATTGAAAAGAACTCTATACTATAACCAAAGGTAATTGGACAACACTTTCGGTTTCTGCTAGTACTTTGTTGGGTACAAATTCATGGAAAAAAATCATGAACCTGTTGAGATACTGTTCTTAAACAAAGTATTCGTAATCAATTACTTACAACAAGGCGGCAGACAGCCTAGCATAGGAAGGAGCAGACGGTTCCGAAAATGAAATCACTGACGTACTGTGTCCCCTTTCCGCGTATAAAGAACGAATCAAGGATAAAATTCTCATGGAAGCAAACACACGCTGGTGCAATCTAAGAGGGCACGAGATGTCAAGCTTGCACCCGAAGCTGAATCACAAGAAGTGGATTCTCATAATAGACTGGAACAGGAATCATCTACGCACAATCATTGGGATATTAACGGGACATTGTCTGTTAAGAAAGCACGCTAAAAGACTGGGATTGATTCAAATAGATCTATGTCGGTGTGGCGATCATATTAAATTCACCACATGGCAGTCTCTCTTAATTTGATGTGATATCTCTTTATCCTCGGCTAGATCGGGATAAAGAGATAAAGAGACCCGTTATTCCCATCTCCAGAAAACAAGTAAATTATATTATATTTATATTTTATATTGTAGTTTTAAGTTCTCTTTTATATTGAACGTCGACAAAGATAGACGTGTTTCAGAAAATAAAATAGTTTTTATAATATTTAAATTGTTCTGGATTTATAACAACAACAACAAATCACACCAATACAGAACAGTCGGTACTGTGGAGACATAGGAGTAGCTGAAAACATCCAACACATTCTATGTGAATGCTCAGCTTTCTCTCCAACTCGTAATAACTTTTTGGGCAGCCATTTATTCGAAAATCTAGGGATGCTTCAAGGGACTGACATGGGTAGTCTAATGAAATTTTGTAGGAAAATCAAATGCTTCGAAGAGGAATAGTTACCCCAAACGGGTAACTCTTGGTCTCGTAGGGATCACAATGGGACCATATGGTGTCTGGTGTTGTACGCAGTACACCTAATCTACCTAACCTAACCTAATCAATTACTTAAGTTTTACTTAAGCGTTGACTTTGAAATTCAAACTTCAAACTAAGCAGAAGATCACATTATAAAATCGGATATTATCAAGATTTAAAACCTAAATATATATTTTGGGATGTGAACAACTCTCGTATATAATTCTCCTGTCACTGGGTTCTTTCATTTCGATAATATAATCTAAAGATACAAGATTGTACATCATCATTTTATTCTATCAGAAACATTCAAGAGTAAATTTCTCAAACCTAAGAATTTTCTTTTTTGCTAGTCAACTTAAAAAGGAACAAAATAAATAATGTGCCATAAACAACACGTCAGGCAATTCCATATAATCTAAAGAATATTCTATTATTATGACGAGTTGAGTGCCATCATAAACGTGACATGAATTTCATTCATATCAAATAAGGTCGGTGTCGCTTGCATGCATGTTTCTTCATCATAATATCGTGACTGTTTTACACTTTACAACAGAGATTGCATTAGTTTATAAAAACAATGTTTTTTCTTCTAAATATTAACTAATTCGAACTTTTTTTTTTTGAATAATTTTCCCTTCAAAAACGTATAAAATTACAAAGATGTAAGCGTTTTTTTTTTTTGTTTCGACTTTTATCAAAATATTTAAGTTACTAATATTAATTAATTAATGATAATTTTCCGATAAAATAACAACAAGAAAATGAAATTCTAATATTTTGTCAATGTTATCATAATTTTCAATATAATTCCATATCAGAGATGGATTTTTCGTTGAAAAAGTCGCGACATTGACAGACACTTTATAAGTACATGCTCATGAATAATATAAAAAGTTTATTTCGAACAATTGATTCTCTATTCTATATATATTTATTAAAATCGAGTTGAACTTATACTTTTTTGGTTCTTATCAAGTGCGAAATGGAAGAAAAAAAAATAATATCGTATACGCATTGATCTCGTACAAACAATTTGTTTCTATTTTTATATTTCCATTCGGATTAGTTGTGAACAAAATAAACATAAATATTTTCCTCGATTTGTTTCGAAACAAACAGAATTTGGTATCTAGAAGCTTAAAAACACCCCAATAGACGACAAATTGATAAATTCATTTTTAAATTCCATTTGAAAAATCAAATAGAAAAACGACAAAACATTATGGCCTGTAAGAGTTTGAAATAGGATACAACTGAATTTGATAAAACAATTGAGAGGTTTGACAAAAACAGTTGTAATTATTTGAATAATATTGTTGTTCGTAAGAGGAAAAGGCAAATGAACAGACTGGTAGATACAGTGTAGAATGGTCTAGTTGGTTAAGATCTCGACCTCGCCTCATGAGACTGATGAGACCCTGGTTCGAATCCAGGTCTCGGTTCTTCACTTTTTCTCTACTTTTCTTTGCCTTACAGGCCATACCAATTTTGTTGTATAACTATTTCTTTCTGCACCATTTTCGTATCGATATTACTGAAATTCAACAGAATATCGTAAATTTGAATGACACATATTTTCTAATTCTGCAATTAAATCCGATAAACTGAAGAAAAGCAGCCCAGCTTTTTTCGCTGGTTCAACTTCATTGTCTCTCGGCAAGTTTAGTTAAGGAATAACCAACTTAGAGTTGATTGTAGAAATCATTAAAATCAGACAAAGCGTTTATAGGTTATTGTCAGGGTTGTGCAGTCGAAGTTGCGATGCCGCTAGTTTTTCGATCGAAGTTGGAATACCTTTTTGATAACTCTAATTCTAGTGCAACTTTAGCATAGTCGAGGTTGAAGTTGCATTCGGAGTTGGAATCGGAATCGGACTTTGAAAATTTCGAAGATCAGATCGGTGTTGAAGTTAGAACTGTTTTTTGGTAACTTCACAACTCTGGTTATTGTGTACACAGACGGATAGACGCATGCAAAAGTTTAAATAAATTTTGATTTTTTACACATCTGGTGCCTTAAAACTGTTCTCCGATGATTAGTTCTATAAATTAATGAGAAGAGTTCTATACCCACTGATATATTACCATAGGGTATACAAAAGAATAATAACAAAACCAGAAATAGGTGAAATGATGAAAGAAAACCAAGAATTCTATACATATGTAGTACGTAAAACATTTTAATTTTTTTTTTCCTAGAAATATGATCTCTTCCTAGCCGAAAAGTTCCATCCACCTAAGGGGTTAAACTGATAAAGGAAAAACATGTAACCGAATCAAAAAAAAAAAAAAAAAACGAAAATTATATTCCCAAATCGTGTGAGTGAAATTTCAACTTTAATACGATATAGAAAAGTTATATTTTAACATGTTTTCATAGACCCCAAAGCTGGAGAAAAGAAGCTGGTCACATAAAAACACATAAAAATTTAACATTAAAAAAATATGCAAAATAAAAAGTAGAGAAATAACATTTTTTTTTCATATTTTTAAACAGAAAATATATCTCATGGGGCGACATGAATTAATGAAGATAAAAAGGATGATAAAATGAGTTAAGAACCCTTGAGATGGGTAAACGATTGTGCTAGCTAGTATATAAATATTTTTACTTCTATATTTTCATAATATAATTTTTGGTGTCCTTTTGATTTCAATACGAAGATAGAAGTGCCCGTGCTTGAAATATTTTTAATATAATAAATGAAGGCATTCTCTCTCTCTATCGCGCATATATATATCTTTTTTTTCTATGTAGTTTACTATACCTAAAATTTGCCTAAAAAAATGAATTTCATCTTCCACACGAAAATATATAATAAATAAAAAATGTAAAAACTTAATTACCATAATGTGAAATAGGCTAAAGAGCAGTGGTGCTCAAACTGGTGACCCGCGAAATATATGTATCTGGTATTCTATGCGATTCAATTCAACGACCCACAACCAACGTTCCCTCTAAGCTGGGCGCGCGGGCGGCCGCCCAGGTAAAAATTGGCATTAGCCCAGACATTATTTTTATTTGCCCACTAAAAATATTGCAAAAACTTCATTTTTGCGAAAATAGTTTGAAAATTTGTCACCATTTTCATTGCGAAAGCGCACACGTTTTATAAATACGTGTAGATTTCCACACTGAAGTCATGTTCGTGGTTGCTGGCTTGTCTCTTTTTATATGCCGTAATTAGTAACATTGAAACTAAATGTCAGTTGGCACTTCTTTGGTTTTTTTTTTTTTTTGTTAAATTTTGCCCGACTTATTTTAAATTTAAAACGGTTGCCCACATTGTCCTTTATACCGCCCACCGATTTTCAAAATTAGAGGGAACGTTGCCCACAACATAATCGAATTATTAAGGTTACGTACATTTCAAAATTCGATTAGTAACTTCTATTATATTAACGCATTATATAATTTAAAGTAAAAAAATTAAGAATTTAAATAAACTTTTAGTAAGTTGGGATCAGTAAGGATTATTAAGGATTTAAATATGTTTAACTAGTGAAATTTTACATGCGTGCCAAATCGACAACTCATTCAAGGAACCGATCTCGATATTATTGAGCAATACTTGCATCAAGCAATATAATTTCTTTGTTTTGAAAATATGTTCTATTTTTTATGTGCGCCTGAAAGTAAGCAATTTATAATTTTTTTGATGATAATTTATATTTCTTTCAAAGCTTTTATATCCTTCGATTCCCAGCCTTAATTAATAAACTTTTTTATCCTATTTGTAAAGTTATTATTGACAAGCTTTCACCTAGTTACATATTTATAGATATTATAGATTGTGACCTAAAATATCTTTCAAAACTAATGTTCTCTTCCGTTCTGCCCTGAAGCTTTTCAGTTTGAGATCACTGATCTGAAGAATAAATAGTTTTAAAAACTTCTTGTTATTCTTTCGAAAATATTATAATATGAAAAAATTTTTATCATATTTTCTAAAAACCAAGGAAAATTAAAATTTTTAACCTCAATTTTGTGGTACAAGATGTATTGTAGTTTAATCCCTTCTTATACTATAAGTAAATCTTCATCCCCATACACAAAAAAAAAAAAAAAAATTGTGCCACAAAAAGAAAGTTTTTGTAATCTAACTTTTTGAAAGAAAAATATAACAACAACAAATATTCATATTAATATTCATTTCATTTTTTTTTTGCTTTTTTGAAAGCTTTTCAAATTGTCTTACAGTTCATTTCATTCGAAACAAAAAAAAAAAAAATTAAGAAAAGAAAAAAAAAAAACTTCAAATTCAAGTTCATATAACATTAATGCGGCAATGACAACGGAGCACCAACCAAAAAAAACCATATTATCCTTGTTTGTTTAGTCAAAACCATATCAAAATCATCAACCAATGAAACGATTCAACTTTTTTACGTATCCCCAGTACTCTTGTGTTCCAGTCAAGAATCTTATCCAAAAGCAGTATTACCGCACGAACAGTCCAAAATTTTAAATTCTACTATATAGTGTATATATATATATACTCCACACATGCTCCTTGATATCATCTATCTCCAAGAGAAAATCATCATCCTGGGCAAAATAGATATATCCTTTTATTGTTCTCATTCCAGAATTTTTGAAAATTCCTTATTCCTTCAACATGACTTTCTCATTACTCAGTAGTGGGTCAGACATTTAAAATATTATCAAGAAGGAACGTAAAAAAATATCCTGCTGTTGTTGATAGTGCTATGCTGTTAATGGGGAACTACACTCCTATTGTTATGCATATTGAATGCTGATATTTTTCTCGTTTTTTTTTTTCATTTTCATTTTCATTTTTTTGTAGCTACATACACATGTATATTAAAGTTGTAGGGACTTAAAAAAGGAACAATTCTAGACCCTTAAAGAAAATCATCCGGGTCGACTGTCTGCACACATATCTTTATATATTTATAGAAACTTGAAAATTGTTTAAGCATGAAAATTCGCTATATTAAATAAAAAAAAAAAAAGAAAATTTTCTATCTGGAAATGTGTGTGATATGAAAAACGGAAGAACAAAAAAAAAAACGAAAAGAAAAATTTGTGTATTCTCGAAGGACCTATTTGGAAAATGAAAATGAAAAAGAAAAAGAAGAAGAAGAAGAAGAGTAGAAAAACGCAAATAAAAAAAAGGGAAAAAGAAAAACTTCTATTATATTTTCTCGTTGATTTTCGCTCGTTTGCGCTACTTTGATGCACCAATACGCATGCGTTACTACAAATTACTTGTTGCTGCTGATATCATCCATATTTTGACGTTATGCGCTGTTATTAAATACATGTAGAACACAAATGGTTACCGCACCTTACCTTCTATATAGGACAGGTTATCCATAACTCATTCCTGAAGAAGAAAATGAAGGCAAAAAAAAAAAAAACGAAACGAAACGAAAACAACCTCTCAATTGTAAGACTTCTGTGATACTACTACTATACACTTATATACACACCAAACTACATACTTAATGGAATATATATACCCAAAGAATACATATCGTCCATCACCTCATCACCCACAATAATCATTTATTTTATGTTGCAATATTATGTGCGCTATGCTGTATGACCTTATCCATACTATATAGTATATGTACGCTATAAAAGTGCGATTCTATATGTTTGAACTTTTCTAAGGGATGGTCTTGAAAATATATGATGGTGTGTAATTTCTTAGAAATTTTTGTGGTTATGCCCAGGATCATTAAATATAGGCGACATAAGTTACAAAATAAATTCGATTGAAATCAGCTCTCATATGTCTGGGCATAAATGACATGGGTATAAAAAAAAGGATGGGTGGGATGGTGTTACTCTGAAGAATTAATATTGTTTTATAGTAGTAGAGAGGAATATGATCTACACTTTTAATATGATGTCCTATTTCTAGAGGTTATTTGAATTTTTTGTGTTTTTTGGGGGGGCTAAAATTCATGTTATTGACAATTCAAGACATTTGGTATTCCATAAGAATATTATTTGTTTAAAAAACCTACAAAAAAAAGGATGGGTTGGGAAGTTATAAAAATTTATAAGATTATAGCTTTTAATTAATTAAAATATGTTGCAAGAAAAAAATAGTGATTTTAATTAACCTAAATAGTCGATTAAAAAACTCGTATAAATATTGAATGTCAAGGTCACAACAACATTCCTCTCCTTCTCAACGAAATATTTCAATGAAAATTAATTGGAAAATCAATCAAGATTATCTAGTTTAGTAGTAAAATAAGATAAATCGGAAATCTGCAGCAATTATTGAGATAAAATTTAGTAACATGATATATTTGGATGTACAGAAACGTACTGGTACTAGGAATTCACTCTTTGCTGTCACATATAAATTGTGGATCAACTAATACTAAAGACACACATATGGTATAGATACCATGATTTAAGAATACTATGGACAATACCACATGTGTGTCACTTTATACCACTTCAAAAACTGAAGTATAAATATGATAATGAAATAGTATCAGCTATACTATAGTATTTATATCACAGTATGAATACTATATGTGTGTCTTTCATATAAGGAATCATTCCTTTGAGAATTTTACATTTGATTGTGGGACACCCTGTATTTAAAGAATGAAAAAAAAAATTGTAAGAAAAAGTCAATGTTCTCATTATGCAAAATACACGAAGAAAAAAAACACTGGTTCGCTCCTTTGAGGGGGAGTATATAGAAGAATCTAAAATATAAAAATTGTTTCATGCGGATAATAAAACCGCATGAGAAAATTTATGCCATAAAAATTATGGTAATGTTGATAGGAAGTGACATTTTTTTTTTTTCTATAAAAATATGAAAATTGGTTTTTCCTTTGGAAGAAGTACGGAAAAATATTTAATACATATATTTAAAATTTTAATGAGATTAATTTTTTTTTTACAAAACTCGAATCGTATCACTGAGACTTTCATCCGTTTTATCTTAAATCGTATTTCCAAAGGGATTTGAAGTTAAATCTAAGAGCTCCTTGAAAATGGTTTGATTATTTCTTGAACCTAGAGTTTTCTTGGTAATTTTCATTTCATGATTAATCATAAACAATTTAGTAATAATTAAGATTACAATTAAATACAGTGAACACTCTCTTGGAGCCGGATAGTCAAGTTACCTAAAAATGTATTTCGTTAATTCATGTATCTGGGTAATGGAGTGAGGTACAGCGGTCACCTGATGACAATTTGTTTTAGATACCGCAAAAATTCGAATTTGTTGCCAGGTAATTCTACTTCATACTTTAAATCTATTCTTATTTAGAATACGTAATTGCTAATCAAAATAAAGAATCTTCTGCAATAGAGGATAAGGAATACTGTATTTCTTTACAAATGTTTCATGGTTCACAATTCATACTTAATATATTTCGGGCGTGTTACAAGTAGTTGTATTTGTACTTTTCAGGATTAACATCAATTCCAAGTAATTACATCCAGGATGAATTATGAATGAGAGAAAGAAGGAGAAGATGTTGGTAATAAAAATATTTGTATAATTTCTTAAGATATAGTAAATGTGAAATTCTGATAAAACAGATAAAGCGATAACATAAGCTTTTATCTTGTAAAATTTGAACTAAAAACTTTTAAATATATTATTCTTATCAAGAATATAAATTTCAAAATTATAAATTTTATTGAAAAGTTTATATTCATTAAAATGTACGCACTTTAAGCTATAGTCAATTCTATAAAATCTTTTATATACAGTTGTACCAGCTAATTTGATAAGTTGGCTAACTGGGGCATTGTATATGCGGAGTACCTATCAAACCAGTTGATACAACCGCCCTAATAAGAGTTTTCCATTGCAAGCAAAGAAGATATAATTCAGAGATCAAACTCCTGTACAAATTTCTGTTACCATTTTCTGAAGAATCTGTTACGTCTTCTAATATTGGGCAATGCAAAAGGTTTCTTCGTATTCTCTCGGTAGATGGTTTTAGAATCGCATAACTCTGGTAATATTAGTCGGAATTGTTAATACTTGCGTATTTTCGACAGGTGACATATCACAGAATCTAAAAAGAAAACTTGAAATATATTTCCTTGTTCATTCAAAAGTAATTGCGCCTTGAAAATGATTTTGAAATTTTATTACAAAAAAAGGAAGAATGCGATTCAGACTGCTAAAAGCATATGTGATATTTATGGGCATGATGCAGTATCAGTAGGTGCGGGACAAAGCTGGTTCAGGCGTTTTCAATCTGGAAATTTTTGATATCAAAGATACATCTTGCAATGTCTGTGGTGTGATTGGAAAGGAATTGTTTACTATTATAAGCAAGTATAGGAGCCTAAACATGTTCCTGTGATATTAGATGCACATTAGATATGTTTGAAATAAAAGTTCTGATCACTTTGTACTTGTTCCGCGGGTTGTCATCTATCTACATATTTCATGACCTTTCAAAAAAGTCTGGTCGTAGTTTAAATGTAATTAACATTTTTCTTTATCTGACAAATATTTAGTATGATAATTGTGTCAAACGATCTCACAGATTGTCCAATTATACGCAGTGTACCAATAAGCAGGTCAGACTGTTTCAGTGTTATATCAAATATTAAAATTAATTTATTCATTTTATAATATCAAAAATGGATTTTATGAAAGGTGAAATTTTAAATGGATGCATATACACGTACTATACGCATGAACTTGAATAAAATTACCTGTATTACATATATATACCAGCAAATTGTTTATATTATCTGTTAGTCACTTTAGAGTAGGTATAATAGTATATAGGCATTGGAAGAAGAAAAACACTTTCATCATACTACTGAAATATGTTCATTTTATCCTTTTATGACCCGACAATAAGGGTCATGGACGGACGATTTACAATATCCAGGATTGAGGACGACGACTGTGAGTTTAATTTTTGCCGCACAATATAATATATGTATGTATCAGATATTTCGTTTAGAAGGACTTTTTATGTTTATCCTTTTAAAACTATATATATATATATACAATTTTTTTTTGGATTTCCTTTTTTTTTAACTTCTGTTATTTTTATTCTATAATATGGAAAAAAAGAAAACCACATACCACTTATGATTCACTAAATCGATAGAAGATTGCCATTGCGATAATTGTGACGTCTATGCGTCATTTCTGCGTATGTTTTACTGCTGGTATATAGTAAAAAAAAAAGAAGAAAATATTTAAGAGTAGTTAATTTGTGTTATGACAAATTCCGTGTATTGTATCCTTCGTTAAAAGAAAAGATACAAACGCAAAAACATAGAAAACACAGAAAAAAATAATACTATATATACCAGATATATGGATATATACGCAGAAACATAATAAACATAAATGAGGATGGGCTTTTGATGGATCGTTTTATGCTTTAGGTCACGGAAGATTCATACAAGCATTCAAAGAACTTTAATGTTTTCGTTTCCTTCCTTCTTGTCCTTTTTGTTGTTTTTGTTGTTTTTCTTGCGTACTATATATTAATGTGGATTAAGAATAAAACAATTTCAGAAAACATAGAAAATTGATATACAATTTTGTATCATATAAAAAGGATGATCATTTTCCTTGAGACATTATGACTACGGAATTTATCTATGTAGCAAAAAAAAAATATATAGGTTCATTATTTTACGTTTAGATTAAATATTGAAGTAGGTGAATTAATTCGATGGAATTTTATATGGAATTCTATTTTAAATCTATGGAATTTCTAGAATCTTTTACAATTCTTTGAAATATATATATTTAATTATTACTAAGGTTTATTATTTAAATAATGTTTATACCCATGAAAGGTTCAGAAAGGACAAGTAGGGAATACATTTTATTGTCAAGAAAACTGATGAATTCAGAACAAGTTATACAATTTATGACACAAAAATCCAGACTCTCAACAAGCCAAAACGAATTACAATACGCTAGACACCTTAGGACAATACTAAAACAGTAAAATCTCAGATAAACGTTGAAAAAGAAAAACAGAAGTTAGAATGGGATCAAGCCAGAAGATTGTTGAAATGATAAATTGAAGGTTTCAAGAATAGTAGAGGAATCGAATCGGTTATAGGCCTCGTTTCTTGATGAATCACCATTATTGAAACTGAGAGGCATATTTAGCATAAATAATTTTGTATGGCGTATGGTAGGTACTACCAGAGGTATATTAGTTCGTCTACTTACTTACCACACTTACGATACATTTGTGTGGTCTAATTTGAATAAAATTTGGAATAAAGGTTGGCCATTTCGTAGCTCAATTTGATATTGTATTTCAGTAAACTCGACTAAGGAGGAAGGAAGTTTCAAAATGAAAATCAGGGCGACTTCCACTTTTTGTCATTTTACGGATTTAGTTAAAATATGTGAATCAATTTTGTTTAACTTATTTGCGTAGATTGACTACATAAATACCATATCAAATTTCGGTAAAATCAATCTAATGATAGTCCAAAAAGAAGTAGTTGTAAGAAAAATTTACTTGGCCATAAAGTTTTGTTTAGTTTTTTTAGCACATCAACAACTGATACCTCGATTTGATTCAAATTTGCAGATAGTCTGTAAATTTGATTAAATTCTAAAAAGAAGAAAGTTTTAGTTGTTTTTGCTTAGAGTTAATTTATTGAACTATAGATTTTATTACCTATGAAGTCCCACTTCTACCATAAGGAATGTTTCTGTATATTTTAAATCATAATTTATTTTAAAATTAAATCATAAACATTATTTAATTTTAGGTTTTCCTTTTTTACAACTAAAGTAATAAAGTAAACAAGTTTATTTAAGTAAATAAAATAAATTCCAATGAAAATAATTGCTTTAGAACTTCACTATAGCTTTTCAGAAATAGCTGTTTTTCCTTTTAATAAAGTTATAAAAATCATTTTTTTTTTATTAGTTGCATGTTTTAAGAAATTTATTGTTGGCAATTATATAAGCAAAAACAAAATGTTTCATTCGTCCGAAGAAGACTAACCGCAATTTAATTCCTATTTTATATTTATTTTTTATTTTTTTTTAAAAAACTCATTCAATATCCTTATTCCGACATTGATTATCCGGTATTCATTTAAAGTGCACTCTAAAAATGAGTATTACCCCTGAAAGTATGCAAATATTTTTGCACTTAGTTCTTTTGAAAAAATATTTCTTTTTTATGTTTTTTTTAAAGTTTTAACAAAACTTTTAGGTTTTCGAAACAAATGAAAAAAGGACGATATAATAAAAATGATCAAATAGTGTGCAGTTGGGGTAACCAAAACACAAAGACAAATTGTAGTATAAGAAAAAGAGTTCTGAGACTTGGAAGTTTTTGTTTTTGTGAATTAAAAAGAAAAAAAAGTATTTATATATATATATATAACTCTTTAAGAATGAAACAAAACGTTGTCGTCTCTCATCAAAATTATTTCTCGTCATGAATAACGAACAGAATGCGCAACATTGATGGCGCAGTACTGCTTTGCAGATTGTTGCACCAAAATGAAAGAAATCATAATACGAATATTGTCATAGCAATTTACCATATATACATAATAATCATTTAATTTACATATATATATATATATAGATGAATATAGAACTATATAGTGAATAGACGAACACATAAAATGCATGCAATTATAGTGCATAATCAGAGTTCATGTCGTTTTTCTATTAGAAAGACAATAAGAACTTGTTAGAAGCTTTTGAAAATATAAAAAGAAACAAAAACAAACGATTTTACAAAAGCCTTTCACTATTGTTTGTAGTTCTTGTATGAAAGTGAAGTTTAAAAAATATATGCATTTGTTGACTAGATGACAGTGAATGCGAGACAACATATAGTTTAAAGACAACATAATTAGTATAAGGTTACACATTTGTGAATAGAGTATTGGGTATAGAATTTCATTTTGTATATTTTAACACTTTAATTTAATTTTATATGTACATAGCTTATACTGAAGTTATAAGCTTTCATTAACCTCCATCTCCTCCCCCTTTTTATAATATACAAATTTTGCTTGAATAGCATTCATTTCTTGTTCATCATTTTTATGGTTTTATATGAAATTCAGCGGTAATACGCCGCTGTAGGGAAATATCTAAGTACTCAATTTTATGGGTAAAAATTATGTAAATTTCAAGATGAGACAAAACCTAGCGTAAAGTAAAATTTATGAGATTTCTAAAAGTTTACATAATTCTTTAGTTCCCATTTTGAAATTAGAAAAAAAACCTACAAAGAAAAAACACCAAACATTCTAAGAAAAAACGAACTAGCCACACAAATGATCATATTTACATAACATCGAACCAGAGGGGTAGCACGCAACAGTATCATTTGATTAAAAGTACACATTTTTCGGATGCAAAGTTTTCATGTGAATAGGAATATATGCATTTCTTGCGCTTTGTAACTCACACTCATTGTCCTATATTGTGTGTATTCTTATATCGTTGTGTTTTGCTTTGCGGGAATTAAACAAATTCAATTAAGTTCAGACAAAATTCAATTTAAAAATTACAATAAATGTTTACACCGAAACATGTAGAATCCGCAGACCTCGAGCAACGCCGGGGAAATCAACTAGTTGACTATAAAATGATTTCTAATAATAATTTTGTTCTTCATCACACATATTATTGGAGACAGATTCCAGACGCAAAATCTTTGGGTAGATTACGCAAGGAGGACAAAATTTTCCGATTTTTTAAAATAAAAAAATGGAGCTTATATATATAAATTCCCAGGTCTCCATCATAATGCACTACTGACGAAATTCTATATATATATATTCGATTCTGCCTGATAAGAGGCAAAGTTGAATAGAAAATCGATTCATTGCAATTTGCCTAATAAAGTCCAAGCAACCGATTTCTGAAGAGAATGATGAGCGGCGATAAGACATAGATGGTATACAGTAATATTGAACGGAAAAAATCATGGTTCAAGTCCGATTAGCCGGTGACCTTTAACTACGACGACAATGAGAAAATGTACCTGGAACCATTTTCAGCTGAGAAAAACCAGAAGTTTTATGAAATGAGGGTTATGAACTTGCCTAAAAGATAACAACTCATTGCCAAACAAAATGGCCAATATATTAGAAATTAAAGTTGCTTTTTATTTTTCATACTGTAAACCGAAAAGACATTCCGATATACCCTGTATAGCATTGAACTTATCATGTACTATCGTCATACAATAAAATTAATTGTATTCATATTTCAATTTATTGCTTTCCGAATGAAATTCCATCCATTATTATGTGTGAAGAATTCACGACAGAAAATATGATGTCATAAAGATCTTCTCAAGTTATAAGAATTCTAAAAATATACATTTTTAATCAGTCAATGAAAGTGTTAACCTTTTAAATCTAAGTTAATTAATGCTTAATTATTAGTTATTAAATGTAAATATTTGCATTCATTTTCAATGTCAATATTTTAATTAAAAACGAACACAAACTAGTTGAATTAATTAAAACATATGCAATTAGTTTTGCCGTATATTGTGTTTAACTGAATATATGAGATTTTATGATTCTATTGAGGCCTTTCGCATTATTGCATTTAATGTGTAATATTAGATCAGGCTAATACTAAGCTTCAAGCAAACTTCAAAGAAAAACTTTGGACTTAAAGAAGTAAGTGTTACGGTCTCCCGTTAATAGTGAAAATCTAGTCGAACCAAACAGTTGCTGAAAACGAAGATTAAATCTTGAACCTTGGGTGGCAGAACAAAACTAACAGTGCCTGTAAGAACTGTGAAATCTATGTATTCAAGATTTTTAGTACAACTTATTAACAGGAGCCTTCATTCGTGAAGGTCTAGTCTACAAATATGTATTGACTATTCTAAATAGGAAGTGTGGACTGTGACTATTAAGACTTTAGCTATTTTGTAACTCTGGAATGTGTATAAATTTTAGATATAGGCATATATAGCAATAGCTGTAATCTCAATTAGTCATACATGACATATATAGGTCCGGTATAAACACTTGAATTTGGCTTTAGTCGATTCAATCAATAACATTTTTATGATTGACTTGAAAATTTAAATTGGAGTATGAACAGAGGCGAAACCTAATAGTATAAACTAAAAATTCCTTTACAAGTATTTGAATTCAATTTCAAGTCAATCCGTCAATCCGGAGAAACCCAAAAAATACAGATTGAATTTCAAGTCGATCTCAAGTCAATTTTGAAGTCGCCATGTAAACGAAGTAATTGAAAAGTTCTTCTCAAAACCGTTTAGAGAACATAGAGGCGGCAACCAGTATGACACATAAAGATAACTTCTCGATATAACCGCTTCGGGTCTCCAACCAACACAATTCTTTTCAATAATAACAATACTCTTGTGATACCTTATTGGAAAGTTCTTGGTATTCAATGACTACCATATAAAAAAAAATACTTTTCAATCGTTTAATTTCGAAGTTATATAAAAAAAAATAAGGTTCATATAAGTTTGTCTACAATTTTATTAAATATTTAAAAGATTCCACGTGTCTTATAACGCATTGCGACTAAATTAACATATCGTCTACGTAATAGATATCATTATTAAACGACATATTTTTGATAAAAATCTATAAACTGGTAACAAAATGAAGAAGAAAAAAATATATATAATAATAAATAAAATTTCTGGAAAAGTTCGATGAAATCTAATATATTCATTTTTATTGTTAGATCAGTTTACACGCATTTTCTTCGAATAATATTTTATTATAATAAAGTATAAAAATAAATTTCCATTGAATTATTCAAAATCGATTTTTTCGTATAAACAGAAAATTCTGGTTCGCGTTTTTAAGACAATTGTGACCAAAAATAAAAAAAGAACGATATAAGAACCTAATATCGGAATATAGTCTATGATAAAAATGGGTCTGTTAGCTTATAGATTTCCAATATATTTATCTTTGAGAAAACAACAATCGAAACTACGATAACAACACTTCAAATATATTGAATTGTTGTTATATAAGTGTTTCCTATTCTTCGAATTTGATTTAATTTAAAAGTAACCTCGGTTCTGACACCCTAAATTTTTTCTACAAATTTTATTCAAATCAGTAGATTCAGTTTTGAAGTAAACACGGAAAACTAAACAAGAAATAGAAAAAATTCTCTGGTCAGGCTCTATAACGTTTTTGTTAACACTATCCTTGGAACAATTTCACCGAAATTACACATATCGTTTTTGCTTTACAGGTTCATTTCCCTTGGACCTGATTTTTCTCAATTACAACAATGACAATACCGAATGGAGTTACTGAATAACCAACTAGTATTGTAAATTTCATTATCATGCCTATTAAGAGCTATCGTGTACTTAGATGGACAGATGGAGGGCTATCATGGAAAGTTCAATATAACTTCTGATTCTTGACCGTTTGATGATAATTTCCACACGTTACAAATAATAACAGAAACAATATAATCTCTGGTATACTACCATAGGATGTACGAATACTATATAGTATTTGATTGTGTCATTAAAATATTTACGTAGTATTTTCCATATCAAGAAATTTGGATTGAAATCTTTTACGTGTGAAAAACATTTTCATTCATTATTTAGCAAGAAATTTTCCACTGTAATTTACAAGAATTTTTTATTTTCATATTGAAATTTCTAATTAAATCGAAAAATTTGTATTTGAAAAGAAATTAAAAAATAGACCTGAAAATTTGTGTGTTTAGATATTTCAACGACCAATTCAACATCTGAGATAATTCTTTCACTTTCCTAGTTTAGAAAATATATATAAGTAAATTTTCCGGTACTGTCTAAAGTCAAGCATGTATATTAAAATGCCATAGAACTGATAACATGCACTAGAAGTCTAGAAATACTAGTTTTAAATGATTTCCCAATGTTTGGATGGCTTAAAGGATAGATAAACTTCTATCTATCTCTCTGTCTGTTTTTAATAAACAAAGTCTACAAGGATTTGTTTGGAATAGAATCATAACAAAGTTGTTCTTAGACTATACTTTTACTATAAGAAAATCCGCCAATAATACCAAGAAAAATAAGATAGAAAGTATATTGGGTATATTGAGGCTGTGCTTCGAAATGGCTGGCGCTTCAAACAAATTTATGCGACCATTATTTTTATTATTACTTTTTCTTCTTCAAATATTATATTTTTTATATGTTTAAGGTTTTGGATTTTCATCTGAAAATTAACAATAAAAATGCTTATGAATAAAATCGCTATATTATTTTATTAATTTTTTGTCGAAACAGACTAATTTTGATTTTCATTTAAAATAAATTTTGATTAAAGTTTTTCTCGATCTTTTTCTTTTGATATTTTTGAATAAATTTTTATCGTGCTATTGCTGACAGGCCTGCAGTGCTATACTTTAACTACGTTCTGTTTTCGGGGCCCTTCCTGCATTTCATCTATTTTTTCTCGTTCAGTCTCAAATATGACAGGAGCAAAAAGTATCATAGAACTTACAAAAAATATCCATGATGCATTACATGAAAATTGGTAAATACACTTAACGCCCGTTACTGATACTTCAGTAATAGTCTCAAAAAAATTTCTTACTGGGCTTGAGAACATTTCACTTAAGCCTGATAATCTTTCATACAATGTTTCATCGGGTTCATCTTCGAACGTTCCTATTTTTTGTACAATCTCATTCATCTCAGATTCAGTTGTATTAATTTTTTTGGCTGTACGACATTCTGGAGTTTGATTTTTATTCTTTTTCAATGACGGCATATTGTCTGCGTTTTCAATAAATTCAGAATCAATTAAAATTTGATGGGCTTTTTTTTCAAGATTCTTCGGATTTTTCACTTTTTCGATTTTCTAATTACAATTTACACTGAAATGATTCTTTTATTTTTAATGGAATTAATAATTTTTCTTAAAATTCAAATGTCTTAGTATACTAAGAAAAAATAAAATTGTTCACCGCAATGATTTCTCGATGAAATATAAAGTGTTTTTTTTGGTAATCAAATTACAGTTTTTTTTTTACAATAATTCTAAATAGCTTCTTTCACAAATTTCTATATTTATTTATGTGATTATTGAGTTTTAATTATAACTTCTATAAAGCTACATTTCCATCAAAAAATTATGGATTGCCTATTTTCAGGTGTGCATGAAAATGGGACAGACATTCATACCTTGTTTGATAAGGTATGTATGTTCACATTATCTTTCCGAATATCTGAAAAGATTTTTTTAGAAACATGAATTGGGAATTATAATCTTCCAGGTGAGGTTTAAACTCAAACTATGGGAAAGCTAAATAGTCAAAGAGAGACGGAAAAACCAGATGAATTTTAAGGTCAATTTACATGCTACTATGATAAATTAAAATATATGTGATATTGAGATTTTATCATAGGACTATAGTATGAACTTAGCACGCATTCGAAGTAAAACTAAATTTCCAATATTTCTAATAACGAAATCAAAAAAGTGGTAATATATTGATAACCCTTGCATAATGGAGGCTTATACAACGCTATTTCCATATAACTCAAAGTACATACATGAAATGCAGTTTCTATAACGTATGATTTTTCTGGAACCTACTCCTTACATGAGGGTTATCAGGACATATTATATATCATTTTTGATCAAACGAAAAACGAAAAATTGATTCTTGAAGATATGAAAGTAGAAGTATTTTATGGAAAAAGTTACTTCAAATATCTTTAAGAAAAAAATAAGAACATTCTAAATAAGATGATTTAAAATATGTCCGATCATAAATCATAATTATTGATGTATCATGTTGTTTTTCCTTTCATTTTTTTCTTTTTGGCAAGGATCACGAAAACAACATCTTTTAACAAATTTATAAGGAAAACATCGTGTGATTAAAAGCGATGAATCTTTTTCTTCTTTCGACTATGGAATTGGTGCTAATATATTACGCACGCCAGTTTTCGAAGTGAATAAGGAATAGATTACTCGTATATATCGACATATATAAAAACTGATAAAAATAGAAACTAGAAAATAAGGAAAAGTGTTTACATTAAATATTTTATTAATATTATTTGAATTATTCGATTTTAAAAAATCTCTAGATTAATGAAATAATTGCGGATCCTTTTCGAAGGATACAAAATTTTGATGAATTATGATAAATGTGAAATTATATTCCAGGATTCCTAAGGTCATGGCTTTTTTTTCCATTCGAATAAAATGTTCTCATGATTTGGTATCATAAAATATGTGTCTTGTTTTATCGATATTCATATATGTGTATGTTTAAGGAAAGGAACAGTTTTCTTTTTATTTATATTAATTTATTTTTACTTTTTATCACGTGAAATCGTTTTATTTTTTTGGGGTATTTTTGATGTGATAAACTTAATTGACACAAAATAAAAATATGAATGGAAAATTCTTAACACTTTCATTTATAATCTAGTGTAAAATAAAACATACTATATTTCTTGAAAAGAAAAAATAAAACAATTTATTTAGCTCGAAGGATATCTCCAATAACAGGCAAAAAAATAAGGAAAAGTCAGAAACAGAACCGGATTTATAAACCTAAACAAAGTTATCGTTTAATTTCGAAAGGATATGCTGATGTTTCGATGTTTCAGGACAGAAAAGAGTAAATTCAGGTGCCGTAATCAACGAGACTCTATTAGACAATATCAGCCAATGTTAATACGAAAGGATTCTGAAACAAACAAATTAAACCAAATCAAAGATAATGGAATATAAAAAGATGATTCTTCTCGTATTAAAATTTGGCACGATCAACAGACTGACTTTAAATTAGTATTGTGCAGTAGAAAAAAGAGGCTGTGTGTGTGCGATTCATCATATTGCGGTCTTTTCGGAAGAATTAAAATTTTTCATATTAATCATTGTGCATTGTATTATTCGGCCTTAACAAAAGAAAATGCATCTTTTCAAACCAAGCAATATTTCTGCCCCTACTTACTTACTTTTTGGAGAAACATACCACAGAATGCATTGTAGACTACATCCTATTTTATGATTTTCTTCAGTCAGCTCTTCAATACCATACACAATCTCTAACAATACTAATGAATAGTTGGCAGCTTTTTTAACACACACAGATTGGAAAATAGATTAAACCAAAAATCGTATACAGGATCTTTGATTTTATATTTTGGTAACTCTGGGTATTAGTATACTCTCCGGTATAAATTATACTCTAATGCTTGAAATCCAAATAACATTTTCTCATATTTTTTAGCACTTAAAGTGCTATTATAGTATATTGCTATTAATTTGCTGTGATTTAGCAACTATGTAGCATTAATTCTTCTAAACATTTCGATGTCAGTTAAGAAGTTCTACAAATTCCCTTAATTCACATACTTTAAGTTAATGCGGGTCTGTTTAAGACTAATAATAGTTGTTGTAGTTTTCGTTCCCGAAATAAAAGAACTTGTGAACATGAGAAGAATAGATTTTTAGGGTATTTGGGTTATATAGAATGTTTTTATTAATAATATGGATATATATATTATCAAATGAGCTGTTTTTTTTTTTGTTGTCGATATTCTATATTATTATTTCTTTTTTTCAGTGTTATATTTCAATTTCATGGTGAAAATAACATTTTGACATTTTATTTTATATACGATATCATATAAATAACAAAAAAAAAAACGGAATGACGTTAAGAGTGAGGTAAATAAACTGTCTAAGAATATCGAAAAGATATTCTTTTCTTCGTTTGCGATTTGAATAAAAAACTCTTTGAATATGGATTTTTCTTTCCTTGCAAAATGTAACATAAGACGCTTTATTGAATACGTTATAATCAATTTATATAATAAAAGAAATGGATTTTTTCTGTTTACTCTGTGTTTTTTTTTTTTTGCTGTTCACTTGAAAATGATCAATAATGTCGCAAAAAAAAAAACTGGGAATTTTTTTTCATTTTTGTCAATGATAGAAAATTCGATAGAATCATTATCGTACTATCGTTATCGAATGAATATATGATAATTCTTCAATTCTAATATAAAGTAAATGTATCAAATTAAACCCGGCGATCAAATCTAGTGCTGACATTCTGTAACGCGACAAGCGATTATCGCTTGTCACCTATTTGAAAGTGATCACCGTAAGTTTCGGCATTATGTAAGGCGATCACTTTCGTTCTCGCTTCTCAACTTTAACACTTAAAATATTATTCAAACAAAAATTAAAGTTTTTTATGTTCTAAATAATAGTTCTGTTTTATTTGCCACTTGCTCTGGGGTAGAGCAAATTTTTACATTGAAAACAAAAACAACAAAAGTGAAAATCCTACACTACTCTCAGACCAGGGGTAGCTCTCACACCGAAATTAGTTCAGTTTTCTACCATAAAAAGTGTATTAGCTAAAAGTTACTCATTTCATTACAATATGGTTGCTAAGCACCCCTACAAACATTTGAATTAAAGCTTTTCCTAGTCCTGCTCGTTTTATTTGCCAGTTACCCTGCTCCAGGGTAGGGTATGGCAAATAAAACAGACCTAACATTATTAAATTAATTTACTTACATTTAAAAAAAAATGAAAATAAAAATAAAATAAAATAAAAAATTGGGAAAAGCATAAATATTAACTTCTGAAATTATATGAAAGCGACAGGGTTTTAGCTGTCGCCACAAATTTATCAATATGCGGTGATATTGACGGTGATATCGCCTTCCGGAATGCCAAAAAGCGACAATCGATAAGTGAATATCGCCTGTCGCCTTACAGAATACCATTCCAGATCACTCTATCAAAGAAGTCCTTGTAACAGTCTTAAAATTTAGTTTGAGTAGTATTCATTTGCCCAATTCATTAAAATAAGCGAAATATGAATTTTTGTTTTTATCATGATTATTGCCAAGGTCTATATTTAATAGAGTGCCCGCGATTTAGTACATTTACCCTACATCAAGGCTGTCCAACCCGCGGCCCGCGGGCCGCATGCGGCCCAAAGCAAGTATCAATGCGTCTCGAAAATATTCAAAGTTACTGAAGCATGTCCATTTTTCTGAGTATTTTGTGTATTTGCGCTCTTGTGCTAAAGCTGCCAAGTGACAAACAACAGAAAAAGGAACCAGAACAGAAAGCTCCTTCGTTATGTAGTAAATTCTTTTTCTGTTTGCGTTGCTCGCTCAGCTACACTGTTCTGTTGTTTATCACCTAGTGGGTTAAGTGAAGAATGAAACATACTAAGTGTAAAATTAGAACCAACATGTTGGATGAACACCTTGAGAACTGCCTGACAATTGCAACCACGTCAATCGAACCAGATATTGACGGTTTAGTTTCTCAACTTCAATGGCAAGCATCACATTCATTTTATGATATGGATTTACACATAGTAATATACTTGCGGCCCAAAACACCATGTCTTCTTCCAATGCGGCCCAGGGAAACAAAAAGGTTGGACACTCTTGCCCTACATACTTGCTATGAACCAATTCAAACTGGTAATATACAAATTATTTATTCATCAAGTCAAGTTGCCATAACGTATTCCAAATAAATTCTATTTTAATTATGAAATATTTGTTTGGACATTTTTTTTTTATCTTTAATTAATAAACTCTCAACTTTTGATGAACAAAATTAATATTTTCGAACTGAAATTGAATGATGAGAAATTTTATACAGAATCATATTTTTAATATAAAAATAAATACAGTGATTCAAAAAAGTAATCATACCAAAAAATATGGTGAATAATTCCTTAAAAATTTGCAACTTAAAATAAAAACTATACAAGTTTTTCAAAACTTATTTTAAATGCCATACAAATTTAATAGTCCAAAAATTTCTGGATGATCATAAAGTGGCCTACCATACATTTTTCACTATTTTGTACGGAAATTGGATAGGAAATTGGAAAGAAATATAAAAATTGCTAAATGTCAGAAGTGAATAACCAAGAAATATTCCAAAAAAAAGAAATTTTAAATAACAGCCTTTATCTAAATTCCTTTTGCCTTCTAATGTTCTAGAACAACGTTCTTCAACCTATTTTCCTTGGTTCCTTGAGTTCTATTCTGCCTCACATTCCACGAAAGGGATTTATACAAAGTAAGATTTAAAAATATGCTGCAAGAAAAATTTAATTCACCTTAAATTACAAGATAAGTTCGAACACCTTAACTGTTCAAATTTCATTAAAATCTAACCACAATTTTCACAAAAAGTGGACAGAAACTATTTTCAAATGGCGTTGCCATACTCGAAAGCAGCCTTAAAACAAATCAGTTATAAATTCGTTGATATCAGCCTACCGGTTTGATCTGCAAAATCTTTTAAAAAAATTCGTCTTGCCAAGTAGTATTTCCATGAGTTCCGCTCAAAAATTAACAACATCTAAGTTTAAGTGCCGAGAGTCCGATATGCGGAGCTTGTCTGGAAGAAAATGAGTCAGCTGAACATTTTTTGTGTGAATGTCCGTTTGACTTGCTACACTGGGTGCGTACATCCTGAGTAAGTAGGGCTAGCTAACTTGGACCTAACTACGGGGCTGACCTTCATTAGAAGGACAAACCGATTCGGGGAAGAGACATAGCCTCACAACCAATCTTTTTAGGAGAAGGCACAGTTAGGCCTACGTGCCAAGGCCCGCAACTGCGCCCCTTCAATAGAATACAATACAATACAAGTTTATGTGCAACACAAAAACGTACAAAGTTTCGTTTAAATCGAGCTAGCATGATAACTTGAATTTTAAATAATTGGCATACATTGAGTCCATTATCCTCTTTACTCCTTCTAGAAAAAAGTACGAATGTTACGAATGTACTTTACCTTAAAAAATACGTTTTAATCGTAAAAGTCGTAAAAATTGGGGAAAGCTGGAAAATTTTAATGGCAGTTAAACTACGTCTACAAAAATGGGGTGGGGTGGAATCGTATAACTTGATTTCGGTCAAATCGTATCGGAAAAGCATAGGAAGTGCAATGTATTTTCGATACGATTTACTATCAATCGAATAACAAAATTCCACTCCAGAATTGCATACGGTACAGATTCTGTACTGCAGAGCAAATGGTGTGCAATACTTATGTACTTAAGTTTACTCTTAATAATCTAAAAAAAAAAGAAATTATTGACTTTGATAATAATCTACTAGTTTAACAGACGATGCTGTATGTCTATCTTAAGCTAATTTTTATCATTTGCCAAAGAAATTTCGACTGTCGCCAAAAGTCTAATTATCTTTTGTTCTCATTTTTAATGAAAAATCGATCAATACTATAATATATATTTCTAAATAGTAAATTTTCTTGAAAACTTTCCAAAAACAAATTCACTTCAATTTAAATTTCCTAATTGTGTTTGATATTTCGTATTTTCTTTTTCTTAACTTAATTTTATAACAAATATTGTATTTTCCTGAAATCTTTTCATCAATATCAAACGTAATTTTCATTCTGATTGAAAAACTCATTTATAAAATTTCTTACCATGATTAAATTGTTTCCTGTCGTGTTTATTTCAAGGTAATCTCATTCATTTCCGTATTTTCTATTATATTATCAAATAGCTTTTGAGCTTTTTCTGTTTTTCTGTTTTTTTTCTCACTTTTCCCACAATTAAAAGCTATATCGAGTAACAAATTTGAATATGGTAGAAAATTCATAAGGAAAATTAGTATCGACTTAGTTTTATTTTCATGAATGGTATTTAATGTGTCACTTGTTCTTTTGTCTGTCTGGCTGTTCTATACTGGATAGGTTTTTCCTTGCAAATTTTAGCTTTAAAGAAGTTTTTCCACTGATCAAGAAAACTATTTCCATTGGTCACTAAATTAGCTTTGAAATCTAAATCAAGTTTGATTTCTCCCACTTCTGATTTATTCTTCGAAATTCAAATAGAATCTCACCGGGTATAGCTGCTGCAATAGTATTTATTTACTTTTGAAATATCAAAAATTTAATATAATTTCTGATTAAATTTATTGAAATAATTTAAAGATTTTTAATTATGTCTTAAATGTTAATTGTTCCTAAGAAAGAACCAAAATAGACAATAAGTAATTAATTGTTGGTAATGAACATAAGTTTTTGGAAAAGAAATGTGCGTAAAATCTGAACTGAAGAAAAAAAGGGTTCATAAAATTCTTGAAAACATCATGTTAAGAAGTTTTTTCTTGTTTTCTTCTTTTTGGTACATAAATTTCTAGAAAGAATGGCAATTTTCTTTTAAATGTTGTTATACTGTGTTGTTTTTCTTTTCTTTTTTTTTTGGTACTTTAGTTCAGTTAGCTCATTAGTTCACATTTCTAGAAGCCAATATTCACCTTCAACAAGCCCGAATGTACTTTATATAATTTCTTTTCTTGTTTAACATTCATTATATAAAAAATGTGTTTTATAATTTTTTTCTAAGGGTATGTTTACACTAGTGAATAAGAAGAGATGTTATGATTATGGGCATAAATTGTCTACGGTAAAATAAATAAAGTAAAATCTTTCACAATTCGGAGTCGGATTTTCAAAATTTCGAGGTCGAAGTCATAGCAAGAACTATTTATTGAGGAGTCTAGAACTTTACGTCGGTCCGGATAAGAAATGTCGAGGTCATTAGCAACAAATGAAGCATACTTTCTAAACAAAATTTAGCTAAATTCCAACTAAAACCAGCTAGATCGACCAACTAGATGGTAGCCAGTAGGAAATCTAGTCAAAATCTAGGCGTAAATTTTTGGCTGCGTTTTTAGTTTAATATATAACTAGATAATCTAGTGCCAGTCTTGGGTAGGTAGATGACTACTAGTGAAAATAGCCAGATGTCTAGTCCTAGTTCTAGTCCTTTAATAACTCAGCCTAATATATAGCTGCTATAATTAGAAGTTATTGATAACAAATCCTTCAGAATCTAGGCAGTTTTTATTTAGAGATTATACTTTTAATCCTGCAATAAAGAGCCTGTTGGATTTTATGCAATGATTTAACTATAGATAACGTCAAAATAAGTAAATCCACCTTAAGAACTCGGTTAAAAGAAGGGTAAAACGTAAAATCCACACCCTGTTTTTTTAGTACAAAACATTCTTCAAATAGCAAGGATGGAAGTTTTTCACACCATTTAAAAAAAACCAGGTATACCATCACTCGAAAAGTCTACCTATATCCTTTTTTTTTTAATGTACATTATTTCCTACCCGGCATGAGTCCGCGCGTTCTTTTTCTCACAGAAAATAACAATTTTTTGTCGTTATATTTGTTTTTGGAGAGTTAATTTTTTTTTTTTTTTTTTTGAAAAGTCGTAAAACTTTTTATTCTTGAATAATGTCTTAAAAAGCTTACCTTTAGGACGTGATGTTTACTCCTTTGCAACACCAAAATAAGAAGAAAAAAAAATGGAATGATTTAAATGTGGAACCTGAGCTTGAATATTCAGGAAATAAAAAAGTAAATTCTTTTTCTGTTTTTTTTTTTTGGGTGGTTAGTAAACTCTAAAAGGTGGCAATATTTAGTTTTCAAAAAAAAAAAGAAAAGAAAAAACGAATAAAAATTGGTGGTAATGTTATCCTGTTTTGTTGTTTCCCTGTGTTATCGCCGTCATCAATATTTGGGCTGAACTGACTTATCGATTTAATAAGCTTTTCCTGCATATATATTGTAGATACCATAGAACTAGATAATTTTACTTTCTTTATACATATGTAGGAAAGAATGCGAATGAAATTTACGGAACTGAATTTATTGCTATAATTTCCAATTTATTAAGAAACACTTCTGCTATTTGGAAGAATACTTCCTGAATTTCCTGAATTTTTTCAAAGAAAATCTATGGACTTTTCTGACATAATTGT
This sequence comes from Xylophagus ater, assembly GCA_963422695.1. Lineage (NCBI taxonomy): Eukaryota > Metazoa > Arthropoda > Insecta > Diptera > Xylophagidae > Xylophagus > Xylophagus ater. The sequence goes on along the minus strand of OY730478.1, from coordinate 60,625,461 downwards.
TGGCAGTTATGATGCCGAATGAAGTTTCTAAAAGAACAATATTTTATTGCTCGTGATTATTAATTAACACTTTCTTGACCGCCAATTTTACGCTGAAACTATCTCATGTCACCGGCTATTATTTCGTAATTCAATGTGGAACTAAAACAATATAAATAAACTTCAATAAACTTTATTTATACAAAATGAATTGAAATGAAATTTTGTACATATTTTTTAGATAACTTTTAATATTTTTTTTTAGTATGATATGCTGTATAGCAATCACCTACGTGTAATGGTACACAGCAGGTTTTGCAAATATATCTTGTTTCGCTGCGCTTTCCTTTTGAAGAGCATACTCTACACGTTCTAGTTGGATTTATTTTTGCACTGGTGACTATTTTTTCTAAAACGTGGTGTTTTAGTTGTCCTGGTAGCCTGAAAGATGGATCATTGTACGGAGCCCTTTTAGAAGTACAAGAAGAAGTGCCAGATACAAAGCTGGATTCATTTGAATCTACAGATATCCACAAATTTTTTGAATCTAAGTTTATTTTGTAAGTTAGAGTTACAGTAAAGCTTTTGCAGTATTCTATATTGCTCTCGGCTTCATAAAATGAAATTGCTAATGCAAGTGCAGGCAGTTACCTCGTGATCGGTCAACAACGTTTGGGCATGAAAACACGAGTTAACTCGTGACCGGTCAACAAAGTGTTAATTAGGAACTTTTTGTGTTAGCTAAAATTTAGACTCATTTTACTTTCTAATTTTCCACACCTACTAACTATTCAAATCTGTATTGCGCTATTCTAAATAGCCAAAAGATTTCTTTGTTCGAGAAAACATAAGTCGAAGTAACGAAGAATAGTTTGTCAGGTCTCAAGTAACATTGAAATGCTTGGAAGCATTAGTGTAAAATAATTGTTAAACAGCTAATGTTAATGCTAAAAAGTATAGTTTGGGATAATTTTACTTATCTTATTGTGTCATCTGAATTTCAGATTTATGTCACATCGTGTAAATCCGAAATTCAGGTGGGATCTTAATTAAGCTTATCTGAATTCGGAACGTTTTTAAATGTTTCATGTTAGTATCATAAGTTATAAGGCATTTCCCAAAAGTTGTATAAAGTTGAAATTGGAATTTTAATTTGTTGGTTAACAAAATATACGAGATATAGAGAAAGTTGTGTATATTTTCATTTTTTTTTTTTTTAGGAAAATTTATGGGGATGAAAAAGAAAAATTCAGAACAAAATGGAAAAATGGATAGAGTGGAAAAAAAGTGTATGATAAAGGTGAAACTTAAAGATTATAGAGAGAAGGTTTGCGACAACGAAGGTTCTCTTTTCGGCGCGTTTTGTGGTTTATTTCTTTACCACAATCGATAATAACAGATATATAGATAATTTTTTATTTATTGTTTTATACTTTTTCTTATATAATTATATTAGAGTCATTAAGAAAAAGGTGATCTTAGAAATTTCCCTTTTTTTTTTGTATTTTCTTTTGAAAATGTTGACATTTTTCGAACTGAAAAGAAGAACTTTTTTCTTTTGCTTTTTTGAAGAAAAATTCATGAAATAATATAAAATTATGATGACATTACCTGAATGAAGTGTATAGAGATGTGAATGATATGAAGGAGCCTAAGTTTACAGCTAAAAATATGAACGTTCCGGCTTTAAAATGGAAAATACAACACTTTTTTTATGCGCTTGGATATAAAAAAAAAAGTAAGAAATACAAATTGAAATTCTTTAATGTAATTGAATTATGTTAAGGGTATTACATGAATAACATTTTCATGAAATGAATTTACTTTTTTTTTATGTTAATATAAAAGTACAAATTCTTTTTATATACTTTCTGTGTTAGGTCTATTAAATTTTTAGAGCTTGAGTCGAACTTTTTCTTCATATGTACATACACTCTAAGACTATATTGGCATTTTATTTTTCTATAAACAAAAATATTTTCCAGTATGTTTTTATAGGAATTTCAGTTCTTTGGATTATTTTAAATAAACTTCGTAAAAAAGTCATCAACAATTATAACAGATCGAAGCTAAAAATAGTACGTAATAGTATCTTATGAAGACAATTTTTTTATTGAATGAAAGGTGGTCAATAATCACGAGGAAATAAGTTAAACAGGGCTACTATTCAAACTTGCGTTTTAGATAAAAAAAAGATTTGAGAAATATATAAATTTTCATCATGAAATTATAAATTGACTATTTTTGGGGGCGCATGAAATTTGCATAGATTTCCAGACAAAACTGTGCTAAGGTATTCGAGGCAAGCAAACATTTCTCGAACAGATATGTTAATTAACATATTTCCTTGCTTTTTAATCGAATCCTTCATAACAGCCAAAAGATATATAACGCGTCTACAAATTCAGATTACAAAGAGTATTGAAGAAGTGATGCGTAAGTCTGAAATATCAGTTGTACTGATACAAAGCTTCTTGTGTTTGTCATAAATTTGATGATTTTAACTAATAACCGCATATTTGTTAAAACATGTAACCCACCAATAGATTGATCTAGTATACACAATATATTTTCTCGTTTTTATACACATAGATGGCGATCATTCAAGAAAATATGGAAACGGAACATACGTCAGATTTTTTATCTGAAATCTATTTATTAAATTATTTCCCATGTTTAGTATTATTTTTTTTTAATAATCTTTGAAATATGTTAATTTTCCTTTTTAAAATTACTTCCTTTTTTCTAATGTCGTCCTATAACTACTCCCTAAGCCATAATATTATATTTTGTAATATTTTAAAATAGAATAATATATTCATTTGTATATTTTATATTAAAAAAAAAACGATGTTAATTATTTTATACAAAAAAAAGAGAAAATAATAGTCCCTTAACAAAAAAAAAATATATATAAAATGTTATTAAAATAATATAATTAGTAATTACATAATTTTGACACGCAAAGAAAATTTGAAAATGTTGGCATGGACAATGCACACCCTGTTGCGTATGTATATATTAAAGTAGTTCATTATGACCTATGGTAGTAGGTACTATCAGAGGGTATATAAGTCTTGTCACCATATTTGTAATATGTAGATATAGCGATCGGAGAAGGCTTTCAAGGCTAGAGTTGTGTAGAGAAGTATGATCCTATGTCAGTCCGTCCGTGTACAAAGACACGTTATCCGATTTTGATGATATTTGCAATGTTAGTTGGTTATTCCTTATCTCGACTTGGTATTACACTTTAACAAAATCCATCGAGGCGAAGCGAAGTTATTAAGCAAATACCAGAGGAACCAGGAAGTTTGGTCGTTTTTTATCAAGGTTTTCCAGATTTAATCGAGAAATTTGTTAAGCAATTTTGGTTAAACTTGTTAATCAAGCGATAAAATGTTAAATTTTAATATTATGTAGAAAGAAATAGTCATAGGAGAAAATAAGCCTGTTCATAAAGCTTTTTGATATACTTTAAAAACTAATATACCGATTTGAATAAAATTTGAAAAATTGTATTATGCTACTAGGGCCTAGGCTACCTGAGTATTAAAGCATAAAAAAAGAAACAAAGTTATCCAGAAAAAATCTCAAAACATTATTAGTTTTGATGGTTTTCCTCTCCCATTTATGCCATAGGGCATCTAAAAATAGGCTATAAGCCGATTTTCAGTTACTATATGTTTTTATTTTCTTTCTTCTCCCTATTTACTTTCCAAATTAAAAACCCAGTGACTTTGACTATACATAATTATTATGTTGATATGATTAACATTTATGTTGATTACCATTAAATTTTATGCGAAAAATGTGGAACAAATTACGGAACTAGAAAATAAATGAAAATATAATAAAAACACCTACAAATTGGAATATCGTTGGGATTAAAGAAAATTTAGTATACTATATGTGTTACTATTGACGCATTGTTATGAAACTTTTCATTCTTAACAAATGTCCTATAACAAATTAGGTATAGATTAAAGTGAGCATGACTATTTTTATTTTGTTACTATATTTTTTTCTGGTGTGATGTTAAATTGTTAGGCCTTGGCATATATTTTCTTTTTTTTCTTTTAACATGTTAATAAATATAATTATAATTTCCATTTATAGACTTTAGTAAATTACTTAACAAATGCTCGTTGTCCAAAGAAGTATATGTAAGTAATTTTGAAATATGTCATAGGTGTAGTTGATAGTGTTCCTTAATCTTAAATTTGCATTATACTAGTTAGATTGAAATTATTAATAACTAATTATATTAAACAAATACTATGGAATATTTTAATTCATGCAACAATCAATTTTCTACTAAAATCTTTAGCATATTTCGAAATCTTTTGATATAGAATATTACAGAAAACAATTACAATGTTGTCCTTGTCCTGTCTATAAATCATTATAATTACCTAAAATGTTGATGTAAATGACACCTAATTAAAACCTGCCTAAATATTTTGGAAAGTATTTAGGAACGGACAGCACTATTTTGATTTAATATAAACCATAATAAACTAATAAACGTAATGATTACAATTTTTTTGAATATTACTGAATATTACTGGTTAGATAAGTTTTTGGGAACCGATATAAAGATAGTGGTAGTAACTACTAAAGGACATAAAAATTGATGAAATTAAAATTAATATTCGACTTTATTGCCTATCAAAAATATATTTTTAATTTTATTTCGATAAAGATAACTTTCATATCATTAATTTATATCATTTCATATAAACTCTATAATTTTTACCGAAAATTGAATATCAAAAAACTTAGGGGGCTCGTGACTATTTTCCATTAACCCTTCATCAGCAATATCAATTATGGTATAGTATTTATCTCAACCAATTAACTTATGAAAACATACCTGGTTATATTAGAATACATTAAATCTATATTCGATATCTATGCAAATAGCTATGTATTCCAACAAAATATACATAAAAACATAAAAAACAACGGAAAAAAATATATTGCTCAAGGATAAGGCTTGTCTACTGAAGAACAACTTATGTATATCGATCCCATGGCGAATAAAAAAATCGCATTGCAGAAAAATGCAGTTTTAATAGTAATAGTGAAATATCTGATAGTTTGCTGCTATTATGACGTTGATTATTTGGATAATATAATATAAAAGAATTCTTTCCTTTTGCATAATAAACCGCAATACTAATTATGATAAAATTCTTTTCACGATTTTGAGAAAAGAAAATCTTATGTTGTGATTGATGAAAAGGCTAAGTGTTAGGATGTATTATTTTATCAATTTTTGTATCCGTATACATTTTGTGTGGTAAAGGATCGTATCCTACATGTTTGTTCAATTTAATTCCTATTTTGTGGATGCCACTACTTTAAATTATAATATTCCAAAAGAATTTAAGCTCATTATACGCGAAAGTCAATAAGAAATAAATTTTATAAAAATGAAGATACATTAAAGTGTCCTTTAGTTTTGTGCGTTTTCCGAAATCATAGCAGTCTCTAAATTACCTCAGATGATCAGTTTGATATCTAATAATTTGTAGCATACTTGTAGGCGTATCTACAAATATTGCAGTTCGAATTTCAACTATATTTTTATGACGGATTTGAGGAGATTCCCAATCTTTGAACAGGTTAATTTTATTTGAGGCTTATTCCCAAAAGTAATTTTAGAGCGACAAAAATATGAAGAATCATTTTTCATAATATTGTAATTTCTCTCTTATCAAGCAGTAATTTTTGCGTTGTCTAAAAGATGTTTCAATTCCGAGATAAAATTTTAAGCGTATCTAAACCCATTCTCAGGATTAACTGAAATTCGGGATTCATATGATTTTCCCATTCGCATTAGGGAGACTACCTTTATCTTATTTTCAATCAGGGGCATGTCGAAATATTTATGTCCTACCCGAAATTTTGGACAATTGGTTGGGCGAATATAGTGTAGTTCAACTTGTACCATTTTGATGGCATGTTCAAACCAATTTCTTTCCCTATATTATTCATAAAGGTCTTTCTAATTATTCTGGTGTTTTACAAATTCAATTGTATTCAACATTTATATAAATTAAAATTATTCCAGCTTTCATTGGACATATATTAAAATTCGAATATTGATTTAAATAACGATAAAATAGTGATATTAAATGACTACGATTATAACAAATTGGACACTCTGTAATGGTATGAACACTTTGAAATTCCTCTCATAAGCTATATCAGGAAAAATATGTATTTGTTTTATATTCTATATGTTATTTCAATTTATCATAATATGAAACATGTTACTTGCGAAAGAAATCGATATTTGGTTGAAAGTACAAATTCATAAATCGTCGGAAAATTGTAGTACATAATTTTCTAATTACTTATGCTCTTAACTTACTAAAATTTCTGTCGTTTAGAATGTAAAAGAAGAGCTTTCAATAAAGTTTTGTCTATGTTAATCTTATCAAGATATTGGAAAGAGTACACTGAAAAGAATGTTTTAAAAATTTAATTTTACAATAAATCTATTTTTGATTTTGAGGCCTCAACGAGTACATGTTTCAGCCTCATATAATTTTCATACATTAAAAATACTGAAAAGTTGTTTCTAATGAAATTCTTCTTTTTTGGCAATTATTCAAAAAAATTTTAGTAAAGAATTTTTATTAACTCACATAAGAAAAAGTTGAGAACTTTTTTATATTGTAAATTTTAAACCTGTTGCATTGATTAGAATGTATTTTCACTTTGTGAAGAGTTTATTCAATGGAAAAGCCTTAAAAGTTTGTTTGTGCTATTTAAAAATACAATGGTGTTAAATATATCCGAAACTTATTCAGAAAATACAACATTATAATCTTTGGTCCCATATAATATAGAATACCAACGGCAACCAAACATTTTGTAACAATTCAAAAGATAGATTTGACGACACTTCCAAGATATTACAAAGATACAAATCGAATATGCAGATTAATAGGACCATTAGTGCAATGGAGACCACATACTTGCGATCGATTGGAACCGTCCTTAACTTATGATGATTTTTTTAAAAAAATATTTCCTCAATCTGAATACTGAATATATGTAATAAAATTCAAAATCCTATCCTAGAAATATACAGTACATGCCAGGACTATTTTAAAACATAGAATTTATAAAGTTTTTTTTAAAAAACTTTTTTATTTATTTTCTTTGATTTTATTTGTATCAAAAACCAAGAATTTATTTCCAGATATTGAAGAATAAGGACCACACAAATTGTCTCCAATATTATTGGGATCAAAAGAAATTTCTTAGAATTTCTTTGAATATGAAAATTGTATCGAATATTTCTTTAGGAAATCAAGGACAATGAAAAGAAACCTATTTAAGAATATTTTATGTGGCGACAAAAAAGTTTTGGAACTTTTTTAAAAAAAAAAATCCCATAAAAAATTTAAGTAATTTGAAAATAAATTTTAAGATAAAATGTTGATACTTTAGGATGGAAATTAGGTTTTGTTAAAATTGATAGTGTACTACTAATGTTTATTTTCATTCTTTGAAGAATATTAAAGAAGTGTCCTATATTGATTATTTATATTGTTTGTTTTTCAGTTCATGTTCCTTTAAAAAGAATTTCCGCTGATATTTCGAAACTAACAAATTGATTTTCTTGGGAAAATAACACCTTCTATAATCTCGATTTTCATCTTTTAGAAGAAAACATATTTTTTTTTTTATTATTTTATTCATTTATCAGAGAAGATTTTCTTCTTTTATAATACTCGTATATATAGTTTTTTTTTTCTTCTATGTTTTTATATCGAATTTCTACTTTAGTTTTCTTATATCTAAAGAAAAACAAAAAAAAAAAAGAAAATAGAAGATAGTATTATGTCCGAATATCCTCTTATCAGATATCAAACTTATATGAATCATTCATTAGAAAAGTTTTTTCTTTTACCGATAATCTCAAGAAGAAAAACAAGCGAGAAAAAAATATGGGAAATCGAAAAGAAAACAACTATATACCTAAATTTTCTTATTACTTTTTTTTTCAAAAGAAATTATATCAAATTTTTTTTTTTTTTTTGGAATCGAAAATATTTTCACATAAAAGCCTTTTCTGTCGAATCAATTAAACTTTTTCTTTATATGTTAGCAAAAAAAAATGTTTATATTTAATTAGTCTGACAGATATTATAATACTTGGAAAGTTTATTTTATTTTCTTTTAAGAAAACATTAGGATTTTACCTTATCCACCAAAAAAAAAAGATAAAAATACAGATGTGTGGATACTTCTCTGAAAAGTTTCGAACTCTTTTGTAGAAGCAACAATAATTTAATCAAAAATTAAAGTTTGTCTAGATCCCAGCTAACACTGAATGTCATCCTCGCTTCACTCCATTGATTAATCCCAATATAAGTAAGTAAGCAGCAGTTACATATAGTAGCGTACGTATTTTTCATACCATTCCAGCGCTGCAAAGTATGTCTTCTCTTTAATAGCATTTGTAAAATAGACTGTAAATAGATGAATTTTATATCACACTTTTTAGCAAATGTTATTTTATAAAGTTACTTGTGCAGACATTACCAAATCAGAATCCAAGTTGATAACTCTCTTTATTGTATGCTTTTGGAAGTACTAGCTACTGAAATTGTTAGCTGGGATGATACGCTTTTAGACTTAACTCTTTGACATTAATTTTTAAATTGCTGCATCAAGAGTATTAATTGATTATATATTAATGCTTGGTCCTTAAAATACGACAAATTCCAATTAATTTATACGAAACACGTTTCTATAAACGTTGATTTTCCTGGATGGTATTATTATTTGTATAAAAAGGATTCATTAAAATTATAGAAGGATTAAAGATGAATATTTCCTAATGAGGTATGCCGACTGAAAGCCTTTTGAAAACATATATGTATAGGTTATTCAATAAAGCTTTATTCTAAAATAACGAATATTTATGTAAATCAAGTTAATAAATTGAGTTTTTCTGCTTTTTTGAAACTATTTCAAAGATCAAAGTTTCTTAAATATAATTACAACAATTTTTGTGAAATTTTCTTTTTGAAAAGAGGTCGAGAATTTTCATTGAAATTGAATTTCAAAGAAAACAGAATTTGAATGGTTCCTTTTTTTTCTAGAGGATACAATTTAACTTCACGGAGTGGAACCCTGGCAAGAAAATTTTCTTCGACCTAAAGAAAATTCCAGATACAGAATTTGATATTATTAGATTTAAATTTCAACTTAGAGAAGTTCCACTGTCATTTAGATTTCTTTTATTATTTTCATTAAATTTTGATATAGAAGAAAAATCTAAACGAAAAAGAAAATATTTATATGAAAAAAGAAAATTGTGTCGCATTTTGATGGTGCCTGGAACAAGAAGGTCGCATAATAAAAAAATGAAATTATTTGTGAAAATTTATTCGATATTTTCTTTTACATATACACAAGAATTTTCCTTTTCACGGTTTCATAAAAATACATATTAAAAAAATATAAAATATTTGATAAAAATTGCATTAATAAATTATTTTTAAGGATTCCTGTTGTTTTAGAGAGGATTTTTCAACTTCAATTATGTTTGTTTCACTTTAAGAACAGGAACAAATGGTCATACACTTCGTAGGAAATATGCCGAAGGAATTTATATGCGGATTAGAGAAGCAACTGTACGATAAGGATTGACAGGAATGATAACAGGATTATAGAAAGGTCATGAATATATTGGCAAGAATTGGACTCACATTGACTTACTAAAATTTATGAGAAGAACAAGTGGATAACTAAATTAGATAGGCTGAAATTTTATTAGGTTTTTTGTAGATCTTTAAGTACGCCTAAGAAATTTTAATCATTATTTTGAAGCAGCTTTTACTAGCATAGAGATCTATCCTCTAATAAGTTGCCATATAGTTAGTTAGACAAGGGCTGTACTGCAAAGTAACATGTTCAGTTTTTGTCATTGCATGGCAATCACAAACTTAACGACACTGTTAAGACAACTTACCGTGACGATTGAAGAAAATATCGTTAATTTTGATTTTCATTACTTAAGAAAATTTGAAATTATTTTTCTCTCAGTTTTTCTACAAAATTTTTAATTAAGTAAATGGCTTTGGTACCCAATTTAGTAGGATTTTCTTTTTTTGTTGGTTTTCTGATTAAGCTAAGTTTTATTTAGAATTTAATTATTATCTAATTATATAAATGTTTTCTTTGGTGTTCACGCTATATGAATGTTTAAGTTTTAAACTAATAAAAAAGAAAATAATTTTTTCCCAAAAATATAATTTTATAAGAGGGAAGACTGGGGCATATTGAAAGAATATTTCCATTGGAGGACGTCGTAGTGTCCTAAATAGTCCTTAGTATAGATATACACATAACTAAATAAAAAGAAATAAATTATCCTTTTTCTGTAAAAAGCGGAAGTAATGTCGACATTTTATTTATTTTATTGGACATTTTTGTAACTTAAAGCTAATGTAATTATCGCAAATAACTCCCAAGTCAATAATGCTATTAATCCTTTTAAGAAAAATGCAATTAACATAGTAATTGTGGAAAAAGTTATAACGTTTCTGAGAAAAAGTGATAGTCTTACATTTGTCTGTGTTGAGTGTCACATAACGCAACAAAGTTTGTAAAGTCTTCCTCGAGATGAAGAGAATCAATCCAGTGTTTCACTTTTAATTGTATGATATGAAACTTATATAAGGTTAGGTTGATAACTTGGAGAATTTTATTATTGAGGCTACCTCATTAATAGGTGGTATAAACAGAAGAGGTCCTAAGTCCTAAGTCCTTCAGCGATAGCAAATGTGTCAATAGTTCGGATTGACCAATGAATAATAAATATGCACGCTAATATAACTTCTTTCCAAACTATTCGAAAAATACATGAAGATATGAAAAAGTTTCAGAGAAATTTTATTGGAAGTGTATATCGGCTAGGCAAAAACTGAATAAGAGGGTAAAAAATCACCTGGCTTTCATGGAACTTGGTTGAATCTACTATTTCAATAGTACTCGTTGGTGTTTCAATTCACACTGGTCTCCCCTAAATCGAATTTAAAAATGAATCTCATACTTTTTAAGTGATTACATTTTCGGATTTGTTCTTTTTTGTTACAATAATAATAATTTATTATATTCAACATAAATTTGGTGGTTGAAATCATAAGATTTATTATAATTTTATCGTAAAAGAAATCAGTATATTCATATTCTATCCTGCGAAAATATTTAATTCTATATTTTTATGATTTCTATTCATTTGTTCTACTATTAACCAAATGGCTGAAAAAAAAAGAAAAACCGGGAAAAACTTCAATTTTGATCAAAGAACATTGGCAACATCCCGCAGTAAAAACAATTTGTTATAATTTCATAAATATCTTATCAAGTAAATGTGTACTAGTATAATAGAGCTTAAATTGGAAAATTCAATTCAAGGTGTTTTTTCTTCCTAGTACATAACATAAGGTGTTTTGTATTCTGTTGTAGTTTCGAAATGAACGAAAAAGAAATTGTTGACGTTTATCTTAAATGTCCTTCCTTTCAAATCGAATGCGGTGGAAAAAAATAAAAGATGGTTTCGTTGTTATAGGAATTGGTCTTGAGATCCTATATATATCTGTTTTTATAAAAATGAATGTGGTTTTTATTCTATTTATTTTCTTTATAATTTGCTTTTTATATTATATTTTCGTTTTCCTTAAATATTGATTTTTACGTCACATTTTCAGAAAATTTATGTACATAAAAGCTCATCCATATAAGATAACTGTGTGAATCTATCTCGTCGACGTCGTCGTTATTTTTTTTTTTCTTCCATTCGTTTTGTTCCCAAAGATTAGGTATAGAGGAAAGGTAAAGTCGATTAAGCTTATACAAGATATTGCTTTAAGGTAATATATATATAAAAAGAACACAAAAAATCAGCCAACATTTATTAGGTATATCGGAAAAAAAGGTCGTTTTTCTTGGTATTGTAACGCATAGTATTCAACCGAAAACCAATTTATTAGAAAATTCACTTTTAAATTATTATTATTATGCGCACGTCAACCCGTCTTCGTGCCCCGTGGTAATCTAGACCTCCGCGTTCAAATTCTAACCGCTAACTAACTAACATTCTATTTTCTAATTCTACTTATATCTCTGCCTAATCGCATATATGCTTTTCTTATCTATATCCTGTCGGTGTTATTTCCTTTAAACATCATATTACCCTATTCTAGTTAAACCTTGGTCTTTATCACCCACGAAGACGGGAAAACATGGTTTTCACACCATTTGCGCTTTTTCTTTATTAATGCCAAAAGGGATTTCTTTGGCGGGTCCTAACTAAATATCCTTTTACCATGAAATAACTAAACTATTTATTCTAACTATTTCTTGGCCGAATCCTAAATGCACATTACAAATTTCTTGCCTAAACTCGCTGATTCATTTCTTTCCTGACTAAATAGTTAGAACACTTGTGTAAATACGAAAGTTTTCTTTCTTCCGTTCCTAAGTTACTATTTTTCTAACTATTGACTCAAGTGTTCTTTGAGTCATGACTATAGTATGCTCACATATGATCTGTTTGCCTAGCATTAACTAAACATGTTTAACACGTTCTTGCTAATAAGTGTATTTAACTAAAGAAAAAAATAGAAAAAACAAGTTTAATTGAAAGTGTATCATAAATGCATGTTTCTGGATAAGACATTTGAACAAAAGTCAGGACTTTAAGGGGTTATAGTATTACGACGTTTGTTCCCGATACACCTAATATATATCGTGGACGCAAAAAAAAACCACTCAAAAAATAAACAGAAACCAAAAATACCATTCATGAACATAAAAACATTAAAAATCCTCGCAAAAAGATTCAAACATTTTCTTTTTTAAGATTGTGTTTTATGACTGTTCCAAAAGCATAAATTTGACCGACTCTTTCTATATAAATATAAATGAAAAATATGTTTAGTACCAATAGTATAATAACAACAAAAATGTAACTTATTACATAAAAAAGAAAGTTACAGCAAAGCTAATACACAAAGTAAATATTAGAGTAAATCATGATTTGTTATTTTCTTGTTGTCGGAGCTTTTCTTCTTTATATACTATATAAACACTATACTATAGTATATAATATAGTATAAGAAAAATCGCAAAAAGAAATCCCGAATTGAATATTTGTTGACTCTAGCTAATTTCTTATATAGTAAGGTGGCAAGGATAACAAGATTTTCTTGTTATTTTATGTTGTAATTTGTTATTATTTTATTTATTTATTTTTTCTTCGGTTTTAGATCGGTTTTAAGAGCTCAGATCTTGAAATGTTTCTATATACTAAATATATATGTTAATTTGGTTTATAAAACTCAGATAATATGTACTAAAATCTTTTTAGACAAGAAAAGTTTTTACATTTTATTGTTGACTATGATTTATTAGAAATAAACATAGAAAAACATAGAATATTTTGGTGTTTGGTGTCGACAAAAAAAAACAAAAATGTTACAATAGAATTTAAATCAGATTATCAGAATAAAAATATATTCTTTTTTATCTTTAAATGGTTTTGAAATTGGAAGAACATATTTCTATGTAATTTCGAGTCGAGTTCAAATATATAAAAATACTCATTTTTCATGGAAATCGAGCTGAGTTCAAATATGCAGGCTAGTCGAACGCAAGCTGTACTAAAAATGAGTAGTACTAAAACGATATTTTAGGGTATCACCGTTTCATTGCGTTCTTGATCGGCAAATCCTCAACCGAGCAGCAGGTTTTATCGGATAATTCCTGACAAGAAGTACTTATAAATGATTAAATAAGGATTGGAGTTTATCATTACGTCATTTTGACATATATTTTCTTTTCGACTGAAATTTAGTGTTTGAAATACATGAGTTGAGTCAATTCTTTATTTAACTCAGCAAATTTATATCAAGGCAAGTTAAGATGAAATTTCAACTAACATGCTATTACGAGGGTAGAGTGATAAATACCTGAGTTTGACAAGGACTTTCATATAGTAATGGTTTGAAAGATAAAATTCCGTAGTGATAATGCAATCTGATATTCATCTCTTGCTAAACACGGGTATTTATCATTTTACCCTTGTTAAATAGTTTCTCTTTTGGATTTTAATCGAGTCTTATCGAAGTTCCTTTTTAACTTGACTCAAATTTTTATTTCTCATGAAAATTAAGAAATAATTGACGAATTAACGAATGTGGTAGACTTTAGAGATAAAAATTACCATTTTGAACGTCATTATTGTATTATTATGTATTATTGAACTTATCTTCACTTTTCCTATATGTTAGATTCAAAAGAAAGTTTTGCGATAATAAAAAAATTGCGACCTTTCAAAATTTTTATGGATCATATTGAGGTCCTCTAAATGCCTATCTGCCTGTCTGTCTGTAAAACGGACTTGGATGTTTCACATATACCACGAATTACATAGATTAGAATAAAATACTTATTCAGCTGTCAATTTGGCTTCTTTTTTGGTTACATTTGCGGATTGCAAACCATACCACTTCATTAATAGTATTTGTAAGAAAAAGATTTTGTGTGATATAAAAATAGCCTCTGTTTTTTTTCTCTGTAAGTTTCGCTTAACACGGAACTAATTAATCATGTTATAAGAGGATTGAGTGTACTGGTTTTGAAGAATTTCATTTCAAAAATTTCTTAAATCAAAGTGTCAATTTTGGGCTTTGAAGCTTGCTTTCCAAAGAAACTCTCTTCTATTTCAATTAATATCGAATTAAAAAAAAAATTCATTTCTTACACTTTTTTCGTTCGTCTATTGATTTTATTTTTTATTTGATCAAAATTTTCGTTCAAAAAATTTTAAAAAACAAAACAGCAAATCCTCATTGGTTATTCCGTAGAGAAATCCTTTTCGATTTTATATGAAGTTTATCGTTGTAAATGCTTAATATTTAAGATACTGTCTATAAACTCGATAAAACTCTGAAATAACGAGTTCCTTTTTTTTTTCTTAAGATTTCCAATTGGAAATTGTATGTTTTTCTTTCGATGGGTTTTTTAGTTGATTTATTTCGAAAAGCTCTTCTGTTCACAACTTGAATAATAATTAGATTGTTCGTTATGTACTTTATAAATTTGAACGAAAATTTTCAATTTTTGAATTTCACGAATTTTGTGAATTAAAGACATTGTACTATTGTAAAAAATATGAAAGCTGAGGACAAAATTATTTCATTAAATAGTAGAACATCCGTGAGTTTATGTAATTAAGGGGCTACAAACTGAGCTGGCCATAGCGTTTTTTTTGTTATGTTTTGCTAGCGTATTTCAAAAAACTTATATAGTATACTAATTTGAATAAAATTTGTAGAGTAAATTCTAAAAAGAAGAAACAAAGTTATGAATCAATTTATTATCAAAATTCATGCTGTTTTTATGATTTTCGCATTAGTGAAATCCCTTAAATTGATTTTATTAGAAGCTTTAAGTGGATGAATCCCTGAAAGACATTTCGTCTTTAAAGATCTGCCTAGAAAAGACACCCTAACCGAAATAAGAGTAGAATGGAGAAATTTATTTCAAAGAGGATCGTAATTAAGTAAATCCATATCTCAATACTATTCCGACATTCCAAAAGTTATAGAACGATGGAGTTTTTAGATGATTCTTCAAATATTTGTTGTACATAAAGTTGTATTGACTTATTAAATAATAATTACACGTTTTGGTTCACAAAGCGAAGTTTTCAAATTCGTTAAATCATATAAAATTCTATAAAAATTTCAAATTATAAAAGTTTTACTGTATTTTATGATGATTCACATAATTCAAATATATAAAAAAACTTCAATATTTCTCTAATTCTCATAAAATCTTTTATTTCATCCATTTCCATTTTTATGATACAATATTTTCTTTGAATTCATTTCAAAATTAGGTCAAAAACATAGAATTTCTCTGTTTTAGGAGTACCTATAATATTTTAATTTATCATAGCTTTAGCTACTTTTATTAGCGTTTCTTTTTTAGATCATCTCTTGTTCTGGAAATCTAGATTTTTACAATGGCGTCAAAAGAAAAATAAACATAAAAAAATACATCAATTCAAAATTGACAAAGTTCTGATGCAGTAAAAATTCATAACTTTATTAAATCGTCCGAAATTTAAATAACTTTATTTCAATCTCGTGTTTATATGAATTTTAAATTTCCAAAACTAAAATAATGAGTCTTCATTTGTGAATGTAAAAATTGAATTTTTTGATAGAAATTCAGTGGTCCATACATGGCATGATGGTATTCGATGTAGAGGGACCGCAGTTTAGCAACAAAAAAATACTGAGCTCCAAAAGAAATCTAGACCAACTTTTTCAATTTATCTTTCTTATTGATTCTTCAAATTTTGTCTTCGCTAAAAATGCACCAGAAATGGAACAAGAATAACTAAGTTATAATCATGAACTAAAAAAAAAAAAACAGTATTTACCCTGGGATAAAAAAAAAGGTTATAGGAAGCATCACCTTATTCCAAGGTGTATCTGCATTTTGTTTTTATAGAGTTTTGAATAAAGTATAAGCTTTAAAATCTTATATAGGAATTTTCAATAAGAACTTTTTTTTTCAGTCGGGTTATATTTCCTTATGATCACAGTTTTGTCATTCTGTTTTTTGAGATAATTGGAGTAGAAGCTCTACATTTTATTATTATATGGAATTCAATTTCGCTCCAAAATCACATACAAATAATTCAAATCAATTATGATCTGTGAAAACCACATTTCGTACCAGATATTGTTCTTATTGAAAAACCCGATATATGGACAATACCATTTCGATATGAAGAAAGGCCCGTATGTAGAGGATGGTGACGTCCTTATTTTAAGGATGTGAAAACAAAAAATATTTACTAAACTCGAAGATTAAAAGAGAGATTATAAACGTGTTTCTGTTCTTTTAAAATTCTTGTTTAATAGTTATTACTCTTTTATCCACGATGGGATTAAAGACGTCACAATCATCTACATGCGGGCCTTCTTGATACTGGAGAAGGAATTGTATATGGACAAGGCCATAGAGACTAACACAAACATAAGTATCAGGAAAATCAAGAGGTTTATATGTTTACCCGGAATATGAAAAACATGAAGGATTTTCCATTTTATATATTTACTTATATTTTTTCTCAATATACGTGTATGACACTAACTCCAGTTTTAGTATTTGCAGGGAATATCAACCAGGTTAAGGTTACAGAACAACTGGGAACAATATAAACTTAAAATAAGTAGGTATATATGGAAAACGGAAAAGCTCAGGATAGTACGCATTTCAAAAGTATGACGACTTTAGAACTGAAAAAAATATATATATAATTTTATGTTTAATTTGACTCTTGACAATTTTAAGGTTCAAAATGTTAAGTAATTGAGCTTTATTTATGTCAATTAAAAAATGTTTTCATTGTTGAAGTGAAGAGAAAAAAAAATACTAGTTTTATTAGGGACACTTTTTTTGCGGACAGATTAAACTAGATTAGTTCTATTTTTTTTTTTTTAAATAATCATTTTAAATGTATGGAATTATGTTGGTATATAAATTAAATTGTTCACCATGATATGGGTATGGTAGGTACTACCACTATATTCGTTTTGTGAGGACATTTGTAACGCCTAGAAATAATCATAGGTACTCGTTGAAAGGTTGTGTTATATCGATTTTTGCATGTTCGTCCGTCCGTCCGTCCGTGTACAAGTTTTTAATGAAATTAAAAATAATAATAATACCATGTCAACACAAATTCGGCGCTGGGGGAGCGGAGTTGTAAAACAAAAACTTGGCAGAAAAAAGTTTTGTTGTTTTTTTTTTTACAATTTTTCGGATTTAATTGCAAAATTTGTGAAGCGATTTTGTTTAAATTATTTACATGGGTTGACTATATGAATAGACGATATTATGTTAAATTTCAATAAAATCGGTCGAAGGATAGTGGAGAAAGAAATACTTCTAGGAAAAAAAGTATATTCATAAACTGTTTTTTTTTTATATAATTTAAAAACTAATGTATCAATTTGAATAAAATTTGCAGAATAGATTTATGCAATTATGGTCTAACTTACCTGTGAATTCGAGCGAATTTAAAGAAAGGGAAATAACGTTATGGAGACAAAACCTTGAAATGTTAATTAATTTGATTGTTTTTTCTCAGAGTTAATTGATTGAACTATACATTTATTAACTACAAGTCCCATTTTCACCATAGGGCATCAGAAAGTTAATACAAATATGCATGATTCCATTTTAAAAGTAGTAATTTGAAGTAACCTGAAGATTCAAATTCTGGATTTGTTTTTAAATATTCAAAATTGTTCTAGCACAAAAACGTTATAGCAATTTAAGTTCAGTGCGTTTAAAATTTTGACAGTTTAACTCACTAACACACACTGGTATAAATCATTCTGACAAGAAAATTTGAAAAACAAAATGTCATCGGCATCTGAAGAAATTGGTAAAAATTCATTTTTCATTATAAAATATATTTTAAAAATTGAATTAAATTCCACAAAAAAATAAATGAATTATTTCGCAATATTATTTCAATAAAATTTTTAAGTTTTTTCCAAAATTAAGTAGAAAAAAAGTAACTTTTTGAAAGTTCGTTTTTTTACACCAACAAAAGACTAACGAAAATGATTCAATATTCTTAAATTTTCTGAATTTTTGTTTTTAAAAGAACAAAGAACTACTTCGAGAATAATTATTTCGTGGTGGGCGGATGAACTTCCAGAATTTTATTCCCATAAAATGTTGTATTTTATTTACAGAACTTTTGGAACGAGTTTTGTTCCGTTTAGGATCTGCGGATTCTGATGAAAAGCTGGAAATTTGTGTTGGAAAATTCTTGTCACCAGTTTTACTGAAATTCACATCCTCTCATGAAAGTGTTCGTTGCAAGGTAAATTAAAATTCATTATGAAAATAATTTCCGATCGTAAATTAATCACTTTTTTTTTTTTAAGGTCATGGAAGTTCTCACACATGTGAACAAGCGTTTGAAATCACGATCATTGGTACAAATACCCGTCGAACCATTACTAGATCAATATCAATCAATCGATTCAACTTTTCTACATAATTTTGCTATTATTTATATTACGATGGGTTTTCCACGGCTTTCAATTGAAAAACAGACTGAATTAGCACCGAAATTATTCAAATGTTTAGAATCGAAACCAGAAAATCATCAGGACAAGTATTTTCTTTAAGATGAAAATTTTAATTGGATTTTTATAGAAGTTTTTCAATAGGTTACTTTTATTGGTTCTACCTCTTGTTGGAGAAATCAAATTACCTGCTGATCCGGTAGATAGAAAAGCTTTTCTTGGTCTCGATGATAAACCGAACACTAAAAAGCAATTGATTTCACTTCTTCAGGAGGTTCTGTTATTACCTTATGGGTAAGTTATAATTACATCGATTTTAAAGAAAAAAAAAACAATGTTAACGAACATTTTATAAAATTTTAGGATAACACAAGATGCTGAAGTTCCTCCTGGCTTGAGTTCATATTCATTCAAACGAATTGTGGTAAATAATTGGAAAGCAGAAGAACTCGAACAAGTAAATCCTTTAATTTTCCTTTTAAAAATATTGTTTTATTTTCTTATTTTCTTGCAGCTAAAAAAAGGAATTGTAAAATTCATTTGTAGTGGTGTTTTCTCAGATCTTGAATCGTTTATTTTACTTGTACTCGCTTCAGCTGATACAAGATTTAGTGTCGCAACACCAGCTATAGCTGAATTAAGTAAAGTGTGTACAACTCTGGATTTTACAGATCCTCATATAACTGCACCACTTTATAATTTATTCTCTGGGAATACATCAAAAATTCCCGATCGTAAAACAACACCGTGTAGTGCTCGTGTTCGTCAAAAACTATTACAATATTTAATAAAAAGTCATGGCAAAGGAATTAATACGGCAAAAGGTATTCAAGTATTTTTCGAAGGTTGTTTCGGAGAGAATACAAATCAAAAATGTAAAGTTCTTTCATTACAATTTTGTGAGAATTTAATTAAAGAGTTAGTATTAGAAAATTTCTTTTGTAAAAATCATTTATTTTATAAAAAAATTTCCATAGTGCACCAAAAGATATCATGTCGAAAGTATCAAAAGTGATCTTAACTGGTTTATCAAAATTAATTGGTCGTGAATTGAATGAATCTGTTGAAGTACAAAATGCAGCATATTCAGCGATAGCACAATTGGCAAGAACATGCCCGGAAGTTATGAATCAAGATCTAAAAATTGTTGTATCATATTTTAATCATTTATCGACAGCACCAACTGAACTACATACTTCGATACGTGAAGCTTTAGTATCAATAGCTCCAGCATTTGCATGGAATTATAATGCAATGGATACAGATCAAGGACGTGATTTTGTGATGAGTTCACAACAAAATTTATTATTGGCAATGTTAACTGATAATGCCGAATCAAAATTACAAATCGTTCAAAATGTTACGAGTGTTTTTTTGACAACATGTTTTCCGGATTATTTTGCACCAGCAAGATATTTATTATTACTAATTGCAGGAGATAGGTTTGTTTTTGATTCATAATTCTTAAAATTTATATGTATTTGAATTTTGAAAATATTTTCTATATTATTCGTAGATCATCTCTTCGGGAATCGGTTACAACATATTTATATGGTGTTTCAAAAAAGGATCATATCAATTACAATATGTTATCATCTATTGATTGTGCTGCTGCTGGTGATATTTCCGATGATTCAAATAAATTAACACAAGAAGAACATCGTGTTATTTTACCAAGTTTTAAAGAAATGATTAATTATATTCATGAGATGACGAAAAAACGTTTAGCAAGTTCTAATCAAAAATATGTTATTGGCCGGACAACACTTGCTTTCCATCCAAACGCTTATCTTGAGGTAGAAATACAAAATAAGATTTAAATACGTTAAATTTTTACGTTTTTTTTTCTAGATTTTAGATTATTTAAGAATTTGTTTATGGTTTTCGGCTGGTGCCAGAACATATCCTGGTGATGCAAAATATTTAAAAATTCTTAAAGACTATGTTCTCAAAAATTACGAAGATAGTGAAAATAATGAAATTTTTAAATATTTACAATTAATTCGTGGCTCTGTTGAAGCTAAACGAGGTAGAATATTGTTTTTTGTTTATAATGTTAATAATCTAAACATATTTTATTTGTAGACGAAACAAATTTACATTGTTTATATGATCTTTTAAATGCGGCACCAGAAATTCTAACAAAAAAACAAATACATCTATTGGAACCGTTGGCGCTTTCATTAAAAGATGTTTCAGAAACATTACGAATTCTTGTTGCTCAAGTTTATGGTGTTTTATTGGCTTACGGTTTAGAAGTTAATGATTTCAATAAAGAAGTAAATAATTTTAATATTGAATTTCTATTGGAAAATATTAAATTATGATTTTTTTTCTATTTTAAGATTAATGAAATTTTAACATCATTTACAAATAAATCATTAGAAAATCGTCATGGTTGGATTTTAGTATTGGGTCATGCATTTAGTCGACGAATTACATTAGTCGGTGCTTCAAAATTCAATAATAAACTTCCAGAATTTACAGAATTTGTAAAATCTGTAAAATTAATTGGTTTGTTTGCAAAAAAAAATTTCGAATATTTGAAATATGTTTTAATCAAAAATTCTTTAGTAACAAAACTTTGTGAACAACAATTCTTACTTGTTTCGGCTTCAATTAAAGCAATTTCCTTAATTGGAAAATCAATAGAACTTCCTGATTTCGAAATGGAAGTAACGAAACAGACTGGTACCGATGAACAAATGGAAATTGAAGGTAAACTTTGGTTATTTTCAAATACAATAATTAGTTTTTGTACATTTTTGTGTGTTTTAGAAAGTACAACAAATACAAAATCATTTGTATTTGATACGATTTTTGGTTTTCTAAAAAGTTCCGGTTCTCGGGCGAAAGTTCGTGAAGATTCTGCAACATGTTTGGGTTATTTAGCAATTGGTGATGGAAAATATTTTACAAAATCTAATTTAGAAAAATTCCTTACACTATTAAAAATTCCAAAAGATGCCGCATTAAATATAGCAATTGCACAGGCAATTGTTTGTACAATAAGTGGTTATGATGTTAATACCGGACCGCCTACATCGGATTTTCTAAATCCATTTTGTGATGATAAAACATTTGAATGGTTTCTTGGTACACTTATTAAATGTGTTCCAGAACCAAATCCTCATGCAAGACAAGTAAAAATTTATAATTTAATAATTTTAGTATTTTAATTTGTATTATTTAAAAAAACAAAAAAAGGCAACATCAGTTTGGCTTTTGGCTTTAGTGAAAAATTGTTCAAAACGTTCAATTTTAATAACTAAAAAACAAATGCTTCAATATGCATTCACAGAACTGTTATCAGATGATAGTGGTAAGTAAAGAAGTTGAAAATGTTTAGCCCTATATCAATTAATTGATGAATTATTTATTTAAAATATTTTTAGATTTCGTTCAGGATGTAGCATCAAGAGGTTTAGGTTTAGTTTATTCACTTTCCGATGAGAATAGTCAAAATGATTTGGCCAATTCACTTCTTGATCAATTAATTGGTGGCAAACGACAAGTTAATCTAGTCGCCGAGGATACTGAATTATTTGCAGAAGGTGTTCTTGGAAAAACACCAACTGGGTATATTTTTATTTATACTTAATATAACTCAAATGTGTTTGATTTAATAAACAATTTTTTTTTAGTGGAAATATTACAACATACAAAGAACTTTGTAGTTTGGCTTCAGATCTTAATCAACCCGAAATGATTTATCAATTTATGCAATTGGCAAATCATAATGCAACATGGAATAGTAAACTTGGTGCTGCATTTGGTTTAAAATCGATCTCAAAAGATGCTAAAGTTAAAATGCAACCATATTTAGGGAAAATTATTCCACGTTTATATCGTTATAAATATGATCCAACACCAAAAATTCAAAATTCAATGGTATCAATTTGGGATTCGGTTGTAAGTGATTCAAAAGAAACAGTGGAATTGTATTATTGGGAAATAATGCGTGAAATTCTTAATAATTTAACAATAAATGAATGGCGTGTCCGAATTGCTTGTTGTTTGGCGGTACGTGATTTAATAAAACGTTCAAATGGTCTTCGATTAAGAAGCGAAGAAAAAGGTTTGTAATTTTATTTCAATTTTGTAGAATATTTTTATTGAATTGGTTTCTTTTTTTTCGATTTAAATAGAATCTTCATCAAAAAATGCTAGTAGTATGATTGTTGGTAAGAATAAAATTAAAAGAGTTTAATAAATTAAGAAAAGAAATATAATTTCGAATTTTTTTTATAGATGATGATGTTCCTGAACCGGAATTAAAAGAATTATGGTCTCAATTGTTCCGTGTTATGGATGATATCCATGAAGGTACACGTTTAGCTGCTGAAGGAACAGTTGGCACATTAAGCAAGGTTACTAGATTGAATTGAATTTCATATGAATGTGAAATATGTTTTTTTTTATATATATAGATTTGTGTTATTGCCGCTTCAATAAATCAGGGAAAATCTGGTATTGCTGTTGCTGGTTCTATTTTACCATTACTTCTCGATGTTGGTGTTACACATACAGTTCCAGAAATTCGTAAAATTAGTATTAAAACAATATCGGAATTGATAGAATCATCAGGTCCATTAATAACACCACATCTTCCAACTTTAATACCTTGTCTATTACGTGCAACTGGTGAATTGGAAACTCCGAAATTATCATATATATCAACAAAATTGGGTAATGATAGTGATGTACAAGAAGCATTCGATACAGAACGAGCAGAATTAGCAAAATCACATCATACAATGGAAACAACAGCGAAATGTGTACGACATATTGATTATGAAGCATTTGAAAAAATGACACCAGCTATTCTTGATTTAATTAAAACAACTGTAAATTTGGGAACAAAAATTGGATGTGCACATTTTATTTGTTTGGTTAGTTTCTTTGTATCTTGAATAAATTTAAATGTATTTTGATTTTCATATATAGATAAGTATTCGTATGGGACAAGAAATGACGCCATTAGCTGGTAAATATTTGAGTGCATGTTTTAGTAGTTTAAAAGATCGAAATCAAATTGTACGAAAATATTTTGCAAGTGCAATTGGACATTTAATGGGTGTAGCAAAGGAACAATCGATAAAAAATTTATTTATAAAATTATCTGAATTTTATGATGAGAACCAAACAAATCGTGGTATACCATTAACAATTCAATCAATTAATAAACGACATCATGAATTATTAAAAGATTATATGGAAAATATTTTACCATTAATATTTTTCGCAATGCATGAAGAAATGAATGATGATAATAAAAGTAATATTGAATTATGGAAAGAATTATGGTTAGAAATAAGTCCAGGTGATGCTGGTATCAGAATGAATTTGAATACAATAATACCACGTTTACAAATTGCATTTGATGATCCCAGTTGGTTACGTAAGGTACAAAGTGGAAATGCAATAACAACAATTGCAACACGATTAGGTACCAATTTAGATGAAAAGAATCGTTTACAATTAATAAATTTATTATTGACAACATTACCGGGACGAACATTTCAAGGTAAAGAAAGATTATTACAAGCACTTGCTAGTCTATGTAAAGGTTTAAATAAAGATGATCCGATTTGTGTACAAATTATTGATACGGTAATGAAAGAATGTCGTAAAGAAGAACCACAATATCGTACACATTCATTAAAGGCAATCGGTGAAATTCTCGAAGAATTAGAAACAGATCGTTTCGAAGAAGTCTATAATATGGTTTGGTATTTATTAGATAAAAAAGAATTGCAACAACAATCAACTTCTTCGGATATTGATGATAAACAATCGCGTACCTTAGATGAACGCAGTAAACAAGCACAAGTTTTTAATAAACTAAAAGAAACTGTTTGTGAAACTTTGGGAAAATCATGGCCAACAAATTCAATTGAAACACAACAAAAATATCAATTACAATTTGTTAAACGTTGTGTTGAATGTTTAAGAGATAATACAAGACAAGTACAAATCAGTTTGTTAGTGTCGTTGAATAAGTTTCTGGATCGATTGAAAATCTTTGATGAAATTATAACAGAAAGTAATAATGCTGAGAAAAAATTCAAATTTGCTGAAAATCGTGATGAAATTATCGATAAAATGTTAGATGAAGTTTTAAGAGGAATACTTTATGTTTCAAGTAAGATAATATTGATTAATTTTCATTAATTAATAATAATTTCTCTGTCGTTTCTTTTATAGGTTTACCTCATACTGGTTTAAAAAAGGAATCACTGAATATAATATTAATTTTATTAAGAAAGTTTACCGGCAAAATTAATGAGAAACATTTACAGAGAGTTAAAAAAGCATTTGAAGATAATTTACCAACTTTCGAAAAGGATTCATCACCAGAAGTTCGATGTCGAATTAAAGATATCGAAGATAAAATTCGAACAATATAAAAAGAAATTAATTTTTTTAATCAAAGTTTCAATGTTTAGAAATAAAAATTGTAACATTATTATTAAGATTGTTCATTTGGACTGAATAAAACTTAAAAAAAGGTAACAAAATACTTAAATATTTGTGAAAATCGTATTTTAATTAGAAAAAAATCTTTCACATAAACCTAATCAGTTCAAAAAATATATTTTTAAAATTTTTTTATTTACGTTTGAATAGAGTTAGTTAAGTAAACAAACTAAAAAAAATTGAACTAACCTTTTCAGAAGAGAATCTGTTTTTAGAAAGAAGCTCTGGTTAGAAAAAAAATAATTTTAATTAAGAGTTAAATTGAATTAAAACAAGTTTATTTAGCTCTCCTTTTGATGTCGATTAACAATGGCGTTTTTACTACCATCTTCCAATAACGTTGAACACAGGCCTAAATCTTTTCAAAAGAAAACACGAGTTCCACATAATAAAAAACACTATTTGTGTTTATAAAACATTCCGTCAACTAGGGCATGGCGTGAATAATTACTTTTCAAGGTTTGTGAACAAGTGAGTAATTGAGGCCTTAAGGTAATTAATTCCTTCCTATGTAAACAAAAACTTTTTAAGGAAAAGTGACCAATTTACAAGAGAAAAAACTTATTATATGGAAGAAAAAAAAAAAAGGAAATAAAAAATATTCTCTTAAAAATACATATGATTCTCTTTATTAAAAAAATGATAGATAGATTACATTATGTTAGCAAAACAGAGATAGAAACAGATTTATCTTTAATAAACAATTCTAACACTTATGTAAAAAATAAGAATCACTAACACTTAAAATATTAACAGAATTTCTCTTCTACATATTATTCGTACATGCTCCAATGCTTGAAAACGTGTTGGGAGAATATAATATTTATACAAATATTAAGTTAAAAGAAATTTCTTTGTTTCATTCTTTCTTTAGTCCAAAATCCATAAGACTAATAATGCTCCCGCTTACTACAATTATTTTATAGGAAGGACGTTGTAAAATAGAGTATATTTAATCCATTCTTTCTAATGAAAAATTTGTAATTTTCTTTCCTTATTTTGTGCGGAATTTTTTGTTTCAGTCATTTTCAAACAAAGCATTGGGAAGTTCGCGTCTAATTGTCCCTTTTCAACATTATTCTTCTCTTAAATGAAAGAATTAATTTTTTGGCCTTGAATATACAAAATTTGGATTAATTTTGTTTGCGGAATTAATTACTTGTTCAAACCATGCCCTACCGTCAACCATCTACAATGGAAAATCTTAAAAATATATATAAAAAAAAACTAAAAAAGAGACCCAGTACAAAATTAATACCCGTAGAAATCCAAATAAAAGCCGCCCTGCACCACTTCCCAACATCGCGTAATGTAAGGCTCGCAACTTATCAAAAAATACGCAAATAAACAAAAAAAAAATTGAATTTGGAGCGAATATTAGACACGTCTGATGGTTAGAATTGAACCAGAACTGAAACGGACCCAACATGAACCGAAGTGGAACGAACGAATAAAATTGGAATCATATTCACTTTGCCGGCTTTCTATGGAACCAATTAACAGCGCAAATCGAGGTGCGAATGTATTATATTTTTTTGTATTTTATTAGATAAATACTGTGAAACTTTATTAGCATAATACAGTAATATATGGAAAACTTATCCGGAAAATTCGAGTGGATATGTATTCTGGATAGGCCAATATAAAAGATAGAATATGTCTCCGCCCAGTCACGGATTTCTTAAGACAGGTATGCCGTCAGCAACGCTCGAATGAATATTTTTTTTTATAAAAAAAGGATCCAACTAAAATCATTAATATTTCTAAAATTTTCTTATAAAAAGATTATTTTTAAATAAATGTTCAAAATTTTTGAAATATTAATCCTTCCCGGAATTGTAATTAGTAGAAACCAGACTCGAGATATCAAAAATTTCTCAGAAAAAAAGTCTAATGGAGACTCTAAAATTTCGACTTTTTGTCAGTCTGACTGAAAATATGTCTTGAAATAAGTCCAATGGAGTCGTGGGGTAATGTAGTTTTGGAAATGTTAAAAACCTATTTTTAAAACCTAATATTAATACGCATAATTACTAAATATGTATATTTATTAGTTTTTTTGTTTTGCATATGTAACGTGGTGAAATGTAAATAATAATCAAATTTTCATTAATTACGTTTTCATCTTATCGACTATATGATTAGTTACAAAACAAAATGTGTAAAACGTGTAATTAAATAGCTATCAAATAATTGTGTAGATTTACAACTTTATTTGATTGTTTAGATGAAAACATAAGTAATTTTTATATAATTTTGTTGACAATCAAAACAACTATAGCATATTTATTTTAAAGCTATTTCTATTATATTTTTGATAATAATAAATAATTTATACTTTCTATTAGTAAAGAAATTGAATTATATACTAATTAAAACTATAGAAATATTTTTCATTTTATTTCATTTATTGAGACTTTATGATATTAATAAGTTTTTTTTACATAGATATTTGCTTACGCCTATAACTAAAATCTCCGGTGCTCCTGTAAATCAGAGGAATTCACATTAAAAATATTAATAGTAGACAAGTAATACTGATCCTGTCCAATATTTGTATCATAAAGCGACTTAATCAGAGGGTTGGGATGAGTTTAATATGGGGCCCTATTATGGAATACGATCGTAATCGTAACGTTAACGTAACGCGTGTTGTTATTGTTTTCCACTAACAAGAACATGCCTTACGTTAACGATACGATTACGATCGTATTCTATAAGGCCCCTGATAATATTAATTGGAAAAATTGATTACAATTATACCAATGCGAATGCCCTTTCATTAGAAACTAAAAACTGGTACTTTTGTTCGGCAGTTACAGACAGACATTTGCATGGCTATGTATTTGAAAACGGCTTAGAATCTTTAAGAATATGGAAATTTGCGTTTCAAGATTCTAAAAATTTAGTAGGAATCAAAAGAAACATCAGTTTAATTACAAAATTTGAAATATGTTTTACAAGAAAATAATTTGTTATTAGAAAATTTAATTACAAAATTAATGGGCAATTAAAATCAATATGAATTAAACGTTCTACAAATATTAGGTTGAATGATTCTCAATTCTGATATTCATGATAATCAATCAAATCTTAAATAAAATCTAAGAAAAAAACTATATTTATACCCTATGGTAGTATACCAAGGTTATATTACTTTGGTCGTTACATTTGCAATGCAGAGAAATGATCTTCAGAGAGATTTCAAGGTAAAAATTTCTTTCGATTTTTGCACAACTCTTTGAATGATGTGATTTTGAGTTCAAAAGAAGCATGTGAAAACCCCCTATCTCGGCTTTTCGTTTAGAAAACTCAGGAGTTTTATAGTGATCAGATAATGGCCCTCCTTGATTTGAAAATCGCTATCTCTTTACGTTATCAGACCCCCCAGGTTAGCCCTAAATTAAAGCAAATTTTAAGAACACGACACAAATGTAGTATGTTATATTAGAATATTATTAGTTTTTGTGATGTGTTTTCTCAGAACTATAGATTTGTTAGCTACATAAGATCCACTTCTACGATGGTGCAAAAGAATGGGCTATACGCCGGTTTTAAACTTCTACTTGTATATGGTTAAGTGGAATTTTAAGTACCAGTTTTTAAGAAAAGTTTTAAAAAAAAAAACAACCAAGCTTTTTGATATACAACTGAGCTGTAGGACACTATATAAATACGAGTTAACTCTTCAATTATTATAGAATTTTAACAGTCAGGTCTATGATTACAATATTGCATTATTGCGTGTTTTCGTGGAAATGATTTGTCAAATAAAATTGCAATTTTCTTTTGAAAAGTAATAATTAGTATTATTATTATTATTCTAGTATTTTTATTAGAATATAAAAGCAATCGTTTTCCATAATTTTGTTTCATTCGGAAAAATTGATGTGAAAAACAGTTTTTAAAGTGGATTAAAGTGAAATATTAAAAGTACTTATAGTAAATGTTGGCGAATTAAATAAATTATGATTTTCATGAGTATTTTATTAGTTATCACATTTGTTTTAACAATAATTTATTTCTGGTTAAAATATAATTATTCATATTGGAAACATAAAAATGTTCCATTTATTCCGCCAAAACTTTTTGTTGGAAATTTATTGGATGTTGTATCATTTCGTAAATGTGTAGCGTTATCATTTCAAGACTTTTATTCAAGTGAAATTGGGAAAAATCAACCGATCCTCGGTATTTATATATTTCATCAGCCGGCACTTTTAATACGTGATTTGGAATTAGTTAAGAAAATCTTAGTGAAAGATTTTAATATTTTTAATAATCGGTAAATTATTTGAAAATAATTAATAAAATATGAAAATTCAATTACTTTTTCGATTAGACATGCTGCATCAGATCCACATTCGGATGGAGTTGGCGGTTATAGTTTGTTCTTTTTAAAAAATCCACTTTGGAAACAAGTCCGTAATGGTTTATCACCGGTTTTTACAAGTGGAAAAATGAAACAAATGTTTTCATTAGTTGATGAGGTTCTTTTAAAACTGAATTCTTTAAATAAGAATTCATAATTTCTTTGTTTCTAGATTGGTATTGAATTGGATTCATATTTAAAAACATTACCAGTAAATCCCGAAACAAATACGATTTGTGTTGAACTAAAGGATATTTGTGGTTTATATACGACCGATGTTATCGCAAATATCGCTTATGGGATTCAAGTGAATAGTCTTACAAATCCGAATAATGAATTTCGCCGTAATGGAAAGAAAATTTTTCAATTTACATGGAAAAGATCGATTGAGTTCACTACGGTTTTCTTTATACCACAATTAGTGTCGCTATTTCGATTTAAAGTAAGTTTTTCTTTGATTTTTTAATTTAATTAATGAAACAAAATTTCTTGTAATAAGAATTAATCAAGTTTCCAGAAGATGTGTTGATAAATTGCAGAAAATGGGAAACAAAAATATGTTCTAAAAGTCGGTTTTATGCGCTTAAAATATGCTTCAAAAAAATTGTTTCAAGCATTAAAAATATGTTCTATAAAATTCAAATAGATTATTAAAAAATCTAGATTTTCTTAAAAAATTTGGAAATCCAAATAGCAAAACACATATGTTTCCACCTAAATCCGCGCAGTTTCTAGCTTTCTTACTGATCCTTCAAGAATTTCCATAATTTGAACTAATAAAAATTAAATCAACTCTCATTCTATTATAGTGACATATTTCTCAGACAGATCTTTCACCTTGCTCTGATATACTCATAGATTGGTATCAAATTATTTGATGGCAGAATAGTAAGATTTACTGAAAAACAGTTTAATGATCAGAGTTCCAGGGTTCCTACCATTAATTTCGGACCATAAGATCAAATTTTACAATAATTTTTAAAAAACAGAATAAAATAAGATGAAACATTTGAAAACTCTTTCACAGAGCCTTATTTAAGTTTTAATTTTTTGATTTTTTTAAGGTTTTCTCAAAGGAAACTTCGGAGTTTTTACGTTCAGCCGTCAACCATATTCTTGAAGAACGCGAAAAATCCGGTGTTAAACGAAATGATTTGATTGATATGTTGTTACAATTAAAAGCATCAACAAAATTCCAAAATAATAATAGTACCAATGTTGTATTTGATGGCGACGTGTTGGTGGCCCAGGCCGCGCTCTTCTTTACAGCTGGATTCGAAACGTCATCATCAGCAATGTCATTTACATTATATGAATTATCGAAGAATCCAGAAGTTCAAGAAAGATTACGTAAAGAAATAAAAGATGTTTTAGAAAAGAATAATGGAAAACTTGATTATGAAACAATTTCAAATATGGAATATTTAAATATGGTTTTTCAAGAAATACTTCGATTATATCCGCCATTACCAATTTTGGATCGTAAATGTTGTTTCGCGGATCAAAATGAAACATACTCCTTAGATCCGCTCAGCGATTATAAAATACCAAATGGGATGCCATGTTACATACCAATTTTTGCTATTCAACGTGACCCAGAAGTATGGAAACGTTTTTTTCTGTCGTATAGAAAGAATTCATTAATTAAAAACAAATTTTACTTCTTTCGTTTCAGAATTTTCCTGATCCAGAAAAATTCGATCCAGAACGTTTTTCACCAGAAAATAAACATAAAATTTTACCATATTCTTATTTACCATTTGGCGGAGGACCACGAAGTTGTATTGCAGAACGATTTGGAATTATTCAAGCTAAAATTGGACTAGTTCATTTTTTGAGAAATCATTTTGTTCGTTTATCAAGTAAATCACATAAAACCATGAAATTTGAAAAGAAAGCATTGATTATACAAGCGGAAGGCGGTATTTATTGTGATATTGTAAGAGATCCGAATTAAATAAAAAATTGTTTTAAAAAAAATTTGCATTCTTGTTATTTAAAATTAATTTAAGTGATTAATATGAAACACAAATTTACCGTGTCAGGGAGATCGCATAAATATATTTTGGACCACTACCATCGTCCGAATATAACATCAACCATCCAAAATAATAAATGATCTCTACACTGTGATCGTTGCGGAAATAGTTTTTGATTGCTAAAAATATTTTTATTTGATCATTAAAAATAATGATCGCAAATTATAAGAAACACATTAAAAATTCTATATAAAATGTTTTTTTGATGATTTTAATACGTTTAGCTAAACTAAACTGAATTACTTAAGCAAGTGCAGAAGTTGACCCAGTTGTAGTTTCGAGGGATCCTTGAGTTCAAGTCACTTGGAAATTAAAATTTTTACATTTCAGATTTTCAAATCCAAAAATGATATTTAATGTAAAAAAATCAAGAAATTTTAATACATACAAGTATAAAAATTATAATGTGACACAATTTGCACTACACTAAGTTTCATTTCTTCCTGGAAACCCACCTGGTAATCAAATGTTTATAGTAGATTTGATATTGATGCCCTCTAAGTGCTCTAGGCACTTGAATTTTCTACCTATGGTGTAATACACCGCGTTTAACTACCCCTAATCTGACCGTCGTACATCAGGTGGAATTCTGCCTTCATAATCCTCAAAGAAATTTGGATTTAAAACTAAAGTTATTTATTTTCTTACATTTTATTTATTATTTATTGACTGGTAATGCCGAGAGATCAAATTCTACTGATCTGTGTGATTGCATCAAAAGCTAGCACTTGACCATGATTGTCTTATATACAGTGTTATCTAATTCTTAGAAAATTGTGCAAAACCTAATTGTGTTAGTATGAATTAAAATGCATATACAATATTGCTAAATATTTCTTATCAATAACTAATTGTAATTTTTCATTATCAAAGATTTAATTATGCAAATATAACTATTCTGTTTCCTATTTATATATCAATTACAATGTGTGGGAAAAAGTATATGCTGGACGTAAGCGTTTGAATAAAATGAAAATAAAGCGATTTAAAGTTTTTAAAACATGAGCAGGCCTGAGTTAACTTTTTAGAGCAAATTCGAAAAAGAAGGACGACAGAATTTGTATCAGGTGAATAGGGTTACGTTTAATGACCGAAACCTTTTTCCTTTTAATAAAATTTTAATTAACATTAATTTAATTGTAACTTCTTCGATATGTCTTAAAATACTTTTTTAATATGATTTTACTTAAATTTAAATTTGATTTTCCATTCAACTAATTCTTTCTTAAAATGACTGGGACTGTGACTGCCATTTTGCCTTTTATGACTCCTCTATTTTATATAGTAAATTTACTTTGATTCCTATCTGTATTATGAAACGTTTGCCATTTTATTTCCATTTATAAATTTCCTTCCGGTTAAGATAAGGGCAAATACAATTTGCTTCTGATAGTTATAAGAATTACATAAGCGTTAAGCAAATTAATGTATATCTAAAGATATACCAAAACATAGGTGCAAACTATAGTATAATACAGGATGTCTAAGAATTCGACAACACGACCATTCGAAAGATCTGTTTTCATTTTCAAGGATTCCAAAATAATTTCAATTGAGAAAATGCAATCTGTTGACCTATACGCCTTAACACCATACAATTATCAATAAAAACGCGAATTCGATGCATTTATTGAAGCATGTAGTTTTATGTAATGATGTCGGATCGGATTTGATAAATATTTATTTTCATATATTTTTCTATTCGAATATAAAAGCAATAGTTTTTCGCGATTTAGTTTCATTCGAAACAATTTAATTGAGATGAAAAATAGTTTTAAAAAGTTTTAAAGTGGATTAAAAAGTTTTAGTAAATTAAATAAATAATGATTTTAATATATTCTTTATTAGTGATCTCATTTGTTTTAACAATAATTTATTTGTGGTTAAAATATAATTATTCATATTGGAAACATAAAAATGTTCCATTTATTTCGCCAACATTTTTCGTTGGTAATTTATTAGATGTTGTATTATTTCGTAAAGGCATGGGATTATCATTTCAAGACTTTTATACCAGTGAGATTGCGAAAAATCAACCGATCGTCGGTATTTATATATTTCATAGGCCTTCCCTGCTAATACGTGATTTGGAATTAGTTAAGAAAATCTTAGTGAAAGATTTTAATGTTTTTAATAATCGGTAAATTATTTGAAATTAATTAATAAAAAATGAAAATTCAATTAATTTTTCGATTAGACATGCTGCATCAGATCCACATTCGGATGGAGTTGGCGGTTATAGTTTGTTCTTTTTAAAAAATCCCCTTTGGAAACAAGTCCGTAATGGTTTATCACCAGCTTTTTCAAGCGGAAAAATCAAGCAAGCGTTTTCATTACTTGATGAGGTTCTTTGAAAACTTACAAAGAGAGGTCGCGAGATAAAGTTCCAGGTTTTTAATAGGCTTTCACTGGATAAACCTTTATGAGAAGAATCGAGTCGCGGATACTACTTTCATTGTATTGTATAATCCTTTTTCCTTTTTCCTTTTTCCTTTTTTAAAATTCTTTCTTACAAAACTTTTATTCAATAAAAAACTGGAACTTCATCTGGTGGCCAATTAGTTAGTTAGTTAATTAAATAACATTTTATAATTATTTGTTTCTAGATTGGCATTCAACTGGATTCATATTTAAAAACATTACCAGTAAATCCCGAAACAAATACGATTAGTGTTGAACTAAAGGAAATTTGTAGTTTATATACGACCGATGTTATCGCAAATATCGCTTTTGGGATTCAAGTGAATAGTCTTAAAAATCCGAATAATGAATTTCGTCGCAAGGGAAAGCAAATTTTTCAATTTACATGGAAAAGATCGATTGAGTTCAGCTCAATTTTTTTTATACCGGAATTAGCATCGTTATTTAGATTTAAAGTAAGTCCTCTTTTTAATTTTTAATTTATTAATTTATAGAATTCCGGTAACAAGGATACAGGAAGTTTTTAGATAATGTATTGAAGAGAAATTATTAAAAAGAGACCTTTCAATAATCATATTTCCAAGAAAGATCTTCCATCATGCTCTGATATACTTGTCGGTACATTGGAATCAAATGGCTTGATGGCAGAATAGTAAGATTTACTGAAAAACAGTTTAATGATCAGAGTTCCAGTGTTTCCTACCATTAATTTCGGACCATAAGATCAAATTTTAAAATAATTCTTAAAAAACAGAATAAAATATGATGAAACATTTGCAAACTCTTTACCAAAGCCTTATTTAAGTTTTAATTTTTTGATTTTTTTAAGGTCTTCTCAAAGGAAACTTCAGAATTTTTACGTTCAGCCGTCAACCATATTCTTGAAGAACGTGAAAAATCCGGTGCTAAACGAAATGATTTGATTGATATGTTGTTAGAATTAAAAACATCAACAAAATTCCAAAATAATAATAGTACCAATGTTGTATTTGATGGAGACGTGTTAGTAGCCCAGGCAGCCATTTTCTTTACTGCTGGATTCGAAACGTCATCATCAGCAATGTCATTTACATTATACGAATTATCTAAGAATCTAGAAGTTCAAGAAAGATTACGTAAAGAAATAAAAGATGTTTTAGAAAAGAATAACGGAAAACTTGATTATGAAACAATTACAAATATGGAATACTTAAACATGGTTTTTCTAGAAACACTTCGATTATATCCAACATTACCAGTTTTGGAACGTAAATGTTGCTTTCCGGATCGAAATGAAACATACTCGTTAGATCCGCTCAGCGATTATAAAATACCAAATGGAATGCCATGTTATATACCAATTTTTGCTATTCAACGTGATCCAAAAGTATGCAAACGATTTTTTCGTGCAGAAAGAATTCATTAATTAAATTTTACTTCTTTTTTTAGAATTTTCCTGATCCAGAAAAATTCGATCCAGAACGTTTTTCACCAGAAAATAAACATAAAATTTTACCATATTCTTATTTACCATTTGGACGAGGACCACGGGGATGTGTTGCTTATCGATTTGGTATTATCCAAGCTAAAATTGGAATAATTAACTTTTTGAAAAATCATTTTGTTCGTTTATCAAGTAAATCACATAAAACAATGAAATTTGAAAAGAAAGCTTTGATTCTACAAGCCGAAGGCGGTATTTATTGTGATATTGTAAGAGATCCAATTTGAATAAAAGATTATTTAAAAAATTTAGTTTTTTGGTTAATTAAAATTCCATTGCTTTAAGAATTAAACCAGCATTTTAAAGAAAAAACTAGTGTTGCAATACATGCTAAAAAGGAAGGACTGTGTTAAGTATATATAAAGTGCACTGTTATACGCTACAGGCTAGCACTGTAGCTACCACAGTGCTAGTGACTTGTCAACCTCATATACGACGTATAGGATGTTGATAAAATATTCCAGAGAATTCCCTTCAATCATATATAGCATTTATAACGTCTAAAGTCCTTGGTGTACGGATACTAAGTAAGAATTCCTTTGAAAGTAAATACCCTCTCTGTATTTTGATATTGCATTTCTAAAATGAATCTATTCCGGTTTAAATTTAAATATAATTATTCGAATTAAATTTTTCGTATTCTATTTTTAATCTAATCACGCAGTTTAAAATGATTTTGAAACGAATTTTTGGCTAGACTTATCAGTTATTATTGAAACTGCCAAGAAATTAGATAATAATAAATAAATACATAAACATAGAAACATTACGACCAAATACAATTTAAATAAAAACTTGTAAAAACTATTTAAAACGCATAATATAGTTTGTCACTTAGAATTGTATCCTTTTCAGAATTCAAATCATACTTTAGTTATTTTACCAGAATAAGTGTTATTTTAATCAAGTCGTTATTTAAATAAAGTTGTAAAATTTACGCAGTAAAGCTTGCACATAACAAATCTCGTAAGTCGTAGATGCTGAGGAGTATGAAACTTTGTAAATTGCAAGTCAAAGTAACATTTCAATTACATTATAACATGTGACTATGAATTTTAATTCAAAGATTATGTGAGAGTTTTTATATAATTACCAAGATAAAGCAAATAATAATGAATTAGCAGAAATAATTAAAATATTAATAATAAAAAATTTCTGCAAGGTAATTATTTATCAGTTGTTAACTCATGCCCAAAAATGAAAAAAAAAATAGAAAATTATAAAGCTTTATCAATAAATCATTCACTACCCAAATACTTTAATACGCTGTAGGTCTATATTTTTATCGGCAGTGATGAATTTGGCCATTCGGATAGTAGCGTTGATGTAGACCAGTTTGGTACAAATTTACACCAGCAGTGGAAATTTGTTTTTCAATTGGATAACCGATTCGGCTTTTGGGAAAATATCATATATTATTGATAAATATTGATAAATATGAGATAAGCATAAAGTAATTTAAAATTGGCCTATAGCCGATTTTGTGATGCCCTATAGTAGACATGGGACACAAAAACTATCACCCTGGTTTTTCCTTTATAACTTTGCTCCCAATTCTACTGAAATACAATACCAAACCAAGTTAAGGAATAAGAAACTCACATTGTAAATTTCATCAAAATCGGATAACGCGTCCTTGTATACGGACGGATGGACATGCATAAATCTATATAATTTTTGATTCCCGACACAACAATACCCTTAAAACCTTTCTACGACAATTATTTCGATGTGTTACAAATGGAGTGACAAAACTAATATACTCTCTGGTAGTACCTACCATAGGGCATAAAAATATCACACTTCAAATGAAGCCCATATGATTAGTACAAGAGATATGAATAAAATTTATTATTAAAAATAATTTAATATAAGGTACTGAACTGAATTGCAAACTTTCTCCATGATCTTAGCACCATATCGAACTTTATGCCAATACGTCTGTACATATCATTAATCCAACTCTGTTAATACTGCGGTTTTATCAAAGAAAAAAAATATAATATAATGAATTGATAATATTTAATCAATGTAATTAAATTATGATTTTTAGAAAATTATTTCTTATATTTCAGAAGTGAATTTCAGTTCATCGTAAGAGCATCACTTTTTTCTCGTAAGCACAAATTACTTATTATTTTTAAATTAGTAAAAATAGAGACCCGAGATATTCGGTCTGTGAAAGATATCCAACAAGTGAAAATATACTCGCGAATTTTTTACTTCTTTCATTTTAAAATATGTCAACATTATTCAAATTGAATCAAACTGGACGTTGTATCACTATAGGAGCTTAAACACGTTCAAAGTTACTTGTCAATGCTATAGTACTACTTGAATGACTCAGGTTTCAAGTAACATTGATCGTTTGGATGCTCTTCATTGCTCTTGTGTGGAGGCAATTTCCGTCAATATAATACTTGTCAAGTAACATTGAACGTGTGTAGGCTCCTAATCATGAATAACTACAAAAAATATTTGGCAAAACTTCAAATTATTAGAAGTAGTGATGTGCAAACTTCCAGTACTTGAATACAAAATATTGGATTTAATTTTTCGTGCCTTTTACAGAATTTATTCAGTACACTTGATAGTTTCGTTTTACTTACTACTTTTACATTTTAGCTTTTATCTAACGTAAGCTTTTACTCAATACTTTTGTAAATGTTCGTTTGATTAAAAAATTTTCTATTAAAAAATTAATTAAAATTAATATTTTTAAATTTCGATTTATCTACAAAAGAAATTTGTGTTGTTTGTACAAAACCGAACGACCGTTTTTTAGTTAATTTCGCGAGTTATTTTTATTTCTTTGGGAAAATAAACTATCTAACTTAATGTGGCCGTTTCTTATGGTATGATAGTAATTGTTATAAAATAGCTTGATTTTGATAAGATTTTCGTATTAAATTGGAGAGTTGGCAATCTATAATCTTTCAAATTTATTACATACCTTCGGCTATATCAAGGCTGTCCAACCCGCGGCCCAAAGCAAGTATCAATGCGGCCAAGTGTTTGCTGCCAAGTGACAAACAACAGAAACAGGAACAGAACAGAAAGCTCTCTCGTTCTGTAGTAAATTCTCTTTCTGTTTGCGTTGATCGCCCAGCTACTCTGTTCTGTTGTTTGTCACCTGGTGGTTTAAGTGAAGAATGAAACATACTAAGTGTAAAATTAGAACCAACATGTTGGATCAACACCTTGAGAACTGCCTGAGAATTGCAACCACGTCAATCGAACCAGATATTGACGGTTTAATTTCTCAACTTCAATACAAAGTATCACATTCATTTTATGATATGGATTTATACATAGTAATATACTTGTGGCCCAAAACACCATGTCGTCTTCCAATGCGGCCCAGGGAAACAAAAAGGTTGGACACCCTTGGGCTATATAAACTCATACTATCGAGTTTCAGTAGAATTTAATCAAAGTTAGTGCCGAAAGAAATAGTTATAAAGCAAAATAGACCTGGCTAGTTTTTCAGTGATTAATTTATTAATTTGAATAAAATTTTGAAAATATCGGTTTATGCTATCAATTGGAATAAATTTGAAAACGAAGAAACAAAGAAACAAGAAAAAGCATTGAAATATTGGCTGCGTTTCATTCATCAGGGTCAGCGCCTATTTTGAATAAAACGATCTGGGTCTCGAGACAAGAAAAAAGAAATTTTTCTTTAAAAAATTCAACTTTTTCGATCATTTTTTAAATAAATTATGCGCAAATCAAAGAAATACTAGCAAATTCTCAAAAATCTTTATTGAATGATATTAAAAAATCATTTCTTTACGAATTTATGAAAGTGATTATTACATTTAAATCCCACAATATAAGGGAAACGATGGCTGCGCCATCTCTTGCAATTTTAGGTAACTTAGGTAATTAGAATCCATCGGGGTCTCAGGCGCTGAACCCGATAAATATTTGGGTTGTGTTGTTGTTGCTTTTACATGTTATGAATCAAACCTTGACGCTGACCCCAATGAATAAAATGCAGCTATTATTAGTTTTGGTTGTTTCTTACTTAGAATTACTTCGCTGTAAATTTGTTACCTCCGAGTCGCTTATCTACCACAAAGATATAAAAAAACGACTTTAGGCCGATTTTAAGTTTCTAACATTTTTAGTTTCCTTTTTTTTTTTTGGTGATTTTAATTCAATGAGCAATATTCTCAAAATTCATCAATTTGTTTTTATGATTTATTTGCGAGTACGTAAAAATTCGAATTGTTTTAGAAAACCGCTTTCAATGTTTTGGTTTTGTAAAATTTTATTATATACTTTGAATTGATAAAAGCTATTAAGCTTTTTTGAGCCAAATCTAAAACTTAGTATCACTAATTGTAAACATTACTGATTTTGTGATTGAATTGTTTTGCACTCAATGACGAGCTATAATCATTGGCCTTCTAATTATTATTTAATTTTATCAATTTTAACCGGTCTTTTTATTTAAGTCGTATCGCTTTTTATTTGTGATTTTTTAATTTGATAATTTGATATAATTAAAAAAAATATATACTTCGTTGTTATTTTCCAATTTTAATACATACGTCAATAATCGACGTTTTTGTCTGCTATTAATCTTTGAAAAGTTCTTGAAGTTAGTACTTGTTTTTTTTTTTCTGTTTTAAATAAATTGCAATAAGTTATTATATAATATATTAAATAACAGGTTTTTATCAATTTGGTAAAAAACAGGAATGAAATATACGTCTAATGATGATAGCTCTAAACACGTAGAACCGCTTTTTTTATTAATATTGTTGCGTGCTACCCCTTTGGTTCGATGGTTATAAAATGATAACAGTTTTTATTTATGTGAATTTAGTGTATAAACTTTATTTACTATTATTTCTGCGTTAATAGTTAGCCTTAAAAATATTTGTCTATCAATAATTAATTATTACAATTAATTT
The DNA here is from genome assembly GCA_963422695.1 of Xylophagus ater. Taxonomy (NCBI): domain Eukaryota; kingdom Metazoa; phylum Arthropoda; class Insecta; order Diptera; family Xylophagidae; genus Xylophagus; species Xylophagus ater. Next base: position 60,584,599 of record OY730478.1, on the reverse strand, counting down.
ATCACAGATTATTTATAATTTACAATCACTATTTCCAACAATTACTAATTAATTCACTTATTTATCAAATCACTGTTGTAATCGCTTTCCGAAATCTCTTTGATCATCACTTTGTCAAGTTCTGAATTGAACTGTTTGTTTCAGCGATGTTCCTTCCTTATATACTTCATCGCTTCAAACTCGAGAATATACATGCATGTAAACGTGTTTTTCGATAAACGTCAAACAACAGTGATCATTTGATTATTTTCCAGAAAGATTTCGAGTGTTTTTTTTATAGAATATTTGATGATTGCGAGAACCATCAAATATTCTAATTTATTTCTTTTCGTTCTGTGCAAATGAAATTATAGTGCAATATAAACAGAGTTGGAAAAATACTTGCCTGTGACTATGGCGGCGAGTAGATTTTGCCAAATGTACAAAGGAAACACTATACCAAAAATTTCTTTACTACCTTTTGAATACAGTAGAACCTCTTTTAATGGGAATGCTCAGGACCAAACACAGTCCGGTAAAGTGAATTTTCTGGATAATAGAAATACATATAGTATTGTTCCTTTTTTTAACAATGATAGTTCAGTCGGTATCAAAGGTATTGGATGTTCTGTGAGATTATATTTTGAAACTTTAATATTGTGCATTTAAGTTTTAAGAAACTACCAAATATTTTATATTATTACTATTTCTAAAAATCCCTTTTTCATATTTCTTTCTAGTAAAACTAACACAAACAAACATGATAACCATAATCACAACTTTGGCGATCATTGTATCATTATTATATACATTAAAGTTTTTATTAAAATCTCGGAAATCATATTGGATAAAACGAAAGGTTCCGTTCATACCGTTTGATTATATATTTGGAAATGTTAAAGATGTTGTTCTAACTAAGGACAATCCAGCTGAAGCTCTACAAAAATTGTATAATCATGAAAACGCAAAGAATGAACCAATTGTTGGAATGTATATATTTTTAACACCGGCCCTGATTATACGTGATCCAGAATTAATTAAAATGATTTTGGTTAAAGATTTTAATTTGTTTGCAAATAGGTAAAATTATTTTGAAAAATTTTCATAATTACTAAAGAAATAATTATAATTTTCTGTTTTTGAAAAGATCTTCAACAGTTAATCCTCATCCTGATTCTTTGGGTGCATTTAATATGTTTTTCGCTAAATATGGAGTTTGGAAAGATGTTCGATCAAATATCACACCAGTTTTTACAAGTGGAAAAATGAAACAAATGTTTTCGCTAGTAAATAAGGTATTACAAAAATGAAGTTATGTTTAAGATAAAAAAAAAGGAGAGAGAGAGAGATTATGAGTCTAATAATCGAATATAAATGTCTCGGAATTATGTTTCTGAAAGGTTCAGGATGTTCTACTTTTGTCCGGATGGGCACAAAATATTCAACACATATCTGAATAGTTTCGAAACATTGAAATGTGAGATAAGGGCTACAATTTAATGTTCTATAAACTCTTTAATGTTTAAACAAAAATTTATATAAAAAATAAAACTTATTACTTTCTTTATAGATTGGTCATCAAATGGATGCATATTTTTCTTCATTACCAGTCGATCCTAAAACAAATTCAACAAATGTAGAATTAAAAGAATTGTGTGCACAATACACTACCGATGTAATAGCATCAGTTGCATACGGTATAGAAGCAAATAGCATGAAAAATCCGAATGGTGAATTCCGAAGAAATGGTCGTAAAATATTTAAATTTACATTATTCCGTGCAATTCAATTTAATTTTATATTCTTCTTACCAAAACTTGCATCAATGTTTGGAATTAGAGTGAGTATAAAAATTTTTTTTTTTAATGGTACTGGATTTGTTTGCTTACTACAATAAACATTGTCTGTTTATAAATGATAAACTTGGGAACGCATCATTTTGGACACAATAGGTACTAGGTGAATTACAAAGTGCTCGAAAAAAAATATAATATACCGTATGTCTGTCTAACCACTCAGAATAAACATTTATATCGTCGACGATTGCATTTCTTCAAGTTTATAATATTTCAATGGAGTGCTACAGGCCAAAATCGAGTCTTAGCCTCGTCTGTAAATCCTAAACTATGATACACACATACTAAGCACAAATTTTAAGTACGGTTATATCGTGTAAAATGGATATCTATTCAGATTTTAGATCGATTTCGTTATATTTTTCTCATACTAAAATATTTTGGATTACAAACTATGAAATATTTTCTATTTTTTTTTTCACTAAAAGCTAAGTGAATTTTTTAACGATCCTGTCAGAATTTGAATTAGGCATCTCTTAATTGGGAAGACTAGTGTCTTACGGATGCCTATCGGTAAGGCACTAGTCTTCTTGTTGATGTTTTCAAGTCTGGAATCAGATAATAGTCACACGGAGATTAATCTGGAGAATATGGACGATGGCCAACTAATTCGTAGCACTATTCATTCAATTTTGTCATTGATTACTAGCAGAATGGATTTTTACCTATAAATGTTTATGTAAGATACGTTCAAAATACAAATATATAAGAGTATTGACAAACAATATAACTTTTCTGGACTGCCCTATTTTCACACGCGCCTGAAAATAGGCAATTTATATTTTATTGATCAATTTGTATATTCGTTAAAACTTTCTTGAACTTATATACTTTTTATCTTATTTCTTCCTGTTATTATCTTTCTGTTTGCAGTTTTTTTCAGCAGAAACAACAGATTTTATCAAATCAACTATCAAATATGCAATGTCGGAAAGAGAAAAATCAGGAATAAAACGTAACGATTTAATTGATACATTGTTATCATTAAAACAAACGGAGAAATTTAAAACAAAAAAGAATGAAAAGGATTATGAGGACATTTTGATAGCCCAAGCTGCCGTCTTCTTCTCGGCTGGATTCGAAACGTCATCATCAGTTATGTCCTTTACACTATATGAATTATCGAAACATATTGATATGCAAAATCGTATTCGTGATGAAATTAAAAATGTTTTAATTGAAAATAATGGTGATATAACGTATGAATCCGTATTAAATATGGAATATTTAAATATGGTTTTACAAGAGGTATTGCGACTATATCCGCCGTTACCGTTTTTGGATCGAACATGTCTATTACCAAAAGATGTTGAAGGATATTCATTGGAACCAATCTCAAATTTTGCCATACCAAATGATATGCCAGTTTTTATACCGATTTATGGAATTCAAAGAGATCCAAAGGTATTGGGAACTTGTTTTCTTTTTCACTATTTTATTAGAATAAAATTTCTTTTCTTTTACAGTATTTCCCTAATCCTGAGAAATTCGATCCTGAACGTTTTTCACCAGAAAATAAAGATAATATTATCCCATATACTTATCTACCGTTTGGTGTTGGTCCAAGAGTTTGTATTGGTGAACGTCTTGGTTTAATGCAGGCACGAATTGGTTTAATAAGTTTCTTTAAAAATCATTATGTCCGACTATCGTCAAAATCTCATAAAACAATGGTATTAGATGAGAAAGCTTTAATTATACAATCGAAAGATGGAATCTTTGTGGATATTGTTCGAGATCCTTTAATGTAATCTTTTTTATGTAAACGTGATTAAAAAAGACAATATATATATACAGATGTTGGAGAAACGTTATTTTTCTTCTTTTTTCCTATATCAATATCATTCAGGTATCTCATCTGCATAACTATTTCTTGCCCTGGTCCTAGTTTAAATATGTTGATCGTCATGTACGCGTCTTATCACATTTGTACTGGGCCTTTTCTTAAACGGCCATAATCATGCAGGCCTTTTGTCTGTATTATCATATCTAATGGACATCCTACATACATATTAATTGGAATTAGACTTTAATATGTTAAAATATTTTTGTGTTCAACTGTTTTAAAGTCGTTTTTTCTAATTTTTCTTGTTCCTTTCAATTATATTTTTGTGTAATAAAATTCAATTTTATTTAAAAATTAATCAAAACAACTAAAATCTTCCTAGCTCAATCTGTGGACAACAGCAGTTTTGATTTAAAGCAGCATGTAGTGGGCATTGTAGTGTCGAGTGTCGAGTTTCTTAGCCTACGAAATGTCTTTTACATTCAATCCCATTTCTTACTTTGATTAGTTATTGGCTGCCATTTCTGTCAGGTTTTAGAGTCATTTTCTTATCATTCAAAAAGTGAATAAATCTTGTGCGTAAGTGTTGTTTATACATTCTTTTATACTATAATATAGTTAGCTGCACACTTCAGATCGCAGAAAAACCGGGCTGTATTCAGCCAGCGGAACCCATACTGGACATGACTTTTAGCTCAGTCATGTGCAACCGGTAATTTACCTTTGATTTATTGCTTATAATTGGTTCATATATTGTTTGAGAGCGTTTCTTTTTGCTTCATCCCACATTTTCCGGAATACGCAATATATTTCAGAGTTTCAAGACATCCGGGGCACCAAAATTTCTTAATAAAAAATTGTATATTTAAAATATAAAATCATTTTATATTCAATTATAATAATTTAATTAAAAATTTTACATTTCTTTTTTTTACTTAAAAGCAATTATTCCAAAACAACGTGGCGATATAATTGAATCAAACAAACGTATTAGAAAACTATTTTCGATATTATTTTCTTTTAAATATAAAAGACGATCTAATAAAATGATTGTTTCTATAATCGGAGCGAAAAGCATTCGAATTAAGTAAAATAAATTCATTAATTTCGAATCTTTATCGAATTTTTCTAATAAATCATCAAAATATATTTCATCGAAATCTTTTATATTTAAATTTAATTTTTTATTACATTTTAGAAAATATTCTTGAAATGTTGTGAATTTTTTAATTTTTCCAATTTGAATTGATTCATCAGAATTCGGTAATTTCTCATTGATAACGATTTCTAATAAAGAACGATAAAAAAGAGATTTATTTGGTAATTCACGTTGTGATAAAACACGATAGATTGATTGTGATGCTAGCATTCTAGCATTTCGACCTAAATTGAATTGTTTCCCTTTTAAGTATTCACTTAAAGGAAATCCATAATCAGAATTTTTTAATAAAATTTCTTCATTTGAAAAATATTCATTTTTTGAGAATTCTTCATTTAAAAGATGATAACAACAACCGATATTACATAAAATATTTACATCATTTTGTGTGATAAACGTTTTTAAACAGGTCGATGCTAAATTACCGCAAGTATGTAGTCCGGTTAAACAAATCTTAAAATTCTTATTATCAGAAAGTTGGAAATTAGTTTTAAGTAAACCTGGAAAATCAGTTTCGACAGTTATAAATTGATTTATTGTTTTATAATTATCAGAACTGGGAGTTTTTTGTGAATTAGAATTAATTTTTGATTTATTTCCACGACGTACTGGTGTCAATCCTTGACTTATTAGATCTGCACGTTTTATAAGACCATCCCAAGCACGCTGAAATTTTAAATATGAATATCTAAAGACTATTTTTTGTTAGAATACTCAGACAGTAAGGATATAGGTTTGCAGAAAAACCAGGTAAATGATATGATTTGTTTTAAAACTAATTATAAAATAGTTTACCTCTAATTTTTTCTTCCTTTCGATTGCTCCTATCGTGTTTATTTCACTAGCATCAATTCCTAAAACTTTAAATTGAAATTCTAAATTAAGACGTGAAGAAAGATATCCTTTTCCATCGCCAGCATCAACAATGAAACATTCCTCATCATAATTGAGATCTTTAATTAATCTTGCTATTAAATTTGCTGTAATTTCAACCTAGAAAATAAGGTATTTGTAATTTTCCTAAATTCTATAATCAAATAAATTACCTCATGTCTTTTTTTCTCGCTCATAAATTCTTTTATTGAGATCGTATCAAATGATCCAATTTCAAATGTTTGATTCAAAATGTTCGTAGTTAGAATATCTTTGAGATTTTCTAAACGATATTTTTCAGTTTCTGCAATAAATTTCTTCCAATTTGTAAATTTATTTGATACAATTTTCTCATTTTCCCAAAATATTTCCAAAGCTTCATTAATATCTTTTTCGGTTTGAATTTCATTACGAATATTTTCTGGTATAAATGTTTCCCAATGTTGATCGATTAAATAATTCACCATATGACAATTAATCAAATTCTTATAAGGTTCTAAAAATTGAAGAATTCGATCAAGATTACTGCGAATTTGTGTGGAACTCATTTTGGTGGGTGGTTTTTTTTTCTTTTATTCTTCCTTTTAAAATGATAAATCTTTTACGTCTTTTTGATCTTCGTGATCATTTAATTTAAGCATTACTTTTATTTTCTTATAATTATTACGAATTTTTATGATTTCTTCCAAAATATCAATATTTGGATCATTTGTTTTTGGGAAATTTTCAATATTTTCTTTTAATACTTGTAATGCTTTTAAAATACGTTTTGTATGTTTCTGTTTTAAATGAAATAATGCCAGGCCATAATATGAACCTAATTCATCTCCGAGTTCTGCTCCTTTTGCGTAACCCAATTGATATCCTTCGGTATTTCCTTGTTGAACACCTTCTTGAAAACCTTCTTCGTAACCAGTTTTTGATATATTCTCTTCTGTTAATAATAAATCTTCGAAAATTTCATTAATATCTTTTTCTGGTGATGAAGTCATTTCAAAAATAGAAATTAAATTAACATTTTTCACTTTTTTTATAAGAAGTATTTTTGACACAACTTGTTTTGTCATAAAAACAAAACAAAATGCACATGGCCGGATAACAGCTGTTTGAAGTTGTCATAGGAGAAGAACAAGAGAAAGGAAAGTATTGCCATATATTCAAAAAACAAATTATCTAGAAATTTATTATATTACATATCGGTTTGAGTCTTCGCTTAAAACGTTTTGAATTTAAACTAGTTTATCTTCGGATTCACTTTTTTTATTGCAGGAATTTCTAATTGCGATTTTGCAAAAGTAAAATGTATTAATTTTAAAAATTTGCGATATTGCCGAGTTAAATAACCTATTTTGCTTGTTGACTCTTAAATCAATCGTTTGAGCTATGTTCTGTTCACCATCAAACGCCTTGAAGAAATCTATTAACTCGCAGCCCGGCATATCTTTTTTTGAAGCTCTAATACTTTAGTTTAGAAAAATAAATTCGAATTCAGACCTTATTTTCGATAGCCTAGAATCTAGGCTGTTCAACCGGCGGCCCGCATGCGGCTCAAGGCAAGTATCAATGCGGCCCGAAAATATTCAAAATTACTGAAGCATGTCCATTTTTCTGAGGATTGATTTGTGTGCCGGCGCTCTAATGCTAAAGCTGCCAAGTGACAAACAACAGAAACAGGACCAGAACAGAAAGCTCTTTCGTTTCATTTTATGATATGGATTTATACATATGGTAGAAATATACTTGTGGCCCAAAACACTATGTCTTGTTCCAATGCGGCCCAGGGAAACAAAAAGGTTGGACATCCTGGGCCTAGATAGAGCTGGGCACCTTAAAGACTTTCCAACTTTTCCCGAAGATTTCATTTTTCAAAATAATTTTCCTAAAATAAATTTTAGGCCAATTTTTTTATTAAATTTACAATTCTTACATGTTTTTATTATTAATAATAATAGTTTACAAATTTTTACAAATATTTTCTTGTAGTTATTTCTTCTTTTTTTCTTCAAATTAATGGCGCCGGAAACAACCATAATTTTCTAATTTTCTTTTTTTTATCCCAAATTTGAACTGGAATGAAAATTTTTATTAGTAAAAATTATTCTACTTAGAAATTGGAAATTGTTTTCTTTTCTTTTTATAAAAGAAAAGAAGTCAAATGAATATTATTTTTTAATACAAATTGCTTTTAAATATATATAATTTCTTTTTTTCAACAATAAATGAGACCCATCTCCCTTCCCTCGAGTATACTTTGAACACGGTTTCATATTTTCCCTTCGCGGAAAAAGGAAAAACAAGAAAAAGAAAAAAATTTTTTTTCTCTTTTCTTTAAAATCTAATTAATTCAAAAATTAATTAAATTTTTTGTTAAAAATTGAATTAAATCTAAAATAATAACAAAAAAAAATAGACTAACAAAAAAAAAAAAGGAAAATAGAAATCAATTCTTAACGGAATATGCTTGATAAAATTTATTCGCTTGGGCTTTAACTTGATCGTAAGCAACTTTTCCAGCTTCTTTAACTATCGCAGCTTTTGTTTGATTTGCAGTATGATCGATTTTCTGTTGGTTTTGTTGCATTTCAGCTAGGTGAACGGGAAACATTTTATGAAGAACATAATTAAATCCGGAAACCTTAAAACCAATCAATAATATCAAAAATTTCATAATTTCAATAAGATTTTTACCGTTTTATGACAATTCGATTTGAATCTTTCAACGCCGAATGCACGAATTGCACGTGAAAATCCGAAAACTTGTGAACTTATCCATGCTGAACGGACAGCAATTGTTTTACCATCGTCACGTTCTTTATATTCAACCATTTCATCAACTTTCTATTAAAAATAATTTACAAAATTTTTAAATTAATTATTTTTCTTAAATATTCATTCTAGTTTTTACCAAAACTCTTTTGTATCCAATATTTCTTGTGTACGTCTTTAAAGTTTTCTCTTTTGGATCTAGAATCGAGTCTTCAACAATTTTCACCGATTGTGCATTAAAAAAACGTTCTCCCCATTTCGGTACATGATTTGTTTTCGATAAAAGACGTCTAGTATAAAGTTTACCATCACGAATTTCTCGTTGAATAGTGTCTTCTGTTAAAACATGAGAACTGAAATGGAAATAAAAAAAAACAATCGAATAAATTTAAATTAATGGAGGCCAATTTCAAGGTTTTTCGTTGTTTAAAACCGGATTTGAAAATTTTGAATAAATAAATTTTGTGATTTTAATGGCATTAAAGTGATTGGAAAGCAATTTCGCTATTTTCTGAGGGAGGATGGAAAAGGTATACAAAATATCTGGTATGGTAAACCACCACCAAACTTTCTTAGACGACATATTTCAGCCAACATTGAATCAGTCCACCATCTGATTCTAGAGTTATTCCTTTACTTTCACTGAAAACCTTTTATATCTGAACTTATTTTAGCCATGGTTTCCTGAAAGATACAACTTGTGCTTTGGAAAAGGGTAACAGTGTATTACTACAGATTTTATTAAGGTTTATGAAAAGTTATCTTATTACTAAAACTCAGTCCTCTTGGAATTCCAGACTTCTTCACTGAATGGATTCGATCTTACTTCAATGGAAGAAGGTACCAAGTCTTAATTCGCTCTGGGCTCAATGAAAAAAGCAACAAAAACTAATAATCCTGGAGTGGTAGTACGTAACTTGTTTCACAGGTTGAGTTTCGACCAAACTCACAACACACAAACAAACTTCATGTGATTTTGAAACAAGTTACGCTGCCATTTTTACGAAAAGTCGAAGCACACGGCCCCTGAAACAAGTTACGTACTACCGCCTCTGTATTTTTCTTCACAACTTTGTCTCTTCTTTGAATTTTCTCTAATTTTCGGATAACCTTGGCCCTAATAGTATTAATATATTTTATTGAAATCGGTAAATTAGTTTTTGCAGTACACCTGAAAAAAAAAACCAGTCAGACCAATTTTTCTCTAGAACTAGGTCTTTCTCAACTATCCTTTGATCGATTTTACGAAAATTCGGCACAGTAACTCCGAGTTATGTAACCAATTCATATAAATAATTTAAATGATATTGCTTCGCAAATAATCCAGTTAAATTCGAAAAACGACAAAACTTTATGTGCATCCTGGTTAGTGATCAATAACTTCGTCCTCTTTCACAGATTTTACTGAAATGGATTAGTTAAAGAGTTAAGGAATGATCATTCTTAGTTTCATTAAAATCAGATGACGGGTTTTTGAGTTATCGCAGATAGGAATCTATTATTTGGAGACCGTTCTCTGATGATTGTAGCAAAATTGATATACCTTCTGGCAGGTCTACTCCAACAGGGTATAAAAACTGCTTTCACTTTATGACGTCTGGTTAAGTGTCACGTAGGCGGTTATTCTAACAAAATGTCATTTCCAGTACGAATCCTTAGTATTTACTCTCTACCAAGGACCTAAACACAAAGTTGAAATTATACACAATCCTACTTCCTCTAAGATCTAATTAGGTATGTAGGTAAGTAGGTAGAGTATGGGTACTGGGTACAAGACCAGGCACCTTATGGGCCCATTGTGATCCTATTGGGAAACCTATTCCTCTTCAAAGCATTTGATTTTCCTGCAAAATTTCATTAGACTGCTCATGCCAGTCGTTAATTAGATAATTATAACACAAACTCTGCTCACGTAACACAAAACAAAAAAAAAATTACCTTAATGGATTTGGATAACGATTCCAGAAGGCTTGAGCGACTTGACGCCAACTAAAATCATAGACAGTTGTCGTTTCATAATAAGAAGCCATATTCTTCGAAATCCTCGTTCTTTATCAGAAAATTGGAATGCAATTAAATTGAACCAAGGTTAAATGACTAAAAGAAATTGATTGATCCAGTTTTACAAGATTTCACACAAACGTCGATTTAAACTTTTTCTTGAATTGCAAGACGATATTATTTTTATTATTATTTTAAAATTCCATTACACCACAAAAACTTGATACCCGGTTTTGTTAAAATTAAAATAACATGAACAATTATTTTGTAATCGATTTGACTTAAATTTGAACTTTAATTTGTGTTATAAATAGACGAAAAAAAAAAAAAGAAAAGAAAACTTTGCTCTCAAATTGAGGTTAAGTTTCTAATTCGATTAAAACTTTTATAATTTTGAAATATTTCGTTTAAAATTTTTGTTATATATTTATTTAGATAAGTTTCTATTCAATTTATTCAATTTTTTTTTAATTCAAATTTTTCTTCACAACAAGGAAATCGATGAAAAAATCACCTCCAAAGACAACACACGGACAACTAAAAGATCTGTCAAAAAAATTTTTCCGAACAAAAAGAATGCGCAAGCGTGTGATTTTTGACATTTGTACTAATTTTTCGATTAATAAAAAAACCGCAATAGTTTATATGAGAGTAAAAGAGATAAATAGTTTGTTGGGAAGAATAGAGTAAATATAAACTTGATTTGCAATTTTCACCTTTCCGGTTATGGAAATAAGAGAGATTTTTGTGGTTTCCAAATTTTCTGCAATTTAATTAATTATGAAGTCACACTGAAGATAATTCATGACTAAAAGCACGTCAACAAAATATTAATCAATATTAATAATAATTTACATGATTAGAAGTTATTCAAATTAACGAAAGTCAATAATTATTTTCTGTGAATTAATTTTTTTCTTTAAAAAAAATAAATTAAATTTAAATAAATGAAATTAATCGTGACTAGCATCATCTATATGTGAAGTATTTCATTTCGGTTTGTATCTCAGATATTCGTGATTCAACCGAAATTCCAGTTTTCAATAAATCGGCTTTGAATTAAATACAGTCAAACCTCTAAAAAATATTAAAATAATTAATTTTCGTTCTTTTTAAATATTATAAATTTTAATTAACACAACTAATTGACACACTTTAAAATAGCATTCATTTCTTTTATATAATAAAAACTAAGTAAATGCTTTTTGTAATATGAATGGCTGACATGGTAGCATTTGATCCGGGTCCAATAATAATTATCAACATTTTTTATTTAATATTCTTTTTAAATTTTATTTTTCAAATACTCAGTATTCGTACGGAAATTAGTCAACCAATGGCTTAATTTCGGAGAGTTCTCTAAAGAGAGCCAAAACTTTTTTCGTGGGTGACCAAGGAATTTGTAGTAAAATTAACGACTTTAATGATGAACTTTGTCATTTTATTATAATACAGACAAAGATATTAATAAAGAGAAGATGTGGAAAGTTCAAAATAGCTTTATTCGACATCAGTAATTTACATTTGTTCTTATGACAAAAGCTTTAAGCTCGTAAAAGTTTCTTCCATAAGATACCTGCATTTTATTAAGAATTCTATCGGGCGCTATTTCACTTTCTTAAAAAAAAACGATTTTTTTAAATCAATGTTCTTATAACATTTAATTTCGAATGTTGGTACTACTGATATTATTTGACGGCACAGAAGAACAAAGGAAACTAAAATTTTAATTTGCGCCATCTACCATCTGGAGTAAGTACTTAGTACATGTCTGCTATTCATGGGTAATTTAGCGCTCGATAATATTGGGCGCACTTAAAATGTATTGTACTCATGTTAAATGAAAGGTTTCTAGAATTTTAGATATCTTTACCATAGACTAATAATATAGATTTCCAACGACTGTGTATTCAACTGATTCTTTTTGTACAGTGATATCCCGGTACAATATAGATCCTTCTCTTTCTTTCACATTAAACTCATTATCATACATTCTTCTTTAAGTTCACCTACAACAACAACACCGAACGTCACGCTGCTCATTTGGCTTGGCCATCTAGGTATAGTAATCTAAGTCTTTACTAATTTATATTTTTGATACAGATACAAAAGTTTTTAGTATGACGGAATCTTTTTTTTGTAAATTTTGTTATTTTAAATAGTTTGCCCAAAATTCGGTAATAAGTCTATGGAACTCTCTCCATTGTTAGTTGTCCTAGAATGCAAATGAAAACAAGAAAAGGATAGATATCAGAAAACTTGATGATTCAAAGTATTTTACAACACTATGTTAGATCTAGAAATCGAGGCTTACACCAAAAACGGTTACCATCGGTATGATAACTCTTATTCTTTAATTACGAAAGACAAAACAAAAAAATTTTATTTAAAAATTTAAAATAAAATCAATTATATTCATTTTTTTCGAATATGTATGCATTAGAATTCAGAAAAAAAAGAAGAAAAACTGAAATGAAAATTCTATCAATTTTGAAATAAGTGGAAAGACACTTGAAAACTTGATTAAACAAAATCATATACCCCGTTCCTTTGGCGTACGTTCTTTGCCCTATTTGTCTAGTAATATACTCTATCCCTATCGAATGTTTACAATCCATCAAAAAACATTAAAACACGTAGTGACGAAAGGAAAACTTCATTCAATCCCAGAATCTACACCAAGCATCATCATCATCATTTCCATCAGAAATACCAAACAAATATGTCATATCCTTCCTCCTGCCAGTTGTCATTTGTGTGCTCATCTGATTCTCATAGAAATTCCTTCTCTAGAGAAAAGAAAAGAAAATAAAGGACAAATTTAAATGAAAGTTCGTTTGCTTAAAATTCAATTATCAAAAACGAAATTTTCAATTTGTCTCAATTTTTCGATGTTGTTTTTTGATTAAATTTCTTAATTGTTTTCCTATCAATTATGATAAACGTTTTTTGTTTTTAGGTTTTGAAATTTTTTTCCGTACAGCATTAATAGAAGGCTTAAGAATTGAAAATTGGATAATCAAAAGAGGAATTCGGTAATTCTGTCGTTTACATACATTTCGTAAGGTAATTTGTCACTTGAAAGTGAGAAAGTTGAGAACTATTAACCTGTCCGTTTCGGATCATGTTTAGGCGATATTCTAAGTAATAATATTACTTTGAAGTCATCCTTTTTGAAAATGGCCAAAGTCATTATAACTTTCGCTTCACAGAATCCCACTTCTGTTTTTTGAAAGTCAAAACAGAAAAGTTTTTTTTAAAACTCGTCGTACAAATTAGCCGGAATTTTAGCATTTTTTTATATAGTGAAGAAATGTATGTAGGAGTAAAAGAAGTAGTACACATAAGTTGTACAAAAGTAGTGGAGAATCTGAGTTAGTTGTAGAAGTGGAATCGTTGGCTTAGTGAGGAAGTCAATTTATTTGTAAACCAAGGGTGCTGATTTCGAACCCATGCGGTGGCGATTTCACATTTTTTTCAGTTTTCCACAATTTGGGGGCTCAACCGGGATGAGGAACACTTTTAGTTGATTGTGTTGTTAACCGGTGTGTGTTTTAATTGTGTTGTGTTTCTACCACTCATGATGGCCTTGTGTTTGTGACGTGTGACGACAGCCGAGGGCGGCTGTATTATCAGGATGGCCGAGTTGTAGGAGTAAAAGAAGTAGTACACATAAGTTGTACAAAAGTAGTGGAGAATCTGAGTTAGTTGTAGAAATGGAATCGTTGGCTTAGTGAGAAAGTCAATTTTAGTAGTAAACCGAGGGTGCTGAGTTCAAACCCATGCGGTGGCGATTTCACTTTTTCAGTTTTCCACATGTATACCGATGTAACTCATTAGCCTAACAGTGGTTTGTAACCTCTAGTCTACGGATAGAATTTTATTTCAAGTTTTTACGCATATACTTAAAAATTTATGATGCATTTTCCATTGGAGCGGTACATTCCTGACTGTGAATCTGTTATTAATGAAATTCTATACTACAAGTAGAACGTCTACACTACATATCCATTAACGTGTTATCATTAATAACCGATTGTAGAAAAAGCTTGACGACCAGTAATTTTATGGTATACACAGTGAACAAGTCGGTAATTTAGTTCTTATCTAAAAAAAAGACGGTTCGCAAGAAAAACTCATTTGTGCATTCTTCTTTAAGGTTTTAGTCACGGTCGTCACACTGGTAACAATTGACTACATTTGGGTCACCCAGAATTTCTGAAATTTTTAGCCATTAGAGTTCTTATTACGTTAATTTCTATTGCTGTCGCCGAATAAATATCTTAACTAACATGGAATCTGGACATATGATTAAATATGTATAAAATCCTTTGCTAATGTTGACAATATCATCAAAATACGTTGTTATTTAGACATCTTTTAGCAAAATTGTTTTACGAAATAGAAATCCCTTAATGTAATTCTCTTTTTTTCTTAAAAATACTATCTTGTATCTGGGATGTCCTGGTCTAAGTATATAGTATATAAAAAAGAAAATTAGAAACAATACCTTTTAGAACTAAAAGGAAATTATGTAAGCCTTTTTCCATTTAAAATATTTCAACTTTTGTTATTGAGGTTAATATTAAAATAGTCGTAATGCAGTAAAATACAGGATTTTCAGGCCGACAGAAAAAAAAAAACAGACAAAAAGCAAAATGAATAAATAATAAAATTTCATATGATATGGTTAGATTTTATATTAGTTGTTTCCATTAAAACTTTCTTCCAGGTTCGGATTAAGGTATTTGCATGTGTAGACCACTCAAAAAAAAGCGCCAATATTCCAAGTTTTACCAAGAAAGGATACTCCAGACTTTGGTTGTTACACCAACTGGAAATTCACACGACCAAAAAAGATCTTATAAGGTCTGTTTTATTTGCCATATCCTACATCGGAGCAGGGTAAGTGGCAAATAAAACGAGCAGGAGTAGGATAAAGCTTTAATTCAGCGCTGCTTTACCGACCATATTGAAATGGAATGAGAAACTTTTAGCTAATATACTTTTTATGGTAGAAAACTGAACTAATTTTGGTGTGAGAGTTACCTCTGGTCTGAAATTAGTGTAGGATTTACACTTTTGTTGTTTTTGTTTTCAATATAAAAATTTGCTCTACCCCAGAGCAAGTGGCAAATAAAACAGACCTATAGAGTCTTTTCAATGGATTCCTTTACTTGTGACAAGTCGGGTCCAAAATAATTCCTACTAACTCCAACTACTATCTGACCACCTAACAAGACTATTCCGACTTTTACGCAATAAACAATTCTGAATACGTTTTCATAATTTTCTCAGATTTTTCCGAGTCTACAGGTTAAATTCGACTCTGAATCTAGATCTATATCATATAGTCTATATTTTTACAAAAATTATATTCAAAATATAATGAAAAATATAAATATTTTAGTTTTAAACCATATGACTATCCCTTTATGATGCATTTCCCAACAAAAATCATATATCCTCTCATATCTATTGCAATGATAAAGGTATATATGCTAAAATGTACAAAATTATTCAGTGATGAAGAAAGATTGAAGTGCGTTTTTTTGTTATTCTTATTTTGAGCTTAGGGAAACAATATAAATGTTGTAGAAATATTTACCTATACATCCTAGGGAATATAATTTCCCATGATTGTTTTCTTTTTCCTTGTCTTTTCTTCCTGCAATTGACCGAACCACAAAAGGTTCTGCAGTTGAAAGAAGATTTAATTGCCTGAATCTAATGGCCTACGTTTTTACCATAAAATATTTAAAATTCATTCACAGATTTTCTATTTTTGTATAATATATATACTAGTATCACCATAACTAAGTACATGAGTATCATTCTGAACATTTTAGCCGTGTTTCTTTTTGTGTGAGATTATGTGAGAAGTTTATATGTTGGCTATTGCAGGACTATTCGTACCTAATCCTATAGATGTTGTAAACATCTTTTGACAAATGACTTTTTGAGTTAATCGACTAGCAGGATTTCGAGTTTTTCGATTGGCGTTCATTGAATGAAAGTTTACTCAATATAGATACATTCTTGCCTTTCCATTTCCGCCAATGAGCGTTAGTTTAAAGGAGAAATCGTTAAAGTGCATAAGTAAAATTGTTATATAACTTCAGTTAGTTTAAGGTAAATGAATCCAAAAGAACACAAGACATCACCTAAAGAAACGTTGAGTTGGCCATGAATGATGTGATGATTTCTTTAAAAGAATACAGCTAAGCTTATGCTGACTATATGATACGCCAAATATGTATATACTAATATAAAGTCTACAAAAAGGGTAAAAGAAAGGCGAAGATTTATCCTAATTCTCCTTCTAACTATATACTAGGTACTTTTATTTTCATTTTCCTGACTACAAAAAACTTTCGTTGTGAAGCATTCTTCCTTTCTTTTTATACATATATATGTATATCCGAGAATATAGTAAATCCAATGGATTTCCTTGTCCTGTCTTGTCCCTATTCAATGCTTTTAACTATACCCATTTTGAAAATCTTTTTCTAGATTTCCATATAAACAGTATTCACCGATTTCATTCTCAAGTACCTACTACTAAATTATTCTTGTTTTTTTTTCTTATTCTCATTTTCATTCATTCATTATTATTGTTGTTGTAATTCCATCGTTTCTAATTAAAATCGCTGTTAAATGGTCGGAAGATAAAGGAAGAAATTCTTTTCCTTGGTATAGTAAGATTTATTCTGTCTGAATAGCTCTCTAAACAATAATGGAATCCGTATCCGAATTCAATTCTAAGGAATAAAAACGAAGGAAGCAAAAAAAAAAAAAAAAACACGGTGTAAAGAATTTTTTAACGTCCTAAGATTTTCTGGTCTTTTTCTTTTTGCTGTTGTTGTTGTTTATCTTCCTGGTTGTCCAGTTCATTTTATATTATTAAAGAGATTTCATTATAATTTTCCATAAACAAAAAGAATGGAAAAAAAAGGAATTACTTTAAAATTTTCTTCATGCGGTGAAAAATTTTCTAGGTCTTGATTTATTGTTTTCAGATTTTCTCAGAAAATATAATTATTTTTATCCTGGACAAACAAATGAAAAAAAATGATTTCTTTTTTTTTTTTTTTGTAAGAAAGTTTATTTAATTTTCTATAGAAAATTATTTTTATAATTAAATTTTAAAGATTTTTTTCTTTCTTTTTTCAAGAAAATTATTACTTAATAAAAAAATGAGCAAAGCAAATCATATCCTAATTTACTCTATTTCGGCCTGACCGCTATGAAACTTTCCCGATAATCTTATTGCTGCGCTCTTGTATCAAAACCTTCTCAGCTCTTGTGCTGTTCCGCCTGTCTGGGTATGCTTTCTTACTTCCACACTGCCCTAGTTCATCCCTCTCATCGTGTATCCACCCCTGACTCACTCAGAATTCGGTGCAATACTACAAGTGTGTGAATTTTGGTGAATTCGGTCCAGTAGTTTGGCTTACAAGCATACAAAACAAAGTCTTGACAATCGAATTTTGACGAAAAATCCAATTGGCTTTAGATAAGTTGAAATTCAATGAGTGCAACAATATGCTATACTTGGACAGTACGTGTTCTTAAACAGTGACTCGAATGTGATCTAAAAACTAATCAGTTCTAAGTTAGGGTCAAGCACATAAGTCTGAATTTTGTCGAAATCGCCTAAGCGGATTGGTTTTGTCGGTTTTTGGCAACAAAAGAGTTACTAAATAGTGTTGCCATATATAAATGTTACTCAAAAACTATAATAATATCATGTCTAACATTAGATGCCAGTTTCATTAAAATCGGACTAACCGTTTAGATTTTAACGTTAACGATTTAAGGAAGCGGATGGACGGATATGGGCATGGAGCTAATTAATTTTGATGAAACGGATGTTGCACTAATTTCTATCTTCCAGTCTTTCACATGGATCTTAAAACATTCATTGAAAGTAAAGGAAAAGTGGGATAAATTAGAAAAGTCTAAGAATTGATTGAAATTTTTCCGGTGCTAGAATTTTCTGAACAAGATTTAAGTAAAATGGAACTTATGGGATGTATTTCATTTTAATTTGGAGTATAACATATGGATACAAATAGGCTGTTGTTCTGATCCATACATTCTAACTTAATCGGCTTTGATTTGTGAAATCAGAACTTCATTGCGGAAAATCAGTTATGAATGATCATTGCGCAAATTATCGAATGATAGACTACTATTTCAATGATCATTTATGAGCAAATGATCATTACGAGGTATAAGATTTCGGAACTAATTTCTTCGACTATATATTTACTGTCCCTGAACGGAAGCCGTACTTATCTTGAAAAATAAAAACCAAAATGAAAACTTTAATATTATATTTAAATTGGAAACGCAGAAAACAACATTTCTCGAAAATATTTCCCTCGTGTTCAAAGTTTTTCATTTACCAGAAAGAAAAAAAAGAAAATTTTTCGATTTAATATTTTGCGGAAATTTGAACGCTGATCAAAAAAAAAATAGTCATATCGTTTGTTTGATAATAATAAGAAGCCTCAGGAGTATTACTTATATATATATATATATATTTATTTTTTGTCGTTACCATTCAATTATAACACTGCCAGAGAAAATGGTTTTTTAAAGTTTATTGATTTTATAATATAAATATTTTCAAGAAAAATTTTATGTCCATTTTCTTCTCTCATTCTTTAAGAAATCTCCAAAAAAAAAAATATTTTTCTATATTTGAAAATATTGTAGCAAGATTCTTTTCCAAATATATAATATTTTTTTTTTTTTTGCCATCCTCTATATATATATGCCAGATAGGGACTATATATAGAAGACTTGTTCCGGGATCTTCTGACGACGTCATTTGTGTTTCAAGGATTTACAAAAAAAAAAAGAAAATGTGAAAAGCAAAAATATTTTTCCTTTTATTGATTTTAATACTTTGATAATATACAACATGAGTTTGGAGTGAAACAGTTTGGAGTAGATGGCGTTTCGTCATCCTCGAGGATATCTTCCTGTTCCTATATTATTATTTTGATGTAGTTTTTCTTCCTTTTTTCATTATACCATATTTTCTCTTCATTTTTCATTAAGTGGGTTAACAAAAAAAAAAAGTGATGATGAAAGTCCTTCGGGAAAGTTTATTTTTTGCTTGCACGATTGGTTTGGGGAATATCGAAGTATTTAAAATAAAAAAAATATTATTTTTCACTATATACAATATAATCTTCAGATGGCTACGACAACCATAAAGACGTTGATAAACTGGTAACAAGAACGATTGTCGATTTTCTATGAAGTAGAATACTTCTATCGCTATTTTTTTACTCTGTTTTTTAGAAAGTTCTTCATAGAATGCTTGCTAAGCTTTTCTTATATATATATATATAACTTCTTTTTTAAATAGAAATAGAAATCTTCTATAGTCATAATTTTCATACAAGAAATTATTAAAGAATTACTTATAATCGAGAGGAAAAAAAACGAATAAAAATCAAAAGAATTATTTCCGGGAAAATGTAAATACTATTAATTTTTTATTGGAAAATTTTAAAGTTTAAGAAATTCAAAAAGGTATCCTAATTCAGGTGAAGACTTCTTACGAGTATTATAAACTTAGAAATGTGGTAAACTAGTGTTTTCTGAAATACTAAAACTTCAATTAACTTTCGATATTTCTCAAATATATAAATCGACTAATTTTTAATTAAAAATAATATAAGAAATACTTAGATTTTGTTCAAATGTTATTTTAGAAATGTATCTTAAAGAGTACTTCGAATAATCTCCCACTTCTGTTACCAATAAATTGATAGTTCTTCAAGGTGGAAATTGAAGTGTTTTTAAATTACTTTTCTGGATTTTGTTTTACAAAGGCTTTTATGATTTCAGAAATCGACACATTTTCATCAAATTCATCAATTCTTATTTGAAGTTATCATATTTGTGGTTTAAAATTTTCTTTACCCACAAATATTTAAATAGTTAATCAATTGTTTTAAGGTTTATAGAACAGTTAGTCACAGTGTTGTTTACTCAAAATAATTTATATATTTATAGATGGACTTCGATTTATATGGCTCGAATGTGTACGCTTCAAAATACTTTAGACTCTGTTCCATAGTTTTATTGTTTCTTCCCAGCTTACACGTTTTTAGTTGAGTTAAGTATATTGTAATTTGATATTGAACATTGGCAATTATCACAATGGGTTGTCAAGTAGACAGTAATTAATCCTTCATTCAGTACCATGTAAAAAAACAGTGGTCATCTATAGTTGTATTTTCGGACTGCATGACGCTAAATACTAGACTAGATTAGGGATCTTCATGGTTTGTTGTGCTAAGGAAAAGAAAAGAAAGAGGTATTTTAAAATATTATCGACATTTTGATATAATCCTATAATCATCGACACATCCTAGTTGTATACACTACTGAAGAAAAAAAAGAATCTGAAGGATTAATATGAGAGCATGTGGAATAAGTTTATGTCCAAAAAACCAAAAAAAAAGAAAAGAACTGGATGACAAAATGAAAAGGTTTTTGTTTGGCTTGGTTTTTTTTTGTGAAATAACTGACAATCAAAAAAGAGCTAAGGCAGGTTCAATTTTCATTTGGCCTGGCCACATGCAATGTAATTATTTGCCGACAATTGCACGCGAACATGAAGGCGTTATTTTGAAATAGAATTTCCCATCAGTTTTTGTGGCGAAGAAAAATTGGAAAAATTTTTGATTAGAATTTCTGTTCAGGATATTTTGATGGAAACAATTTTATATATGTACTATGATGGTACATATATATATATATGGAGTGTATACGTATTAAAACAGTTTCAATAAAACGTATATAGTTGAGTACATATCGAAAGATTCAGGATAAAGTCAGTTGGTATTTGCCTAAAATTTAACGAGATTTCATCATACCGATTTTGTTCCAAAAAATTTAGACATGAATTCCTTTTTCGTTTTTGGTATTCTTATTTCTGGTGTATTATTCTTTATTTCATGTAAAAAGTAATATCGAAAAAGTGGAATATTCTAGGATATATCAGAATACTATAACCCATCTACGATAACAACGTGGTAAAGCTTTGATTACTCGAAAAACTTTGTTCAATATAAAACGTGACTCTATTAACATGCAAGAAAGAACATCAATTTGTGATGCTTGCGTGAAACACTGGATTTTTATTATTTTTATTTCACTTTATTTTGTTTTGTTTTATTTTTTAGTCAATATATTCACATATGTGATAAAAATCAAAATAAATAAAAAATAAAAATGTTACGATAAATATGAAATTCATTATTTTTAATCTACAAAAATCAAAATTCACAATATTCAAATAAAAATAAAGGCTACGTTTACACCGACAAATTTTTAGGTCACCTAACTAAAAGTTAGGTTTGGGTAAGACGTGTTTACACCGTACTAGACCTAAGTCTAAAACAATGTCATATGTGAACATTTATAGAACTTGGATATCAAGAAATCAGCTGTTATCTGTCAAAAGTTTTTAAGTCGATTTAAATTTAAGGTAAGTCTTCAATTTAAGTGACCTAACCTAAGTTACTTTGGGCGTGTTTACACCGTCATATTTAGGTCGACCTAAGCACTTAAGTCTCTTTTTAAGTCTCGGTGTAAACATAGCCAAAATTTGTTAGTGAATTTTCACTCAATTCCTATCTAGGCCAGGCGGTTTTTATCTAAGGCATATTTATTTTCTACCTTCCAGTTTATGAATTAGTTTTACCTTATAGGGTTTCTTGCTTAAACTTAGATAGATTATGTATCATCAAACATTTATAAGGAATTTGAGGACAAAACACGTTTTGTATAAAGAAAATGGAACTCAAGAATTCGAGCGGAATTTACACTTCGATATTAACTCCAGCTTTGTTCAAGTTTTACCCTATCATTTTTTTAGTTTGTTTTATTAGTGTTCTAAGTTTGAGAAGTTCATGATTTCTGTTAGCTTGAAGATCCCAGTCAAGGCTTATTTCCTAATATTAGGTGTGCCTTTGTTTTCATTTCTTCACAGGTACCCTAGGACGTGATAGTATAAATATTCAAATCAGTATATTCGTTTTCAAAATAAATATATCGAAAGAACTTTATAAACAGGCTCATTTTTCCTAGAACTGTTACTTTCTATACTATCCTTGCGAAGGTTTTACTAGAGTTTAACATTGTATCGTCTATTTATAAGAATTCTAAGAATAAATTAAAAGTTGAGAGGTTTCTTATCATTAAAACGTCCTTTTGTCCTTTCTTATAAAAATACAAAATAGGATGAAGGAAATCTATTTGAACCGGAGAAAATTTTCTATTCTGTAGTACTTTAGGAAAAGTCAGCGCAATTTTTATATTGAAAAATATTTTAAAAAAAAAGATAAAAATAAGATATTTTCTATTTCCTTAGTGCTAAACTCTTGAATTTGTTTGATAGTTTGTGGTGTAACCTGAAGTATAATAGAATATAATTTAATAGCAATTATTTCTAATAAAAAAATAGGATTTAAATTTGATCCTTTATAATTTTTCGTAAAGCTCTTCTATGTCATGGTTTGAATGTTCATTATTTTTATATAACACTTTAAAATATTAAATAGTGCTAGAGTAGAAAGGTTGGCACACACTTAAAGAACTTAAAGTTTTCGTACAATAAATATTCTTGAAAATGTTCAACAATAAAGGAAAGATACCAAATATCCCAGTTGAAGCTGTTCAAGAAAACGTAATAGAAAAAAAAATAATGATTTTCAATAAGTTGGACATGAAAATGCGATAAGAACGAAAGGCGGGTCAATAAAAGAAACATGAAAGTTTTCTTTTAGAGTTTTCATTTTTTCTCTGCAACTATAAAATCAGTACAAAATTCTTAACAAATAAAATTGTAAGAATATCCTTTTCATGATGGGAAAAAGAAAATTTTATCCGAAAAGAAAATTGTTATACCTAATATATGTATAAGTAAGAAATGGAAGAATTTTCATTGCAATCACTTTAATTTATAAATGTGAAGAAAAAGAAAAGCATTATAACGTTTTTCTGTTAGTCTAGTCTGTTTTTGAGAATAGTTATAAGCAAATGGTTTAATTGAAAATTACATTTTAAAAGTGTTTTTCTTTTTGAATATTAGTAAAAGTCATAAGTAGACAGTTTTTTTTTTCTTTTTTTTTTTTAGAAATTTCTTGAAATTGTAAAATTTAATTTAGTTTAAAAAAAAAAAAAAATTGTGCATTCAGTATGCAACATCTGGAAAGAAATCTTTTTAATTTAGTTCTTGTGCTGCTCGTTTTCTTTTGTACCGAAAAGTTTAGGTTTTATGTAAAAAGTTATTTTAGTTTAAAATTATGTTCATTTAATGGAAATTGATTCAATGAATAAATTTTTGATTATAATGGCGTCGCGAGAAGATTGGAAATATAAAGATATCTTACTTAAATTGAACATAAGTTTGTAAATTGTTTGAGTTATTGGTCATTAATTGAAGAAAGGAAGTAGAAAGAAGTCCCAACTAAGAAGGAAATATGTTAATTGCATTTTCAAATCGAGCATTCAGCATTTATATTTTTCCAATGAAGATCCTATACGTTGATCCTGGATATGAGAAATGCGTGTCTTTAATTATAATGGCAACTGAATATATACTAGGGCATAGTTTAAATAATTGATTAATTGAGTAAACAGAATTATTTCAGTATTTTGATTATTCAATCGAAAACTGATTAATTTTTTCATTTAAGAGAAACAAAGCAGAATAAATTTGGGAAGAGAAATCCTTTAATGGAAAAGTATGGAAAGCTAGCAAAAAAAACCGGAATAAGTATATACAAAAAAAAAAACACATTGCCAAAGAGTACGGGCAGTTTTCGAAATGTCACTCTTATGAAATTGCTCACATATTTTGAAGAGAATATTTTCTCGTTTGTTTTTATTACCCTTTTTCTTTTTCTTTTATATAATAATTTAGTTCTCTTTGAAAGCAGTAATTTTTGCTTAAAAATTTTGACTTCTGGCTTTATAGGAGTGAATTAATTGATTTAAGACCATCAATTATTTAATTATTCACTAACTTCGAAAATCTATTAATCAACCATACCCTAATATGTACGTACATTCTCATATATCTAGTGAGACCCAATTTAACCTTAAAAGATATGAAAAAAGAGTGAAAAGTAAATTAATTTCCTAAAGCTTTATGATACCTTATCAACGCCATCAGTTTTAATTTTTAATTGACATATTTTCTATTTTTTTTCTTTTTTTGGTTTTTTATGAAATATTAATTAACAATATAAAATCTGCTACAGATTAACCTAACGTTTGTCTGTCTGCAGACATTAGAAAGGAAGCATGTGCGTGGCTTCTTTTCTAAGGTTCTATCCAGTTTTATAGACTGTAAAAAATATCATATCATTTATCATGTAACAATTCATGCATTAAAGCTTTTTTTATTTACTGTTCAGATATTACTTCACATCTATTTGCAGGGATTTCTATATGCTTTTTTGCATATAAAAGCTATGCGAGTAAGGTAAAATATTTTCCAGTTTTTATTCAATAACATAATATGATTTGACTATGTTGTGATTGCGTTATTGTTGTTCTTGTATAGTATATAACTTTATTATTTTGTATTATATTATGTTGTTTTTTTAAACTTTTGTTTTTGTATCATAAGTTCGTGTTATCCTGGTTTTTAGAATTATATATATATGTGATATTATATAAAGAGCATGTCTTCCGGGACAAAAAAAGTTGAATTGTGAATTTAAGGGTGAAAAGATCATTCTTATAGAAATTTTATGTCTTCATATTCATATTCTATGTGTAGAAGAACTTGGTAGAAAGGGTGGCATCACGAGAAAGCTAGTGATAGAAATGTTAGGATAGACAAAACAAAATGATTCACATTGAAGTCATCATAAAAGACAGACATTTATGAGTTCTGTAGGATATCTATATATTTTGAACAACAAGGAAACACATAAATTCTATGACAAGAAAATGATTTTGATGATAAGATTTTCTTTTAGATAAAATTTACTTAATTTCTGTTAAAGGTGACACATTTTTATCAAGTTAGTACGAAATCAATTGGTTTGGATTTGTACATGTTCCTGGAATAAGATAGTTAAATATCTTAAAGAGATGTTATTGAGATTAAGCTGATTAAGATGAGGGAAAATATGAAAATTATTTACTGTATAGGTTAGAACAAGGAAAATGGTAATTATTTCCAAGCTTTTTAAAATGAATAATTAATTGTTGAAATTCTTCTTTCGATTATACGAATTCTAAAGTAATTTTAAAAATATTTTCGGATATTTTCAAAAACGCTTTGATGTAATTTTATATAAAAATAGATGAATTTTTGAATTAATTAAAACTTTTTTATAGAAAATTTTATAATTGAAAATTTTTTTTTTAACTAAAACCCAGTTAAATATTAAAAATAATTACAATTTTTATTGAATCAACCGAACCACAATTAATAAAAAAAATAAATAAAAATAAAAATAAAATTCAACAAAAAAGGAATTCCTTGAATAAACTCATTTGAGTAATTATGAAGGTATAAGCTTTTTGGTAATTTTTCTAATCATGGGTTATTCATGTTTCTTTTGACATCATTAAACTTCTTGTTTTCTTTTCTTTCTTAATTTTTTTTTGTTGCGGTTTTTATAATTATTTTATTATAACATCAATGTTTCTCCGGTTTGGTTTTTTTTTTAGGTCTTATTAATTTTTTTTCTCTTCTAAGACGGTGGATCACAACATTCCTTCCCTTTTTTTTGAAACAAAATACTATAGCAGCACAACAATACTATATTTTTTGCAGAGGCTACAAAAAGGATGAGCTTTCATTAAAACTTTTCTTTTTTAGAATTTTACTCATACTTTCTTTTTTAAATTGCACACTTAGCTGAACAGCACCTGATTACGAGAAAAAACTACATATATATATATTGTGTACTTCTTCTATATATAAGAAAATTGTTTAAAAAAATTTGTTTTCGATCCTGTGAATTTTTTCTATAAAACAAAAACATTTTTTTTTAAAACAATAAGAATTTCTTCATGATAAAACGTGTGAAAATTGAAACATAAAATATCAAAAACGCTTGAGTTCATGTATAGTACTGGAAGGGAAAAAAAAGAAAAGTTTTCAGATTCAAATTAAAAAGTTTTTCACTTAAAGCTTTTGACGTTTTTTTTTTGTTGTTATTAAAATTTTTCTGGTGTTTTCTTCCGATACGTGATTACTATTTCCCAAAATTAACCGAACTAAGTTATAAAAGATTGTTAATTAAATAACAATACAAAATTACTATTATTATTACTTCAGAAAGTAATTAATCCAATATGAATTTATATACAATAGAAAAATTTTCAACTTGTTTCCCAAGCTTTTGTCCTGAAGTACTAGGAACCGACTATTGACAGGTATCCGAAACTGGATATTTCAAGGCATGCTTCATGCAAGCACCACACAATATCATTCATAACATAACAAATAAACGAAGCATTAAATCTAGTACAATAAATACTATTATAATCCATTTAGATATATTAACTGGAGATTTCGTTTCCTTCATTTCAAAACTATGCACCAGAAATGGTCACTTTTCTATGTTTTTACTTGCTTCCTTCAAATAATTCAATCCTAAGTTCTCCAGGTTTCGGAGAGAACGACCCGCCGGTCAACCAATGATATATAATAATTTGATTTGGTTTTTGCGGGAAACAGAATGACGTATCTACAACGGATTCCACAGTTTTAGTTTTCAGATTGTATTAAAAATAGTCCGTCGTGGATCCGTCGCGATCTGTGCAGTCTAATTATATATATATGTAATTTTAATGTGTCGTGAATCCGTCGTGGATCCGTCATTCTACTTGAATCTTTTATCTCAATTGGTATTTGAAATTCGCATTGTTGTTTTTTTCTATATATTTAACGCCATGTTTTGTATTTTCCCTTGCCGGCCCCACATGAGATAGAAAATGAATATCTCCACTAATATACATTTCTATGCTTGGGAAACAAGGGAAAAGTAGGAGATTAGGTAGGAGTAGGAGAAGTTAGCAAAAAATACACCAAATCCTTTGGGAACACCAACGCAAATTAAATATATTTGACCATACAATTGTACCAAGGTTACATAAGAGTAAGTTACAAGAGGGGAAGTTAATACACAAAATCATGGACATCTCAAAAAAATGTTATGTTGTAATAAATATCTCAATTTCCAGTTCTGATAAACTTTCCCTAAAGTTGAAACATGATTGTTCCGTTCAGTTGATCTCTGAAAATCTATTGCAATTTAACCGGGAATTTCAAATTCTCCATCCCGATCAACTTCTTTCTTCAATTCCGTACCATTTCCCAGTTAGTAAGTAAACATAAATTACTGTTCTAACATGTTTGCTGATTGGAATTGTACAGAATAACTACAATCAGCTCAAATCTGCTAGAAAAATCCTTAGAAAGTAATTACTTATTTAATTTCCTTTTTTTTGGAAATTTTTTTGTCATATTTTCATTTAATATATGTAATTGAAAATTTAATAAAAATAAAAATCAAAGTTATGTAAAAAATAATTTTTATTGGCAAAAGTTTTTAATCAATTTAAAAGCAAAAAATTCAATTGTTTAAATTTCAATTAACTTTAAAAATAGCTTGGGAATCTTTTTTTCTGCTTTTTTTTTTACAGAATTTATTATTGAAAAATATTTAATTACTCAAATTTATATTTAATTGAAGACATAATAATTTACCAGAAGCAAATATGAAGTTAAATCAATAAAAACATAAAAAATTGTATATATTTCGATTTTTGTGAATAAAAATATTTATAATTTCTGTCGAAATATAAATTTTTTGAAAAAATCAACGGATTTTTGCTGGTTTTGATAGTTTTTGATGTTCTGTATAATTATTATGCTAGTGCCTGTGGCTATGGATGCTACGGTATTTTATCACGATCGTAAGGACGTTTTATGAAATCATATCCACACCAGAATGGTTTTCTGGTTTTGTAATAAATATTTGCATTCAATTTGATAAGCAATTTATCTGAAATAAATATCAATGAGAGCGTTTAGATCGTATGACTCTAAATTTACTATAAATTAACGTGTAGGAGTTATTTATTTGTCATCTGCCCACAATCTTATCCACCTTAAGTTTGTCAGTGAAGTGAATTGTTTTTGACATCATTGTATTTTCGACAAGTCTTTAGGATTTAATGCTAGTACAGTTTTAGCCAAGTTAGAGGCTAGAAAAAAGACCGTGTTTAAAAATTATTTGCATAGAAAAAGTAACCCATAACATGGGAAATGCAATAGGTTAATTAATAAGGTTTAGTTAAAAAATCGTACGTAAGCCATATACTTGTTAAATTTTATCCAAAACTAGGCTTTAGAAATGTTCCTAAATATTTCCAATGTGACAAAATGTATACATTTTATCATATTTCGCTGTATATATGTGTTCCCTATATGCTCACACTATCTAAATGAACATTTTTGACAAAACTTTTGGAAAAGCATATGACAAAACAAATAGTCTGAAGGCATTTTTATTTAGTTCCCGTCATTGAAAAGTTTTTTTTTGCATCAACTGATTTTTAACGCATTTTTAATTAGAATCTATGCACGTGAAGAGCTGTCATCTTGCTCTCTTCAGTAACAATTCTTCTATAAATTTTATCCTCAAATTTGGAAATTAGTCAGTTACATTCGTAAACCTATGGAAATTCAGAAAAGAATGGTTAGCTTTCACAATAGTTCTATCATTTCGTTCATGGTACTAATTGTCCTATAACTAGATACTTATATGAAATTTACAATGCTAGTTTCTGACATTTCTAAATTATCTTCTCCTAATTTATAGATCTGTCTTCCTACTTATGGCTTTTCAAATTTTCTACCTAGATTTACTTATGTATTAACAAATTTACTAATTCTAATTTAGAAAGTATTTGAATTAAGTTACGATTGGTTAACCATTTCTAAAAAGAAAGTGATTTTGGTTATACGATTTACACGCACCCAATGGGACAGGCGTAATAATTTTCTTCTATTGTTAAATAGAAAATATTTCCTTTATTTATAAATTTAAATAATTCTGAATTTTTTTGGTTGAGCAGCAATAATATTTTGTTAGAACTTTAAAGAATAATATTTGGAATTAATTTAATAGCAAAAAAAAAAAAATGAATTAAAGCTATTTAATAGGCAAAGAGATTGGTCCTTTTGATGTGGGTTTTTTTGTATAAATTATGAATTTATGAGGCTAATTTATTTTTAAATAATTATAAAAGTTTTGTGATGAGAAAAAGGTCTGCAAAAACAAAAAATTATGTAAATTAATGGAAAAATTACAGAATCTCTATATTTTAAGTTTATTTTAATAATACTAATTATTTTATTACAAAAAATTTGTTGAAAATTTTTAATAAAATCATATTTTTTATTAATTTTGTTTCCCTAAATGGTCGCAGTACAGGAACACCCTAAAATTAAATCTAAATCTTCCCTAAATGATTAATTTTAATTGTTTTTAAAAGAAACCATTTTGAGATTATTTTTAAAAATGACGAAGAAAGCTAAGGAAAGATTCATGGATCCGTGAATTATTGACGGATGCACGGACATGGAGCTAAATAATTTTGATGAAACGGATTTTGTACTTAATTTCATCTTTCTAGTTCGTCTAGATAAATATTTAGGTTTTCCGACGAATGTAATAGTTTATCTAAAAACATTCGTTTTGTTGGTAAATTAGAAACATGTGCGTGTCGCGATAAAATCCGAAATTTTAGGCATTTCGATATAAACCATTTGGCATTTCATGCAGAAATGATAATAAATACTTAAAAAAAAATATGCAAAAGTACGTAGACTTTGACTGTTTAGCACCCTTAATACAAACGCAATAAAATAAAATAAGGATATGTTATGGGCTAGGCTTCAATATAAATAATAGTACAAATATTTAAGATATCTCTTAAAAATAATATCTATTATTACATAAAATAATATTCGCCCTAAAGGTATAATGAAACCAGAAAAAAAAGTACTCCTAAAATGGTCGAAAATTGCTATCGTTTATTCCATATTTCAGATATTACCCAACCACCCTTAATAATTCCGAATACAAAATAAAAAAATTAAATAAAACTCATTCACATATCCATTTTTTGGTTCCAATCCTTAACATTTATTCAAAAACTTCCAATAAAAGCCATTTATTCATAATGTTCGTTCGTTTGGGTACGCTTTTTTTTTTCGTTGGTGAGAATTGTTATTTGTGGAAGATCCTGAAGGGATGTTTATTATTTTTTTTTTTTGCGTGCATTTCATATGATTGAAGAGCTTAAGGGCTTTTTAATACGATTATTTTATGTTTTCGCAGGAAATAAAAACAGTGATATAAAAAAAAAAATTCTTGGTTTTTTTTTTTGCGTTGTTTTGTAAAACATTTTGTTTTTGTTCGAAATTCTGTAAAAGAATTTTTAGCATGCGTTACGTATTCAAATTGTGAAAATGGTATAAAATTCGTATAGGGTAAAAGTGGGTATATCTGGCTGATAAATGAAGCGTTTCAGTGATATTGTGCGCTGTGTCAAATGTTGAGATCATACATTTTGTATATGATATATACAGGACAAGAGATGGTGTCAAAAATTCAAAGCCTTGATTTTATCGCTGGTATTCGAAAAGAACAGTATCTGTTCTACTATTCTAGAATCAAAATATCGGAGATTAAAAGAACAATTCCAAAAATTGAATTCGTCTTTTTATCGCATGTTGGTTTTAAAGAGCAGTTTGTGAACAGTTCATTTAAAAGACATATTGCGATAAATCACTGACTGTGAAAAATAACAGACTACAAAAAAAAACAGGTGAAAATTACAGTCCTTTTAAAAGAACAATAACAATCTATTTCTGTTTTTTTTTAAAAATCATAGTTTGAGTCATCTCTACATAGGATAAGCTTAGTACGCTGTTCAAGCAAAACTTAATTTTAAGGCGATCTTCAAAAAGGTACATTTAAATCGTAGCAAAAAGCTGAAGAGAAAAAATTTGTGTAGAAATCAAAGTGACAGACGTCAAAGGTCTCATAAAATTCAATTTTGTTGTCCAAAAAACCAATCAAAACACAGCATTCAAAATAATTCCACAAAAAAACCAAAGAAAATTTAATCTGTCAACTTTTTACTAGGTTTAAAATGTACCGAACAATAAAAATGATGGTAAAATAAGTGGAGACTATAGTGGAGACAACCATAAAAGCAACTTTTCACATGTTTTTAACATAGAACAGCGTATTACCTAGCAAAATTTAAGCGGCTAAATTTCAGCATGGTGTTAAATTTGTATGGAAAATTCGAATCAGTTTCAACAGCGTACTAAGCTATAAGAGTTAATGAATTATATGAATCATATTTGATACATAAATAGATATGTTAATAAAGTCTTAATTCGAACAATGAATTAAAGAAAAGTTAGTGAAATAATTCCATCCAACCCAATAGCAATATTTGGTTTCTGATGTGATGAACTCACAGTTAGTTAATCCTACTGCTGTTAATCTTAGACAAATGTGCCCTCTTTCCCGCTACGTAGAAAAAATTTAATTTTTTTTTTACATTATTTAGTAGAATATATCTTCATAGATATTTCGTTTGTATATTATTTAAATTTTCCATATACAAAATCGTTAAATAGGCATAATAAAGCCTTTTTCAAAAAAAAAGAAAAAAAAAGAAAATATAAAGTTTTCATATTAAGCAGCCTTTTATTTTTGGAGGAGGTTTGAGGGCGTTTATATACATATGTGCACTTTGTTTTGATTAAACAAAAATTTGTATTTTTATTATATAAGCTTATGAGGAAAAGCTTTTCTTTATTTTTTACTTTTTTTTTTCAGCAAATCGAGGTTATTTTCTGTTTTAAATCGATTTCGTTTTATGTTTTCTTAAACCAATTATAAAATTTTAATTATTAATCTCATCGATTTAAAGTGAAATGAAAAATATTTTTGAATATTTTGTAAAACCTTTTTTGAATTATTAAATTTTTGGTCGTATTTAGTTTTTCTTTTTTTTAGTATTAGTGCAAAATCAATAATTTTCATAATATTTGATAAAATTATTTTAGATTCTATTTTTGAAAGGATTTAATTTATATATTAAATCGAAATTAAATCCGATAGATTTCTTCTCATTAATTTTTAATACTTCAAACCTTTTAAAAGTTTTTTAAATAATGTAAAATATGCTTTTTTTAGTGATTTTATTAGAAAAAAAATTTTTTTTTTAAAATTTTTATAAATTGTTTTCTGTCAGAAACAGATTTTTTGGTGTGAATTTTTTTTTTTTATCTTTTAGGTTAAAGACTTTTCTTATTTATATATCTTTCGGTTTATATTTAGCAGCAGTTCATTTACCCGAGAAAAAAAGCTTTGTTTACATATTTGAATATAGTATTTAAGACTTAGCATTCGATGGCAAAAAAATAAATATATATTTAAAACCATTTAAACCACGTGAAATCCGATAAAACATGAAAGCTTCTGCAGGAGTTTTATATAAAAATATAGGATATTATTATTGTATAAAAGAAACTCTTCTAGAGTACTCATATATCATTTAAAATTAAATAAAACGTGATTAATAGTTTTATAAATCCTTGTCACCTTTGATGTTGGAATTTCGTAGAGTATATCAAATTATGTACAGTGTGCTTCATTGATTTACAAAGAAGTTCTGCTTTTCACACTTATTATGCAATTTTAAGGATATTAGGTATTTTATTTTGATACTATTTTGATGCTAGACGACTGATTAATACACCTTTTTAACTTCAAATTGAGAACAATATAATTTTTTTTTTAAATTAAAAAAGTTATATTTTCCATATTTAATACATCAAGTATAAGTCTTCAAATATGAGCTGCAAACTAGGAACAATTAGCTACTGTAAGTTTATTTAAAATATTTATTTTTAAGATATATATTTTCTAGACATTTTAATCGGTTTGCATAATCTTTGCCCTATTTTCACAAGCTATAATCTGTGTCATTTGAATAGCTAGATCTTGATTAACGACCGATTTTAGTCTTGGCCAAACAAGCTCAATAGGTTTGAACACACAAGGTTTATGCTTAAATTTATCTTTCTCAATCGAAGCATGAAGTGGAATATTATATAATACTTGAAATCAGTTATGCTCATTTTGAAGTTGATTATTTCGAATTTGAAATTGACAAGATTTTTAATATCCTGATACTTTTTACGTCCCGAATTTGTCTATTCATAATAAGAGCTATTTTAAAATTTCTAAGAAATTTACGAAGTATCCTGTATAAATAAATATGTAGGTCAATGTATATTATCAAAATTCTAATGTCTAAAATGTACTTATCACATTTCAAGTAACCATCATTGAAAGTGCTTACATACACGTTACTTCCCAAAGAATTTTCTATCATGAAGTTATCTGAGTAAGGTGGTTGATAATTTTCCTAGGTACACTCAAAGAAAAAACTTAAAATCGACTAAGTCCCTTTCTACTAAAATTTAAGTTTCAATACCTATAAAATTAGGTATTGCAGATATTTAGTTACTTGGCATATAAGATCAATAATTTGATGGACCTTAGAAATAGTGTCCAATAGGGACATGAACCTGCTTTTTTGAGTGTGTTATTCTTCTTTTTTTTATCTCTTAAAGCCAAGGAAAAAAATATATTATGAAGAAAATGAAGTCAAGGCAGGGTAATTAATTTTATCATCAACCTTTCTCTAACACCTGAAGAAGTGAATTTTATATTTTCTTTTGGCTGTCGTCTTTTCCGGTCGACAAGAGTCTCTACCTACCACCAAAAAAAATAAAGAAACCACTTACAAGATAAATTGTGTATGGTGTACAGTTTAAAAACCACACTCTATTAATTATTATGCTGAAACATGTTTTAAAGATAAGAGTTGTTTCCTTTTTTAGTTTTTTTTTTTAGATATAAATTTTTGTTTAACAAAAATTTTTAATGTTAATAATTATTTAAGAAAAATTGTTTCACTTCAAATGTCTTTTCTTTTTTTTTTTACTCAGGTTTATTAACTACAATTAAATTTAAGGTTTTTTGGAGTACTAAGTAAGTCAGTGTATATTTTTGGACAAATTTACGATCTCTAATTTTTATGCAAAATACAAAAAGAAAGAAAAACAATAATAAAATTTTTATTTATTTAAATTAAAAAACTAACAATTTTCTTAATTGAATAAATTTTTAATTTCATTTTAATTATATTTAAACATATTAAAAGAAGAAGAGGAAAAAAAAGGATCTTGTTAAGCAATCAAAATCGTAATGATTAAAGTTTTATAAAGTTTTGAAAAGTTTTGCAGGGTGGTTTGGAAAATGGAGATTTTTTTTTTTTTTTGGAGGTAATAAAAATAAAGGTTTCACAATATTCTATTAAGTGCCTTGGTGTTGTTGTTGTTGTAAGGATTTAAGAAAATAGAAAGTACAAATGAATTTTTTGGAAAAGCAAAAAAAAAAAAAACAAGAAAGAAAAACAAACAATACCGTACTTAAGTGAAAGATTTAAATAATAAACCTCTTGTTTTAAATCCAGTTGAGTTAACTTTTTAAAGGTTTTTGTGATTTATTCAAAATTTAAGTAAGATCATAAAAAAAAACTTTTAATTTTAAAGTGTTTTACAGCCAATTTGATGAAACAAATAACTTACATTTGTATCCTTCAAAGTCCTAAGTTTTTAACTGATTTGTTTTCAATTTGATTAATTAAAGACAGGTTAATTCAAGCGCTCCTTGATAGATGTTATTCTTAGGGTTTCTGGAAACTCAGGTTTTTAAGACTGGGCGAGTACGAGTCCCAAATTTTGAAAACTCGTCAAGTCCGAGTCGAGTCCGGATCTAAATCTAAACTGAAATCAATAAGCGGAAACCTTTAATATATTGGAGGAAAAAAAAAAAGTTACTAAAATTGGTTAAAATAAGAATTATTTATTACATTACAAGATTTTCAACTGAAATTTGTGGTCGTGCCAAGAAATTAAAAAGAAAATGTACTGAAACTTATTTATTAATAAATTTATTTATTTTCAAAAATTTAACTTTAAAACTACATAGAATTATTTGAGTATTTATTTGATTCAATTTAATTGCTTTTTTTATCTTAAGGTAGAAATATTTGAGAAATACTAACGAATTAAGAGACTTTACAGCAAGTCTCGATCTGATTGTAGTACAGAAGCTGCCACTTATCGAAAATGTTCTTGCATTAGAAGTTGAAGTTAGTTTTATGGAGGAAAGTGCGTTGTACAGGCCTTCAAAATTACTTTTTTGTTTTCTAGTATTTCTGAAAAGCTAAAATTCTTCTTTAAGTTTCCTATAAATCTCGGATTCGGACTCGTCAAGTATTAGAGTCGAGTCCTGAATCCGATACCCAAATATTCGACGAGTCCGAGTCGAGTCGGTATAAAGCAATTTTACACAATTTTCGATTTATAAAAACTATTCCGCTTTATTGTTTCGGAATTGAAATAATCACGTGAAGATATTTAAATTATGTATTTCTAATCGTACTCTAATCTAAAGTACTCAAATTAACTAAGCACTGGCGAAAAAAAGACCCAACCTATAAAGTTCTATACAATAATATAGAACTTTAAAATAATACATTTTCCAATTCAATTATTGTTTTATTAAACAAAACACGAAAGATTATTGACATAAGGTTTGTTTCATCAATGATATGCAAATTGATATTTTGAAAACAAATAATGTTGAATTGTTTGAATGTGAAAACATGTGAAATGATACATATTTTGGGGTAAAATTATGTTGAAAGGCATCCATAATAAACATGATTTTATTCAATAGAAGGATTCCTTGTTTTCATATATTTTGAAAAGGATAATAATTTTTGATATTTCAATGGAGATAATTGCAAACATATAAAATACCGGAACCACAACAGTTCAAATATTTATTTAGTTTCAACATATATGATTTATATACAATATATTGGGGTTTTTTTATTTATTCCAAATAAATACCAATATTATATGATAAAGCAAAATTCTTGTCATTATTTAGTCTGGACATTTTTATATATATAGTT
Source organism: Xylophagus ater (assembly GCA_963422695.1). Lineage (NCBI taxonomy): Eukaryota > Metazoa > Arthropoda > Insecta > Diptera > Xylophagidae > Xylophagus > Xylophagus ater. Next base: position 60,548,028 of record OY730478.1, on the reverse strand, counting down.
TGATATTTTTTGTTTTGCGAAGTTAATTCAAGTTTAATGGAATTATATGAAAATTCACTTTGATTGAAAAGTACGTTCAAATTGTTCGCGTCTTTTTTACAATCATTTAGATTTATACAAATTTAGTTGCCTTTTATGTTAACGTAATGCTGTTTATTTACAGAGGCAGTATATTAAATCAACAAACAACAACGTACACCTTAGTATGAGTATTGAAATAAGTAAAGAAGGTATATAAAGTTGTCGAAATCTGGCTAGAGCTTAAACTAGAGACTGTTCAGTACTAGTAAGGAGCAGGAGTATACGCTGTATTGTATAATTATTATTATTGTAATTGATATTCAGCTTACTTGAGTTAGAAGAGAAACATGCAGCCTCCTGGAGACATAGGCATTTTCTAAAAATACAAGAAATCATAAATGATATTTCCACCCAGACTGTGGTACAATTTTTGCTCCTTTTTTAAGTTATCCGAATGAAATTTGTTAGGTAAGGAACCTTTTCGAATTATAAATTTCGGATAATTGCATTTATTTATCTAAAAAATCAAACGAAATGCAATATTTACATATGAAACATTTATGATTTGGACATATGCTTTCCACGATTTCATATTCCATCTGTTATCCTAAAAATTGTTAAAAGAAAATATCAACAGTTTATATTCTTAAGGCTTGGATATATGACAAAAATCTTTCTAAATATCGGGATGTAATTTTGTGTTCGAATTCGAACTTAGAGTTTACGCTCAGATAAGTTGTAGATTGTGGTATACCGCCTTCGTGTGAAATAAATTCCATTTAAAAATTCCATCACTAAAATTTATATTACAAAACTTCTATCTGGAAAGATTTTCAACAAAAATCATAATGAATCTAAACTTGTATTTAGCCGAAAGCGGAAAATATTAAAATGAAATGAAATAAAAACGAAATGAAGTCATACAGATTTTCCTCTTATATATTTTCTTGTTTTTATCGTTTTGATTCCGTTCCTTATCTTATGTCTGTAAAGTTGAGTTTATTACAAATTCTACACAAGAAAGAAAAAAAAGCCCAGGAAAGAAAAGGAGTTTGTATTTTCTTTTTCTTGAAAACTTTTATAATCGTTTTGTTTGCAATGAGATTCAATTTATTCAAAGACATTTTACAAAAATGCTTGGAAAAACTTAATTTAGAAATTTACTAATTTGATTGAAGCTAAAAAATTTTCATAATTTTTAATAATATTGTGGAAATTTTTCTTCAATTTTTCTTTCACAAGGAAAAAAGATTATTGAATGTTTTTCCGTCTAATTATATTAAATACTACAAGGAGAAAAACTATTCAAATATAGAAAAGAAAATTTTCCAGTCATATTGATGAAATTTCGTTAAAGAAATAAATATGTCCCTTTAACAAAAAAAAAAAAAATTCAATTTTGAAAAATATATAAGGGAAAAATAGCCCTAAAGGCCAAAAAACAAAAAAAGGCCAATTTTTAGTTCAAGATTATAACAGCACTTTGATGTTTTTCATCTTATCCTGTTTCATCCCTTTTTATCTAATATCATTTTTTTTTTGTTTTGGACTTTAAACAAGGACAAATTATAAGGATATGTAGGAATTCTATGGAATTTTTTTTTTCTTATTTCCTTGTGTATGATAGAGTTTCCAATTACTTTTGTGAAAATTTTCCAAGTCACATTTTCTACATTCGCAGACAACTTTGTAATTTGACGAGAACTTTTGTGGTGGATATGGAGAAGTTTCCATTTTCTCAATATGGAATCATTTTCAAATCATCATCTTCATTGAACATTTCATTCGATCGAATGAAGATAATGTTGACAAAAAATAAAAGGTAATTGAAATGCCAACAAAATTGAATTCCCGTTGATTATATTTAGTATAGTGAGTTCAAATATGTGCGGTTTCAAATTTGATGACATTACCTATTGGGAAACTTCTATTGGAATAGATTTGTCTTTTCTTTGATAAATAGAAAGTTTTGTACAATTAAAGTGACTACGTTCATTTTAAATTTAAGGTTGGCTTGGGTTGGATTCTTGAAGGACATAAATTTCTAATAGCCTACGACCTAGATACTTTTCCTTCCAGACGACAAAACTTCTGCATCTTAGAATTGATCTTTTTAAATCCCTAATAGTAGAACACTACTGAGAATCATAAACGATAGGGAGCAAACACCAAACTAAACATTTGTCCTCCGTTATCATTAGAGCTGGGTACTTCTCTCTTTTAAACGCAGAATGAATGAGCGATCATAATTACTCGAAATGGGTTTTTAGCATCCAATATCGGCCTGCTATAGTATGGTAGTTCTATATACAACATTTGTACTATACTATATAGTTTCATTAAAGTACATTCGTATGGTTTAATTAAAAATTAGTTTAGTAATGATGAGACAAATGGAAAGAGTGTACTTCTTTATTTTATTTGTAAAGTTTGTTGGATGAAAACGTTTTCCAATTTTCTTCGTTGCCTATACGAATATAAACTCTTTTGAAGATCTCCTATTAAAGCTCAGTTGTTCTTACTTTTCTAACCATCGAGTCTTTTCTTGTCTATAATTAAATGGTGTGAATGAGCTAAAAAGCTAATTAAAAGGAAATTTAAATATGTTTTTGTTTTGTATCAATAGGAAATCTTACTTTCAACTTTTATCTTTTCATGTCAAATCAAATGATGGTCTTATATCAATGAAAATTTTATCTTCTATAAAATATCTCTTAGAGTTTTCTATTTCTTATCAAAGTTGAAATCTTAAACATTAGAAATAAATAATATAAATAAATTTTTTTGTTTCTTTTTTTGGTTTTATGAAAAACCTTCTTTTATGGAATATCGTTTACAAGTACAAATAAATACTATAAAAGTTTTTCTTAAAGAAAAGTACTTAAGTTCATTATTTTTGTTCGTTTATTTTAGCTAAAAATTTTCTATGTTTTTCTATTCCCCATTTTTTTTGTTCCTGATAACCGAAGAACAACAAGAAAAATTACATATTATAAGTATGTATATTGGAATTGATGACGTTATATATTTTTATCAGAGTTTTCAGATCATTACGAAGGGTTTATCCTATATATATACGAATATATATATATTAAAATAACGAACAAAAATGTTTCTCAATCATGGAATCGGAAAAACAAAAGGTTCAGATTGAATCAGAACCATAAATTATGGTATAAGTAAAAGGAAAATCCAATGAACATTAATATATGAAGGAATAAGAAGTAGAAATGACGAATTAATACTTTCATTAAAGGATATATAGATATATGTGTGTCTGTAGTTCATCTTTAACATCCTATTTAGTATTTTTTTTTTTTAGTATCTATATTAGTTTTTTTTTTCATGAAATAACTAAATTAGCTTGATGGTTCTCTGATGATTCTCTGATGGTTTGATGTCAGATTTGTTTCCTTTCTTTTTTTTTTTGTGCTGATAATGTTCAAAATGTGGTTTGATGACCAAACTTTTCTCTTATCTTATTATCGTATATATTTGTATTGCTTTTATCTAATTTTTATAGAACTTTACTCGTTTTAGTTTGAGATAAATAAAATTAGTTTTATTATTGTAAGTTTTTTTTTTCTTTACTATATGTTAAAATAGACAAAATACAAAAAAGAAATTCTCATTAATAGAAAAGAAATAATGATAAAGAAATGCGTATACGACTTTCTCAATTAACTTATTATTTTCCAAATTTAAGATAATGGAAGTTAAATTAGGCAAAATTACGAAGATTAGGATGAATATTTTTTCAACCCGGAATCTTTTCAGTGTGTTTTGTTTAATTAATATCAAAAGGCATATTTTTTTCTTGATTAAAAAAACTTTCTTTCGAAATTATGCCTCGTTTGGGTTTTCTAAGGCGTTTTTTGTTGTTGTTTTTTTTTTTTTTTTTTATTATTTCAAAGACCAACAAAACCATATGAACTTTTTAATACGATAATTGATTTCTACGAAAAGCTTTTCCAATCAAAAAATAAAGTGCTTTGCCTTGTGTTAAATTATATCCTTGGCTTGGGTTTCTTTTTTAGTAGCTGACTTAAAGTACACCAAAAAATAGAATCGCATATAGAAAAAGAAAAAACGGAAAAAAAATTAGGAGAAGAAAAATAAACGCAAAAAAGCTTTCGATTTTTATTTTACTGTCGACCCTGGGAACCATAAAAACTTTATAAATTGGACTCGGCACTAACGCAACCAGCAAAAAAAAAAGAAATACCATACATCCAAAAATAAAAGGATACTTTTCATCATTGCTAAAGCGAAGAAAAACTAACTACATTTTTTGGTGACGAAGTTTCTTGCCCGATAGACATTTTGTGTCCTTTGATGGAGGAACCCGAAAATATAGGAGTCAGAAAGAATGAAGAAGATGAAAAAAAAAAGGAATTGAAAGGATTAGAAGGAAACGTGATATATGAGGGATATTGGAAGGTTATTTTTTTCCATTTTTGTTCTTCTTTTTTTTTTACGTTTTCGTATACGAAAGGATCAAGATAATGGACTTTGCTTTTACTTTTAGGATCCCCAAAATATATATGTATGTATATAGTACACACATTGTCAGTAGTATGATATTGAATGAGTGAGTAGCGTCATCGTTTTTAGTATTTTTGGTACGTGCTTGATCGTCTCTTAGAACCATATCCAAGTATATAACCTTAAAAAAAGACTACTGTATACTCGTATGTACATGAGAATGTGTGTATATAATCATAAAATGTTTCTATAAGATGTTATTATCATGACTTCTAGGAAATATAGTTTTAATAAGTTTATACCCTAAAAAAAAAGAAATGGGGATAACAAGCGAAAATTATAGAGTATGAAAATATAAAAAGGCTTTATTTTAGGTAAATTTCATTTATCATATTTTATTTAAAATTTTTTGTACATAAAAAAAGAGGGATATTCTCTTCCAATTTAAATGAATTAAATTGTGGGCAGCGTTCCAGTTAAAAGCAAAGTTAATGTGAACATATTATATGGCATTAGGAAGCCGAAAAGAATAAAATTATTATTATATAAATTGGGAGATTTATAAAAATAAGAGTTAATGTTTGCCGCATCATAACTTACCCTATACTTGGGGGTTTAAAGTGAGTTAAACAATGGAGAATTCTTTGATAAGATTCTTACTAAGATGTTCACTGGTAGTAAAGCCGAAGAAAAGTGGCATATTCCGACAAACTACAAAAATCATGTCATAGGAAACAATCACTGAACATTTATTAAGGATTTCGTGAGTATAAGAAAAGGACAAAGTAAAATTAAAATAAATAATATATACAAGTAATCAGAAAGTCAGACCATCTTCATTTGAATGAATGAATATTTATATTCATACCATACTGAAATCCATATATAAATCCTTAACTTCCCTTTCAAACAACTACACAGCATTAATTTTATGATGAAATTTTCCTAAAACTAAACATAGAGAAAATAATAATCATAAATAAAATCAAATAAGCTCGTTATAATATGAAAATCTAGGAAATAAAACTGTGAATATTATCCACAACCAGATTAAGGGGTTATATTTGGTAGACAAGATAGTAGATAATAAAGAGTGTTAAAGAAATAAGCTCTTTTCTTAGGTGGAAAACTCCCCAAAAAAAGAAAAAAAAATACCAGGAAAGGACATGAAGTAATCATAGTCTAATATAAGTGTATGGAGCTTTTATTTATTTTCCTGTTTGTTTTTTTGAGAAGTTCCCAATTACACGAGATTAACATATGTACAAGGATGTTATCTCAATAAGAGAAATGCTCATAAAATGGAAACAAACATTTCGTATAGGAAATTCAACATCCTATATGCGTTGTATATGCATTCATGCCTGACACACAAAAAGGAACACACATTGTCTATATATGGAGGAAGAAAAAAGGAGCCGTATAAGAACAGTACATTGGAGGATTTAAATGTGCCACTGTAATGGCAATTTATGTTTTTGTGGCACGTTTTCATATCTTTATATTTTCTTCTTGAAGCTTTTTTTTTCTTTTCTTTTCTTTTTTTTTTACCAGGCTTTGTATACTCGTACAAGGATTTTTTAAAGCCACAAGTTAATGTTGTAGAAGTGATATTATATAGACAACATAAAGTGAACAAGTCGTTGAATATAATAATGTAAAACGTATACCACTTTTAGGTTAGACCTTGTCTTCTTTTAAAGAAATGGATATACTTACATATATATATATATTTTTTTTAAAAAGGTGATGAGGTTTAAGCTTTTATTCATATGTGTTCTTTTTTTCTAAAGTATATTATTTTAAGAATTTACTTAAAAAAAGGCAGCAGAAAAGAAAAAAACGAAAAAAACGTAAAACGTTCATCTTGTTGATTGTTTCTTAAAAAATTGATAACAGAAGAAATGGGTTTGCGTTAGAGCCGGTTCATCAGGATGTTAAGTTTGACTGGTAATAACAAAGTTGTTTGGTATATACTTTTCATATAATCATAAAACGCGGTTTTATTAGGCTATATAGAAAAAAACAGAAACACAAAAACTGTAAGAGAAAGATGTTCATTCTTAAAAAAGAACGTCACCATTTAAAAAATGTGATGAAAATTATGTTGTTTTTCTTGGTGGGTTACACCAACTGCCACCCAGAAATTTATAAAAGTACCAACTCCATTTTCTGTGTAAAATGTAAAAATCGTAAAGTGAAATTACTTTTCTTTTTTCTTTTAGATGTTATGCACAAAATTTCTTGTATCTTGGATAAAATATCTAGCTAGAGAAATGAATAAAGATGTTGTGTATGATATTCATATTCATTTGTAGACATTATGCGTAGTGCCCATAAAAATTACAACTTGGCTATATCGCGTTGTTTGTATCTATTCTGGAGAGAAAAAAGAAACACAAGTAAATATATTAAAATTTCTTATAAGAAAGTATATAAAAATTGTTTTTATTAAATTCAGTTTTTATAGTTTTTAGTTAAATATTTTGTGTATAGTTTCGGAGATCTTTATTAAAAATGTAATTTCTTTATTTATGATTTTTCAAAAGAGTTTTTTTTTTCTAAACTTGGACTTCAAAAGCATTTGAGGTTGCTGTGAGAATATTTTATAATTTAAAAATGGCTCTAAACCATAGAATTTTTTTTTTATTAAAAAGATAAATCACAAAATTAAACACATTATTACTTTGGTTGTTAAAACTACCAAAGTACATAGATGGTAGCCACTAGTGAAAATAACCAGATATTGATTTTTCATCTAGAGAAGTTTAGTTGTCACAACTAGCTAGTAACGTCACAATTTTTCTAGTCAGGTTAGCTTGGTTCTTATATTATAATAAGAAACCCATTTCTAAAGTCCTTATGGACAGAAAAATTCAACAACCGAAAAAGTGTGGGATTGCACAAATACTACAAAAAAGGCTATGCCAGTAAGGAAGGGTCAGTTATATTCAATTGCAAAAGTATCACTTCCATTTCCTAGTTTCTAGCAAAGTAGGAAAATAATATAATAACAAAGGCCTCAAAGTTTATTTGAAAACTAAATGGGAATAAGGCTTGTACATGTACACAAATTCTTTGTATAGTAAAATTAATCTCTCTCGGTACTTACGACTAAACTGAACTCATATCTTTAGCCAAATACGACTCGTGTTCGTTAATAACTCGTTAATAACTGATTTTGATACACTTTAAAGCCAGTAAATTAGAAGCAGAATCATAACAATATTTAATAGTTTATCCTTTCAAATAATTCCCTTTCGAAATCTTTCATTTCAGGAAGTAACTTTGATATGTGAAAATTTCATCATGACACCTCTTGTCTATTTTCAAAAAAAGAAAAAACTTCAAAACTTTACACCTCATTGCTATCTTTCTATATTCCTATAAGCTTTCCAAGTCTTTCTGTATTCTTCATTATTATTTTATTCTTTTAAATTAAATTTTCGAAGTAGTAATATCAATTTGATTGTCATTTCAATTATATTCATTTTCTTGCCAACAGCAAAAAAAAGTTAAATCCCACCACTGCCACCAATTTCGATCGTTTTCTTTTTCTGCCTTACAAGGAAATAAAATATTCTTTTTGAAACGATCCTTTTATTGATTATTTTTGCTTTTTTCTTTTTGATTTCTTGACTAGATTTTAACACTATATATACTATACTATACTATATTAAATATATATAGATTTTTATTAAGAAAACTCCCTTTTCGTCTGTCGATTTCGATTTGGATTGTCTAAGAATAAGACAAGAAAAAAAGAATTTAATTCTAAACAAAAGTTACAAACAAACCAAAGAAGCTGAAAATTAATTTTTCTATTTCCACTTATTTTTCCTTTTTTTTCTTGTGTATATATTTTGTGATATGTTGTCACCCTTAGTCACTTTCCTTTATTTTCTTATTTTCTTTTTTTCTTGTTCGAATTCAAGTAAAGATATCGCGCGAAATTGCCTTCATTTTTGTATCTTGATTCTCATCCTTATTTTCTTGACGAAAACAATTTTATGCTCGTCTGATCTAAGCCAATTCTCAATTTCTTGATGTCAGGACTCAAACGTCGACCAGTTCAATGTTTTCGTTTTTCTTCTATTTTTTTTTTTTGCTTTCAATTTTTAAAGTATTGATTCAACAAATTGAACTTAAAATGTTCGAATTTTATTTTTACAATATTGACATGAGAATTTTCCTTATTGTTTTTTTTTTTTTTTTTGAGCAGGTTTGGATTGATTTTTCATTCAATTGATAAGAAAAATCGAAAGAATATTGTTATTTTTTTGGTTTTATTTTGAAGAATGTTGATGACAGATATTCAATAAATTTATTATTGGAAAATTTGTTGTTTTTCTTTTCTAGTTCATTTAAAAATAATTGATAATTATAATTACTAAAGTATATATCAAGTTTTTCTTTTAGTTTAATTAATTAGTTAATAAAAATATTATATTTATAAACTTATTTGAATTTAAATTGAAAATAATGAATTCAATTCCATTAAAAAGAAAATCTCAGAAAATTTATTACAATTCGTTTTTCACAGAAGTGTGTATGAACTTTTCGAATTTTCCAAATTAAATTTTATTAAATTAAAATGATAAGATTTTGTAGATTTCTATTTTATATGAGATTATGTTTTCCATGAAAAGAAAATACAATATTGTGAATGTTTTAATTTAAATTGAAGTTGGTGCATTTTTAGAATGGGAAAGGTTGGAAAGAAACAGAAACTGAGTAGAAATTTTCAGGAAGGTAATTTTTATCGAATTAAAATCATTTTAATTTTCCTAATACTTACTTTTTTGTAAATGCCTAATTTTGATTTAACTCGTAGTTAGCTCGACTTGAGTCAGGGTATTTAGAAATCACTCTTGGAAAGAAAGATATAGCATTAAATGTAATTGAGCTCGAGTTGGTTTCATTCTAGCTTAACTCGACTCATGCCAAATTACTATGGTAAAAGAACTTACTGACTTATAGCTCATGTCTTGGTATCGACGGTATTACATTTGTCTTTGTCTATAAAACTTATAAAAGATATATAAATTATTTCCATTCGCAATTTTAACTAACGCAAAATCTCGCGAATTGCATCCGATAGGAATCATGTTCAAGTATATTTTTTTCTTTATGAAAATAAAACTAATTTAAGAATTTAAAAAAGCGTAAAATTTACTTCTGAGAACTTTTTTTTTCAATAAGTTTTTTTTTTTGTCATCATTTTATCTTCACATTTACGCATTACCGATCAAAGCAATTTGCCTTTAGTTTGTTCCATATTGAGTTTTTTGTTTGTTTGTTGAAGATGTTACCAACAAAATTGGGTAATGGTGATGATGGGTGGCTTGATTCATATCTCATAAAGAAGGTGTCACAAACAATTCTTGAACATAACAAAAAGAACAAGTTTTGTCGGAAAAGTAAAAACAGAAAAAAGAAAATAACGAAAAGAAAAAAAATGAAAATCCTGCTGAATGTGTTTGAAATTGTTGAAGAAGGACCGGAAAAAAACAGGAAACGAACCATGTGTGAATTTGAATATTCCAGCTATCTAAATATATGTATGTATATTTACGTGCATGTTTGAAGAGGTTATTTTCATATATGTGAAATGTTCATCTGTCTTTCATATACAATGAAGTTTTTCTTTTCCGAAAAACAAGTAGAATAAAAGTACAATGAAGGCACAGAAGAGATAAAGGAAAAATTACCTTAAAGGGAATATCAGTTGATGGCTTTTCAAGAATATATTTTCAACACGGATGTTACAAGCCCTTTTTCTGAAATTGAAAAACACAGATATTTTCCAAAGAAAAATATAACAAAACGAACTTATTTCTTTTTTGTCTTTGAAGATATCAAATCGAACAATATTCTTATAAGAATTTTTTATTTTAATATTTTTCCCCGAAAGGAAATGTAAAAATTCCTTAAATAAAAATTGAATTTATAAAATAAAAATTTGTTCGTTTGTTTTTTTGTTTTATATTTCTTAAAGGAAACGACGAAATTTAAGTAACAATATATCTTCTTCTTTTTATCTGACAATACAATCATAATTGTAGTTTTGGCCTTCTTTGTATTATGCCTCATTCGGTCTAGTCTCGTTACATCTTGTTCAATTTTACACTTTCATAGTCCTTCATATTTGGTTATGCCATCCCATTTATCCTAGCTTTTCTGGATCTTAATTTCAGGTTTCCATTCAATTTTATTACAGCTTCTCTATTAACTATGTCCCTTATTTCGTAATTGATTAGTATGAGTGGTAGTTCACTATTAGGGCAAAAGATTCTGCAAAATATCGTAAGCATATATTCTAAGTGTATTTGCATCAGCCATGTTGGACTGATATATGTTTATATGTTTGCCTGATGTTACTTTTATATATTTTCATTTTCATATGTATTTGGTTTAATTTTTTGATTGTAACGATCTTGAATCACTTAATTTATTCTCTCCAATTTTGTTTTAGGTTGCGAATCCATCTTATCTTGGGTAGCTAGAATAGGCCTCTAAAAAAGAATATATGTATTTGGTTAAAATATGCTTATATCCTCAAAACTTTCAATTTTATTACAAAAATAACATAAAATTTTCCTTTCATAAAAGTTCATCATATTAAATGCGATATTGAAATTTAAAATTATGAATTCAAAATATGCCTTTAGGCTTTTCTTAAGCTTTTTTTTTTGTTTTTGTTTCTTGCTAACATATTCCCGCAAAACGTGTAATATCCCGTTTAATATAACAAACCAAATTTTAACCGTAATAATATAAAATTATACAGAATATGAGTATATTATGTAATAATATGAAATTTTTGCCTGCCGAAATATTGAAGAAATATATATTCTGTTATAATCCTGTTGGGGCTGGGTGGTATCCATTACTTCTAATAAACTCGCGACTAAAAAACAAACAAGATTTTCTAAAAACCACAGAAAAGAAAACAAAACAAACATCTACAATAACAAAAACGGAAGAAACGAAGTAAACACAAATAAAGAGTAAATATATGAATATGGCATAGAAGGCGGTATATATAAGGATATAGGTACACATATATGAGAGATTAAGAGGAAGAAAAAAAAAAACCTCAGTCATAAACTTCTATATCCTTAATATATCCTAAAGCAATAATTTCCATATTCCTGGAATATATGCGATTATCCAACGTTGATAACATTGAATTTATTTACACAATTCAAGCCCAACACTTTTGTTACTTTGGATATACCAATTTTGTGTTTCCAAAAAAAAATCCTTCTTTTTCCTCTATATACAATATATATATAATAATATCAAGTTTATGAAATTTTCCGAGGGCAGTTAAGAGAAAACCCCATCAAATCTTTATATGTATATTTTTTGGTTTGGTTTTTCGGTAGCGAAATGGGTGGGTTAATGGTTCCCATATAGTATTACTATATTTACATTTTATATATTTTGTACAATATGTGTTTGATAAAATAGAAAATTATGAAAATATATATCAAAAATTTGTGTGGTGGCTGAAGTAGAATTTTAGGTCTATGACTTCTATATTGGGATATATGAAATATCTTCTATATTTAGTCGGGTTTAATAGTCATAAATGTGTCATAATCCAAAGGCTAGTGTTATGGCGCGAATTTAAATTTCATAGTTTTCCAAAAAAAAAATGAAATTCTCATATTACCAAATACTATGAAAATATGAATTATAATAGGTTATAACTGAATTGGATAAAATTTATATATTGTTCAAGTTGGTTGGTCGGCTTTTTGGGATAATATATGAATTGTATGTATTAAATAAATATGATCAGATAAAATTTTTTATGAATTCCGGTTACAATAATTAACTCAGGAGGTGTTTTTATATTATGAAAATCGTTAAATGGATGAAATTCATAAATTGCTTTAATTTTTAAAGGATTTTCTTTTACTGAATTTATAAATATAAATGGAACATTGAATGTGCTATACCTTTGATAAGATTTAAAGGAAATATTTTCTTTAATTTCCAGTTCAATTTTATTATTTCGCAGTAAATATAGAGCATAGTTTTACCTGAATGTCATTTATAAATTACATTACAGGAACTTTAAAAGAACTGGCTGCCTGACAGGGCAGACTTTCGTACTCCATGAACTTGAGATGTTAATTTAAAGAGTTTTAAGTTTTAAGTTTCAAATTCTGAGTTATATAAGAAGTTTTGCAAGATGATTGCAATACAAATTGTATATTAAACAGTTCGAATATATTTCGTTTTTTCGGTGATTTTAATAAATTATTATTAAATTGGTTTAACGTTTAAAGTTTCTTCAAATATTTTCATACAAATTTTCAAATAACGCGAGATTTCTTTCTTCATTTTCAGTCGGCTCTTGATCGTGGCGCCTTGTGAAAATGCAACCAGTAAACACGTCTAAATCTGGCCTTCCTGCCTAGTATTTTACTTTTCTTAATTATCGAGTTGGTCTTTTTTGATATAAATATACGAATTAGAGATAGTACATAATACTAGTAAAAATACATAAAACATAATTCATTTTCTGACCAGTCATAATTTCAATTAAAAATTAAATACCATAATTATATAATTGAGTCTAGAAACTTTTTTTTTTTCTATTATTCTTTTTTCTCCGGGAAAACGATTCATTTTCTCAATAATTTTTACAACACAAAGTTTTTGATGATTTTTTTCCATTTTTCTTATTATTTATATGAATTTTGTTGGGAAAATTTAAAGAAAACAATTTTCCTTTTTCTCCCAAAAAAAAAAAAAAAAATTACTTTAAAGTTTTGTTTTCTTTATACTTAAATGTAAAAATAATAATAAAAATAATTTTTTATTCTACACAAAGTAATTGAGAGAGGAAATTTCCCAAAAACGTTTTATGAAAATTAATAAAAATTACTTTTTTTTTTACAGGCAATGAAAAGTGGACCGAACCGAAACAGAAAAAAAAACATCCTCCCACATTGTGAAAATTGTAGTATATTTTTCATTAGAATTTATTTTCGGTTCTCATTAAAATTTCAGGGGGTCCGATGTACATAAAACACAGTCCACACCAGCATATATTAATACCAGAAAAAGAACAGCTGTACAGAACCGGTAAGAGGAATATTCTAAAATATATGGAAAAGTTAAAAGTCATGAAAGTATGTCCTGTTGTCATATAATATACCTTTTAACTGAAAATATGCTTTGGGTATCATAAAACATTTATACTAGAACGAATGTATAAATGGATCTTCCAAGAAAAGTTCATTTTCCCTATTTTTATTCACTTTGTCAGAATGGGAAAATTGTTCGTGCTTTTTTTTGGTATTGTTTTGTTCTATCACGCGAAAAACGAGGAAAAAAAACGGGAAAACTTTTTCTCAATGTGTCTTATTTCTATACTATATGGACTTTAGAGTGTTGTGAAGATATCCTTTTTTTTCTGCAGAGAGAGGAACCCTTAAGTTTATCTATAATACAAAAATGGGTTTCTTTTTGGTTCGTACTAACGAACTTTTGGATGATTGAAAGTTATTTACGACGTTTCGCTTTTTTTTGCTGGTCTTCTTGTCGTTATTCTTTTATTGTACTGAAAGAAAACTGGAAAAAGTTTATACCACTGGTTTTTTGGAACATTTAATTCAATTAACAATTCCCAAAATAAAAAAAAAAATTTTCGACCATTTTTCGTATTAATTGGTTATGTCACTTTAAAAAGACCAAAAATGTTTTTTTTTTTGGTATAAATCCAAAAATTGGAGAAGTTATTAAGGTTTGAGTGTGGAGTTTTTCGAATCTGCTTCCTTTTAGAAATGGCTATGATTCAATTCTTTTATCTATCTATCTATCTATCTTCTATACCTATGAAATTCTGTTTGTTTGCGCATATTGGTTCAAACCGAGCGATTTCGATGAGGATCATATCATTTGATTACACATTTGTAAGTTAAATATACAGAAAATAAAGAAAACAATACAAAACAAAACAAAAAATGTTGTTAGCCCAATGGCTTTGCAATAAATCCTTTAAAACTTTAAAATATTTTATATATTAAATATATTCATAAAAATCATTAATAATATAATGAATTGTGCTGTAATATAAAATCTAAATTTTTAATCATCAAGAGGCATGTAGAATCTAAAGATCCAGAGCAATGTAGGGGAATACAGCTTAGATTGCACATTCGGTATCGACAATCCCAACAACCAAGCATTTATGGAGGTAATAGCAACATGACAAGCTTACACTATTTAATTGAAACAATTTAACAGAACATTTTAAGTTTAGGTCTTTCTAACTAACATATTAACACCAAATAGAAACCTTTTGAATTGTTAATTAACCCCTCTATTCTGAGCGCAGTCATAAAAAAAGTCAAAAGTCAAAAAAGTTCTGACTGTCATAACTTTTTTTTAAGACTACTTGGTATACTGAATGCGTCATAACTAATTACTGTCATAAAAAAGTATCATAAGTTCTGACCGACAATATTTTACATCACAACAGAATTTTATATGTGTTTTCAGAGTGATTCAATTGATAAATATGGAATAATTTCCACCATTTTTTTAAACACACAAATAGTTTTACACCTATAGACACATTTCTAACCTATAGAAATATTTTAGAGAGTATTTCTCCAATAACTATAACAACTCGCTCGAATTATAACAGTTTAAATTGTTATACATTCATATCATTATAAATTCATAATTATGACTCGTTCGCATGAATACGAATTTTCACAGCAGTCATAATTACAGTCAGAATAAATTTGTCATAAGTATTTATGACAGTGAAACTGTCACGGCGCCAGAATAGAGGGTTAAGTTTCCTTAAATCTTAACTTGTCGAGAATTGGGACACTTACCATATCTATGTTTTGAATTGTGATCTAGAGTTTGTGAGTCCTAACAAATTCACATTTCCAAAAATTCTACGTATAGAGAAAGTTTCTTTATAATAATAAAAATTTATTTCGTTATTTTATTTTTATTGATTATGATTGAATTATATTTTTCTTGTAGTCGAAGTTTTTTTCGAAATGAATATTGGATCAGAATTTAATTGTTTCTTTTATACAACATGTTTATTGGATCATTTTGTCCATAATAAAATAACAATTTCTAAGTGTAATCGTTTAACAGCCATATTATGATGTCATAAAGTGAAGTCTAGTAAAACAGAAAAAAGTGAGGAAAATATCTATAAATTACGAAATTACAAGTTTTAATAGGAATATTTTGTTTGATTGATACTTTTTAGGCATGTGGAAATGTTAAAACAATTTAGAACTATAAAATTTTGTTTCGCTGTTATTTAATTTACATTTTGATGTGACAATAATTATTCGTCATAATTATTTTTTATTGTATTAATTAAAAAGATAGAGTTCTATGACTTCTAGAATAACGAATAGTAGACCTTTATACACTAGTATAGTATATATTTAACTTTTTCGACAGTTTCTTTTGGGAATTCAACGACGAGACTTGTGAACATAAGAAAATGTTAAAAGATTGGATATTTTGAACGAATAAAGACCGATGGGATCCGATGAAACAGGATCTAAGGAAAAATAGTTGGTCCAAAAAAGGATGGAAGAATTGTGTTGATGTGGGCAGTATGTAAAATTGACACATATTGGACTGAGAAGAACGTCTCTGAACTGTACTAACCGAGTATTTTGGGAATCGTCTAGAGACGGTTTACTATTCTGCTATGGATTATCTAAATTCATTCAAATAGTACTAAATTCTTCAGCTTGCTTATACATACGACACATTAGCAGGAATAATGTACATTATCTCACAATTTTCGATTGAAATTCGATAATCTCTCGCATTTTAATCGAGAATCATAAGGTGCTAATGCGTCTTTAGCATTAGTCTCTATAATTCTAGATTGACAGTTTTAAATTGGTAATTAATTTTCGTCTTCTGAAGAATATTTAATTAGGTTATTTTGTATTTTGTTCTTTAAATAATAATAATTTTCATTACATTTACAATTTTTCATGAGATCAAAAAAAAAATCAAAGAAATATTTATATATTTTTTTTCCATTTTCTTTGAATTGAAGTCAAGTTATGACCCTTTCTGTTTTTTAACTGATTTTACTGAAATTCATTTCATAAATATAAAAATATTCATGATTTAGTTTTTATTTATAACGAAAGAATTCTGAGTGAATGAACTGATATAATACGGGTTAAAGAAGTTCTATATTTTTGTTGGAACTCGCGAAGGGTAGATAGATATTCCAATATTACAGTTGAATATTTCCCTTTATTTTTTTATTTTTCAACGTGTCTATCTAATTCAAGATTCCAAACAGATTTTTCTCTTTTATTGTTCAGCTGTAGGGAAAATGGGAAAATTACATTATTTTCACTTCGAGAAATAGCAAAAGCTCTTCTATGAAATATGCACGAATGAATGTGCAAGCTATTTATATATCTATATTTATATCTAATAGTAATATATAATACTTGAAGAAAAAAGGATCTAGAGGTCCAATTTTGTATATACAAAAATATATTTTTAGATATTATTTCCTTGGACGAAAGAATATGCTGCTGTCTCGTTATATGAGATGTGAGTGAATGATATAGCTTGGAAAAGGGAAGAAAAGAAAAGAAAAACAAAAAGTAGACACTTAACAATAATAACTAAAAACAAAAAAAAAAAAGATCTGCGGGCGCCTGACTAGACTAAGATGGTGTTTTCATCGCGAACGATTCGTTTCATGTCTCTTTAGAAACTTATTTGTATTCATTATGGTCGCATAAAAATGTAATTTAATAAAGTGTATAACGTCGTATATCCAATAAAAATATATATATATATATATATATACAATAATTTGTAAGGAAAAAGGCGAATATTGAAGATATACTGAAAATGATATTATTGATGAAAAGCCTTATGATTATTTCATATAGTATCCTTAAGGAATGCATCTTTTCTTCATATTTATCGTATCGATTTCTTATAAGAAATGAAGTTATTTTTGGAAAACCAAAAAAAAAAAAATATTGCAGCATAAATGTACGTCCAATTTGAATTTATTAATTTTTTGTTTACACGTGCTCAGATTACTCGTTAGCCTGTACCAAAATTTTCATAAATAAAAAGAAAAAACCTTAAAATTCGATTTATTCTAAAAGAATAATATTTATCCAGGATAAAAGTGTTAAATTAAATTTATTTAAAGAAAAGAACATGGGTTCTGACCACTATACATTAAGTATGCACACCCCATTAATTCACATTAGGTTCTCTTCTTGTTGAGTCTAAAAGAAAAAAAAATTACAAAGTTGGGTCAATGTTTATAGAAACCCATTTATTCCTAGATTGGTTTTCTTCACCATGTTATTTTTTCTCTGTTGCATTTATGTATAGGCTTTCCTTTTATCCCCATCAACTATTAAATCGTCCATCACATATCACCTTGTTATCCAATAGAAGATTATTTTAACCCTTTTTTTTTTCTATTTTAACCTCACGTATTGTTTACAAAACAATTTAATTTTTGGGTAAGTGAATATAAATTAATAAAAAAATTAAAATAGACTATATGGTAAGGTATGGTCCATATACGTTAAAGGTGTAAAAGAGTTGTATATGTGATAATCTGAATTCACAAAAAAAAAAAACTATAGTGAAAAACAAAATATCATCTCTCATTCCAAAATACCTGCATATTATAGAACATCTGCTTTATCTGTTGGACCCCTTTCTATAATGCTCGAACAATCTTGAATTATTACTGACCCGGAAACCATAAAAACTTTATCAACCCCAAACAGTACCAAGGAATGACATCGTTTTCAATCCTTTTTTTTTGTTGGACAGAAAAAATCAAAACCATTTCTACTATCTTGTATAGTACAGAAGAATTGATCCAGATTTTCTCTATATATATTGATATATGTATATTAATATAGAATATTCATCATATAGAGATGAATATGAAGACAAGTCCAGCTATAAGTAATCCCAAAGATATACACTTATATAACTAACAGAGAGTAAGTATAGTTTAATATAAAAAGAATAGGTCAAAGCTTTGATGACCGAAACTGATGTTGAAAGAAAACTCTTTCCAAAAAAAGAAAGAAAATATGTAGTTGAATCTTATATAGTTCTTTTTATATCATAAAATTTCAAGAGGTCTCCAAGAGATGATTATATTCAAGTTGACCTTATTCTTTTCTATATTGTATAACAATTGGGAAGAGTTGGTTATGAAATAAATGCCACCGAAAAAAAAGAGGACATATATAATTCTATTCTTAGCGTATTTTTTTTTCTCTGGATTCTACGACTACCATCCAATACCTAGTATATTCCCTTCTCTTTGCTGTTCATACATATTTTCTGAAATCTTTTTTTCCATATTTTTCTTTCTGGGAAACTGAAAATTGGCGATTTTCCTAGTCAAGAGATTGATTTTCTTTTTTCCTTAGAATTTTCAATGTGTACCATTGTACTTTAATGGACCACTTTTTGTAAGAATATTTGCATAGTTGTAAAAACGTCCTTCAATTTTTATGGATGAATGATTTGATGGAAAAATTTTACTTTAAAGAATTTTCATTGATTATTATAACAAACTCACTTATGTTGATTTTGAAGCTGGTTTTCCCTTTTCTTCTGAGTATTTATTATATATTTTAGATCTCATAAATATAATAAGGAATATATTTTTTTAATGGGCTTGCTACGGAAATCCCGTTTTAATATAAAAATGAAAAGTTTTCGAAAAGGGAATTAAATCCATCTAATTTTTGGGATGACTATTAGGAACATTTATACTTGCCAGTTAGCAACTTCAAATGGTTACTTTCGAATATTGTTCTACTTCAATGAGTAAACTATTGCAGGAGTTGTAGGTGTTTGTATGATTGTTTTTACTAATTGTAAGGAATGAATTGTTTAGAAAGGTCTTTTGTTTAATTGCTTACTTCGTGCATTAGGATTATGTAACCCCTTCTTTAAATTGATTTTACTAAGCCAGAAATCGAAACTACAAGCATTGATATTAACTGCACGTAGCATTTGAGAAACTGGTTCATTTTTCCCGTAATATGCTCTGTGGTACAAAGTTTTAAATAAGTCCACTGACCTCAACGTACATTAATATTTAGCGGCATCTTTTCTAATAGTAAAAGAGCATCAATACTGCCATTGAAAATTTGATGAACAAAAATAATATCAGCCACCTGACCACGCTTTTCTAACGATTGCAGGTCAATCACAGTAATAGGAAAGGGTCATTCCAAGGAAGATCTCGTAATGCGAAACGTATGAGTCTACGCTGTACAGACTCCAATCTATTAATTAGACTTTTATGGTAGGGAGACCATACTTGACCGGGGTATTCCAATATAGGTCTAACCAAGGTAATGAAGAGTACTTTAGTTATCCGAGAATTCCTTAGATCATCTTTTAATAAAGCCTAATATAGAGTTAGATCTATGAACGAGTGACTTAATATGTAGCTTGAAGTTAAGTTCATTGTCACAAATCACTCTTATATAGGGTGGCCACTGAAAGACTGAAGGATTTTAAAAAGTCATAACTTGTTCATTTTCAATCTTTTTCATTCTTTGTTTTGTATGTTATATAACTTCACTTCGAGATTATTCACTCTTACAGTGGACCTATACTATTTCTCTTGAAAACTATAAAAGAGTCGAAAATTTCTATTAATTTAATTATTTCGATAAATTTAAAATAAATTTATTTTAAAAAGAAAATTATAAGATTTAATAACAAATCTTAGAAGACAGTGAATTTTTTTTTTTTTTTATCAAATAAAAATAAATCTTGTACTTACGTATATACCAAAAATTTTGGAAACTTAAAAGAAAAAATACATATCGATGTAATAAAAATGGATATAAATGACATAAATTGTAAAAGATTATATCACATTCCATATATACTTTCTTCAAGAAAAGAGCTTTAAGAGTTTTCCGATATCAATAAATTACTGAATGGAAAGAAATTGCTTGATTTTATTTTTCGGTAATAAACTTGGACATTTATAGATATCACCTGCCCATTATTATATAAGGTCAATAACTTCGTACAAAACAGTGTCATTGTTTCAATTTTAATATCGAAAGAAAAACCAACTATATATATAGACGGAAATATCCTTTCAAGCATATCAAAGTCTTAGGATATACGACTATAAAAAGATAAATGGCTCAAACTTTAATATGTATATATATGACCCCCGGCGGGGTTGAATAATTACCGAAGTGGAAAACGCATAAAAACACATATCAAAAAGCCAAAATTAATTTATATAACATGTAAGAGATATTGAAGAATATTTCTTATGTTTTTCTTATTAAGCAGAACTAGGTTTTTTTTTTGCCAAGGATTCGATAGCAGATTTTATGAGCTTTTTTTTGTCAATCCAATAAAAGTCCTTTATGAAAGAAAATTCATTTTTTCGTTGTGGTTATGTTATGAACTCTAGTTTCAAATATTATCTCATTGATTTTCGTCCTTTTTTTTGGATACAAAGCGAGCCTGAAATTCAAAACTATGTTTGTTGGCTATTTTCTGAAATGGTTGTTTTTTTTCTGGGTTTAGAAATGATATTAACTCGATTTAGTTGAATTTCTTTGCTTTTTTGTTAGCATGTAAACGAAATTCGTGTTAATATTAAAGTGGAATATTTATTACGGTTTATTATGTATCAGAGAAGCCTGAATTTTGGTAACATTAGCGAAAAAAAAACACCATAATGATATATCTTCTATACCAACTTTAAGTTTATAGGAAGAAGAAAAAAAATTTTCTAGAAAGGATGATCAATATGCCTTATGGAGTAGGGCCTACATACTATCTTCATATAGTGTAAGCTTTAGGGCAAATTATTTGTTCAACACAATAAACCAAGCGATGGATATAAAATATTTAATGAGGGCTCGAATGTGGGCTATGAAATTTTCATTGCTTAATCTGATTAGTGCGAGAAAGATGTGCTTTATGGTATTCCCTCCCAGGTATACGTATATAGGCAATAATGTATTTCTTTTTGCCTTCTGTACACACATGATATATTTGGTTTCTTTTTTTGTGGATAATAGTTAATATACAATTTTTATATGATTTTTATTCCACTTTTTTTTTACGTTATTCAAGATAATAAAGTTTAAGAGAATAATGAAAATGGATAATAAAAATTATTAAAATTTTTCCATAATGAATTTTTATCGTCTTGAATTGATTTTATTAAGAAAATTTATTGAATAATTTATTTTCAGGTAAGAAGAAAATTTTAACTAATGGCAAATCAAATATGTAATGGAATTTCCTTGTGAACGTTTATGACATTTTTATGTACGCCTGAAAACTGGCAATTTGTAATTTCTTTTATCTGTTTTTTTTTTCTCATTATTGATGGGATTTCACGTAGTTATACATAATTAAATTCGATTTAAGATAGTGGCTGCATCCAGCAGTCTTAAGCGATTAGTCAAAATAGGCCCGACTGAAACACAACCAATTTTGGAAGATTCATTTGAATGGATGATTTCTTAGTATGGAAATTCAGGATAGTTCAATATAATAGTTTTGAAATGCGTACTAATTTTGCGATATAAAGGCCAATCTCCACATAGCCGACATCCTATTCTGACGAGAAAAATCAGAAAAGTAGAAAGAGATGGACTTTTGCAATTTACGCTAGGATTGATCGAATAAAAACATCAGGGTCTCTCCCCACACAATTTATAATATTATGGGAATATTATGAACATTCCCTTCCATTTTATAGGAATTGTGTTTGCAGAGTTTATCATAAGGCTTAAATTCCTATCACATCTAAAAACAAGCAAACGACAAGACTTCTATACGTATGTTCAAATCAAGTTACCTTCCGAAAGCCTTTCTAAAAGAAAGCTATATGAATATGGGAATTCAGAGTGTACGTAGTCCTTAGTTAATCACAACATTTGTTGTGATATACAGACAGACAGACATTAGATAAAAATGATTGCAAACCATTTAGAATCTTATAAAACGTGAAGATTTACAAAACAAATTTTTTTATTTTTTATATACTTCGTATAGAAGTTAATAATTTAACTTGCGTAAACCATAAAAATCAATTCGTCATAGAAAAACTTCCTATAAGAAAATTTGGTAGAGTGCAACGATATCGTGTATGATTATTGTGAGAGTATGCAAATGCAGATGAAAACCCATAAATCAGATGAACAAGTTTATCTGCGTTTGAGGGGAATCATCTGGCAGATGAAGGATCAGATGGGGAAATTTGAACTGCAGAAGACGACAAAATTCGTAGGATGATTGTTGCTCCCTTTCTGTTTAACTAAATTTTGCATAAGTGCATCCCATACTCTTATCAGAATAGGATGTCGGCTGTGTGGAGATTGCTTTGGTACTATTAAGAAATCTTTTGATTTTTTAAGATTTTTAAAAACTCTTGAAATCTTTATAGTAGAAAAGATTTGAATTTCTTCATGCTCCTTCATTCAAACGTAAATTAATCTAATTTTGTATTTAATAGCAATTAAAATTGTACTAATTTTTTCTAAAACATTTTTTATTTAAATAGCAGAAAATTGTTTTTGCCGTTATAAGAAATTAATTGATCAAAGTTGGAGTTTATTAAGTAATCAAGAACGTAACTTATAAGTTTTATACTCCTTGATTTTTCTATCAGTATTTTATGTACTTCCTTTGAATTAATCCAATTAAATTATCAACAAAGATATCAAGCGAATAATTTTGATATCAAAACCATAAAACTAGATTTTATGATGCAGAAAGTGCAACTATCTAGAAAATTTCTTTTGCATCCATCAATTTTATACGTATTTAAAAGCTTTTTAATCGATTTTAATATAATGTAAATATATCTTGTCCTTCGAAGAATTTGTGAGTGGAATTTTATTTTAATATAATATGTTTGTGGAATTAAAAATTGCAAGTAGATACTTTGAATATAAAGCTTTTCAAATTAAATT
This sequence comes from Xylophagus ater, assembly GCA_963422695.1. NCBI lineage: Eukaryota > Metazoa > Arthropoda > Insecta > Diptera > Xylophagidae > Xylophagus > Xylophagus ater. The sequence goes on along the minus strand of OY730478.1, from coordinate 60,524,506 downwards.
GCAACAAAAGTTTTGCGGAAAGAATCAAAGTTTAGAAATCATATATGCGCGTGTATAAAAATCTCTGAGTATCACATCACGTATGCATTGAGGATTGTCCCTCTATGGAAATTTTTCTATGAATTTTCTATTAAATCAATTTGGTGGGAGCCGGGGGGGTTTCTTTTTGTGAATAGATGTAAAATGATCGGACAAATTACAAGGTAAACATTAAAACCACAGACGTAAATGTTTGTAAATGGAAAAGTTTTCTCACTATAGTGTCTGGTTTTGTAAACTATAATGTCCATAGTCTATAGAAAATCCATAGAAAATTAGTTCAATTGAACAAAGAAGTATGAAATTTGAATACGTGATTCTTAGAACGAGTAAAATTCCTCGGGTTTTTTTTCAACAAAGATGGTTGGTTGTCTTTTCATTTCCGTAGTAAGTCTTTTGATAGTGTTCTATCAAATTACTTTCGAAAACTTTAATAATCAAATGATAGTACCCAGACCATAGTTAGATCAAAGTATGTCTGTAAAGAATCTAGTATATATGTAGAGTGTTTGATAATTTTTCTAAATAAAATAATTGTTCGAATGAATTTTTTTTTGGAGGTTTTTTTTTCCCGGAAATTTGAATTAATTGGATAGACAGCGTTGCTGAACGTGATTTGAATAAAAATATTACATTATTTATATCATCGAATTATTTTCAGAGACTTAATCGGTTTACTTTCTCTATACATTTTAAGGTAGAGCTGAAATTGTAAGAGTTTTGACTTTTGTCCAAATAATTAGCATTTGCATGGATTAATATACGAACATCATGAAGACAGATCTCCGATTTTAATTATAATAATTATTTTTTAATGATACTTCTGGATGACCCATGATACTTGAAATAGATACTTAAAATTGAAACTGTAATAAAGGTCATTATCGAATTTTAATGACAGATTGGAAAATAATGATAATTAAAATTGGAGATCTGTGTAGAACATTATTCTTTATCTTCATGTTGACTAAACTATGGCACTGATATTCGTATATTAAACCATACAAATGCTAATTATTTGGACAGAAGTCAAAACTTATAAAATTTCAACTCTAACTTAAAACATATATAAAGAATATATTAATTACTCTCAAAGGCTTTAATCCCGCACAAACGATTTTATTTGAACAACAATCATTTTAATATGGACAGGAATGAATTTAGAAAGTTACTGAATTTCAAAAGAAATAATTGCGGCAGCGTCATTAAACATTTTGTAGGTTGCTACAATCTTTTGCTTGTAATTTTCAGTTCTTTCTTTTCTAAGTATAGAGTAAGTTACATTCCATTAATTTCATATAATTGAACAAATACTATTTTCCGAAAATCAATTAATTAAGTTTCATTTAAGGTAAAATAATCAAAAATTTATGTAATTATTAATGAAATTTCTGAACATAATTCGAATCGTATTGGAATGCATTATATTTTATGAATAGCAATTTATAAAGGTACTTTTTTAAAAAGAAACGAAAAATCTTATAATATTGTTCATACTTAAAACTTATATCTTAGATATCCATTTTGTTCAATATTAAATATACATTTTAAGACTTTTTCTTCAAGAAAAGCTCAAAACAATTCCTGTTTAAGTTATCCCAATAGACGAAATAAAAAAAAGGAAATTTTTTCTTGTCTTTAAACTTTTACCTATATCAAATGGGTTTTCTTACACCAAAAAAAAAAGAGTTCATATATGGTATACTTTTATCTAAACATATTTGTTACCTTATGTGTTCGGGTTTTTCATAGTCCTGTTCAAAATTTTGTTTCTATATAAAACCATCAATTTTTATTTAGCATATCTAACAGATGTGTACCCATAAAAAATTATGATGGCATCCTCCTACCTTTCGGATCAATAACAATTTTCATTACACTTTCAATATTGTTGAAACAAAACCATGACGGTTTTTGTTTTTTTTTTTTTTTTTTGGTTCCTTTTTTTTAACACAGAAAATTTCCTTTTTACGACTCCAATGACAGCTATCGAAAGTTCTGTCGCACATTGTTTTTTTCTTGGTTCCTAGGTTTTTATACTATATGGGAATAATGGATAAAATATTTATACCATCTTTTTTTTCTTCTATTTTGATATCTATATCAAAAAAGAAGGAGGTAAATATCAGTTTATATAAAAAAAAATGTATTGCAACCTTAAAAATGTCACAACAAATTCCGGTGGAAAGAAACAAACTTCAAAATGTGACTTTAGTTAACCTTTTATGCTTTTGCTACAAACTTATATAGTTTAAATAATCGTAAAAAAGTTCTGTACTATGAGAAAATTCAATTTCTTTTCGATATCTGATAACTAAAGGCAAAAAAAAAAAAACGAAAGAAAAATAGATATTACATTTTCACGATGGCAAAAATTTATCTCCTGTGGGCATTTCTGCAAAAAAAATAAGAATAAAATGATATGACCAGGACCTGATAAAAGAAATGTTCTTCCTTTTTTTTTGGGAATCAAATATAAACTCGAGAGAAAAAGAGGAAAAAAATTATGACGACAGTCATTGTAAAAAGGAAATTAACTTTCACTATCGTCCTTTTTATATTTATAGAATGAAATGGAATTGTAGGCGAGGATAATTCATTCCAGAACTTAAGGAAGCGAAAGTTCTTTACAGAAAAAGAAATTTTAAATTTTAAATTAATATATTTTTTGCACTTTTAGTTAATTTTATTATAATTTCTTCATGAGGCCATAAGTGAGCTTTGTAAATTTAAGTTTATGTAGGACTTGTTTAAACCACTCAGCTTACAGAAACATAATAAACTATTTTTGTGTAAATAATTTGTATTTAAAATAGAAATAATCATTGGCAATCGGTCTTGAGGCACTAGGTGTTTAGAACTGAGTCCTGTGTGCCACGATTCAATACTTCCAAGAGAAAGAAATGGATAGTTGTAAAGCCTCTGTAAATTTAATTTGAATATTTTTACTTATAGTGTGTGACAGAATTCTGAGAGATGCCTACGTTTGCAGTGAAGCTCAAAAGTTTGCGTCGAATTGGTGAGGAGAGACCAAAGTTATATCGGTTTTGAATGTTTCTAGTCTTCTTTTTTATAAACGACATCGCGTTTCGAAAGAATCGACTTGAAACTCAAGCAATGGTATCAAAAAATTAACTAAAACCGGATTAGAAGTTTTTACATGTTGCTATTTTAATTGAATTAATTGAATTTAATCACATGGAAACGTTCAAAAAATTATCGATTTGATTTTGTTGACCAAACTCAATTTTTTTTCTTCTTTAGTTTTCTTACCGGAAGAAATTCATTGTTCAAAGATTTTCCAAATATTTATTTATGTTTTTTTTTTCTTTTTTTTTAATTAAGAATTTAACGATTACCATATTTTAGATTTCCAAAGAAAATTCAACAAAAATTTTGTGTTTGCTTGGATTTTCTAAACGATTAAACATATTTGAGAAAATATCTTTAAAATCATGATTTTCATCATCATTGTAGAATCTACATCATTCTTGTTGTTGTTTGAATATCCTTCCACCTCCATCGGAATCTCTTTTCCATCATAATATATATTAAAAATTTTAGTATCATAGCTATTCCTATTCTAAATATCAAGCATTACTTCATATTACCATTTTGGTTTTTCAAGGATTCAAGAAATATCAGAAGGAGAAAAAAAACGAGATGATCAAAATTAAATTTGATTTGTCGATAAATTGATTAAACTTTCTTTTCTAACAAAAAGCTAAAAAAAAAAAAAACTCTTTCTCATTGAAACGTAAGAAAAAAAAAACCATTTTCAAATATTTTCCTTGATATTTTATTGCAAAATTCTTGAAGAGATCTTCTGGGAGAAAATTCTCCATGAAGAAGAAATGAATTTACGACGTCAAGAAATCTTTTCTTGGGAACTTCCTTAAGGTTTTCCTCTTTTTTTTTTTGCATATAACTTTTCAACAATCGTTCTTCTATATTTTTTTTTTTTCAGCCTTCCGTTGCGCAAAATTAAAAAACTTTCGTTATTGAAGATGATGGACACATTCAAGTCGACTTTTCTTCATTTTCTGTTTTTTTTTGTTTGCTCCCAAAGAAAGGCCATGTAATCATTTTTCTTGCTTGACTTACGTTATATATTTCAGTTCTGAAGTAAATATACGAATGTATGGTGATATTGTGTATATGGAAAATCCTGGATAGTTATGGATTTGACATGTTGTTTTTATAGATATTATGGTGGTTTGACAAGCCGCCCCTGTCAAAGTGTAGTTTTTACAAAGTTTTATTATGAACTAATATTTATAAGGGAAAATAGTTTTGGAACTTTTGAGTATGTTAAAAATGTTGAGATTTTTAAGATATTGTTAGTTTCTTTGATATTATTATTGATTTTCTCAGGGTGGTTTCAGTGACATACATACTAAATATTCTACACATTGTACCATTATTCATTCTTTATTTTATATGATTTTAATAGTGAACACAAAATTCCTCACTATCAAGTGAAAGATTGTATGTTGTGAAATCTATTTCAGCTTGAACTTTCACGAAATAGAGTAAACTAAACAGTGATCGGCTCATTAAAATGGCGCCAGTGATGAGGTTGCAAACAATAATGCACAGCAGGACAGTTAAAGAATGAGAAGGAGAAGGAAACTCGAACGAATTTGGTACTCCACTGAGTTGATTTCAATTTTTATTAGAAGACAAATATGAGAATAAACTATGCTGGCAATTCAGAACTGGGTATTTTACCCTATTTGTTTACTCTATTTTGTATATACGAATACACAGTGTGATAACTCGAGACGCACTTCACCAATTTCAAAAATATTTGGCACACATGTATCCTGGGCTAAGAATAAGAACCGCTAAAATTCTTAACGGAAGTAGTAAACCGGAAGTGGTTAATTTTGTCTAAAATAAATTTGACTGTGTCCTAAACCACTGTAATGAAATTCAGTACAACGCAATTTTGTTGAAATTTGGTGCAAATTTTGGTTATGATGAACTGATGTTAACCTGAATATTTCGTCTAAAACCCTCTACACACCATACGATTTGATCGGGTCGATCGGTCGGTTGTACAAACAAATCGTATGGTGTGTAGGATGTTTAAGATAGTTATATGGTTTACCATACCAGATACTTTTTACACTATTTGACATTTATCTGAAATCTTTTTGCACTGCAAAATTGGTAAAAAACACTATCATTTCATCAAACAAGATCATCTGTAGATACAGAAATTTAAAATGTTCGTGGTTCTAAAGAAATTAGTGCTACTAAATATGAAAATATTATAACGAAATATTTAATAATTAATTCCGCTAAATACAAGTTTAATCTTTTGGTATTAAGTTCTTAAAAAAAAAGTTCAACATCGAAAGTTTCTCTTCATTTATATACAAAAAGTTTTATTTAATTTTTTAATTGAATAAAATTTATTAAAATGAAAATTCTGTTTTTTTTAAGTTATAAAAGTATTTTTGTACTTTAATCGGTAAGTAAAGTCGAAAAACTCCATTTGAAATAACTTTTATTCGAATTACTGGAATAAATTTTAAGGATTCTATTTTTGTTGTTCATTGTACTGAAAACAATTCTATTGTTTTAAATAATGAGTGTGTTATAATAAAAACATATATTAAAATGATGTTAAGAACATTTTTACATATGTAAAATTTTCCATACTCATCTAGTCTCATGTGGGTACTAGATTTAAAGTAACCCACCAAATAAAATAATTTGTAAATCGTTCGTAATTGAGTTAACTTGACGAGTGTTTTCTATGAAAATAAATTCGCCGGCAATTCATAAAAGAATCAGAAGGCGAAATTAAATATAATTTCGCTGAAAAATCGTAAACATGATTCAAAAGTAAGTGTATACAACCGCATTTTAGTAGATAAGAAATGTGCTAAGAATTTTCTTTCTTTGTCAAACCATTGCCTACTCTTCGCTGAATAGTGCTGAAAACAGAACGAACTTCAGTTTTTATTTTCATACTGAAACAATTTTGATATTGTGAAACACAAACCCGAAGTTGAACGTGAGACTTCGGCCAGCAATTTGAAAACATACAAAGTTAATTCCAAGAATTAGAAGAGTTCGACAAGTTTCATTGTATATATACCTCTATTCTGAGTTGAACACAATAAACTCTCTAGCGCTGGCTATACCTATTCCCAGTGAATGTGTTTGAGGATCGAGACCATGTGCAGATTTACACGGGGCCAGGCGCTGAGTTTGTCGCCAACCATAAAGGAGGAGATAAGTATTTGGTTTTTAGATTAGATAAAGTGTATAAAAAAGTGTCTTTAACATAAGGATGCTAATACCTTCCTTTTCTTTTAATCTCTTATCGCATTCATACAAAATCCGCGTTTTTCTTGCTTTTAACCAACGCTTTTGGATACATTTACTGGGAAGATTTGCTGAAAGAATCTGTTTACTGATAGTCAAAAAGAAAAAAAAATTCCTATGCGCGAGCATATTTTTAATCGGATTTTATTTGATAATTTAATTACTATGTAAAACATTGATCCAGTTTTATGATTAATCTGGTTTTTATATTATTTCATAAAAATGTTAGTTCCAAAAGGAATTATCAGTCTGCAAAACAAGGTGTCGATTGATATTCGAACAAAGTTTTTTTGGTAATTTAAAAACTTTTAATGAAAAATGATGTAATCAACGCAAATTACTTGTTACCTTATTTTTATTACACTATAAACACTGATCGTATACGAATATTTTTTTAAGTGGTGATTTCTCAAATTTGCCGAAAAGTTGATAATTTGTGTCCGTTGACTTAAAATAATTAATCATCTGAGGTTCGATGAAATGCATTTAGAGTCAGTCCGAAAATCAAACGAAACAAGTTCACATATGAATTAAAAGAAGCGGATTTTTTTACTTCGGATATTTTTCCATTTCAAAAATTAATATATAGTTACGGAAATTATTTATCTGGTGAAAAAAGGTCGACAACTTTCCGTAATTATTATTTTTACACTTTAAAAATTACACTCAATTAATTTGTTGCCGAAAAATATGTAATTTCATTAAAATGAAACATGAATTTTAATTTTAATTCAATACGAGAGTGTTTGGTATCCCAGAAACAAGTTCAGGATTATGGTTTGCAATTAATATCCTGGATCTATGCATTACAAATGTAGTTAGAAAACTAATAATTAATAAAAAAACATATAGTGACTGAGAATCAGCCTATAGCCGATTTTTTGATACCCTATGGCAGAAATGGTAGAGAAAAACTGTCAAAACTAAAAATATTTCATGGTATTTTCTTCATAAGTTTGTTTTCTTTTGTCAAAATTTCCTCTAATTTGCAGGTAGCCTAGACCCTGATAGCATAAATCTAATCTGCAAATTCGAATCGGTGTGAACAGACTTATTTGCTCCTAGGATTATTTCGTTCTCCACTATCCTTGGACCGATTTTACTGATATTTAACATGTCTATTTATGTAGTTAACCAATATAATTAATTTAAACAAATTGGTTCATAAATTTTCCAATTTAATCCCAAAAACCATATAAAAAAACAACAAAACTTTCCGGTCACTCTGGTTTTTGCTTAATGACTTCGCGCGCCCCGGTCGATTTTGCTGAAATGCAATACCAAATGTAGTTAAGCAATAACCAACTCAAATTCTGAATTTCAACAAAATTGGATAACACGTTCTTCAGTTATCTTGTACACAGATGGACAGGCATAAATCGATATAACTTTTGATTCCCTACAAAGCAATACCCTTGAAACCTTTGTGACAAAACTAATATACCCTCTGGTAGTACCTACTATAGCGCATAATAACGAATCTTATTATGTTTTTCGGATTTAGATGTATAAACAGTCTCAAATTGACTATCATATTCTTTTATATTGTTCAATTTAGTTATGGTAATCCTAAATCAAACTCTTTTTAAGAAGGATCTCGATCCATAAAATCGTTTACTTCCACTCATTGTCAAAATATGTATCGCGAATTTATTATTTATTTTATATATTAAAAAAGAAAATATAGCTAAAATAAAATTTGTCATTCGATCATAATAAAATGTTTTTCTAATAATTTTCCTAATCAAAAATTCAGAACATGTTTTTTAGAAACAGCAAAAAAGAAAGGACATATAACAGAAATAGTCCACCTATGAGAAAGAACATTCCATCCGAAATACCATTGTAATGTGAATTATGTTCGTAGATAATAAAGTTGTTGTTTTTTTTCTTCTTTTTTTTTTTTTTTAGTATTAAACAATATCATTACCCAATTTTATTCAAATTACCATATTTTAGCAACATATATCATAAAAAGATCATCATGTGCTGGTTTATTTCAGTTAACCCATCGTGGGTGGAATTCCCAACTGAATTTTCGTTTTCTTTTATTTACTTGATTTTGTTTTTTTACTCTTCTAAGGAGGATTTTTCACGTATATTATATTTTTCGCCCTCTCTATTTACCAAGAAGAAGAAGAAAAAAAAATAAGGAAGAAAAGTATTCCCATTTTTCCTTTTCTTCTGTTTTTTTCTTGAGGCGGGCAAGGGCGCATACAACAATGTTGTTTCGATTTAAGTATATAACAAACAACAAGGAAAATTTCTTGAAAAGGCCAAAAAATCTAATAATAATACAAGAAATAGGGAAAATCATTTATTCCTGCCCGAAGGCAAAAAAGAACTTATTAAATTTTTTTTTGTTTCGTTGTGTTTTGATCCCACATATACAAGTTTTCCTTTATAGGGATTTTTTCACATATTACTTTTGTGTATTCTTTTTTTGGGGATATCAATGTTTTTTTTTGTATCATTATTATTTCGGTTTATTTGTCTCGTTGATCGGTTAAAAATGGGAATAACCATTTTAAAGTTTATCACAATTTTTTTTTTGTTGGATTATTTGAGGTTATTGGGGGTGGATTTATACTGCCAATTAGTAACCCCATTTCAATATGTGAAAGAAACATAAAGTTATAATAAGCGTATTTCATTCACCATTTATTCCGGAACAGAACAAATTTTTACATTCAAATTAGAAACTATAACGGAAGGCAAACTGAGCTAAGTTTTGTTTCAGAAATGTATTTACTTTTCTCAGATGAGTAGGCAACTCAGCTACCAGCAAAAGCAGACGTGGGCTTAATCAGTTTATATAAGCTACCGAACAAATAAAATCTTGAAATCTTGAATCTTGAATTTAAAATTCGTATGGTCATCGTAACAGGACATTGCTCCTTGAACGAACATATACAAAGAAAAGGGTTGGCCGAGACTTCAATGAGTGAAGCGTACCTGTATAAGAATGAGTAATCCGAACAATTTCTGTATGAATAACCGTCCTTTTTTATAACAAGACTTCCTACACTGGATGCGAATACTCTAGGAGAGAAGGTATTAGCTTACTTAACCTAATCAAGGTGCTGTTGTTCATTAGAGAATTAACCCGAAAAACGTATTTAGGAAAATTTATAATGAGCCATTAAGGGCTATGTGCTAAAGTCGGCAAAAGTGTGTACGGGTCGGTCCCTCCTCTACAGTACAATACAATACACATGTAGAGTGTGTTTTCTTAATTTTTTGTTTTAATTTTGTCACTGAATATTATTTTGAAAATTTTTTAACATTAGTTAAGCTTTATATTCCTGCTGCTCAATGTTTCATTGGCTACGTGTACTGCTCCGAAGCAGAACATGGCAAATAAAATATGCCTAATGTGTAAATGGCCGGTTTTACACTGGTCTTACATGTGCCTAAGTAACTCGAGCATATTCATGCTGAGATGGCTACACTGGTCTTCCATGTGCCTTTCTTCACTGTGAATTTATATACGTCACATCAATGTTTGTGTGTCACGTGAGAGAATTTTGCCAGTTGATTTGAGCAGAGAACCAGTGGGAAGTGTTTAAGTGTGCGTTTCTTCAATTTTGCACTCAAGCTAGAGCTGGCGGATTTCCTCGGCATTCGCCGAACCCTTCTGCCGTATTAATTTTTGAAGAATGCTCCCGTTTGAAGCCCAATGTAAAACCGGCTAATATGAGTAAATTGACTTTAGGTTTAAAAAAGGCTGGAAATCAGTTACTTTGTTTTTGTCTAATTTGTGAATTTACGATCATGTTTTATGTGGGTATATCCTAATCGTTAGGTCACTGATCTTCTAACTTATTCAAGTTACTAGTCTTATCGATAGATTTTAAAATTTTCAAAATAGATATTATTTATTGAATTTAAAATCATAAATTTGAGATTTTGTGAATTTTTGCACTGTCCAAATTTCTTTCAAAAAAAAAGCTAATATAAAAAAAAATAATCGGATTAATAATAATAAATTCTAAATTTTTAATTTATTTTAGATTTATTTATTCATTTTTTTTTTTTTTTTTTGAAAAGCTTTCTATTTTAAAGATATTTTCTCACAAGGTAGCCAAAAACTTTTTCGGCATTAAAAATCATTAGTTTAAATGTTTTACAATAAAATTTATTTTTATTTTTATAAAATCAGATTTTCTTTTGATGTTTTTTTTAAGAAATAAGAATTTTATGAACAAATTAAACCATAAAAAACGCTAAAAATAAATATAAAACAAAATTTATTTTTGGTAATAAATTTTTGTTTCTTAGGTTTTGGTATTTTTGTTTTTGGTCATCCTCATAAGAAAATTCAAATTGGAAAATTCACGAAAAAGAACAATCAAAGTTAAAGTCATTAAGTGTAATTAGAAAAAGCACAGCAAAAGACCACACCACCAGAAGAGAGAGTATTTTTGGTTTAAAGTTTTTTTTTTTTCTATGAGTATTAAAACAATTCCACATAAATCTATGCTGAAGCATATAAATACTCACTTAAAGAAAATTACTCGAATTCTGGGTTGTCTGTGAAAAACAGTTTTTTTTTTTCTTTTCGAAGACAATTAGAAAATCTTATAATGGCAAGAAGTACTTTATGTATTTATAAGAATTGCAATAGTCATAAATTTAGAAGAAGAAAAAACTCCTTCTCATCTGTTTAGAAAGTTTATGTACTATGGTTTATATAGTACAGAGTGTGTGTACTTTAAGGCACAAGCCTTTAGAGAACTTTGTAGACCAAAATATGTACATTCTTTAGATCCATAGATTTGAAAATTGTTTTTGTTTTTTTTGAAGAGATTTATTCATGAGTGATTATGCCCTATTACCTCACCATTATTACAATGTATTTCTAACAATATAAGAAAACAATTTTTTAAATAAATAAAATTATTTTTGGATAGTACTATAATAATGTGTAGAGTTTTTCATTGTTTTCCATTTGGCATATAGAGAAAAACTCTACTTTTCTTTTTTCTTTTCTTAATGAGGCAATGACTAACTAAAAACAATATGAAATCGATTATAAAAAGGCGATTGGATTAATATAGCATTAAAATGGGTTTGGTGGTTTGAAGACAATCGCAAAAAATATCTATTTTAGTATGGAAATATTTTCTTTTGCAGATTTTAATAGTGCCATAGTTTATCTTCTAAAAGGTTCGTGATAATCTTTTGGAGACGACAGATGAGTTAACGACACAAAGTTAATTTAATCTTTTTAATTCGAATGCATCTTTTATTTTTGTGAACCATAAAAATTTTACATTTGTCTTTTATAAAATTTAGTAGTTTAACCTTTTCGACTTAGTTCAATGAATGTGTTTCTTAAAATCGTATTTTGATATATAATAATAAATCTTTAAGTTAAATAAAGAAATTAACGAAAATGTCATATACGAATCTTTATCTTAGCGACAAGTGATTTTGGAAAGTTGAAATAATTATATGTCGCGTAAAATTAGTTGGTGTTTTTAACATTTGAAATTTCAGATTTAGATACTATCATAGAGTATACTAAACAGAGCTCTCAATGTGTATTAATTTTTGGTTACATCTCCAGTCTGCAATGCATGCCTCCCCGTTAATAGTGTTTTTAAAGAAGACTGTAAATACATACATGTATTTTTATATCACACACATACTATTAATGAGATGGCATGTTTTGCAGACTGCAAATGTGATCAAATCAAAATCCAAGTTAAGAACTTTATTTATTGTATGCTTTTCGATAGTATATAGTCGGGCAATTACTACGCATATATGAATTTTCAACTTCAACTTAGACTCGAATTTTAGAATTAGCTTTAAAACACAAAAATGAATTTGAAATATCTCGATTATGAATATTTCTGTCTTCTGACTTTTTCTCAAGTCGATCAGAAAAAATTTTATCTTTGACTTGGGTAAAGTCAGTTTGAAGTTGATTCGTGTATACATGTATTCCAAATCTACTTCAAGAAGATTTCAAGTTCGCATTTATACAGGGTAAATTTCAACTATATAATAACTAGAAGACTGACAACTGACTCGAATTAACTCGAATAGCATGAACCTAAACTATTTGTTCTTCGTGTTATGTAAGTGTTAATTTTGACATTTACAATTTCACTTTAGCAATTCCTACAATTTTTGATTCCAACATCTATTTGTCAATTTTGTATGAAATTTTGTTGAATTTGCATAATTGCGACATCTGTATTCCACTTATGAATTTAAACGCTTGTAAACTATTGTAAAATCAGGTAAAATTTAAAAACGTCAATTTTAATATATCAAATAGTAATTGTTAGCAAATTTCTTACCAACAAAATACGATGTCATATTAATCAAAAATTTCTGTCTAGTTAATTCGAATTACGCCATTACAAAATTGAATTTGTATTTAAATTGATTATACATATCGAATAATAATAATAATAATACTAATATTATTAATAATAAGAAGACATGCATGTCTTAGCCAAGAGAAAAATCCCAAACAGAAATTGTTCTACTAATAAATTTTTAAAGCTTTTGTTTTTTATTTTATTTATCCATAAAATAACAAGTGCGCGATTATTTTTATATCTTATCCAAGGACGTCTACAAAGTTTTTAAAAATCTTACAAATACCGATCACATACATTTAAATTGCATTACATACCAAATAAAAAGCGACGAAATAAATCGATTTCTGGGATAGTGGCAAAGCGCATCCAATAACTTTTCAATCTGTAATCAGTGTGTGGTCTCCAAACCGGAGATAAACAATTTATTAGGTCCATCGGCAAACGAAATAAATTTCTTTAAATGTTTTTTACTTCAGTAAGTAGATTGTGTTGTTGCTGTTGTTGTTATTTTAGGTATATACTCGTAAGTATCATCCATCCATTTGATCATGAGAATCTTATCCTCGTATTATATTACAATGATTTTCTGCACAAAAAAGAACAGATTGTATATTTATGTATTTGAAGATTGGTTTAGGATGCAGTTGGATTAAACCGATAAAGAAGATTTCTTATTTATGATATGAAAATCAGAAATTATGAGGATATCTCTTGTTGATAGTACTCATTACATTATATTCAAAAAAGGAATATGTATGATACGAAGATGGAAATGGTTTTTTGTTTAAATTTTATTTCTTTTCTTTTTTTGGTTTGAAAAAGAAATATTTTGAAAGTTAAACGTAGTTTACAAATTATAGAATACTACCTCTGTCCCAAAATAGGTGGGCGATTTAAGATTTTATCAAATTAATTAAGAAAAAGTGTGGAAGCAAATGTTAGATTTGACACCGAAAGGGAGATTATAAATTTATAAACAGTTTCAATTTTGCAACACTCTTTGTAAAAAAAGGTGTTACATTAAAAACAGTGATTGTTTAACGAAAAATTCCAACCCTTGGCCTCTCCCAAATATGGACAATGAAAGTAGTGTTTTGGCTGCAAATTCTAATTTGACTGTAAACATTCACCAAGCACTCTTCCACTCATTAAGTTAAGTTAAGAGATGGCTCAATCAAAATTGTTCCAAATAAATGCATCGGATCGGAGAAAATGGATACTTATCTATGGACAATAAAAAGTACCAAATCGGACACTTATTTTTGGACGGAGGGAATATATGTCTATTGGATAGTTTGGCTGTGTTTATATCTGACATTTATTCACCGAATTTCTATTTGATAATGATGTGTAAACGCTTTTAAGATTCCTTCATGTAACTCTTTTTATATGAAAGTATAAGTATCAGACATTTTTTTCGGTGAATAAATATCAGATGTAAACGAGTCTTTAGTATACGTTCACTTTGTAGAAGAGGGTAAATAACATCTAATCAATATTATTATGTAAGTATAAACGAAAGATTCTTCTGTTTTACATTCGAACTTATAACCGTAACACTAATCTATTGAATATACAATATTTGAAAGAGACTTCTGGTTATCTTGTAATTATCATTTAGTTAATTACTTTGTCCCAAAACCAAAAGACAAAGACATTATTGTCAAAATGAAAAATAGTAAACGACAACAATGAAGTAGTGTGGTTCGGTTGTTTGTTTTCAAAATTTCACGCAATTGAAACATTTGTGAATCTAAAGAAAGGGCATAGTACATATCACAGTATAAGAATATACAGGAAGAAAGTATCATTCTACATTATAAAAATGGAACAACCACAGAACATTGTCTTTCATATACTATAATATTCAACATCTGTTCAATATAAGTGTAGATTTGTATAGTAAAAAAGACGACATATATATTCGTTTGCATAAGAATGGTGTACAAAGGGACCAAAATTTATGTCAATTGCTTGTTACCAGTGACATAATTTACTTCCATTATGCAAATTTAAAGGGGAACAAGAGCTATAACTCGCGTATTGTCTCCGCCACCATAGAGGCTAAAAAAAAAGAAGAAAAAAAGGCTCTTCAGAATTTTTTTTTTATATTTTTATACTATATGGTTTGGGCACAAGAAATAGCATAAGAACCTTCATGTAGGTATTATTCTTGCGTGGTTATTATTATACTATACTATACAAGAAAAAGACGAAGACAACAGCGTTGGTAATAATAATAATAAGAGATTGAGCGGTATGCGGTAGTTTCATATGCCCGAAAACCACTTTGCTTCCTTATAGAGAGAGACTGTATTATATAAATTTTTTGCCTAGTCTTATTATATATATATATATAAACTCCTATAGATCTATTTTCTAGCGTAATAAAAGTTGATTGCGGCGTTATTCTAAAATAAGCTAAAAGAAAGAAGGTTTAGAGATGGCGATATTTTCTTTACGTTTTCTAAGAGCTTTTGTTTATACAGAAAAAAGGCTTCAGAATTCTTTTGAAAAAATTATTTTCCCCATTTTTTCTTTTTTATTTTCCGATTTTTTAAATAAAGTATCGTCGAATATTTAACATGGATTATTATAAAGCGTGTGATTTTGATATATATATATAGGAATAGAATTTAGGGTTCTCTATAGGTCCCCCTTTGTATAATATTGAGAGTATTATCTTGTTAGATATTTTCCATTTTGTAATTAGACTAATATGAATAATAATTGCATGCCAATCATAAGAGATTATGAAGAACCCAGTAAAATCGGTGATAGTAGTAGAAGAATCTTTTTTTTTTATTAATGAATATAATAGACGTACTAATTGGATTTGGTATAATTAATGCAAACAACAAGAAAAAATTGTTCTAAAGGCTTCTCTTTAATGGAGAAGAAGATATTTGCATTTCGAAGTGCAATTCAAAAGTGTATATTTCAAATTTAATTCAATTCGAATTGAATTAGTGAAGAAGTTTTGTGATATTATTGAAATGGAAATGGATAAAAAGCATACAATTG
This sequence comes from Xylophagus ater, assembly GCA_963422695.1. Classification (NCBI taxonomy): domain Eukaryota; kingdom Metazoa; phylum Arthropoda; class Insecta; order Diptera; family Xylophagidae; genus Xylophagus; species Xylophagus ater. The sequence goes on along the minus strand of OY730478.1, from coordinate 60,508,760 downwards.
GAAATTTGTGGAAAATTGAAAAATATTCTATTGAATCTATTGGATGATATTGCGTTGTTACAAAATAAAGTCATTGATCAAAACCAATCAAAGTTTAACAATGCGAAAGATTGCTGAAAATTTTAAAGTATGGAAATCGAGTGCTAGAAACCATGTAAGAGAAGTGTTAAGAATTGGTACGCCGTAATCATAATGACAGAAAACATACATCTATGAAGGCTCAGGAGAGATTAAGAGAGGTTACCTTGTGTGTAGTCCTGTCCTTGCAGCATCAGACTACCATTTTTTGGTATCTGCAGAACCGTGCTTTAATAGTGTAAATAAATTGAAAAGAAGCCTATGAAAACAGCTTTGTCCTGAAGACCTAAAATTTATACAATGACGAGATAATGACCCTGCCAGTAAAGTGGCAGAAGGTCGTTGAACAATATGGACAATGTATTGTTTAATAAAGATATTGTTTCCGCTTCCATTAATGTAGAAAGTAATGCAACGACTCTTTGACACATCCAATATTTTTTACGTCTTAAGCTTTTGTTTACGACTATGTATATGTCTAGTAATTAATTTCTATAAAAACTCAACTTTAATTGAATGTGAATTAATCTCTACAAATGCTAATTATTTGTTTACAGCAGTTGCATTTTCTATACATGACCAAGTCGCTGATAGTTGATGACGTTCAGTCTGTTTGTTTGTCTCGTCAGAGCCTAAAAGTAGGCTAATCACTTGAACACGGATATTTTTGTGGACAAACTTATAAGTAGAATTATTGAAAGCCTTTTGAATAGAATTGCAATCTCAAAGATCTTCTACAAAAAAATGTATTTTAATATCAACTCAATCTTTATAGATGCATTTTAAATAAAACTATAAAACTGCATTAATATTTTGAAAATAATATATTTTTATGATCCAGACAAAAAAAAAAGATGTTCTCCTTCTGAAATTAAATAACTTCCAGAAAATGATATCATAAAATTCATAAACCATAAAAAAAATAAATTCCTTTAGAAATATCTTTTTGATACCAAAAAGTTTATTCATCTTCAACGACAAGAGTCGTCCAATTTCTTTTATTCATCCATAAACTAAAACATATTGAAAAGTTTAAAATATTTTTATGGTTAAAAACAAAAACCAAAAAACGATTTATTTGAATCAATTTTGAATATGCTATAAAAGTATGCACGATATTGAAAGAAACTTTCTTTTACCGTTTTTATGAAATAAAAGTTTACTATCATAATGTTGCTCATATAGTGATTTCGTCCTTAAAAACATATACTAGCTGAAAATCGGCCTATAGCCAATTTTTTGATTCCCTATGGCAGAAGTTGGACAGAAAATCAAAGAAACTTCACTCGCAATCGGTCTATTTTGATGAAGTTTTTTAACAAATCGAGTTAAGGAATAACAAAAGTATGTTACAAATTTCATCAAAATTGGATAATGCATTTTTAGAGTTCTCTCGTACACGGACGGACGGACAGACATGCATAAACCTTTGTAACTTTTGATTCTCTACACATCTTTAGCTTTGAAACCCTTTTCCGATAAGTATTTCTATGGGCATGATTATACTTCTTTTCGAATTCAAAACAAAATGTTCGGAATTTTTGTAGATTTTCATTTCGATTTTATTTCCGAATTTTTTTTTGAAAATTTCTCTCAAAAGTCTGGAAGTAAATATCAGGTTTATTTTGTATATAATAACAAAAAACAACTGTCGAGAGTCTTTTGTATATGGAAAAAGTTTTTCAATTTTCCAAAAATAAAAATAAATATATATGAATTTTATTTAACGAGATATGAAAAGAAAAATACTTTTCGTGAGCATATTTTTATGATGGTCATCTAAAGGAAAACTTTTGTAGAGGGCCCTTTTTTTTATTTCGACAAAATAAAGTTGTTGTTCTGCAACAAATGTTCGACTATAAAGTATATTACTGTAGAAGCAAAAAATCTATTGAAAATTTTATATAGAACTTAAATATTCACCTGTTATATTGGTGCCCACTTTGTAATCGATTAGCCTAGCTTCTTGGGGGTTTTAAAGCATTGCATTGAAGTATGATTTTCTCTATAAAGAAATATCCAGAAGGTTTGCTAATGTGTATAAATACGGGAGTTGAAGCCAATGAAGACAGTTCGAATTGAACATGTGTAATTTGTTTGAAATGTGTTAACATTGAGAGCTTTTATAAATGACTTTATTTGCGATTTTTGGTAGTGTTTTAAAACACACAGAAGCATAGAGATTCCAAAGCTGATCCTTATTATATATTTTTTTAGTACATGATATTTTCAGATATTATATCAGTAATCCAGGATTCGGTCAATTTTTCAGATGAAGTGAATAACTTTCAGAATTTCCGTATTCAAATTATGAAAATCAACATGTTCCTCTTGAAAACAAAAATATACTCAAATTTTATTGATGGAAAAGCCAAATCAAAATCTTATTAAGAATTTATTTATTTATTTATTTAAAATACAAAACAAATATTTTATTCATTTGGAATTTAGTCAAATTTTCGTTTGATATTTCTTTATTCGAATTTAAATATAGAAAAAAGGTTAAATGCAACAAGTTTTTCAACATACTTGTATATTCGAAATTATTATAAAATATTCCACATAATTTGTCTGCATTTTTCTAGATTTGTTTGAAATGTATTCTGTCTTAAGATGTATATATATTCAGCCATATAACGCCTTCATAACTTGTACAGGTACATTTTCTTAATAAAAATATATGAAACAAATTCCATACATAGTTAGGTCTTCATTTTCTTTTTTCATATACATATTTATATTGATTTTCTCATTTGCAATGAGAAAATGTTATATATCGTAAAAGAAAATATATCCTTTTTACATTAAGTTGCATCATTTTAGCACATAATATATGGTAAAAGTCACATGAAAGTATCCCTTTTAAAGGATGGAGATAGTAAATACATGTAAGAAAATTTTTCAATGAAATACACCAGATATACTATGCACAATTTTCTGTCTTACACCTTATATATGTGTATATATGTATATAAAATACTTATCCATATTATAATACAATAAATATTTTCGGATTGAAAATGCATCCTTATGGATACACCATATGAGAAGATTGTTTGAAAGTTTTTGCATGAGTCTTTATGTAACCCATATATTTTGATACGTTTGGATAGTATAAAATTGCTTACAAAGCAAATCCTTTAGATAAGATATGATAACTATGGGGTACTTCAACGTGCTTTTCTTATAGATGATTCTCTATATTGGGTTGTCTGAATCTAATGATGACAATATACAAGGCGTTTCAATAATTTTTGGGTTGTAAAGTTGATGATTGTATGCAAATTAGTTTTTAATTTATAAATATGGTTTAACTCAAATCAATAAAAGGCAAATGAAAAGATTAAACAAGTGGTATCGTTGTTTTAAATCGTTTGGAACTGTTATTACTTATAAAGGTTAAATTTTAAAAGTTTATTTATTTTCCTAAAGTTTTAGAGTACATTTTTGAGTTTAATTTACACGAAATTATTGTACATTAAAATGTTGTAATTAAATTTAAAAATATTGATGTGACATATCATTTCAAAGAACTTTTATTACATAAAATCGATGATCATATTTATTATTGAATATCTTTTTTTTTTCATTTAGATAATCTAATTTTTTGTATATAATAGTAAATATATTACATATCCTAAGATCCTTGACAACAATGTAACACTCGGTAGATTGTAAGGAAGTATCTATTTGAAAATTTGTTACGTTAGAATGGTATTTTCTTCTACTTTCCTATCATGATGGTGATACTTTTTATATGATCATATACTATTTTTATTATTTTTCATTTTTGCTTATTTTTCATCTTGCCATACGTCTACCAATCAACCATCAACATCATCTTTTGAATTTTTATATATTATAAGAAAATAGAAAATTCAAAAACGTATATATAGAATTCTTTTTGGAAAATCGAAATTCCTTTTGTTATATTTGATATAGTTTGAAAGGAAATATAATAAAATATCTATCTAGAATTTTATTTTATTTTATTCTTTTTTTTTCCTTTCTGTAATATAATATTACTAAAAAAATATTTTCTGATTATGTAAAATATTCTTTTATGAAAACTACATCAGAAGAATCAAAAAATTATTATAGAAAATTCATAGAGATCCTTCTTTCATCTCGGAATTCATAACGAAAACCACCATAAAAAGAAAATATTTATATTTTTCATATTTTTAAGAAAATTTCTAACAAAAATAGTTTTGTAATAAAAACGGCTTTTTATGAAAATGCATTTTTTTTCCTTCTTAACCCAGCAAAAAGAAAATATATCTTTTTAATATTTTAGTGCACTTTTGAAAAATTCATATTTCAATATGGAAAATCGAATTTCATAGTCAAATGAAAATTTAGAGCAAATAAATAGAATTGAAAGAAAATAAATTTTGAGAATATTTTTGAAGAAAATTTTATAAAATCGTGTTCAGATAGAAATCATATTCTAAAAATGAATAACAGCTTGTTTTACATTAGATTCTTGTTTACAAAAAAATTAGAGAAAAAAATGTATAAAATGACTTTTATAGCGAATTATTTATGAAATGTTACTAATGTGTAATTACACACATTATATTTGTTTTCACTGCACATGAAATAATATTTAATTCAAAATAATAAAAAATTATTTCCTTGCATACAAATTTCTATTAGAGATTTGATATATTTTTATGTAAAATAATAAATGGTAATGTGACTATTTTATGACTTTCTCTATACGAATGTGGTGCCAATAAACGTATTTTTTGTCACAAGAATAGGTCGGTTGAATTAAATTTACTGGAAGTTATTTTAAAATTAGTTGAAAATGAAATCGTGTCATTAAATTCAATTTTTAATAAACGCCTAAACATAGGCAATTCATAATTTCTTGATTATTTCAATAAATAGTAATACTATTTATTTGTTGAGCTTTTTCGTTTCTACATATATTATTTAAAATAAAATTAGTGAATTCTTAATACTATATACATTATGCATAAAATCAGTTGGCATTAATTTAGCTAACCTAACACTTTAGCATGGTTTCAACCCTGCTGGTAAATTCAGTGTAAAAATATAACATATTTCTCTTAACGAAATGGTATACAAAATCAATTGATTTGGGTTTAGTATAGTAACTAAAATTGTGAAATTGATGTAGGAACATACAATTTCACAGCAACATAAACGACAAGGATTGTTATCAACCTGGTTGTCAGATTTTGCCACAGACGAAACGAAATGTTGGCAGCCAAGTTTAGATCAAATATAATGAAGACTAAATTACGCTAATTTAAATAGATTAATGAAAATAGTGTTGGTAATAATAAAAATTGCTATCATTACCATCAATCCAAATAACAGTGTTACAAAGACTCTAATATCATCATTTGTCTAACTAAATTTAGATCACTATAAAAAATACTTCTGCTATGTAACAGTATAGAGAAAGTTAAACTTTTTCAACATACAATATACAAAATAGTATTAGAAATAAGGTTTTTACTGTTGTGTTCTTTTACCATACTCGTATGTAATTCCATCCAAATCCAATTCTAACTGGACTTTGTGTATTACATAGTGAAAGACTTTCTAGGAATGCACACCTTTCTCTATACATATACTATATCATTCTATATAAAATATATAACAAAGCACGTGTCATTTAGAAGTTGATTTATGATATTTTAATTGGAGCTTGCGTGTATAGTCATGTAATTTATTTCCTCGCGTTTTTTATTTCAATATAGTACTAATCCTAATATTCAAGAGTACTGCAGTAAGTTTATTATGAAAAAAAAAGAAATTCTGATACAACATCTATATTTGATACTACCATAAGAAAATGGTAAACTTTTTGTTAACCGAACCATATATAGTAGAGAGACAAAAACTTCTTCAACAACAAAACCTTGTTATTCATGTGAATATGTCCGTGACTTCTAGATATTAATTTATTTTTCCTTTTGTTTTTTTTTGGGAAAATATAAGGAAAATGCAGTTTTGGATTTTATATTATTTTAAAATTACAAAGAAATAAAGAAAATTTAATTTTATAGGAAAATGTGCAATTTCTATAGGTCTTTTAGTGCAATTCAAAAATTTTCGAAAGCAATGAAACTGACAAAACTTTAATGCAATTAATCAAATCTAATTGGAAACTGAATTAATTTCAGGTTTTATAAAATTTATAGTAAAAAGGAATGATAAAGATGAGATTCTTTGAAAATTTTGAATTGCTTTTAAAAGTTGTACAGATTTGGATATATTGGGTAGTAGAATTAATTTTCCATGTATTATATTATAATTGTATTGTAGGAGTATTAGTTTCATAATAGTTGTTTAATGCAAAGTAATTGGCATAGCAATTGAAAGGTTATGGAATAGTTGTTATATTTCGAATAACAGTTGTATTGTTTGAATAATGTTTAGAATTTAGAAAAGGCAAATGAACAGATCGATAAACACAGTGTTGAATGGTCGAGTTGGTAAAGACCTCGTTTCTAGAAGCTGATGAGTCCCCGGGTTCAATACCGGGCTCGGTTCTTCACGTATTTATTTTTCTTTGCCTACAGTATTTAAATGAAAATATTGTCTATCAGAAATTATAATAACCATCTTTCGGGCAACAAATGGGAGTTTCGTGCTAAATATGGCTACTGCAGGCTCATTAACAATAACGACAATTAAATCTACCAGTAATGCAAAAGTCTATTTATGGTACATCCAGTTAACTTGAAAAGCTTGTATAAATGTTGATTTTATTATCTTAAAATCGATTTTAAAATGACAATTAAACACGCATTCCTTGGGATTCTATTAGTTCAAGGAACTACCTTTCGGGTATGTCATTTACATTTGCGTGAACAATTTGCCTAAACTCTATTAACCCAAAAAAATAAAATCTACATAGTTAATAAAAATATCATTAGAATAAAAATATAATTAATAAATTAGATTCTGAAATTTCAAGCGAATAATTCCTTCAATTGTTGCAGGATACCTAAGACATCTTTTATCTGCATTCTCATTTTGGAAGGCTTTTTCTTCCTTTGACGCTTCACCAACAATTTTATTACATTTTTTTTGTTTGTTATATATATGTACATGGATACTAACTACTTTATCATATTTTTGCGGCAAACCCACAAAATATCTAAGTGTAATGTAATTTATATCCAACAATCAACTGAAATCTGTTTGGAATTCTAAATAAGGGATAAACGGGTAACATTCTTTCTTACATCAGATGTTCGAATAGAACAACGAAGGATGTTCGAAAACAATATCAAAGAAAAAAAAAAAATACCTCATATAAATAAACACTGAAAAACGGAAAACTTTCGGGAACAATTTTCTTCAAATCTTCCGTCATAATATCTCTTTTTCTCTCCAGGAATTTTAGATCTTTTATTATCTTTATACTTTCGGGAAAAACAAAAAACAAAAAAAAAAAAAAAACACCAACGAGTTAGAAAACACAAAATAATGAAGTGAGGATAAATTTGATAAAAGCTCATTTCCCGAAGCGAAATATGGTTTCCTTTTATTGTCAGTGAGAAGGATTTATCCGGAATACAAGAAAAGAAACAACAATCCGCTTCCAAAATACACCAGAAGAAAAAAAGATACTGTACAGAATATATAAATATGTATAAAGAAAAAAATATTCTTATCCCTAAAACATCCAGAATTACCAAATCTCCACTCGTCTTCTGCATATTATCGCTGGAAGACATGTTCGACGGCGGTGTCACACAAATAGAAAATTTGTTTCTTGTTTTATAGTTTGGTTAATGTTATATAATTTTTGTATTTTCTTCTCTTCTGGACCCATCTACGGTTCTTACCCCTTATCTTAAAGATTATGCAGGATCAAGATTTTGTATTTATATATATATTAACAAAAAGAAAAATTCAAGACAACTACTGTGCCAGCTTAAAAGAAAAAAACCAAACAAACCACGAATGAAAAGAACAATAACAGAACAACAAGACTTTGTAGAGTGTATAACGAAAATATAAGGCCCTTAAGGCATTATTTGCATTTATTTTTATTAAAAGGGATTAAATTGATGAAAATTGTTACGTTCTTGTTTGGTTATTAAAGGAAGGAGAATTTCTATATAAGTACTATGTAGTATATACTGTTTCAGATGAGAAGTTTTTCCTTCTTTTTTTTTAATTTAATTTTAACATTTTTATGTGATATAATTAAAAATAATTAAAGACAATGTTTGTTACACAATTAGAAAATGTTTGACTATATAGTTTTTAAAGCTTCGGGCATATTTTTAAAGTTGATATACGTACAATGAACATAGATGACATTGGAAATTTACTACCTATAGTTTCTCAGTTGATTAATTTGTACTATCTGAAAGGTATGATGAACTTCTATAAGAAGAGTCCATGCAGATTCTTATCGTATATAATTGCAAAGAAAAAATAAACTTGAAATAGGCTGACAACTTTTTAGGTCAGCTAACTAAAAGTGTTTACACCGTACTAGACCTAAGTCTAAAACAGCGATGATAAACTACTGCAGTGCCATCTAATCAGCAGTCAAAAAGTTCTTAGGTCGATTTAAATTTAAGGTAAGTCCGCAATTTAGGTGACCTTACTAAAGTTACGTTGGACGTGTTTACACCGTCATATTTAGATCCACCTAAGCACTTAGGTCTCTTTTTAAGTATCGGCGTCAATGTAGCCATAGACTACAACTGGAAGTAACTCTGAGCATCTTCAGTTACTGGCAAGGAGAGCTACAAACTAGCGGAACGATCGAAGTAACTGATTATGTTAACTGAGTGTTACTTAAACACAGTGCCTAAAATTCCTTTAGTATGTATTATATGTCACTAGTTCCCCGTTAAACCCATGTGCGTGTTTGTAAGTAGAACTTTTAATACTACTGATGGGGCTTGATATGTTTTACAAGATTAGATTCATTGGACAACACTTGATGATATCTTCTTTTCAGAGTCAGTAGTTTTAATATTTTTCTCTACTTAAACCTTTATATTAAATTTTGTCCTGCATGAAAAGTCGTTAAACCTTCGACAGATGCGATGGAAAAACTTTATTTCAATTACGACAGAGCAGGTGGTGTTTGCTTTGAAAGGGAGAACGCTTATTAATATTAACTCCTCCTCCTGATATGATTAAAACCAAATTCCTGCAATTCGAAGGTAGTTCCTGTTTTTTGGAGGAGTTTTTTTTTAAAATCCGCTGCCATATTTCTAACCAAATTAGGACCTCTTTAACATAGTTCCGTGTATTATTTCATGTGGTAAGATGGAATTTATTTTTCATTGAAAACTTTATGTAAACTTATATCCGTTTTGTTTTCGACGATAGTAAAATATCTGATATTCAGCTTTTGGATTTCTAAAGTTAATATTTTATTTAATTTTTTTTGCTAAATATATTATTTTGTTCATAAATTTTTCGTTTTTTGGTAGATATTTTCAAGAACATTGAACATTTTCCATTTTCTCTATATTTGATTTTATTCGAAGCATTGAAGCATACCACTTAAACGAAATTTTAGTCAAGAAATATGCACATAAAAGCAGAGGACCTCGTTTATATATATATATATATTTATTTGATATTTCTCATTGGTATACCTTTTTCTGTGCGATATTGTTCTCTAATTAGTGTAACATTCGAAGCATGAAATTGAAATTTATTTCCAACATAAATACATAAAATAGTAGAAAGTAAAGAAAGTCTTTCGAATGTTATTTTGTTGTACCAAATTAGTGAAGTTAATATAAAATTTTCATGTAATGAGAAATAATATTTTATATTCACTATGATTTCTGTATTGAAAAGGTTTTTTTTGTATTTATATTTACAAAAGCTTCATATTTGAATTGGTTTTACTAAATAAAATAATAAAAATTTTTTAAATTGAATCAATTGTGTAGTTGAGGCTGTATAGAATTTTTTTTTCTAAAGAAAACAAATTTTAATTTAAATTTAATTTTTTTTATTAAAAAGAAAATATTTTCTTTCGTCTTATTTACTTGTTAAGAAATTTATTGAGCTTTTTCTAAAAAATTGTACTGATTTTAAAATTCCACCCACTTCATTTTTATTCTTAAATAAGAATAAATTTGTTTTTATAATTCTTTTTGCAAAGAGGAAGAAAAAAAAATAAATTAAAGAAAATATCCTTTCAAGACTATCGAAAGACGATATTGATTATTGCAGTCACGATTTTTATAGAAAATTGCAAAAACAATTCAATTTATTGCAACGAAAACAATTCAATTGTTTTTTTAATATAAAAAGAAAATAAAATAAAAAATAGTAATTATTTCGAAAATTTCAAAGGCTTTAAATATTTGTAGAAGAATCCTTTCAAGAAAATGTTTAAGATTTGTGTGCCAATTCTTGTTCAGTTCGTTTAAATTTCGAAAATTTTCAAACCTATACTGACTTGTTTTGTGCTCAAATTGACTTACAAAGACAGTATGATGAATCTTCTTTAGTGGCATGTAAAAATGTAGTCGAGAACACAAGTTTTTTACCTAGGAAATGAAAATCCTTAAACAAGAATGAGTCAGGAAAGGCTAACACTAAATTTTGCTATTACGTATTTATGGTAGAGGTTGAATTCGACTGAGTTTTGAGTCGACTCCAGTCGATTCCAGAAACTTTTCAGGTATAGATAACGTTGTGCATTAATTATCCTTAATTTAAGTTTCCTAAGAAAATCTTAATTTAAACCATTTCCTATATATTTTCCAAGGAATGTAAAGTTCGTTTTATATACTGCTGTTGTAGTGCAAAAGACAGTACTACTTGTATATGTTCAATTTCCGCTTGATAAGACTTTTATACGACTTCATAGGTTTTATATGAAATTATTTGATTTTCCAGAGCTAGAAAGAAGTACATTTTATAACGTTTTCAAACAAAACTCAACCTTTAGGTATCATAAAATTTACTAATAAGTTATTTTCTTAAAACTAAAAAAAATTTGGAGATACCACCTTTTAAACTGGGATGCAATTAAAGTAGATAGTGTAGATTTTCCAACAGGACAATCTCTGTTAACCGTGTGGGTCATTCCTTTGTAACTTTGAAATATATGTTTTTAAAATTTTGTATTTTTTATATTTAAGAAATAAGTTAGGTAAAGAATAATTGTATGGGTAAGGAAGGAAACAAATCAGAAAGTAATGAATTGACAGAAGGTTTCATTAAAGTGATAATTTTTACTGAGAATTATATTTCTTTTGCAAATTGTAATATCACTTCATACACTTTACTTAAAAATGAATCCAAAAAAATATTACAATTATATGCAAATGTGTGGTAAATACTATGCGAATGCAAAGACCTAAAGATTATGACATATATATGGGGGCTCTTTTCTCAATATTTGCGATATTATTTTTTTTATTTTTAGAAAGGTCCCATATATGAGAATTTAGTATTAAAAGAATGCATTCGAATACGGGTTGGAATTACCCTTAGGGAATAGGCAGTCGGTATATTTATTTCGTATATTCATATCGGTTTGAATACTGGACGTGTCCGGGCATATATATTTTACATGAGTTTAATAACAAACATATATAAAAAAAAAAAAGATAAGAGCACGTAATTGCAGACGATTGCAATGGAGAGAAAGAAAAAAAATGTTATATAGTGCAACCAAAAATGGTGGCAAAAGAATTTAAAAGCTTTACTTTGGTTCAAACATATTCTAAAATACCCTCAAGCTAAGTTTTTTCTTTTGCTTCATATCAGAAGGTTCACAAAATTAATTTTGTAGATTGCATTTCATTAACACATTTAATATTGGGTGTTAAAAGCATAAACTTTCTTTAATTAAAATGTGATCAATGAGAAGAAATTTCTGCTGCGGAAAAATTTTCTTTCAACAAAATTTTAATTACATTTGAGTTCTTGAATTGATTAGATTATATCCGAGAAATTTCCAATTTATTCAATATTCCAGATAATTGTGATAAATTTAAGAAAACCAAAAGAAAAAAAAATAATTTCCGGCATTTTATTTCAAACAAATTTTATAAAATTGATCGCATTTTTTGCATTTGATTTAAATAATTTTCTTAAATTTGATATCAAAATAAATTCAAGTTTTCACTATCAATTTGTTTATAACGGCGAAAAGGTATATCCGCTGAAAAATGGAAGGTAAAAATACAAGTTATTTATGCGGATTGTATACGTTTCAAATGTGTAATAGAACATTTGTTTGGTTTGGAACACACAACGAGTAAGTATTTTATTACCATATGACAAAAACGATAAGAAATTTTTACCTTATGGAAAAGACAAACAATTTATTAGATTTTAAATGGTATTAAATTCCAATTTAGTAGATCGTTTTAATTTCCCGTCTTATTACTTTCACTGTACCTAATAGGTAACAGAAAACTATTCTCAAACAATTCGAGTTAGTAAAAGAAGTAGAAGAAACTTATCGATGCGAAAATTCGATACTTTCGAGTAATCATCAGTACTCAATACTTTGAAAGGAATTAATATTATGAAAACGCAACAATTGTCAACTCGACTATATAATTTTTGCAACTGCATGTTTTTGATGTAATATAAACTCGACTAAAGGCCAATCTCCACACAGCCGACATTCTATGCTGATGAAACTATGGGATACACTTATGCAAAGTTTGGTTAAACAGAAAGAGAGAAACAATCATCCTTCTAATTTTGTCGGCTTCTGCATTTCTCATTTCCCCATCTGATTCTTGATCTGCAGGACAATTCCCCTCAAAAGCAGAATGACTTGTTTATCTGTTTTCTGGCTCTTTATCTGCATTGGATATTCTCACAATAACCACACACGATATCGTCGCACACTACCAATTTATTTAAATTGTGTGGGGAGACTCTGATGTTTCTATTCGATCAATCTTAGCGAAAATTGTAAAAGTCCATCTCTTTCTAGTTTTCTGATTTTTCCCGTCAGAATAGGATGTCGGCTGTGTGGAGATTAGCCTTAAGCCGACAAAACTCAGTCGAGTTCTATCTATTTCGACTTATCCTGCGTACCCTATCAGGGTAAATTCGTAAATTATAAAAATTATTTCAAGCAAATTTCGTTTCTAACCGTTAGAAGTCTGAATGAGTGAAGATTTTTACTGGAAATTAATCAATTAATGACATAGCCGTGATGCCCAAATTAAATACTTTTCAGTAATTATGGCCCAAGCTGAAATTTTGTCAAGATTTTAGGTGAAATTTCGAAAATTCTAATTGAAAGGAAGTCACAGGGTTATGTGAAGTAATTTAGATCGTAAATTGCACGAATTTTATTTTGATTAGAATATAATATTTGGTGACCAATCTGCTCTGCTTCCCAAATACTAGTAGCGATTATTCCATTCGAATTGTTATGAATGATTCTTTGCCTAATTGTGCGAAGTAGGTATATATTGAATTATGTAAAACGTTGATTAACCTCTCATCAGCTCAGAGATCTGCACCTCTCATTCGAATCTCAAAAAAAAAAAAAAACTCAATCTATCCGTATGTATAGAGAAAGTAATTCTCTATATATTCACATTTATATTTATGGTTTTCTCAAGAATGATAAGAAAATTTAGATCTTGAGCAATTATCTCGTATTGATTGTATAAAATTTTCACATACTTGATATTGCATATTGATAAATGGATATTATATGGTAAAATAGGTTTTCAAGAACAAAAAAGAGGAGCTCAAAAAAGACTCCATGACTATTTATTTCTATGAGAAAACTAAAAAGAAAAACAAAGCCTTTCTTTCGAATACATTTAAAAAGTAAATAGTTTAGTTTACAAATCTTAAAACTTGTACAAAATGTACAAAAATGTATTTATAGATGTACTTTTTGTTTGTATTTTTTTATGTATTGTTCTCTAGTATCATATATCGTTTCGTTTATTCATAAAATTTTATTGATTTATGCAAATATACGCATCCATTATTTGAGCATGAATGAATAATTAGCTTTCGTGATTCCGGCTGTCGATTTTCACTTCCGATAATATCCTTTTTTTTTCGTATATAAAATAATCAAAATCGTTTTTTTTCCTGCTGTTTGATGTTATTATTTGTTCATTCAATGTTTATGTTTACCTAACCTTATTTGAAAAAGAAAATAATGAAAACATACTTTATTCATGTTATTTTCTATATTTTGTAGATTTTCTATCAACAAAAATGTATAATTATTTTTGTATTAATTAAAATTTGCATTTATATTTTTAAAAGATTGGAAAAACTATGTTATAGTAAAATTTCGTTATTTTAAAAGTATATTAAAAACTTCAGAATAAATTAAATATTAAAATTTTGAAAAAATATTCAGGTCACTTCATTTCACAACTAAATTTCATAGAAGACACTAACAGTGTCAAATTATCCAGAAGAAAACTATCCGACTATCCCAAAATATATTGCATAGACCAAAAAGTCGTTGTCGAGTTTGTTTAGACCTCGCTTCTAGAAATTTATGAGACTTTGGTTCAAATCCAGGAGTGGAATCGTGTAATTCGATTAACACTAAACCGTATCGAAAAAGCCTTGTTATTTCTGTCCTTTTTCGATAAGATTTGGTTCAAATCGAGTTCTATGATTCCACATCAGATCTCAGTTCTTCACAATTTATTTTTTCTTTTCATATTCTTTTGAAATCAAATTTATAAAGGAGTTCAGCAGGGACCAAAGCAAATAGTAGTAGTTTAATATATCCACCGTATAGTCTCAACCTTGCCCCACCATCGTCAGGAATACACCATCATTGAGTCCGTCGCAATTGATAAGTCAAAAGTTCCCAAGTTATCAAACTTGCATATGATCTAGCGTTTTTCATGATTGAGTATAACACTTTTGATATACATAAATTTTGGACGCCTCTGCTCGATGGTTTAATAGTTTTCAACGCTCGATTTCGATATGTTTAGCTTTCTAGCATTCCCTTGAATCCTTAAAAGCCGATTGGATTCGATGAATACTTTTATTGTGTCCTCATCAGTAATACAAAGACTTTCTGACGTATCCAATACCATCTCAGATACGACGTCTTAGCACTTACTTATAAAATTCAAATTTTTAAGAAATTCAAATTTCGGGGAATTTTTTAATGATGTTCTCCGGTGGTACCAATTACAATTAAATAAACAAAAAATTAATTATGAAAAGAATTACAGGACGGAAGGAAATCATAAGGAAATTCTATAAAATTTATTGTTTCTTAAAATAATCTTAAATATTTCATATTTTTTATTAATTACTAAGAATAGTTCAGTTTTAATTTTATATTTAAAAATTTTTAAATTATATTGTCAGTGGCATAGACTTTAGATTATATGAGGTTGGTTTCACTTATTAACAATTCTGTTCATAACATACGAGTCCCAAGTGTCTTCAAATCTATCTGAAATCGTTGGCCTTTAAGTATTTTGTTTTATTACATTTTCAAGAATATTATTTTATGAATTGAATATTAATTAAATCAGTTCTTGTGAGATCTATTAAATGAAATTATTATCAAAATTTGGAAACATGGTTTATTTTAGTCGTTAAGTGTCGAATTAGAATTCAATAAAATTGCATTTCATATTTCCTAAAAAAATGTACATTTTCTCGTTATCATATATATTTTCCAAATTGGCAAATTATATTGAAAACTACTTCAATTGAAATAGAATCGAAAAAAGAAAAACTAGAAAATATTAGAAATATTTGAGAAATGTCCGACATTAAATCATTTCTATACTATCCAGATTGAATGTGCGATAATGAAATGGTCCATAACTAGTGATAATGTCATTTATAGATATATATACGATCCTCTTTTATTGGCCACCTTCTTTTTTGTTTCGATTTCTATAGGAGTCTGCAAATAGTTCCTTTTTCTCGTTATTAATTTTGCAGGTTTTTAGCATCATTCGTGTTTCCGCTCAGTTTGCATTGTTCTCGTATGTCGTTTATCAAATAACGCCAAATCGATGATATCAGTACGATATTATAGTACACACCTAAATATATATATATATATATCTGTATTGTCTTTCAGTTATAGATATTTGCTTCTTTACAATATGAATGAACACAAGCTGGGCGAATATTCGACAGGAAAATATTAAATGGACTGTACGGACAAATGGTGCTCGTATAAAACTATCGAAGAGAAAATAAACAATCCTCTAAAATGATATCAGGCAAAACAAACAGAAATTCAAGGAATTAAACAGAACAAAAAAGTATAGTGTTAGTATAGAGAAGTATTGAATTTTTGCTAGTTTAGAACGTTTAGTATTTATTTATCGATTCATGTTTCCTTATTTATAATACTTCTTAGACTGTTTTCTTATAAGAACCAAACATAATATACATACCTGGATAAATATATAAGGATGAATGTCTTCTTTTTTTCTTCTGTACTATGGTGCATGGAAACATTGTTGCAAATAATATATATCTTAAATGTCACATTTTTTTTAATCTGGATTAAAAGATTTCAGATAGATAGTGTGATAAATCGGAATATAGTTTATTGGAGAAGATCTTTTTGAAAAGAAAATATCTATTCTTAGAAAAGTCTTATTGTATTCTGGACTGGTGAAGAGAAAAATTAAAAATCAATTGAAATCTTCTTAGATAAATAATTGACATAATTTATTTTAATTGGGTTCTCATTGAAATTGGTCATCTCTAAGTAATTGTGTAATTATTAAATATGTATTTGAATCGGTAGTCGGGGTATTTGCTCCATACCAATCGCTGTCGAAGTTATACTATTGAGTAGTCTTTGAAAATCTTTGCCATTTTTGTATTATGAAAATGAAGCAGTTTTTTTAATAAAGGAAAGACTTTAATCTCTAATATTGGGTATTTTGTTCGATAATGAGTTTTCTTCTTTCAGGCAATTTCATGATCCCTGTTTCATAAAACTCCTGGTATTTTAAAGGAAAAAATCTCTTCCAGGTACGTTTTCACACTTTCATTTGCGGTAAAGGGGTATCTAACTAAAGAGTTTTGCTGATAGTGATAGCAGTTTGATGATGCAATGCCAGGGCTATACAGAGGGTCTGGCAGCATATCCCAGCCAAGTTGCAGTAATTTTTGCTGGGTGACCAAAAAATATGAGGCAAATTGTGGTGACTTTAAATATACATATGTTAAGGGTACTTGAATGTAATTTGGTTTACAAAAATCTTTCATTAGATACTCTGATGTCATGTGGTGCTAAGGTGTATAACTTAATTGTAATTATAATGTCACTATATTGAGAATCTCTATTTTGATGAGTCGTCCAATCACATATGACAAGTGATTTTTTTTCTCGAAATTCTTAGACAGTATTTATTCCTATTTCATAAATTTTGATATACTAATTTTCCATGATACTCAGTGCGACGCATAGTTTTCCCAAATGTTTCTATATTTATCCGTTTGGTTCGTCTAAAATAAATACATGATTATTTTGTCATGATCAAAAAATTTGTATATCCATTTTTATTGTCAATTTATTAATCTTGTTTTTGTTGAAATCATATTTATTAAATAAAAAGAAAATGATATTTTATTGTATAAAAAAAAGACTCTTGAACTAATTGCTTAGTAAAAAATCACCTGTTGTTTTTTTGGATATCATGTTATAAACGCATAAATCCTTCTGATATATAGTTTCGTATTCTTTACTGTGTCGAAATGTGCTGATGATGCTTCTTAACATGAAAAATAAAAAAAAAAAAAACGTAAAAGAACCTAATCGTATATTTAAGAGCTTACATATTAATATTTATATCCTTTTTATAAAAGATTGTGTGATTCAAAGCAATACTTCAAAACATTTACAAACCAGACATATTCTTGAAATAAATAAATTAATAAACAGGAAGCTTCTCTCATTTTTGTACATTTCGATTGCATGTAAAATTTCAATTTAGGCTCTACGATTCTTACCTATATATACCATACAGGCATATATATTTATCTATGAAGTTGTCTTATAGAACATAAATTTGAATAATTTTCTAAGCAATTGATTATCAATGTATGTGGTCCTTTGATGAAGAATTTCAATATGCGATATAAATACCATATTTACAAAATAAGTAAATGTACTTTCATATATGTGCAGTATATATATATAGTATCTAAAGATGATCTTGGTTGATTTAAGATTCGTTATTTGTGGATTTCGAATGTTGTTCAAGAATTCCGGATTCTTGTTTATATTAAATTCCTTTCGATTTATTTCAGATATGCTACTCAGAAGGAGTGAAGTTACTATATTATCTTATTTTATTTAGATTTTTTCAATTTTTCTATCAAACCAAAAAGTAAAATAATATTGGAAATACTTCAGTTTCTGGATAATCAAATATTTCTATATTATGAATTGAAGTCGTGCGGTTACAATTTTATTGTGTATAGAGTAAGTTCGAGTAATTTGGACACGTAACGTTTAGATATAAAATTTTTGTAAACTATTTGAAGAGAACAGAATACAGGAGGAGAATCATGTAACTGCGTTTAAATAAAATCGTCTAGAAATTCATGATAATTCGGTTTAGAGTTGCAATATTCCAGTCCTATATAACCCGAAACGTTGGAATTGATTTGAATCTTGTTGATATGACATTGTTATAAATCAGAGAAGTGCATCAGAGTTTGATAAAGAAATTTATAGGAAGCAGATTCATCTTCATTAATCGACTGTTTCCTTTTGCACACTGCTAGATCTTCCTGGTGTCCAATTCTTTTTTGTTTTATTAGGGCTTGGCTGCGTTTTGAGGGTTAGTCAAATTGAGTCTGCTTGGTTTTGGTTTTAAACTTCGGAAGACATAAGCGAAGGAAATTAAATTGTAAATATTAAGAATCATTAAGTCAAAATGTCACATTAGTAAACATTGTTGATTCACAAATTATCGACTAAAAAGCTTAATCAAGCTAACTCGAACTTACTCTTCTATTACACATGTTCGAGTATTTTATAAAAATACACTTTTTGTTAGAAATCGTAAATTTAATTCAAAGTTATTTATGGCAATCCGTGATTCATTCAGAATCAATCGAAGTAGATGAAAATTTTTTTTTGGAAATCTGAGAAGATTCCTCGTCTATCGAAAATATTTTCACCTTGAAAATTTTTACCTTTTCGTATTTTTAAGATTTTTCCTTTTTCTTGGATTTTTAGAAAAGAATCTTCATGGATCTATTTCTAAAACACACAAATATTTTAGGGTACACTTTCTTTTCATATACGGTACTAGGTACTAGTTGAATATTTTTCTATAGAAAAAAAAATTTCCTCTGAATAATATCGATTTTATCCAAACTCGAAAAATTTTCTTTTTTCTTTGTATTTTCCAGGAACAAGCGTTTGTTTTTTTTTTTTTGGTGGTCATGAGGGAAGACTTGTTTTCCAATTTCCTTGATTTTTTTCCTAGATATGATTTTACTTGTTTTGGATTCATTCTATTTTCATTTACTTCGTTTATTTGGAAATAGGCATCATGATTTCGTTTTTTTTTGTTCCTAAGTCTTATCTTGTACATTTTTATAGAGGTTTTATTTTTTTTAAAAATTGAATTCAATTCGCGGTAAAAATCCGTGAAAAGAATTATATATGAATTTGTAGAAATATATAAAATGTACATGTTTTTTAAATAATTGAAAATACACTCCAAAGAAATCTTATAACTAAAAATCAGTTCTCAGAACTGGCCGAAAGTTTTACGATTTTTCTGCGTGTGAATCTCAAATTTAATGTAATGCTTAGGAGAATCATTCGTCAACCTTACTTCTTTAAAAATAAGAATCCGGTATAAAGATTTTTCTCTAAGTGTATACCGCATAAACGGTGCTATCCTTCGCTAAAAGGACTAACCGGTTCGGGGAAGAGACCTAATCTCTTAACCAACCATTTTAGGAGTAGGGATTATGGGCCAGTTAGGCCTACGTGCTAAGGCCCTGTGCAACTCTGCGGGTCACTCGAATACAATACATACATACCGCATAAAAAGTTTCCCTAACTAATTTTGGATTAAGGAAACAAACTGATACAATTCTTTTCTATTTTTGATAGAAAAAAAAAATTAAGTCAGGTAATTTAAAAGCAATGAAAATTAAAATCATATTTTTACTATTAAAGAAACACTTCAAACAAAATGAAATTTGTATTATGAAGTTTCCTATCACAAATCGCACTACGAATCTATGAAGTTTTGTCAGTTCTATGACATAACGCTGACATATCTTAAACGTTCGAAGAATTAAATCAGAAAAAAAGGTTAGAATTTTGATTTCCACAAAATTTTCTGCTCTATGAAGTGGAAAATATTTCTTAAAAATCTTGTATAAATTAATTATAAAAACATTTTATTTAAAAAGTATTTTTAAAAGAACGGTTTTTAATAAGAATCTCAGCTCAATGCCAGTTAAATAACGCCAGGAGTTAAATAATTCATATGTGCACATCAGCGATGCATATAATTGAATTTATAATAGAGTCTACACTCTATAATCCGCTTCATTTTTAACAAATTCTTACAATTTAACAAAAAATAAATAAATATTTTCATTATTTTGTGTTCATTTCCTTGAACAGACAGAAATCATTCAAATGTCATACTTAACATAATATTAAAAAGAATTTCTATAAAGTAATTAAAATAAGAATTAAAAACTTGAGTAAAAAATCATATGAACCAAAAAAAAAAAGCCGCTTTAATAATTTGATGACTTATCGGAGATCAGTTTATCAAGAATTCCAGATTTCACGTCCATTGTTTTTGTGTCCTGATAAAAATCTTCGGAATAATAATAGTGAAAATTTTTAGTTTCGTTTGCTTTTTGCATTACGACTCAAAGGTGCAGCTTAACAGAAGCATTTGAGGTGCAGTTGAACAGCAAGAAGCAAATGCAAATAAACTATAATAACGCGCGTATAACGAAATGCATCAACAATTTTCATGAAAAGTAATTTCTTATGTTCTTGATTTATTTCGATCTTAATTCAAGATAAAATATTAAAATATAACTTTTTATTCATTTCTGATCTATTTAGAATATGAAACGAAGATTCGTTCTTGGTTTTGTAATGAAGATGATTCAGTAAATAGGGTGTTTCGTAATTTCAAATGTTGTGATTTTTCAAAAGTCGGTAATAGCCAGCCTTTTTACGAACTTCACGCCGTATAAAATCTTTCTTCACACTTTGATTGGTATTCCCTTAGTCACGAGATGTGATGCAAAAAAAATTGAGCAAAATCTCAACTAATACTGCACATTTGACTGAAATTATGAATTTTAAAATTTTTGGAGACGAAGATTTATTTGCCTGAAATTGTTTAATAACATATAGTAACTGAAAATCGGCCTATAGCCTATTTTTTCATCCCCTATTGCAGAAATGCAGGTAACCTAGACCCTAATAGCATAAGTCTAATCGGCAAATTTCATTCAAATCCGTGTATTAGTTTTTAAAGAACATCGAAAAAACTTTATGAACAGACTTATTTTCTTTTAGGATTATTTCTTTCTGCACTCTCCTTGAACAGATTTTATTGAAAGTTAACCTACTATCATCTATTTATTCAGTTAATCATCTATCTTTTATATAAAAAAGTTTTTTCCGCACATCTTTTATAAATTTTGTAGTAGAAAAAGCTTAGTAAATAATTTATAACTAAAAAAAAAAAAAAAAAAATTTCGGCACCGGCGGGGATTCGATCCCAAGCACTTGGTCTTACAAAACCAACCTTTTGCTATCCATGCCATGGAGTCCAATTAATGAAGTGGGTCAGATTCGTTAATATAAAATCAGAACTGAATGATTAATCTATCTACACGAAGTCTTTTTTACAAATACATACTATTAAAAATGAGGAGAAATGATCACATGTGCTATTATCTATATTATTTATAATATACGCATACACATTTTATATTTCCTGGAATGGTTGGGACAAAATATAAAATGTCACATGGTCAACTGTATGTCGCTCTATCACGATGTAAAAGCAGAGGAGGTATAAAAATGGAGTGCAAGCTAGAACAAAAGGTCATAAAAAACTTTGTATTTGAAGAAGCAGTGAAATAAATCACACTAGCAGTTACATACTTTTTTTGCTTCTTACTCTATTATGCTTTATTTGTTACCATTACATTAGGCGAAAACTAAAATCTACTCGAATTCTAATCGGGACCCGGGGTTGGCGAGCGAAGCGAGCAGGGGCGGAGCCCCCTAGTTATAATTAATTTAAATGAAATTGTTTCACAAATTGTCCAATTAATTCCGAAAAACCATATATAAATAGCAGCAATACTTTCCGGTGACCCTGCTTTGATTTTGATTCGATTTTACTGAAATGCAATATCAAATCAAGTTAAGGAATAACTAAATTACACTCTAAATTTCAACAAAATCGGATAATGCGCTTTAAAGTGGTAGTATCTACGATAGGGCTTAAAAACTGCCGAGTTATTTCATTTGGCTTTATCTATTAGAGAAAAAAAAATTTAAGGCTTATAAATAGAGTAAGTAAAATTAGTTAAAATAAATTTTATTAGGTGATTTTAAGAGAAGAAATCGCCTCCTGTAAAATTTTAGAAATTCATTTATACTTTTCCCGTTTTCTGACGGCCATGGATATATTAGAAGAGCGATTGGATGAAGTGGATTCAATGTTGGAATAGTTCACTGCAGCCTAAAGATATTTTTATTGACCCAATAACGTTACCAATTGTATATTTAATGAAAGAAACCCGTCGCATTTAATATATAAGGAGTAAGCCAGTTCTGGTCATGACTAAAAACGAACGAACACGACTACTTTCTTAGAAGGTTTGATCCTGTATGCTTGTCCAAGTATCAAAACTGATTAGCTTTGTAAAACATTTAAAGGTTATATACATATGTAAATCGTCGAAATTTTAATTTTCATGAACACATTAGCAATTAAGTGAAACACCCTGTATATTTCTATATATTTATAATTATATTAGATTCGCATAGTTAATAAACGAAGATCTTTAAATGCCTATTAACCTTTTCTTAATATAAATGCCTTTTATTCGTTCATATATTGATTACTTCATTTCATGTCTACATTTTCGAATGGCAAAAGCCTTTTCTTTTTTTTAGCATAAACTCTAAAATAGCGAACAATTTCTAAACAGAATTGACGGCAGAATAGAAATAGACGGAGCAGAAAATGTTCTAATTGGCGTTGAATATGACTAAAACAAAACATTTGCTAAATATTTCCATTTTCAGAGTTAACTTTATTGAAATATGAAAACATATTTACAGATATATCAAGATGTGTATATTTAGTAGGTCGGTATTATCATTTAGAAAATAATTACAATATATTATTCTATATTCGAGTAATTTCTAGTTCTAAATATAGTATTTATTATAAGTAATAGATTTTGTCATCATATTTTTGATAAAATCTGGAATTAATTGAGTCGCTATTTGAAACATATTAAAATTTTTGCTGTCTTATAAAATAACGAATCGAATGATTTATGTCATGATTTCAATTTAAATTTTTGAAAAGCTTTTAATTAAAAATGATGAATAGTTCAATAAAAATAAATTTAAAATATTTTGCAAAATCAAAAAAAAAAAACAAAAACGTATGTAATTTGTCTTAGAAAATTCGTCGGAAGGAGGCCGAGAAAAAAATGGCAAAACAATTAGTCAATTAGGAGTGATATGTTCAATTTTCTTTAATTAACTACTAGGAAAGTGATTCTGTCTTGAACATATTTCCGAGCTTCATCTTTTTTACAACTCATATGTATATGCAAATATACACTAAAAGTTGGATAAGTGGCTAAAATTTGACTATAACTGTCATGTATATTTATAAGTTGTATATAGAAAGTGTAGTTTCATAATAATTGTTAATGCAAATAATTGGCATAGACATTGAAATGTTAGAGAATAATTGTTATATTTCGAATAACAGTTGTATTGTCTAAATAATGTTTAGAAAAGGCAAATAGAACAGATTGATAAACACAGTGTTGAATGGTCAAGTCGGTAAAGACCTCGTTTCTAGAAGCTGATGAGGCTCTGGTTCAAATCCAGAGCTCGGTTCTTCATAATTTATTTTTGTTTGCCTACAGTGCATACTGTATTAAAGTATATTTTCAAATATCTTCTATGGGTTAACAAATATGCTAAGTATCCAAAACTTTCTCATATA
Source organism: Xylophagus ater (assembly GCA_963422695.1). NCBI lineage: Eukaryota > Metazoa > Arthropoda > Insecta > Diptera > Xylophagidae > Xylophagus > Xylophagus ater. Next base: position 60,484,470 of record OY730478.1, on the reverse strand, counting down.
TAGAAATAAAATTCTGTCAGCAGAAACTTATCCAATTTTTGGGAGAGAGAACTTAAGCCAAGACTTCTTAAAGTGTATTATCATTAAATAATAACTCTACCCACGGTATATAGTACATGTTCCGAAATCTAAGCCTAAGTACTAATTTTTTATTTATCATTATATACTATATTATATTATTTATCATCATATACTATATACTATCTGATAGGAAGTACTTATTGTAAGAGTTCGATGTTAGGCGTATGTAAATAATTAGCATATTTTTAGGGTTTAAATAAATGGAAAATATAGTGTGTCAGTAGTTCCGTCGCTAGTAACTTAGAAGGTTCAGATTCAATTCCTGTCATTATTCTTATTTATTTTACTTTACCTTCATATAGATAACTTTCTCGATAATATTAAATCAATTCCAATTAATCAATAAACCAAAAATATAGTACAAAATTCAATGACAATCGTCTATGAAGAATGATTTTATTTAGGTTTCATTAATGAAATATTAATTCTTAAACAATCATATCTTGACTATAGAACACGATATACTCGTATGGATCTTACAATTACAAAAGCAATAGTATATACTATAGTATTCAAGAAAACTCTTTTTTTTTCGAGAAAGATTTATGATGGTTTAATTCTTTCCTCACACCTGATTGATACTTTATTATATTCACTTGTTGGTTTGGTGTGACGACTCACTATAAATGGAAATGAATAAATCAAATAACAATATATCCATTCAGTGTCCTCCTACACGAAATCCCGGAAAAACCAAAACAACAGAAAATATTCTTCATATTGTTCACCTTTCATAATATTCAGGTTTCGTTTTTTTTTTAAGGTATAGGCACACCTTTAATTTTTTTTTTTTTTGTTTTCCGACTATATATATATATTAATACAACCAATGCCTATGACAATATGACTACTATTTCAGGTGATATATTGTTATTTAATTGAAAATTGCGTGTGCTGGAAGTCTTTTTCCGTATAACTGCCGCCCGTAGATATATTAGGCAGTATTATAGGTCCCAAATGGTTGGAAATTTTCGTATGACTATACATTTTCTATAGTATTCCTATAAACTAAAATCTCATACTTTACTTTTACAACATATGAAAATGTTCTAGATTTTTTTTTTTTATTTTGTACAAAGTTTATGTTTCTCGTGATTTTACAATATTCTTGTTAATATATAATCTCTACGAAGGTTTGAAGTGTAATGAAGTATATTGAAGAAATCTTATATCCATGACATAGGTTTAGGTATTTTGCTGTTATATAAAGAATTGATGAAAAACTTCTATTTGTAAGAATATGGATGGTGCGTGGTATTTCTTTACGCGTGTTATTATGACTTATAAATTATAATGTAATTGGAACTCTAGACAATTATTTCGTCTTATTATCGAAGATTTCGTGTTATGTTCGATTGGTTTGATTTCATGTTGTAAAAGAAATTGAAATTGAAACAAGTAATATATTTCGATGTAAAAAAATATTTTATTTGTACAAATTTGTTCAAAGAGTAATACATTTTTTTTAGGCAATTATAGGAAATTTAATCAGTTCTTATTTAAAATCGATTTCCCATGATTTAGTAGTTTTAGACTTACATGAAAAATTTATATTGTTTCGGCCTTTTTTTTAGTATCTATTTGATGCTATTAAATATAGTACGGATAGGGGGGGAGTTATGGAAATATTGGAAACGATAAAAAACTTCTGACAATCTTGAGATAAAGATAAATTCTGAATGTAACGAATTAAAGGTCAACAGCTTTAATGGGCTGTGGTGAGACAAGACGAGTAATCCAGGAGTCTTGCTGTCGTATTTGCCTTTTAAATTGAATAAGATTGGTGAATTTGTTTAGTACATATTGTTCAGTACTCAGCAGTAGGCAAAGAAGGCATAGAGCATCCAATTTTAGGGGGCACCAAATCTACAGAAAAATTATTACTATCGTAGTCAGTCAATTTCTCGAAACAAATGAAATTTAGTGTAAAGCTATTTTTGTCATATTGCTATGAATAGGTTGGATTCTGCTTTTGTTCGATTTTTAAATATCGATGTGTCTTGATAAAAACGAGTCTGCTAAATATCGGAAAAGTGAGACTGTTCTAATTTTGATTTCTACATCAACAGGTAAAGTTTTAAATCATATTCATATGTTTTTAGTTTTCTACACTAGTTTCCTTATTGTTCACTATATATATCCTTCCAAGAAATACATATAGTTTCTGCATGGTAGACCCTACCTAAAAGAGAAAGTCTTTCATTAATTTTAAGCAAATTTTTAATGAACATAATAATGCATTTATTAAAATTATACATTCTATAGAGATAATATTTATTTATATCGAATTATATCCATTAAGTGGAGAGAAGAAGAAAAATATTATAATATTCCAGCCAACGAAACAAGTGCATCCATAATGGAAAGTAAAAACCTTCTTTGATATTGTACCGCATTTTGAAAAAGGGGGGGCTTCTCAGTTATTGTTGTTATTACATTTTCGGAAACATTGATTTATATACAGGTAATGCCTAACGAGTGAACTGCGATAAATATGTCAAAATCTGGTGAAATGAAATTAATGACCGCTCATCACGAATCCTTTTACAATTTTATTCGTTTCGATTTTTGCCGACTTAATTTCTGTAATCATAGGCCAAATTTTATGCCAAGACATTTTTCAATATATAAATATTGTTTTGACTTATGAGCGAGATTAATTTAAATGAAATACAAAAACAGAAAAATTGGTGCAGTTTAGATATTATTTTAGGATATTATGAATGTGTTCTACCACGCCTGTTCGCTAAACGATTTGTAGTTCGAAGAAAATTTTTAATATCATATTTTTAGGATTATTTATCTTAAAAGAATGAATCACAAAATAATGTTCGGAATTAAAAGAAAAAGGAGAATGATAAAGACGTTTCCTGGAAGTATTTCAATTTTAATAATCCCTAAAGAAACTGATTTATATCGACTAAATCCTTAAATATAGGAAGTTTTCCAATCTTTTCATTCCAATTGAAAAATATCTTTTTTAAAAAGAAATAAACTAGATTTAATCATGATCATTGGCCTGAGACTTATACAAAGTTGCATGGTTCTACAACTAAATACTATTTGATATCATATAATTGACATCTAATATAGACAATGACTAAAACGAACATAAAATTTTTCTGAAACAAGTGAAACTATAAGAAAATGAAACAATTGAAGGAAAAAATCGTGAGGTCTTGATATGCAAATACCGCTCGCGGTTGATCTATAAATCAAATATGCGAAGACTGAAAACTGAACAAACTCTGTAGACTATATTTAAAAAAGTTCAATCAGAATGCGCTTATTTAATTCTCGTTAATTACGATTTGATTTAATGAACATTAAAAAATCAAAGAACTTGATAGGATAGACAACATAGACATAGTAGAGAAAACTATCTAAGAGAAAATGTTTTTGGAGATCTAATTTAGAATATATCTATATACTATGTAATATAAAGAATGAACATAAGACGACAACAAACGACAATGACGATAGATAAAAAAAATAAGATCATGGGCAATTGAAAGAAGCTTTTAAAATTACACATTGAAAGGTAAATAATCCTGATAAAAACGTTTCAATATGAAATTCTAAGTCATTGGATAAAAAACAAAAATTTATCTTAACTTCACTCCTGTTGAATCTTATAGGGGGCTCATTTCAAAAATGTGAACTATATACAATAGATACACCATAGGAGACTATATTTCTAATCTATTTTTCCAATATTTGACATTGGCATGCGATAGTACCTATAGTATTGTGAAGGTAACAGAATTTCACATCGAAATAAATAAGTATTAAACTTGGTACCTATTTACTAACTCCTCAAAAGACATAACGTTTAGAAACTTCATTTTAGTTTAGTTTGTTCGGTTTTTTTTTGATTTTTGTTCGAATAACAAGAGATACAAGTTACAAGACAGAACAACGTCACGAGCTAACCTTCCTAATTAGATTGTTATAATGAAGCTCTTGTGGCATTCTATTTAAACGATGTAAATCTATTATATATCTATTATAAACAATATACTTTATATATATTTATATGTAATTATAGTATCAACGACAAAACATTAAAATAACATCAACGAAACGAATGAACATTGGTGCAGCATAAAAGAAAAAAACCATGAAACTCTTCATTAAATTGGATGAACTAAAATCGTGATACAATATTATATTATTATTATTATACTTTATATTATATATAGATTGTCTATGGTATTTTGGTATAGGTTAAAAAGGAAACCCAATTATATAATATTGACCAGTCTGTGTTCACATATATATGATTGAAATCTAAAGTCTTATGTTGGTCATACAAAAGGTTGTCAGATTTAAATTGAAATATGATAATTCAAGGGCCACCAATACTATCCACCTCAGAATCTAGTATTTAAATTAATAGATTAAAAGGTAATTTCCGCGATCAGCGGTTTGATTACTTGTTTTAATGGAATTGCGAATGATAAGACAGGATCATGATTTACGTATAGTATATAAAGATTTGATAGATCATTATCATTCATAGCTTATGTTTTGAATTATTGAAATACTTTTGTAATAAGATTTAGTGCAATGTAACTTTTTATGCGGCTTCTATTTGAATCAACGAATTCAAAAAAATAGCCAGATGATCAATGTTTTGGTCGACATGAGTTACAATTAAAAAAGCAATCCCATTTATCCGGTCGTGTGACATGTACAATTGGAGATCAACCTAATTAACTTTCCGGTGGATATAATATCGAGTCAAAAGTATCAAGACTATATTATTTTGAGTGGACTAATCCGGATTAAATCAGATCAGATAATTCCCTTCGATGCATGAGAATTTCTGTCTATAATGTAAATGTAGAACAACGTACGGTTCACTACAGAGTATCTATGTCTATTTATTTACTTATTTAAATATGAATTCCGGCTAACCAGCATACTGACTTTCTAAATGAACACTCAACTAAGACTAAACTGAACTATTCGTTAGCTCTCCGTTATCACTAGGCCATGGTTGGCCTTGTCTTTTAGAGACTTAGCATACCTATGATCCTACGATATGGCTTTACTCAACATATACAAAAAATACCTGATTCTTCGAAAACGATGACCAGCATTACTAAGCGTGGGACAGGGCTTCTAGTATAATACAAAAAAAATTTTCTAATTCTACTTCAAATAGTGTTTAGGAACATATTTCGAAATCATTAATAAACTAGAAATTATTGCTCTTTTAAACTGTAATTGGAATTTTCTAACACTGTCAATTACGATATATAAACGATTCTTGTAAATCATATTCTATATAATAATAATTCCTGAAATAAGAATAGAAAAATGGAAAAAGGGTATTGTAATATATTTCGTCCCAATCATCGAGGGATCGAACCCATAAATAATCCATCGAAAATGCTCAATGAAAATAGAAAAAGAAAACTTTTCGTTACAATTTTATATGTTTGCGAGCGGTTTTTTTCCATACGATAAAACTTCTTGTTACCTTTTGTAATACAATAATAAAATTGCATTAAAATTGCAGAAATCTGCACAACAAGTAATATCAGAAGAATCATAAAATATGAAAGCGCAAAAAGAAAAAAAGAAAACATATCGAAAATCGAATATATTTGCGTTTATATAGCCGCGGATAATGATAAACATGAAATAAATCAAAACGTCACTTGCAAAAATTACCGCGAAATTCTTTAGGTCTAATGGACCCAATGGATATCGGACATTGTCATATATTCATATGTATATATTCTGAAACCATATCGTGAGACATCATACAAAATAACAGACGATAAACAAGAAGAAACTTTGGAAAGGTAACAATTCTTGGATGAAATAAGAACAGAAAAATATATACTATATATTGCATATGTTGAAAAATAAAATTGCATATTGGATGACATATATGCACAGGGGCGCTCTGAACACCCAGTCGGACCGATTATGCGCTCAATCAGTTAAGCTTGCATCAATGGTCCTCCTCTCTCTCCTGCTATTCGAGATCGTTTTAATTGTGCAATTTATGACACATCGAAATCAAATCGAAGAAAGCAACACTTCGATGACGGTAAAATGTGCATATTTTTGCCATACAAGAGATCTGTAAGAGATTCATGCAGTTTTCAATGATATACAAATGTATATATGAATATATAATGCCTGGTATTTTAACATAAGTTAAAGATTAAATATAATACATATATGACATAGTAAATCATGCGAATTGTAAAGTTTTTATTTTTGCTCTGATCATGTTATGGAAGCACAAAATGCCAAATGACAGAATTAATGTATCGCGATTATATGATCGATTATCTTGCAACTTGCCTTTCGGTTTGAAGGGCGTTTATATTTCAGGCGTAATTGTGAATTTTCTACCATTGAAATCTGGTAACGGGTTGACAGCGTTGGAATGTAATTTCATGTCATAAAAATAATTTTTCAAATCATATAATTTTATTCATTTTATATCATATTAGGGCAGTGATTAATTAGAACCTATTTTCATTGACTGTCGTATGCAAATATAGTCGGGATCGTATATAACGATAAGTGCATAAGTGCTTCAGTTGAGTCCATATTTACATATTTACATGATCGATTGTTTTACGATTCTTCAGATTTATTGGTATGAGGAGTGTCTATAGATATTCCTAAATTGAAAGAATTTTGAAAATGGTCCAAAACTACTGCATTTACTGGTACATACCTATTTACGGACTCCGTTAAACCTTATAACCGTTTTTAATTTAATAACATTTGTATGTTATATTTGAAAGTGTTTCTCTCATACATATTGTGCGTAATGCATCTTGTTGCACTGGAATTTAATGAGAAATTGTTCTCATATATAATTTCCATAAAAAATCATAAATTTTCTGATTCACTTTTCTACAATATAAATACATATAATTAATTTGTATTTTCACTTTATTTTAAAGCAATTTTAAATCTAAAATCCGCAAAAAGAAAAATGAACACTAAACAAATGGGCCTAAAGGACAATATTTTATATAATAATAATCCACCCCGCCAAAAAGAATAAAAATACCACATGGTTCACTATATTCCCATTCCCTCAGGTCTATTAAATTCGCATCTTCTTCAATTATCCAATTTACGCACTTTGAAGTAAAACAGAGAAATATACACTTGTTCTTCTTATACACTTTTGTTATTACTTAGCCCTGGGGTTGAGTTTTGGTTGAAGATTGGCTAAACATAGACTGTCTCTCAATATAAACCTTTATCTTTATTTAATCTACAAAAAACAAAAAAAAAACAAAATTTTAGAACATGCGATTAGGATTGAAATTTAGCGATTAAGGAAGATCAGCACCAGCTGATCCCATTTGATAGAGGAGTCGTTTTTTTTCCTGGTCTTCATTCTATTATAAATGCTTAAACTTTAGGTCTTTCTTTTTTATTCACAAGCTTTCCAGCTTGATATTGTAGTATGTAGGTATGTGATGGGAAACATTATTTTTCTCACTTGCCAAGGGCTTTAATTAAAATATGCAAATTGGATGCATTGATCATGCGCTGATTTTACTAAATGAAAACATAAAAAAAAAACGTTTCCCGTATATATGATAGAATAACAAGAACAACATGACATTAGAATTTATTGCAAAATTTTGTTCATTGAATTTTAACTAAACTCCCTCATATGTCTTCTCCATTTGTTGTTTTCTTTTTTTTCTGGCAGAATTTCCTTTAAAGGATCATCATCAAAACGTAGCGCTATAAATGAAAATTAGTTCTCATTGTTCGAAACAGATTTAGGGAAAAAAAATTACTACCCATGATGCCGTGGATTTTGTTCTTTAGTTAATTTATTGCTAATTGTTACGTCATTTTGGGGTGAAGATTTATTTGTTATAGACAGGATTCATTAAAAATTGGTCAGCATGACTAAGAAATCGGTTTTAGCTGGATTTTGTTTTTCTTATTTTATTCTGTGAAAATATTTTCGATAACCTATGCCACTCTCTAATATGGAACATTTCCATATAAGAACACAAATTCATATGTTCCTTGGGTGTTCAATGCAAACATCACTTATTTGTTATATATCATAGGTCAGTTCCATAGAACTATCGACACCTACACAATATCTTTTCTAACTACTTGTTTTCCCACCCAAAATATAAAGAAAAATAATCTTTCTCGAGTAATATTTAAAATCTTTTGTGAAGAAAATTCTTCAGACAAAAAAGGAAAAGTAATTTGTACTTTCAAATAGATTTCCTGGATTTTCAATAAAATATGTTTCTTCAAGAAATCGTTTTGATCTGATATGAATTTATTATAAATATAGAAGTAGCAGAATACAAAATATTCAAGTAGTCTTTTGTATCCTTATGATGGTGAGAGAGCACCTACATCCGAATACGATTAGGATTATGATTAAGCATATTGTTAAAGTTGCAGCAGTAGCCATCATCAGTTTATGGTTTGCATTTTCATGTAAACAGAAATCAAGAATATATAATTTCCTATATTGCCATTTTGATGATGTACGATTAATAGACCTGTACCGTACTTTTGCAATATGATTGAATATTATAGAAGACGTGTGTAGGTTGTGTTGTATTTTTTTCTTAAGAATTTTATATGCAATTTTTCTCGAAACGAAATTTTTTTTATTATATACCAATTGGTACTTGACGTTTTTGACTTTTTGATGCAGACATATTTTTTTATTAGAATATTTCTAAGAAATGAATCAATAAAAATTGCATAAATTTGAATTGGATTTTGATAAGAAAATCCTTTTCTCAAAACTTATATTTTCACTAGTTCAATAATTGATCACTATTTTTACTTTTAAATTCAAAGTTTCTGTTCTGCGCTAGGCTTTACTAATAATATTTGAAATACACAGCTTGGCTTCTCGATTTTAATTAATTCAAGACTCAATCCTCGGCAGCTTTTTATAGCAAATTGGTGTGTGTCTGGAGAGCCCTCGAAAGGTCTCGATTCTCGCTGGCTTTTACACCATGTGGCAACACTCCAGAATAATCTCAATTGTCAATATTTGTTTTGTTCATTATATGAGAAATGTCATTGTCAATGTTATTGTTAGACAAAAATAGAGTGTTGTATTTTTCTGGAAGCATTCGAATTCCTTTTCCATAAATAAAGAAAATAGAATGCTTCCAGCAATTTCTAGTGTAGTGCAATATATTATAATTAAAGTTAAAAGTATGCCGTTTTGTAGACTTTTTGAGACCAAATTACAAATGTACATATTTCCATTATTTCATTAAAATTTCTTTTTAAATTTGATTGAATTTCGAAAAATTTCCTCATAAATATTAAAAAAATTTCTTCGGTTTTTTGATTATATAATTGAAGGAATAAGAAAATTTCGAATTCAATAAAAATATTGTTTTTTTATTATGCAAACATGTGTGCCTCGCGTAAAAATTTAAATTTTCACAAAAGAAAATGAAAATGAAATATTCTTAAATTATTTTCTTCTTCAATATTAAGAAAAAAAAAAAAATCGTATCAAATCCAATTTCTCTGTGTTATGCTAGAAAATCATATCCTAAATCCCAGTTGGCTAATCTTTGTGGTTTTCTCAATTTAATGTAAGAAAGGAAGAAGCAGTAAATGCACATAAAATTTTTCCTTTTCTTCATTCGTATTATTATTTTGCCTTATATCAGGTCTCAGACCATCTTTAGAGGATGTTTTTATGCTCTCATGAAAATATCATACGAGGGGTATTTTTTAAATTCGATGACTGAGTTAAAGGACAACAAATGGGTGATCTACAATTATAGCACCCATAAATTCGTAATAATAAGATTTATTTTTGTTATAGGTTTCGAAATATCCAATTATAGTAATGGAAATTTCTAGTATTCTAGGTCAGTGAACTTAAAAAGCGTTCCTCCGACAAATGATTTCTTTTCTTTTGCCTTGTGGCAACGGTTTTAGCTAATATAATGCGGTTTTTAAAAGGCATATAAAAATTTTTTTTAAGTCACAAAAACAACTATCTTACACCAAAGAAAAACAAATTTTAATTTAGGATTTGGATCCTTTGTATTAGCAATATAAATACACGTAAGGTAAGCGTCCCAATTAATAACCTAGTACGTATCATCGAACTGTTTCCAGAGTTGGTACGACCTGCCACTCTGTAAACAGGAGACCGGTAATTAGTCTTTTTACCATAGGTTTTCTTGGAAAACTTATGCGATCCCAGGACATACGTCCAGACTTTCCCGAGGGTACAATGGGCCGCAAGGCTTAAGTACGGGGTGCCTTTCCGCACCCACCCCCTTGAAAAAAAAAAAACGTATCTTCGACCAAATTGATGATGGGTATTTTAAAAAAGTTCATAGAAATTACTTAATTTTCCTAATATATTAATATTTACTCATTTTCTTATTAAGTGCTTGTAATAAAACTACTGAAGAAATTTAATTTGTCACGAAACAATCACACAAATTAGACGTAAAGAATAGTTTTAGTCGTTGGTTTAATAATTTATACGAAAAAGTAGCTTTGAATGATTTAACAGAAATACAAAATGACAATTGCATTCTTATCATGAATACTAAAAGGTTTATTGACGAGAAATTTGTAACAAGAATATCGGTAAATTTGTTTAGCACACGTTGTTCAGTGCTACAGAAGCTCTGAGTTTAACCCCGGGTTCCAACTTTGACTACCTGTTTTAAATCTGCCTTAAATTTCTTATAACTGCAATAGTTCTAGATATTAGTATTCAAACTGAAAGTTCAAATTCTCATTATTTTCTGCATGTTATCAATTGGAACATATGGGGTTGGTAATACTCGCAACAATACGAGGAAGTCAATTTGTATTCATATTATTCTAAAGTTTCCATATCTCTAAAATGAAATGATACAAATGTACAAAATCTATGATTTGATATTAAAATTTCCTTATAGCTTAAGGGTTAAGCAGTCGATAATTGAGACACTCACCTTATATGAAAACACCATGGTTATGAGATGAAATCTTCGCTGGACAAAATAATCCTGGTTACATTTTCATTTTTCTTTTTATGATCAAAAAATTGAAATAAATGAAATATAACAAATCCGTATTTAACAAAGTAAATGCTTATACAAGAAACAAGCCAGTTTTATACCATCTTATAGAAGAAAAACTGTAAATTGTTTGGCTTATTTAGAAATTCATCAATTTGAGAGATCGTATAAGATCGAGGGCGAGACCACTTGCAAATCTGTCTGCATACAATAAGAATTTCAAGAATTAAGGTAAGTAAAACTAATCTGCATAAAAACACAAGTTCACAACAAAAAAGAAAAAGGAACACAACTTTTATGGGGGTGGACGTATAACATGAAAATATAAACACCAAAGATGTCCAGTTAAGAAGACCGAAAAAAAAAGAAAACTGGAAAAATTCGACTTTAATTAAGTTGCAATAATAAACGCCACCAACGCAACTATAACATTCATGTACACAGAAAAACATTTTGTTTATGTTTTCCTTTGGGGTATCTTATATTTTCTCTTCGTCTTGCTGTTATTTTATTCTGAAAATCTTTTGAATATATGATGTATATATGTAGATGGATAACGTATCCAAAGATGGACCAATGTGAGATGTCATGTTATTTGCAATCGTACAAGAACTGATTTCCGTTTAAAATACTGTTTGTTAAATGCAAATTACTATTTAAACATCATGCATACTCATTTTTATTCATATGCAAAATGGTAAACAAGGATTAAAGGTAAAACTTTTAAATTCACTTATGTTTGGAGACGACACAAAAAAAAATGTGATCATGTAGGTTGATTGAACATTAGATGTAGTTGCATCTCGACTGGGTGTTTTTGCAAGTGCGGTTAGTCAATAATAGTAATAATCGTAATTGGTACAATATCCCGCAGGCGGTTGTTTGTAACTGAATTAAAGGAAAGTAGGTATCAAATGTGTGAGAGGTTGATTCGGTGATTTTGTAAAGTTTTATATATAAAGATGACTCAAATAGTGATTTGTAAAGAACAGATTGTTAATGTTCTTTCAAAAGAACTGTGATTTTTATCTGTTCTTTTTCCTCTTGTCTCTTCTTGTATCCTCTTTTTATTATTGGTGTGTAGCAAAAAATAGAGGATGTATTTTTATTTAGTGAGACGTGGTCACATTTCCTATTAACACGGAGTATGTTAACATTTTCAAAGGTAAAAAAAGGAGTACGAGAACTTTCGCTAACTCTCAATTTATTATTAGTCAAAGTATATAAGAAATAAAGTAACACAATTTTCTATCTCTGCCATGTCAACATTATTACCGATTTCGACTGGAAATTTAAAGAGCAAAATTTTCAAGCCATTCTTTATCCATGACTGACACAGATAGCTAAATGTAAATCCCAATTTTGCGTCAACCAATAATTTATTCTGTTGGAACAAATACATACTGAAATTTATATACCAATACACAAATACTAAAACGAATAAGATTTTTAAGACATCATCCCATGTGCTCAATGGGAAATTTAAAAAAAAAATTCAATCAATTTTGTTTAAGTTTTTTTTCTTTACTACTTTATTCTGATTGGTGTAATTGTTCATTCGCTAGCTTTAGGTACTTTATAGTTGCTTACACTTGGCGTTTGGTTTAGAAACTAGTTTTTTAAACCAACTATGTTTCACAGTCTGTAGTAAATGAACAAAGTCGTAATCTGTTCTTTTAAGAATAGATATTTTCATAGTGATCGGAATGGATACTGTGATACACGCTGTATTTCATAGAATTCTATCTAGAACAAAATGGGACAAAAATCTCACTTAAGTTACTAAATAGTTGATTTTATTTATATTGTTTTTATTTGTTAATCTAGAAGAACTATGTTCACAAAAATTACATAGAATTTTATTTAAAAATTATACCCAAAAGTGCATAAATAAATTACCATAATTTTTTCATAAATTATTTTCATAGAAAAGAAAATCCATTTCTGTACACACAACTCGTATGTGCAATTCCAAATTAAGCAAGCAATTATTTTTAAAAAAATTTTCGCTTTTAATAAAAGAATGCAGTTTTCTAAATAAATTAAATAAAGAATAAAGTAATTGTTTTTTAGACTTTCGTAATTAATTGGTTTTTTTCTTTTTATACTGATCTAATTTACACGATATTTTAATGTCGAGAAAAACTAGAAAATATGAATATGAATAATAATTGTTTTGGAATAAATTTTATCCTTCATATCTGATCGGAAAATGTGTTTTTGAAAAAAAAAAAAAAAAAAATTTCAACTTTATCTCAAACGAAATAATCGTAAATTCTTTCATTAATTGTTCTGTAAAAATATAAACGGTATAAAGTTTTCAAAAGCTTAAAAAATCTATGAAAATTCACACGCACAGCCGTTTATGAATTTTTCTAAGAGAAAATTTCTAGACTCAAGTTTTTTTGGAAAGCATTTTTTTTCTCATAATTTGTTTTATTAGAATTTTTATTCGCTTAATCTGTAAAATTTTTGAGAAAAATTGTTGAGTCTTGCTCAACATTTTCTATAAAATAAAAAATTAAAAATAAATGAATAAAAATATGAATTATCAAATACCTTGTTTATATTTAAACTGTCAAACGACAGCCATGCGCAGTACGCCATATTAAAATAAGACCATATTTTATGTATCCACTGAACAGAATTATTCAGAATAAATTATAATTTTTTTTTAAAATTAATTCATACATTCAACTAATTACCACATTATAAGTAATGTGACGAATTACCATATAATTAGTTTTCAACAAAAAGGAATATTTAATTAAATATTCAATAAAACCCAACACATCAGTTGTGAATTTGATCCAACAATAAGTTTAGCCACATCCTCCCAATTGTACACCCCTGCATTTTGCTACTTTCATTTAAGTTTGCTAATCCAATTTAAGTGGAAAATCCAAAACGATAACAAAAAAACTTAAAGAAACCATTTACACACCTAATAACGTCAAAATTAAAGAACATAGGATAAAATAAGTTAATAAGATCCAAAACTGTATTTTGGGTTTTTACACACCCCTAAAATTTTGAAGAAGTTTTTTTATTAATTTTTGTACAAAAAATTATCAGGGGGACACAGGTGCGTTAGCAAAATTCGCAAGAAATAAATTCAAATGAAGTAATGTAAGAATTAGAGCATCAATACTACATATCATAAGCATATTTAATTTTTAAAGTCGTAAGGACGACAACTTGACTCAGAAGTCAATCGATCCCGTATCATTTGAAAAATCCGTTAAACATCCAGTATAAAAAGGGGAATCAAATCCAAATCAAATCACTTAGTTTTTCTCAACCGAACGAGAAGGGATCAACCAAACATGGTGAGTACAAATTAAAATTAAGTCGTCTTGGTGAAACAAGTAAAAAAATTGAAAATTTCCAACGGACAAATTGCCTTGCAAATTTTCAATCGGGCATTGATAAAGGATACTCGTTGCCTTATCATTTTTTCATATTAAGAATGGTGATGGATAATTTGCCTCATTATTTTTAATCGGGATTTTAATTCTGGATATCGTTGCCGAATTAATGTAAACTCAAATAGCTTGATAAATACAATCAAGAAAGTTTCAACCATAGACAACATTATTGTCTTTACATAAACACGGACATTGTTGCCTGTTTATTCTTTTATACATAAACACGGACATTTTTGCCTGTTTATTCTTTTATAAAATTACGGACATATCGCCTAATTTTCGTCAAACAATCACGGATATTCACGCCTGATTACCATCACATAAACACGGACATTTTGCCTGTTTATTTTTTATAAACACGGACATTTTTGCCTGTTTATTCTTTTATAAGTTACAGATATTATCGCCTAATATTTCTTTGAGATAATTACGGACACTAGCGCCTAATTGATCTCACATTAAACCACGGACAATTTTGCCCGATCTCTCCGTCCAAAATCACGGACAGACCAGCTGACTTTCGTCAAGAGTTCACCAAGGCAACACAGACCAGACTACTTGCTTAGAGTCATAAAATTAATAATTAAATTGATATTTTTTTTCTTGAATTTTTTTTTTTGCTAAACTAAGATATATGAATTTTAAATATTTTAAGATGAATTAAATAAAATTAAATGTTATTTCCTACTTACAAATAAAACAATCTTTTTATTTTACCACAACAACCTATCCGTTTAAAATTAATGATTAGATTGTGTCGAAGTTACGTAAGTTACATCAACACAATTTCATCATTATAAATGTTAAGTTGAGGACTTAACATTTTGGTCCTTCGAGCCGGATAGATTGATTGTTTGTAGTAGGAATTCGCGTTTATTTAAAATTCATATAGAACCACGAGTAATAACGCATTTGTGTCTTCTTGGATAGATAGAATCAGATAAGGGTTAGTGTAGGTGACTTGCATTCAATTTCGTTTGTTTTCTTTTTTTTTGTAAAAATTGCAGAGGGTTACAATGGGTGATCCAAAAATCATATTAACGCAAATGGGGTTGATCGACCAGATTCGAAGGGCGATCATAAATCATCGAAAAACTGGGGAAGCCAGAAAAATGGGAGGTTATTTAAATCGAAGAATGTCTGCCGTTGAGAAAGTATGGGAAGATATAACGAAGAATCAGGTTCTCATTTCCATGGAAGAACAAACACTAAAGGACACCGACTATATAAAAAAGGGGGTTTTCGACGACATAGAAGGTGCATATTTCGAATTCATTGGTGAACTCCAAGAAGCTTTCGAAATCATCAATAAACCAACGAACCCGGTGCCTCTTAATGAGTCGTTCAACCAAACTAGCGGAGAATCAAGAATTCAGAATAGATCGGAAATACATTTACCAAAAATTAACCTCCCAAAGTTTGACGGCGATTACGAATCATGGCGGTCGTTCCACGATTTATTCGTCTCTTTAATACATTCAAATTCTGGAATTCCTTCAGTGCAAAAATTGCACTATTTAAAAACAAGTCTAGTCGGCGAAGCAGAAAGGCTGCTACGACAATTCCAGACCATTGGGGATAATTATGGCCCAGCCTGGAACACGTTAGTTAAACGTTATGACAATAAACGAGTATTAGTACACACTCAGTTAAAAGTACTATTCAATCAAAACATTTTACGAAACGAAACGGTCAATGGCATTAAAGCTATTATCGACCAAACATCAGAATGCCTTCATGAATTAGAAGCATTGCAAATCCCCATCGGGGAATGGGATCCAATCATAATTCATTTAGTAAATCAACGATTACCTCTCGAAACGAGGAATCTATGGGAGCAATCATTAGGAAACACGTCAGAGGTGCCTTCTTTAGACGAATTTTTCAAATTCTTAGAGTCAAGGTACCGCACGTTGGAAGCTGTAGTCGATATAAAGTCCAACAACGGAAAAACACAAAATCATCATGTGGATTGTAAAAGTGGATGCCCACTATGCAAGCAATCACATTATTTGCATGCGTGCAACAGATTCTTGAACATGGACATCTCCATGAAAAGAAAATACATATTAGATAATCAGATGTGCTACAATTGTCTAAGGGTAGGACATCAAATAAAGAAATGTTTAAACAAATTCGGATGCAAGAGATGTGGAAAAAGACACCACACTTTGCTACACACTGACCACACATCTTCTAACGGAGAAGATGTGGGTCATACGGAGGGTGCAGACAAAGTACCATCCAGGGTTTCAACTTCGACCATGTTCGCGCAGAACAGTAAGGGTCAAAAAACCATCCTAAGGGATAACATTCAAGGGCTACTCGCTACCGCAATGGTAGGGGTAGCAAACACACAAGGCAATGCTGCAACATTTCGAGCATTGGTAGATTCAGGATCACAAGCATCCTTTACGGAAGGTGTGGATACGACACCTTCTAGGGTTTCTGCCGTGACTACGTTTAGTCAAATTAGTAAAGATCGGCAAACAACACCCAGGCAAAACAATCAAGGGCTACTCGCTACCGCAATGGTAGGGGTAGCAAACACACAAGGCAATGCTGCAACATTTCGAGCATTGGTAGATTCAGGATCACAAGCATCCTTTACGGAAGGTGTGGATACGACACCTTCTAGGGTTTCTGCCGTGACTACGTTTAGTCAAATTAGTAAAGATCGGCAAACAACACCCAGGCAAAACAATCAAGGGCTACTCGCTACCGCAATGGTAGGGGTAGCAAACACACAAGGCAATGCTGCAACATTTCGAGCATTGGTAGATTCAGGATCACAAGCATCCTTTACGGAAGGTGTGGATACGACACCTTCTAGGGTTTCTGCCGTGACTACGTTTAGTCAAATTAGTAAAGATCGGCAAACAACACCCAGGCAAAACAATCAAGGGCTACTCGCTACCGCAATGGTAGGGGTAGCAAACACACAAGGCAATGCTGCAACATTTCGAGCATTAATAGATTCGGGATCACAAGTATCCTTTATCACGGAAAAAGCCGTTCAACAACTAAAGTTGAAAGGCTCACAAGTTGATATTCAAGTCACGGGACTTGGTAAACCGAGGGTAACAACAATCAATAAGAAAGTAACTTTCAACATAAAATCAATCAATTCCAATTTTGCACTAAACTTAGAAGCTTTAGTATTAAAAAGAATCACTGGAATAACCCCAGCTGACACTATTACCAAAGAAAATTGGTCGCATCTTCAGGATCTCGAGTTCGCAGATCCACAATTCTCTCAACCGGGAAAAATTGACATCCTGTTAGGAGTCGAAATATATTCGGCAATCCTGTTGGATGGGTTAAGAAAAGGGCCGATTGAATATCCAATTGCCCAACGAACACATTTGGGTTGGATCTTATTTGGTGGCAAAAATAAATCCAATCAAACTACCTCATTCAATATAACCGTTGAAAACGAACTTGATCAAGCACTGAAAAGATTCTGGGAAATAGAAGAACTTTTACCATCACGTAAACACACTAAAGAGGAAACCCAATGTGAGAAATTTTTCGGAGAAACTCATAGACTTAAAGAAACTAGACAATCTCAAGTTCGTCTGCCATTTATAACACCACCAAATCTCGGCCATTCAAAATACATCGCTGATAAATGTTTTCAACAAATAGAAAACAAATTTGCAAAAAACAAACATATGTTGGAAGAATACACAACGTGCATAAATGAATACATATATTTAAAACACATGAGACCCTTAACGCAAAAGGAACTTTGTACACAACAACCATCCAATCATTGTTATTTACCACATCAAGCTGTGTACAAAAACAGTAGTACAACCAAAGTAAGAGTTGTCTTTAACGCATCTGCCAAAACATCAAATGGGAAGACCTTAAATGTTTATCTTATGACTGATCCAACAATCCAACCAAAACGCGCTGCTACACTTCTCAAATCGAAAAAATATAAATACGCCTTAACGGCCGATATCGAGAAAATGTACCGAATAACACAAATCGAAGCATGTCTTAATTCAAGACCATTATGCCCAATGACCACAGACATAGCAGACTTGGAGCCTTTAACCCCAGGTCATTTTCTAATAGGAACAACATTAATAGCACTTCCAGAACAAAATTTAACTTTAGAGAACATACATATCCTTTCAAGATGGCAGTACCTTAAACAATTACAACAAATTTTTTGAAAAAAAATAGTCAACCGATTATTTACATCGACTGCAACAACGACCTAAATGGTTAACTGCAACACCCAATTCAGAAATCGGAGAATTATTATTTCTCAAATGCAATATCCTTCCACCCATCAAGTGGCCCTTAGCAAGGATAATTGATATCCATCCAGGCAAGGACAATATAGTTCGAGTAGTCACAGTTAAGACTACAGAAGGCACATTCAAACGCCCAACCACAAAAATCATTAAACTCCCAACCAATAAATAAATCAGTCCCAATTCCTTGTACAACAGTATCAACAAATAACACAATCAAAGAAACATAAAAGTTAATACACGGAACAAACGGGCGAGTCATTAAGGTGAAATTATTGAAATCGATCGACACCAACAATATCACCAATTGGAAAATTAGATGATTCGGATATCGGGACCATCCTACCGTTTCCCAGACAACTACCACAAAGGGGAAACCTGTTTTAATAAAGGGGGGGAGTATGTTGAGTCTTGCTCAACATTTTCTATAAAATAAAAAATTAAAAATAAATGAATAAAAATATGAATTATCAAATACCTTGTTTATATTTAAACTGTCAAACGACAGCCATGCGCAGTACGCCATATTAAAATAAGACCATATTTTATGTATCCACTGAACAGAATTATTCAGAATAAATTATAATTTTTTTTTAAAATTAATTCATACATTCAACTAATTACCACATTATAAGTAATGTGACGAATTACCATATAATTAGTTTTCAACAAAAAGGAATATTTAATTAAATATTCAATAAAACCCAACACATCAGTTGTGAATTTGATCCAACAATAAGTTTAGCCACATCCTCCCAATTGTACACCCCTGCATTTTGCTACTTTCATTTAAGTTTGCTAATCCAATTTAAGTGGAAAATCCAAAACGATAACAAAAAAACTTAAAGAAACCATTTACACACCTAATAACGTCAAAATTAAAGAACATAGGATAAAATAAGTTAATAAGATCCAAAACTGTATTTTGGGTTTTTACACACCCCTAAAATTTTGAAGAAGTTTTTTTATTAATTTTTGTACAAAAAATTATCAGGGGGACACAGGTGCGTTAGCAAAATTCGCAAGAAATAAATTCAAATGAAGTAATGTAAGAATTAGAGCATCAATACTACATATCATAAGCATATTTAATTTTTAAAGTCGTAAGGACGACAACTTGACTCAGAAGTCAATCGATCCCGTATCATTTGAAAAATCCGTTAAACATCCAGTATAAAAAGGGGAATCAAATCCAAATCAAATCACTTAGTTTTTCTCAACCGAACGAGAAGGGATCAACCAAACATGGTGAGTACAAATTAAAATTAAGTCGTCTTGGTGAAACAAGTAAAAAAATTGAAAATTTCCAACGGACAAATTGCCTTGCAAATTTTCAATCGGGCATTGATAAAGGATACTCGTTGCCTTATCATTTTTTCATATTAAGAATGGTGATGGATAATTTGCCTCATTATTTTTAATCGGGATTTTAATTCTGGATATCGTTGCCGAATTAATGTAAACTCAAATAGCTTGATAAATACAATCAAGAAAGTTTCAACCATAGACAACATTATTGTCTTTACATAAACACGGACATTGTTGCCTGTTTATTCTTTTATACATAAACACGGACATTTTTGCCTGTTTATTCTTTTATAAAATTACGGACATATCGCCTAATTTTCGTCAAACAATCACGGATATTCACGCCTGATTACCATCACATAAACACGGACATTTTGCCTGTTTATTTTTTATAAACACGGACATTTTTGCCTGTTTATTCTTTTATAAGTTACAGATATTATCGCCTAATATTTCTTTGAGATAATTACGGACACTAGCGCCTAATTGATCTCACATTAAACCACGGACAATTTTGCCCGATCTCTCCGTCCAAAATCACGGACAGACCAGCTGACTTTCGTCAAGAGTTCACCAAGGCAACACAGACCAGACTACTTGCTTAGAGTCATAAAATTAATAATTAAATTGATATTTTTTTTCTTGAATTTTTTTTTTGCTAAACTAAGATATATGAATTTTAAATATTTTAAGATGAATTAAATAAAATTAAATGTTATTTCCTACTTACAAATAAAACAATCTTTTTATTTTACCACAACAACCTATCCGTTTAAAATTAATGATTAGATTGTGTCGAAGTTACGTAAGTTACATCAACACAATTTCATCATTATAAATGTTAAGTTGAGGACTTAACAAAAATCAAAGAGGTTTTTTTTTTTGGTTTTGACTTAAATTTTATTTATTCAATAATATAACAACATTTTTGAAATAGAAACTGTATCAAGAAAAACGAGAAAAACAATAGTACAAATATTCATGGTAATTGAGTAGGGTAAGTAAGAGTAATTTAGTGTGATCGTTTAAAATGCAGGTCTTCCCAATTTAGCTAAGCTTAGTAGGTGTGGTGAAAAGTAACCTCCTTGACCGCCAGAATGCGACACTAGTGCAAAAACGCTTATGGTGCCTTGAAGTCCGTTCATACTTAGGCAGACATGCCAAATTTCAGTGCGATACTGTCTTTATTTTTGTTTTGACAGCCGATTGTTGTTGACGTGTTTGTCATCACGATTTTCGTTCTCTCATAAAACATTATTTTTTGAGAGGCAAAACGGCGAAGGAAACAAAAGAAAAGTTGGATAAATATTATGGGGCTAATGCTCCGTCAGATTACACAGTCAAGTATTGGTTTCGAGAGTTTCGTGGTGGCCGCAACTCCACTACCGATCAAGTCCGCAGCGGCAGGCCCTCCGATGCGGTTACAGAGGACTGTCATGGCATACTCTTCGTGGACTACCTCGAAAAAGGAAAAACCATCAACAGCGAGTATTACTGTGCATTATTGGAGCGATTGAAGGCTGAAATCGCTGCAAAATGGCCTCACATGAAGCGAAAAAAATTTTGCTTTTGCAAGACAATGACATCGTAACCACGGCTAAAATCAATGACTTACGGCTCCAATTGCTGTCGCATCTACCG
Source organism: Xylophagus ater (assembly GCA_963422695.1). Taxonomy (NCBI): domain Eukaryota; kingdom Metazoa; phylum Arthropoda; class Insecta; order Diptera; family Xylophagidae; genus Xylophagus; species Xylophagus ater. The sequence goes on along the minus strand of OY730478.1, from coordinate 60,462,705 downwards.
TATTCACTCGATTTGGCTCCCTCAGACTATTATCTCTTCCCAAACCTCAAAAGATGGCTTATCAATAAAAAATTCAGCTCAGGCGAGGAAATCATCGACGCCGCGGAGGAGTATTTTGCAGACCTTCCGGAAAATTACTTTTCGGACGAGATCAAGAAGTTGGAAAATCGCTGGAATAAGTGTATCGAGCTAAAAGGATACTGTGTTTAATAAAATAAAAAAACATTTTAAAATAAATTTTTTTTCATTCCCAAGGAGGTTACTTTTCATCCCACCTAGTAATGAACTGTGATAATGGCTACTATCTATCAATATTTGTGCAATAGTAGCATTGCAACTCTACGATTTGAGTAAAACAGTTTAATTTCTATAATTTTCACCTAGTTAGATCTTCTTTTTTATAGGTGCTGTTAGATGACTAGCCCATTTTTTGCAGCGCGTGCCAATGAACTATCTAATTCTCTTGTCAACAGCAAATATTACAATTTGGAATAGAAATATAGTAAAGATATTTCTATCTATGTAAAAAGCCCGCGGTACACCGTAGTAGTGTTTATTCAAAGTTTTAACAATTTAATTTCATTTATCGAAAACTAAATCTCCAACGTAAAGATTTTTGAAAATTTAAAGACGAGGTAACTTTTCTTAAGCCAGATAACTTGATTAGCTTAGACTGTTCAGTTTGATAGAATTCAGGTTCGAATCGTGCTTAGGCTGAAACATTTTTTTTGGAAAATAATATAGGGTGAAGCTTAGGCTAGGGCAAACAACTTTTTTAAGTTTTCGCTTTAATTCTTCTTAATAAAATGTGTTTTTTAGATATTGCCGGTTACTATATACTGGAGATACTAACTGAGCAAAAAGTTCAACAAATTATGGTCTAAATCACCCTCATACACTCTATTATTAAAATTAATTATTACTTTTAGTACAACCGATTGTAAGTTAACTTTTTTTTTTTTACATAATTTTAATATAAAACTGAATTTCAATAGTGTGAACTAATTATGATATTATGATTTCAAAAACATAAGATTTTAATCATAAATTATGAGAATTTTAATTAGACATATATTATGAAAGAGTTTTAAAACAAATATTTTGCCTATTTTTTTTTCTCCTATTCAATACAATACACAATACGAATAATTTTTTTTCCAGTTTCTTATTAATCCTAATCAGATTCTTAATTTGTACTTAGTTTTATACTTGTCGAATTGTTATAATCAATTCATGGACATACTTCTCATACAAAAAAGAAAAAAACTTTGGTAATAATATTTTCACATTGTTTTGTAATGAATTTCACATTAATAGAAGTAATTGAATCTTATTTGTCTCGTTTTTTATTATTATATATTGTTTTAGAGTTTAGAGATAATAATGCAATATTACATAAAAAATTACACTTTACAAATCCTTATTTAAACTTAGTCTGTTTCTCCAAAAAAAGAAAAAGATAAACTAAAATTGCTATCCTTTCAAATTGAATCTTTATACTTTTTTCTCCAAAGACAATGGATTTGAAAATGATTTTGTAGAATTCGATTTCATCGAACTTGAATGCAATCAAAATGCATTTTGAATAGGTCATAAACCCTTTTTTCAATTGTATTAAACAATTATTATCAAATGGAAATTGTGGCGAATTTTTTTATTATTACAATTTTTGGTTCAATTTGGTTCTTATTATAAGACTTTGATTAATTTGCATAAAACAACAAATTCGTGATAAAAGGTTCAATAGAATTGCCTTTAAGTATTGTACTAATCAAATTGATACAGTCTATAATCGTTTTTATATTTTGTGCATCATCAATATATACGAGGGAAGAGTAAAAACTTCATGGGATTAATGCATATAGTTTGATTGTGCGACTTATTATTAGTATATGTGCTAAATCATAGCCAAGTTGTGTTAGTGTTCATTCAAATATCTCCAAAGAAACATGTCTAACCGGAAGAAAATCCCAAGTATGGACAAAATTGAATTTCGTGGCTTTATTAAGGTTCTCACAAACCAAGGAAAGAGATGCTAGCGATTTACTGGGACTTTCGCCATGAGAAATCCGTGATTTATAAGTTGCACAGCTCTTTCAAGCAAAGTACCCGAAATGGCTTGTTTTAGGCCTCTTTTTTTGACATTATCAAAAAAACTTGAAAAATTTGCATTGGAGGATGCCAGATATCTGAAACCATTTTAAACATATTCCATCATCATCAAGCAATATAAAAACTCAGTGCAAGATAGGTGCCGAAAACAAGAACACCGTTGCAAAAACAAAAGGAATATTGCGTCAAGACTTTCGCTTATAGTCTAGATTTAGCTCTAGCTCAGTATTATTAGTTTCGGAATATGAAAAACATCTTGGTGGGAAGAAATTTATAGATGACGAGAAAAGGCTTAAGCTGTAATTTCAGTATATTTTGAAAGCAAAGACAAAACATTATTTTTCGAGGTTATAAATAAACTTATTGCAAGTTCTGAAAAGTGTATTAGGGTTGAGGATATATATATCAAAATGGAAAAATAATATATAGTTTTATTTTCTCCTTTTTCCTATTCATACTGCGAAGTTTCTAACATACCCTCGTAAAATCCCATAAAATAAGTTCCATTGTCTAAGATTAGGATATTATTGAGATTAAAAGAAGGAAATGAAAGAAATTTTTTAGAGAATCTAGAAGTCAATTTCTGTCCTAGAAAATAGTATTAAACCTTTCTTTTTCGATTGTTTGTACAAAAATAATATTAATATTGTAAGAAAAAATTTCGTGATTTTAAAACAAATTATTTGTGAATGGTTCCAGTTATCACACAGAAATGTCACAATCGTTAATAATACTTGAGATAGGTTCAGGCTACGACAATTTGAGAACAATATTCATATTCAAGTAGTGAACTCCCGGAACAGGATAATCTGAATCAATCTTTAAATAAAAGTCTTACTCTATAAGATTTGCAATATACCAGAAGGGTCATAAAAGGGCAACTGATAGCTGTTTTGAATTCGTATAATATGATATTTAAAAAAATACCATTTATGACTACTTATTAAAACTATTTAAAAGAAAGAACCAAAAAAATGTCATAATAGAAGCATTGTTTCTGTACGTTTAAGGTCTTCGGGGTGATTAGTAAAAAGAAAACATATTCAATTAGAAATGTATAACAAAACTTTTGCTCTTTAAAGTTTCAGAGATTTATAAAAACAAATAATGTATTAGTTAAATATGAAAATATGTAATTTGTTATTTATTTGCTTTTCAATTCGTTGTTATATTCCGTATTATTACTTCAGAGTAGAAACGGATCGTGACTTTACTAATATTATTGATTTAACTGATTTGGTATTGTTTTGCGATTTGATTCGAGAACAATTAGATAGATGCTGTTTTCGACTACAGAGATTTTTCGTTTTACACGAAATTACGTACCGGGAAAATACAGTGCAATAAGAAACTTGGTTTTATTAGCACAATCATTTAAAAATTGAAATTATTGTTTTGCAATATAGTATAGGGATGGTGTCAAATGTTGGCAACTTATGATTGTATCACAAGAATTCGAAAAGAACAGTATCATTGCTGCACAATAAAACTTTTTGTGACTACAACCACAGGTTATGAGTTTGTGAGTGGATTTAATTCTAAAAGCATATTTCCATACATTTTCCATAGATGTTCCATTTGTTAAGACTACGTACTATTATATGAAAAATCAAAGACTGTAAAAAAACAGATAAAAATAACTGCTTTTTTAAAAAGAACAATCACAGTTTGAGTCATCTCTATTGTAGTATAGAAAACTTTAATTTACTCAAAAAATTTTGTATTTCAAAATAAGGCGTTTGTAAGTTATAACCAGGATTGTCGAGTCCTCAAAATATAGTTCTAGCTTCGACTCCACCTTTAATTGCAGTACAGTATTAAATATTGGGTCAAGGAAAAAGTTCGTGGCGTTTTTTCCAATAGATGGCTTTAGAGTCGCATAACTTTAGTAGTTCTAACCCTATCAAGTTATACAAAATTATGATATGAATTTCCGAGAAAAAACTGTTTTCAAAAAAATTCTAGAAGTCTTTTTTGACTTTAAAACTCTGGTTGAATTGGTGAGGCGTATCGTCTTTTTATTCATAGAAAATAAAGAACTTATAGTATTAAGGTATAAAGTGAAGACATGTAGAAATTTAAACGAAATGAAATTTTAATATTTCCTTTAATTGTTCTCCACAAAAACATCAATAGATTATGATAGTGAAAGAATTTTCACACAAAACATTTAAAATTTCAGAATAATCTAATTTTAATTATAAATTTTTTAAAGAAAATTAAAGAAATTACAATTAAATTGTTTAAAATTAACATAATATAAAATATTCATGTACAATCGTCAGACATATTATAGGCCTTAATCGAAAAATAAAAACTTTTCTCGTGAAAAGTTTTGTTAAATTTTTCATGTAAAAAAGAACATTTTCTTAATTTTACACTTTATGATAAAATTGCACATAAGATTTTCATAATAATATTCAAGTATTTTATATAGTCTTTAAAAATATATTAGAATATCTAAAATTGACCTTTGAGAATATTATATTCACTGAAAAAAAAAAAAATCACATTTAACCAAACAAAACAACCGTCGTCACACTATTTCTCACGCTCCATATTAATGACGAAATAAATGGCTACCCGTTTTTATCTTTTTCCATATTAAATACTGTTAATATTCAGTATGTAGAAGATTTTTCCGTCATTTAATCTGAAGCTACAATATCTAGTGATAGAGCACGTTCTCATGTTTCTTTTATCGTACTTTGTGTAAGCGTAAATTTCCGTAATTAGTATGTCGATCTTATTAATTCTCACTTATCCCTAAGCATACAGTACGAGTGAGTACTATATATACTAAGTACTTACATAGGTAACTGGTAAAGTTGAATTTGAACTTTAAACTCATGAAAATAAATTTAAACGAAAAACTTGTAAATGAGTTAAAAAAATATAAAAAAAAAAAATGTTTACTGCTATCATGTCGAGTGTTAAGGTTTGAGATGTTAATTTGGTGCCCAGTTAAGACAACTCATTTAAAATGAATTTTGTATAAAATATAAATATTTGTTTTCTTTATTTTTGTGGGGGAGAGGGGAAGATTATCTAGCATGACAAATCATACAACTTTCTTAGACGAAATATTTCTGTTAACATCGAATCAGTTCATTCAACTACGGGCCCATTCTTGTCGCTTTTCCTTCAAATAGCGATTCTATTCGAGGTTCATAGTACACCACATCCATCTGGTCATACAAAATGCAGAGTAAGATCTTCTTCCCATGATCATTCCCTGGATTATTGAAACCATCTTTTGCATGTTGCTAATGATGGACCATGATCACCACAAGCTTCTTCAATCAAAAATCAGCAGTTTTCTTTAAATTAAAACAAAAAACTAATATTGTTCGCAAATCGTGTGTTGTAGGCACAAAACTTTCCATTTTTAACACAAAAAAATTTTATGTTGTTACATTCCAAATCAAATTTTCTACACTGCACGTTGTTGACAGATATCAAAGCAATAAAAAAAAGAGTCATGGCTCGTTCACATAAACATAGCCTATAGCTACAGCCACCTATCGGCAAATCCTCACTTCATATGCATACACTTGGTAGTTCTTCCTTTTAGTCCACGATATGTGTGTAGCACAATTTGTGTTTTTGTTCGCGAATTATCATCCTCAGAAAAGTTTGCCGAAAAGAGTTTTGAACAAATATTTCCAACCAAAATCCAATCAGTTCACTCCCTTGTCACAGCCTATCCTATCTTCGAATAAAATTTGAATAAAACTGGATAAACCATTCTCGAGTTATCGTGTTTACAATATAGAAATAACCGCAGACAAGGGAGAGGAACGGAGAGAAGCAAAGCCAGAGACACACACTTCTTGGAAAAATAGTCAATTCAGGTTCCCGGGAACCTAAAAAATATATTTCCCTTGTCTAATTTTTGAACGATTATACAAGACTTACTTATACCTTACTAAGGTCTAAGAAAGTTAAATAATTTAGGGCGAGAGATGGTGGTACTCTCTGGTATAATACCTTAAAGGCAATATCATATTATCTTGTGGCATTTTAAAATGATAAGAAAAACACTCAATTATATGAAAAAGTCTAAAAAGTAATGTGCTTATATGAATCCACAAAACAAACGAGAACGACAATGACAATGACGCCAAAAAGGATGAAAATTTTCATGTGAAAGGATTAAAATGTGGTCCAAGACTAGTTGTGTTTCTTTCTTATTTTTTTAATAGAATGATTTTAGAGCATTTAGTATTTTCTTTGTCGGTTTCTTGTTTTTGTTTAGCACATTTATACGACAACTTTTATTTCTTTAGATTCGTGTATCCATTTAACACTTGAGAAATGAATGAATGGAAAGTCAACAAGATTCTGTTGAATGAATTTTTATATGATGATAATAATGTTGTTGGTGTCAGTGTCGGTTTTAGTCTTGCTATATGGATATACTGTTGTTGGTGGAGACGTAATGGCTGAGGACTGATAACAAAGCAATCAACCAAATTGAGATTTTTTTTTTTGTTTTTATTTCACAAGAATTTTCATTTTATTTGGCTACGTGTAAATTTTTATCATCCAGACGTGAGAATGTGTTTGATAACGTTGTGACTATTAAACATTTTCTTTTCTTTTTTTTTGGTTATGTATAATCAAAATTCTTCTTACGAAAAAAAATTAAGAGGTTCATTACCAGCTAAGAAAAAAAAAAATGTGACTGCCTGGGACGCAAAGTGTTAATTAAGTCAATTAAAATAATTTTGAAACATTGTCCTTAATTAATATTTTTGATAAAATAATGGAACTAATGATTTCATGAAGTGAAAACATAAAAAAGAATTTTTCTTTAGAGATTTTCTGTCCTGCATAAAATTATACATATAGAAGTAAGAAAAACAGCCAGACATGTTTAATATCCACTATTGTCTTTAAAGAAACACAGACAAAATGATAGACAGACAAAAGGATGGACAAACGATTTATCTTCTTAAAAATCACTTAAATTTTGCACAAAATATTAAATTTTGTATGGAAAACTATATGACTGGTCTGAGTTTTGTTTAAGGCACGTATTGTATGATCTTAAGACGGCTGCTAGGCACTAAACAGTTCTTCTAGGAGGAAATAAAAACATCAGAAATAACCATAATCAGACGATTCCACTAGGACATTTCCGCTGGACACAATTCCACTAGGGAATAATTTAAAAATTAAATAGTGGCATTTTTTATTCTCAAACACATTTAGTGTTCTAAATCGCGCGATTTGCTGCAATTGTTGCGACTGAAGTTGTCCAAGTGGATAGTGGAGTTGTGTGAGTGGAATCGACCTAGAATCGGAATAACTTAATACAAATTTTTGGTACTCTTATGTAAGTAATGTACTTTGATTTCAGGCCAATTGGCCTGATGAGGAAACTACGTTTCAATTGTTCTGTCCTCGTCAGGCAATCTTTTTATATATAACCTAAAATTGTATAATCAGTTATTTGCTAAAACCAAACAAAACTGAATAAATTTTTACCTATTCCATTATTTCCATCAGGCACCTTAAGATGTTATAACTAGATACCAAGGAAACAGGATTTGTTATTCCTGTTGAATCTAATTCAATTGCATTCCAACTTTTCGAATTTAAAAAATTATTTATTATCTAATAATTTTGTATTACAGCAAAGAAAATATTTACATCTTCGTTGTAATAAATTCATCTTCGTTTTAAAATTTACCGCATTATAATTAATCAACCTGATTGATGCGATTTCGCTCATCCATTTTGCGGTTTTACACTTGTCATTGACTTATGGCATTTCGTGTTGTTTTATGCAACTATCAAGAAAATCCTAAACCATATAGAAATTCAACAAAAAGATATAATTCGTTTTCATGATGTACTTAATTCTTGGAAAAAGACAGAACCGCTGATAAATCTAAAGAAATATGTTTTCTGTTCAAAAGTACATAATATTTAGTTTACTCCAGATTCATGTTTATCCATTTAAGTCCTATATTTTATATGAAAAACTTTGAACTTTTATTTTTATTCGTTTTAAACAATATCCATATTCGTTTAACAACGTTTGAAATTCTCGAATTTTAGTTGAGTGAGTAAGAATTTCGTAGTAGTTTCGAAGCCTCACGTATCGTGTGGGATATTTTAAGCGAATAACGAATGCGCATTAAAGAAGCGCTAAATTCTTTCTGGGTTTTAAGAATTCTTGTTTTATCAGAAAATATTATTTTATATGCAACACAACGTAATGTAATAATTTAATGCCCTGAATTCTGTAATTTTTCTTGACAATCGTGAAACTTAATTTTTTTTTTCGTCGATATCCTATTCAACTTATACAAATATTTTGATGATGGTGATGACGACAACGGGTTTTATTTCGAAGAAATACCAGCATCATATTGGGAATCGTAAAAGAAAATGGGAAAAAAAATATCTATCAAAATAACATCAACCTGTTCTGTTACTTATAATATGCGTTCGAAATACAAAATTGATATTTTTTCCATATATATGTACATCATAAGTAATGTGCAATCTTTTCAGAGAAAAATACCTGCATATAAACGAATTATCAGAGACCACAAACAAATAATTGTAATGTTCGGAGAATAGGATTTCCATCAAATATAACCCAAGAAAAATTGTCTTAACGTGAGAAATTTTATGCAGCAGAACCGGGAGAAGAAATACCGAATAAATTGTGTAGATTCTTAGTCTAACCATTTTCCTAGACGGCGAAACAAACTATGGTACTGGTATATCAAAAAACGTCCAAATTTCCATTGTACTTTCAGGATCATCTATATATACACTATCTACAATAATTTTAGTCATTCTCCCTAAAGTGTACGTACTTACCTGGTTTGCCACCAGCTCTGGTATACAAAATTTTCACTTACTAAAGGATATTACTTTTACATTACTTAAACATGACCAATATAAGTGCAACATGTTTTCCAGACATTATTTTGTCCGTGTTCTTGATGAAAGTGCAAAACTATTGAAATTCAAAAAACGATAGGTATCCAAGAAGGTGTGTTTCAATGGGGATGAAAATTCTTCTATCTTAGATTTTCGGATATTCCAAATACGTACAATGAATTGGTATTACGTGTGAATTATTACAAAAGATTATTACCATTTTCTCTCTAAGACAAGGTGAACCAAGAAATGCGCACTGTCTACGAGAAAGACAACTTTGTTTTTCTGTTGGTTTTTTTGCAGTTCTTGACTTTGGAACTCTGTCACTTTTCATACCAATGTTCTTCATTTGAATTAAAAAAAAATGTATATTCTTTCTAGTTTTATTATATTATATATGTTGCAATTTTCGTTAGCCATTGTTGGTCTTTTTATGGCCACCGAGGTGTGAATATTTCATGGATTTTTGTGTGCACGGGATTCAGTGTCTTTACTTTCCTATTGTTTGGGTCTTGTGTTTATGCATGTTTACTTGTTTCTCTTATATTTTTGCCAACATATTCATTCAGGTATATACAAATGTGTGTACGCTATATGCAATTTTTAGTCCAACCACCTCTTCAACCTACAATTTTGAAAAAAAATTTGCACTTGGAATTCATGTAATGTAGTAAACAAGTCGATGCAGTCGTTTCGTGTCTTACGTGAAAGTTTTATCAAAAAAAAATGTTCCTTTGTTTTGTTAGAATTGCTTGTTCTTTTTCAAAACAAGCTAAATGAAATCATAACAAGACTCACATTGCCAAAATTAGATCCGAAATGAATTTATTATGCAAAAAGCTGAACAATAAAAAAAATGTGCTTTTGACATGTCCCGAGTCCCGACAAATATGCATTTTAATACAAACTTTCATAAAATTATTATTTCAACATGCTTTTATGTTATTAAAAATTTACTTGTAATTTTAAATTACGTAATTATTTACGAAGAATGTGTACATTTCTAGTTTAAGAAAGTTAAAAAAATTGTCAAAATTTCGTTTATATGCAAAAAAAGCTTCATTATTCTTTTCTGGTATTATTAAGCTCTACTATTATACAAGTATTACAAAAGTTTTTTGACTTCATTAGATATTGATAGCAACAAGTTTTTATTGCCACTTAGAGGTAATAGGCGTTGGACATTCCCAAACACAAAATACTATAGAAAAGATGTAGGTCTTCGGTAACATAGTTCTTCTCCGATAGACAGATTTAAGAGAACCTTCTCTGTTCACAAGGATACTGTCTCAACTTCCGAATCTACTTCCAAATGTACTTGCAATGTTCTGTGCTAGACATCATTTCTTTGTCAAAATCAATCTTCAATTCGGCAAAGTCAACGTGACTTTGTGAAATTTATGGTCGAGATAATCGTCTATCTGAACAAACTTTTTCTTGTATTATTGATAATATAAAGACACTGATAAAATAAAAAAATTGTCCAGAGTGAAGCGAATAATACCGCTGTAAATGAAAATGTAAGAGATAAAATTTGGGCTTATCATATGGCACAACATGGTGAATTTTGCGTAAACATCTGGGCCTACATTCTTATCAGATTCAACTACTGCAAGAACTAAAGCCGAATGAACATTTATTGCGTCATAGAATTGCTGATTGGGGTCTTGAACAACTGGGAAATGACCAACATTTTTATTGAGAAATTTTCTCCAATGATGAAGCTCATTTCTTACTAAATTATTATGTCAGTAATCAAAATTATATTATTTGGAGTGAGACAAATCCAGAAATCACTCACCTGAGTTCGTTGCACCCTTAGAAGATAAAATTCTGATGTGCATTTTATGCTGGTATCATTAGTCCTTAGTTATTTTAAAATTAGAAAGAAGCGAGAGTCAATGGTGCACATTACAGATCAATGATTATTTCTTTCAAAACGTGAATAATAATAATACCAGTGTAAAGTGCTTGCGATGTTTAATTCTTTAACTGTTAGATTTGTATTCCAATGCCTGATTTAAATATATTAACAGCATAGTGTTTGACATATTTTGAAATTCAATAAAACAAAAACTTCTTACGTGTACCAGACTTGCTCAAGAACTGATCACACTTTCTTTCCATTTCTTTCTATACAACTATTGGAATTTGGCGCCATTAAATTTTACATTATTTAGAAATTCGATTTTTATATAATAACTCAAAATCCATTCTAAGATATCAACATGATTATTATTCGCGGAACTAATAATTTAAATCAATAAATATAAATTTCCAAGTGGGTCATATTGAGTTACGATTGACTTAAAGCAAATTCTGGCATCAAATTTTTAGGTGTGCTTCATAAATTGAGCCGGTTTTAAGCTATCTAGTTCAAAAAACTAATAATTCATAGATTTTGTACAAATTGGGTCGTATTAGTCGCCGAAAACAAATATATAACACCAAATTATTGGCTACAACATGAATTTAGATATATTTTTGTTATAGAAAATTTTTCACATATCAATAAAAAAGAGTCTCTAAATTAACAAATATTTTTATGTTAGAAATTGAAATAATCTTAAAATATGATCGAATTGAAATCATTTTATATGAAATAACTGTTTTAATATAAGTCCCAAAAAAGATGATATTATTATTGTAATAAAAAAATTACAATTTAGGTCTAAATTCGATAAAAATACATTTTGGATTTCTTATTAATAGTCTTAGATATTGTCCAATATTTGTCCCGCTTTCTTTGGAAAACTAACAAGAACAAAAATGTTCACTAAATAGTTCTTAATATCTAAAAAAAAAAGAAGATAAAACCAAATATTTTCCATAGTTTATTTGGATTCAGTCATCATCCTTTCATTTAAAGTGTTCATAATGGTGTTCCGTTAAATATATATTATAATTTTTCGGTTTTATTTTAATCCATCGAAATGTTCAAAATCCCAAACCAACCAAAAACAAGACGATAAGCGAGCCGACATTATCCCCCAAAGAAAACTGAAAAAAAACGTATGAATTTCAAAAAGGCGCCTTCATATCAGTTCAATAAATATTCAACAGTTGACCTCGTCGTCTTAAATTGAGGGAAATCTCTCATTTTAATGGGATACCACTTCATATCAGAAAGTGTAGGTAACCGAAATAATGACAAAAACATATAATAAGTAAAAATCGGCATAAAGCCAACTTTTTGATACCCTATGCCAGAAGTGGGACAGAAAAACCGCGAAAACTAATAATATTTCAAGGTTTTTCCTGCATAACTTTGTTGGTCTTCTTTCAAGTTTGCTCTAATTTGCAGATAGCCTGGGAGATAAGAGCATAAATATCCTCTGCAAATTTTATTCAAATCGGTATATTGCTTTTTATAGTATATCAAAGAAACTTTATGAACCGACATATTTTCCCTTACGACTATTTCTTTCTCTGCTATTCTTAGACCGATTTTAATGAAATTTAACGCATTAACACCTTTTTATGTTGTAACCGTATATAAATAATTTCATTTTATCAAAATCGAATAACGCATTTTTGAGTTCGATATAATTCTTGATTCTCTACACTCTCTGTAGCCCTAAGACTCTTCTTTGATGATTATTTCTATGCGTTACAATTGACAAAACTAATATACCCTCTGGTAGCACCTACCATAGGGTATAAAGATACTAATTCTTTTCAAGAATATAATATCAGTCAATGGTCTTCGCATTTTGTTTTCATTATAAGTCTTTTTATTGATTAGAGTCTTCACGATTTTAAAGGTTTTGTGTGAACATACCTGGAAACTACTCTAAACCAATAAAGTGGAGACATCAAAGTGGCTGAGATTTGTTTCATTTTGTTTTTGTTTTTTTTTTTCTGTAATCATACTCAATGAAGACATTAAAATGAAATTCATCTCTAAAGTCTTCTTCATCAGTTGTTTTGATTTTTTCTTATTCTTATCATTCCGGATATTAACATGTCTTATTTAACAAAATAAGAAGAAAACCAAATGAATTACAAATCGAATGAAATAAGAAAAATTATTAAACCTTGACCAAAAACCACAAAACAACGGAAATATTTTAATTTATTTTGAGGTTTTTCATTATGTCAAAGTGTTATTTTATGTTTTGGCATCGTTCCCGTATTAAGAGATCTCTGAACAAAATAATACTGACTAAAAGGAGGATGGCTGCATTATAGGAATACTTATAGTATATATATTCGACCACCAAGAATATTGCGGCTAATCCAATCAAATATTAAACGAGTTGAAAGAAAAATGTTCATTTTGATTGTAAGTTGTGAAAAAGGCGAAGAAAACAGAAAAGAACAACAACAACAACGAAATTAAACTGAATATCTTAAAAAGTTACTATATAGTCGGTTCGGTTGTTGTATGGAGGAGACTTGGTGTGTCCATCGTGTTAATAGGAAAAATCGTTTTGAACATCCGCACCAACTTTACGACTTAATTAATGGCGAAAGCAACGATTACAAAGTCGTTAAAATGTATAAAAGAATACGAGAGAAAAAAAAATTTAAGTCGTCTTAAGAATGAGATATCATGGAAAAGAAATAAAACTGTTAAAATTTTTGCTAGAATCTGTATCCTTTTTTTTCACGCTCACAAAAACCAGTTGTTCTCAAAAGTTTTTTCGGAGTCGAATTAAAAGGAATTTGGAATTTGTCAAAATGTATTCTACTAGTACTAAATTCCTTAGCTTTAATCCCCTTCACCCTGTTCCTACATGCCAAACCCCGATCTTTAAAAAAATGTATTCCGCTAACTAATTACGCTCCGCTTACAACATTGACAAAACGGGCAAGCAATCTTTCTATTAAAATTAAAAATTGTGAAGAAAAGATTAGCCCACTTACTCGCAATTGACCGATTGTTCTTCGTTTAAACAACAGGACAATGGGATTTTTCTTATATAATGTTGGTGCTGGTGTACTATTCCGCGTCCAACAAGAACTACTAGAACTACAAGAGTAGTTCATTAAGAAATTGCTAATATTGTTGTACTTTTTCCGTAACCATATTTATTTTTCGCCACATAATCGTGTAGAACGAAAAGATCCTGCTCGGTTATATGACATCAGATAAAATCCCTTATCATACATATAGCCAGGATCGCAGGTGGGTTCTGCCTCTAAAAGAAGAGAGGGCAGCTAGCTCTCGTGATAACGGGCGTCGAATATGTAGTGGAGAGTAGTCTCATTTGAGCATTCGAAGACGACGTTCGAACTTGATCGTTTGCAAGGGCGCCAGGGCTAGTTAGTCCAAATTATTAACACTTCTAATAGTGTTTAATATAGAACTGCGATACAGATATAAAGTGTATTAGGCATAGTTCTACAATCGTATACAATTTTAGAAACACTGTATTAAAATAACAAATAAAATATGCACATATAAAATTCTATCTTTATCCTTTTGTGCCTAAAGTACTTTTATTTGAAAATTTTCTTTTCGGGTTTAATTGAGATTTTTATTATAGTACAATAGTATAATCCAAGGCACCATATTTTCATTCCCAAATAAAAAAAAGGGATAAAGGAAAAAAATGAACTGTTTCCTCTGAATTTTTAATGAGGTCCACGAAAAGTTATTGTTACTTTTTAAAGTCCGCAATTGTATTTCATGTTCTCTAATTTTCTTTCATTTTTTTTCCTGAATAACATAAAAATTTCTACCAAAAGGACTTCTTTTCATGATTATGTATAGTTTTTTTTTGGTTTTTCCACAAAATCTGATACAAAATTTAATTTCATTCTAAATTCCATATTTTTTTTTTTTTAGGCAACTAAAAATACAATTTTTCTGTACTTGAAATACACAAGAAAAGTTGGGAAAAATTAAAATCATTTAAATGAATTTATTACAATAGTTTTCTTTTTTTGTCAAAAAGTAATTGAAAAATACTTTCAAAATAATGGCCTGGAATATTTCTCATTTTATTGTGAAAAACTAAAAAAAATTATGTACTAAATTTTAATTTGTTTTTCATGAAAATAAACTAAATGGTTTTTCTAATTTACTAAAATCTAGTAAAATATGTAGAAATTTCTCTCACGAAATTTTAATTTCCATTTTAGTTTTAAGCTTAAAATTTAAGCTTTTATCATATTAAATTATAAATTCGTAATAACTTCTAAAAATGCATTATTTATGAGGACAGTTCAACAGGTCTGAAAATACTTGAGAAAACCCGAGAAGAAAATATGTCAACATTAGAACATAAAAAAAAAAATGAAGGAATATAGTAAATATGTAAATAAAATATGGTAATGATCTTAATATGTGAAATATGTGCAAAGAAATTGACTTTTCTTTAGAAAAAAAAGTCTTTTATAATGGGTTCTAAGCATTGGCAACGTTTGAAAGAATTTTTGTTATGTTTTGTATAAAATTCCGAATTAATTTTCATGAAATATATAAAATTTTTTTATAAGATAAGGAAATTCTATTTTAAGTTGAAGGGGTAGGAACTTTGCAAATTTAGGTAACCTTTTGCATAACACTGAACCCTCATTGAAAGGTTCCGATATAAAATAAAGAAATGATATCTCGCAAAAGGATGTAGATAACCCTAAACTGAGTGCTCACACATTAAGTACTAGGCAAAGTGTAACTAATGATAAAATATGGAAACTTCCCATCCTTACCTTATCGCCGTTTTTCAAATTTTGACTGTTCTTTTTCAAACAATTTTCTACCCAGTGCTGACATAGATAGAACTAAAAATTTTACGTATGGGTGAAAGAGAAACAATATTTTTTAAAAAAATCCCATTTTTCCCTTTTAGGTAATTTTAAAATGTAAACAAAGAAACACAGGCCGAAATTTATATACAAATGCACACACACCACAAAAAAAAAATTGGGCGCTAATTTTTTTTTCTGTTATGTGTGGGAAATTTATAAGATTTGGTCCCATATTTAAGATTCCGGGATCAATTTATAAGATTCCATCTGATTTTTAAGAACATTTGATTCTCTCTCTTCGTGATGGAATTTGGCTATGAAAACTATATGTACTCTTGCCTATTCTTTCGCACTTATTGCCACGTGCTTTATCTAGTTACTTCGCTAGCTTTCCATACTTTATCATTACCTATACTGTGGCATTAGGGTAGGTGAGATCATAGAGTTATATTATCTGCATATATTAATTTTCTGTCTCACGTGTCGCCGACAGAGTGGAATATAAAACTTGGGCTTATTTATATGAAAAATAAAAACAACGCAAATTTTAAATGCTAACTGAGGAGAAACCAAGTTAAAATATTATATCATATTAGTTCAGCGGCGAGTCATTATCTCCGAAACTTGGAAAACTTGGGCTTCAATCGTTTGGCGTAAGCGAGCGAGAAGATGAAATAGTGACCATTTCTCCTGCATAATTTTGTATGAAAACGAGAGAAATGAAATCTCCAATTAATGTATCTCTAAAGGTTAAATAGAGTAGGTGTCATTAGTGTTTGTAAAAAAGATTGTAAATACACGTAGTTTTATATATATAACAAATACTAATAACGAGGTATCTTGTTTACAGACTGAAAATGTATGCCACATGAGAATACGATTTGGACGCTCTATTTATTGCATGCTTTTTGGTATTAGAAAGTCTTGTTCTGAATTAGAGGGATTTCGCAAATTAATCCAGGGCAAGATGATCGGTCAACTATTAGCTGGAAGAAATTTTAATGTTGTTCAAATCATTCTCTTCACACTTCAGTTAATTTAAGTACATAATTGGTAATGGGAATAAAAATATTTTAAATATAAATTAAGAAAGCGCGAAATAAAGCGATTCTTATCGTTTCAATTGAAAAAATTAAATTCCTTTTCAAATTAGTAATTTCTTAAGTACGATTTCATGTTTTAAAAATTCTTTCTTTATTTTTTTTTTAATAATCGCATAAAAATAACAATAATAATTAAATGAAGTAATTTTTTTTTTCTTCATTTCGCGTTAAATATTCATATTTATTTTTTATTATAAAAAAAAAACTTTTATGAATTAATTTTTAATGAAGTTAAAAAGAAATACAAATTTTTGTTTTGAATTTTTTAACTTAAACTGTAAAAAAAAAGAAAAATTATTTTTAATGAAGTAAGTAAAGAGTTGATTGTACTCAGTTGATTGTGAAGAAAACTGAAGCTTATTAAGTAGTTGCTGTAGGTTTTTAGATAGACAGACTACACAATTTTTTATATCAGAAATAAATAATAAAATTTTCATATATATTTCAGTTTATTATCTTGAAGAAATACCGCTCACGAAAAACATGTACAAAAAAAAAAGAATTCCTTATGTTTAAGTACTCATATAAAATGTTTCATATCTCAGAATTATTTCTTTTGGTTCTTCTTTTTTTTTTTTTGGACAAACTAAAAGATATGAATTTTTATTAAATAAATAATTTATTTAAAATAAACCGTCATCAAGATAGCTCTCGCAAAAAAAAAAAAGATTTTTTATATTAAGAACTGTTCTTGTGGTGAAAAATATTATCTGCAAGATGCTTGAAATCAAGAAAAAAAAAGATGGGTCTTTTTAAGACACAGAGTTTGGCGATAGTGTTCTTCTTCTAGAAAAATACAAGAAAACTGGTATATGACAAAAGTGTAGGCAACTTTTTATTAGTCTCAGAATATAATTTATGTGACTTTTGTATAAAAATTATGTTAGAGAAGCAGTAAAATATAAATATATAAAAATATAAATAAGATATGTGAGTAGCGTGACCGAAATATTTTTGGTGAATTTCATTTCAAAAATCGAATTAATTTGATCAAAAAAAAAAAAGATATTTTTCTTTTACATACAAAATATAAGAAAAAATCACAAATAAAATATAAAATCATGCGGCACAATAAATTCATTTAAAATGCAATTAAATTCATAAAATCATGTTCCTTTTTAGATATTATGGTAGCGAATGCATCACTGGCCACTGGCTGTGTTGATGAGACTTCCCGGTAAAATATTTTTATATAAATTGCTTTATTAAACGGCAAAAAAGAAAGAAAAGAAACTATATAACAATAAAATCAAATGAAATAAAATGAAATATGATTTAAAAATCAATTTTTTTTTTTACCTTTTTTCCATAAACAACAAACGAATTAGTTTTTTCGGAGATGAAGTTGAAGCAGAAGAAGAAAGTTCACTTATTCATTAGTTGCATATATGATCATGGATGATGGATCATGATCGTCATTATCATTATGTCGCTAATGGAAAAATGGAGGAAAAAAAAACCAACATCTTACCTACCTGTTGTGCGATTAACGTGATATGATTCTTAAAATGTTTTTGCCGCTTTTTCGTTTAAATAATTTTAATTTAATTTTTAACAAATTTTTAAAAAGTTTTTGAAGAAAACCAAAAAAAAAAAAAAAGCGATCGCACATTGATCGCTCAAAAATTCAGAAGAAGATATTTATTATTTCCAGAAATGCGATTGAATTTTTTAAAATCTTTTTCATTCCGATAATTGAATATTTTATATTATTTTGGTAAGATCGTATTTATTTTAAGGTTAGTAACATTAAAATGTGATCTCGCCATATGAGGATCACTACGCTGTGAACAAAAAGTTGGGGGAAAAAAAATGTTTTAAACCTCTGCAAGAGTATTAGTTACAATTTATAAATGATCTGAAATTATTAGTACGCGAATGATCTCAACGGATTTCTAAAAACCAAATATCCAATTTACTTAAAAAAAAATAAGTCGAATTAATTCAAATACGTGGCTTATTCATTTCCCCAAAAAATTATATAAATATTTTTGATAAGATGACTCAAAAAAGTTCGCGATGAGAACACGATTTCTAAAATGATATTAAATTACAAATTCTTATAGCTCTTGTTTATTTGTTGAGAAATGATAAATCAGATAATTTATTAGGAACTCATGACAGCTGTTAAAATTTGTCCAAATTCATCGAATATTAATTTGTGCGAGACGAAAATTTCTTTGAATGCTATTAATTTCAATTTTATCATGAAAAACCGAATTTGGATGGAGTTCTTATTCTCACCGGTATTAAATTTTTCTGAATATCAGCAAATATTATTAGTAATTTATTTTGGTGTGAAAAAAATAATAATAATGATAATAATAACAATTCGATATTGCTTCAGTTTTTTGGGGGTTTAAAAATATTCAAGTGGACCAAAACAACTGAGATTTTTCTCAAACATGAAATATTTTCTGATTTTTGGTAACATGCAGAAATTTGATATTCTATCGAAAATATAAATTACAAATTTCGAACTTGTTAGCACTAGAAAATCCACTACCGAAGAACTAAAATATACAAGTTTTTGAAAATTGTTTACGCTCAATTGAAATTTTGTATGATTTTTTTGGTTTTTTTCTTTTTTCTTAAAGCATGTACAAAGCAGTCAATCGACAGTAATTGCAGGCAAAAGAAAAAAAAGGAATGCATCTCAAATTTATTCACACAAATATTCAATCACGCATTAAATCGTTTATGTCGTTTTTGTTTTACATTATGGTTAACTTAAAGGTACCACAAAAATAAATGTGTCCCACTAAAAGAAAAAAACGCAGAAAAAAAAGCCAGAACCAACAAGTAAGAAGAAACCATATATCCAAAATCAAAGACCTGGTAAACATTGGTTTATCGAGTTTTTATTTGATATAATAAAGGACTTCATCCTCATCGATGAGGATGAATGAAATTCGAGAAGTTGTTGACAAATATTTCCATTACGGACACAGAAAAAAAAAACGTTTTTTTTCTTTTCCAGATGTTCTCATTATCTTTTTGGTTTCCAGACATTGAATCTGAAAGTGCTTCTCATTTAAAGATAATGTTAAAATGGTGAACAAATTTTTTGTCTGTATGTATTTTTGTCTTAACCAGAAAAAAAAAATAACATGAAAACAAGAAATAAATGATAAAACCGACAAAAATTTTGCGATATAAGCGATTTGTAATATTTATCTTTTATATTTGTCAACCGTTGAAAATTTTAATGACTATATTAATGCATGCAGTTAGTGAAAATCGGCCTATAGCCGAGGTTTTGATGCCCTATGGTAGAAATGGGACAGAAAAACTGTCAAAACTTACAATATTTTAAGGTTTATTCTTCATA
The DNA here is from genome assembly GCA_963422695.1 of Xylophagus ater. Lineage (NCBI taxonomy): Eukaryota > Metazoa > Arthropoda > Insecta > Diptera > Xylophagidae > Xylophagus > Xylophagus ater. Next base: position 60,442,554 of record OY730478.1, on the reverse strand, counting down.
ACTTTCTTTCCTCTTTTCAAAATGTCCTCTTATTTGCAGATAACCTAAAGCCTAATAGCATAAATCTAATTTGCAAATTTTATTCAAGTTGGTACATTAGTTTATAAAAGACATCAAAAAAACTTTATCAATGGGTTTATTTTCTCCTAGAATTATTTCTTTCTCCACTATTCTTGGACCGATTTTACTGAAATTTAACATGCTATCGTCTAATTACGTAGTTAATCCATGTAATAAATTTAAACAAATTTGTTTCTAAAATTTTCGAATTAAATCCGAAAAACCATATAAAAAAATGTCCAAACTCTCTGGTCAGCCTGGTTTTTTCTTTATAACTTTGCTTCCCCCGGAACGATTTTGCTGAAATGAAATACCAAACCAAGTTGTAAATTTCATCAAAATCGGAAAATGCGTTTTTGAGTTATCTTGCATACGGAAGGATGGACGTAAGTCGATATAACTTTTGATTTCCGACACAATCATACCCTTGAAACCTTTCTACGACAATTATTTCGATGTGTTTCAAATGGAGTGACAAAACTAATATACCCTCTGGTAGTACCTAACCATAGGGCATAAAAATTTAACCGAAATATATATAAATGAATTCATTGAAAATATTATGACAGGGCGGGTTGTCTTGTTATACGCATCAAAAGTCACTCTTATATATATTAAAACAGAAATCCAAATGGCGGATATAAGTCCCAAAAAAAAAACAACAAACAAAATTAAAACAATGTTTTTTTTCTTTCATTTTGAATGACATTAAGCTCATTTTCATGTGATGAGAATATTTTTGACATTCGTTTAGTGACATTTCAATAGACTTAAAATTTGATAGAAAAACAGAAGAAATTGCATATGCTTTACAGCTTAAGAGATTAATTATATTTAGATGTGGAAGCGAGTAGACTAATTAGTTTATTTAATGACGTTATGATATAATATCCGGAAGTCTTTTGAAATAGATTTGAGATAGTGACTATCAGAAGGAAGGAATTATTTCTACTTTTTTAGAATCTTTTTATGTTTTTAAAATATTAAAAATATTACTAAATGAGTACGTATTTGAAATTAATCCGGACTCAAAATTAACCATTAACAAACTGTTAGCAACGATACGCAATATCGTTGACAAATAGGATGATTGCCTAGGCACTCAATTTAAGGGCATCAAATTTTCAAACAAAATATTACTACCTACTATTAAAACAACAAGATACAAGATTAAGGAAAGCAACAGCCTTTCATATCAGACTATGACCAGTTTCTTCGTGCAATTTGGTAAACTTTCTGTCATTACCACAATTCTATATATTTCAGGCATGAACCAATTTCTCCCACGTTCTTACTATACACCCTTCGTTTTACCATCGATTTCGAGAAAAACGTACTATTGAACCAAAAATGGGGAAGGACCTTAAGATATACTTAACTGTTATTTGTTTGTGACGCTGATAAGTCCAAATAAGCGCACAGTACCCCTAGTTGCCAACTAGTTATTTTTCAATTCTATCAAACCTAATCTGCAACAAAATAACAGATGATTACATTCTTTTGAAACAATATGAGTTGATAAGACCCATTGCGAACGTTCGTTTTTTTTTTTCCTTTTGAAAGAATGGTCGTCATAAGTTGCAGATAGACTGTTGCCTAGAAGGCAATTACATACTTATTTTGTCAACAAATAATTCTCTATTCATCAAAATTTTTATGTTATTTTGTAACTGATTTAGTTCTATATTTAAGTTTTTTTTTCTTTCTTTGACGGTATACTTTCTTTCCAAACTGTTTTTTTTTTCTTTATAGGTCCTAAGGGAAGAAATTTCGTTATATGTTTACATGAAAAGAAAAATAGACTAATCCCCTTTTCCCTAATTAAATTTCGAATAAGTCAAATCCTTATAGAATCTCGCTTTTGCTCGTTTTAGACTGTCGAAGATTCTTAAACAAAAATTCCTTTTTTACCACGGTAACAAAGCATTGAATTATTCCTTCTGTCTGTTGTTTCGTAGTCAAAACGCAACAACAACAAAATTAAATTAAATAAAATATAAATTCTCAAAGCTTTTATAAGACAATAAGGGTAGAGTTCCTTTTCTGTTGATTTTCGGAAAGTATATTATAGTCGAATATTTCCCCACCAATTTAATTGATTTCTGAAGCTTGTTTTCCTTATACTCCCTCAGGAGAAGATACCTAAATCTTTTATATTGTGTGAGCTTCCACTTTTTTTTTTCCTTTTTTCATTCTTAGTTATATTTTTCATCATATTTTCTTGTCTCTTTTTTTTTTGTTTTTTGTTGCTTTTTAAAGACTGACAATATGTTTCAAAATTTTATGAAGCTGAAATCCTTAAGGCGTTTGATCCCCATCCATCCCTTATAAAGTTGTTATTCACAAAGTAACATATCTACTATAGGTATAGGTGTTCGTATATCAGACAAAAAAAAAAAGAAACAAGGGATGATGTCGACATAATATCGCTACACTATATAGATTTTCTGTGAATAGAAGAATATAAAAAAAAGAACCTGTTTCATAAAATTTTTATCATGGATAGCCCCAGGTGAGATATGAGCCAAGTATAAAGTATAGAATATTCTTTGACAGAAGTTTTTAAGAATTATTATTATTTTTTTGCAAACTCGTGTATTTACTGCGTAATGGATAAGTGGATTCAGTGTAGAATAAAAAAATATCCTTAAGATGTTTTCATCTCATAAACATTTCATATTGATAATTTATAATTAAAATAAAAAAAAAGAAAAAGAAATAAACGATATGCATATTCAAACTTTAATTGGAATAAAACAATTCAAAGAAAGATTAGCTTTTTAAAAAATATCCTGTAAGGAAGCGTATTAAACATTCATTCTTTCAGGCAAATCTTTATCTTTGAGTAAACCAGTTACAATTTTACCTGCCTCAGTCTTCATAGTTCGATTTACTTAACTAATCCATACTTATATTGAGAACCGGAACCGAATGTTCATGTTACTGACTCTATGCCGAATACTGGAAAATATTTGTACCCGCAAAAGAAATTCATATTTGGGTATTCCTGCACAATTACCTCAAGTATTATATATAAATTTCATGAAAGTTAAAAGGAAGAAAGCTGAAAGTAGTAGCATATTGCACTGTATTCTCAGGAAATATTCCACGACTTTTCTTGATAAAAGAAAAGTCTGGAATTTTCCTGCAAAAACACTACACAAATTCACTATTATTAAACACCACAACACTTTTAGAAACGCCGAGAATAAGCTTCTTGTCAAATAATGGAAAACACGTTTACATGCAGGCAATTTCTCGAGTTTAGAACAATGAGTATGTAAGAAAGAACAACGTTCAAACGCGAAGTTTCTAGCAGATGCAGGATAAACCACTGTTACTATAAATACGGAAGGAAAGTGGTGCAATCAAATCAGTTTTAATCAAACAGTTGAAGTCTAAACTTCGTCCGATATTAAAAACAGAGATTTGAAACGTGATTATTTGAGAAAAGCGATTACAAGGGTGATTTGAATACAAAAGTGAAATTGTGATCAATTATTGAAATAGTGATTGTGTATTTTTATAAACTGTGATAAATAATTTGTAATAATTAAATTATTGATAAACAAATATTTTTAAGACAATTGATAACGCAGAAATAATTATAAATAAAGTTTATACACCAAATTCACATAAATAAAAAGTGTTATCATTTTCATTACATTGAACCGAACGGGTAGCACGTCACAATATAATATCAGGAAGTTGTTTCAGGTAATCTATTTAAAACCGTTCTATATATGCTGATGATAACTGTGTCCTTCATCTGCCGCGGCTCCTAAATATACATTCTAGACATGCAATGACTGTGAACTTATTTGCAGTTCACTTTCAAAAAATTCGGAAAATTTGCTTGTCAAGCAGGATTTTAATTAGTTAATTAAATGTATATGCATTTTATTACCAAATGTTTATTCAAAACCAGACGAAAATTAATTAAAATTTAAATATAAACCATTTAAAAAATTTCGAATTTGCTTAAAATTAATTTTTGTGGTTTCTTGTTTTTTTATTGATATAATTTAACTCTAATAAAAATCTTTACGCTCCAATATTTCAATCAAAACTTCACTTAAAAGATATTCTTTCGGCCGAAAAACACTTCGAATCCTTCTACATGTATCCGAAAAATCAATGAAATCATTTTTAGTTAATTTTGAAAAATATAAAAATTTAATTTATATGACATTTTTTTTCTCCAAAATATATAATTTTTATTAGCTTTTAGCAAAAGTTTTGTTGGTTTCGACCGCCCAATAAGTCGCCGATAAGAAAAAAAAACCTCAAAGATCATCTCACATACTTCTCTTCATAACCCAAAAAAAAATAATATTCCATATGACAATATGTTCATGATCGACCTGGGATAGTCGGATAAATGAAATTTCATACACTTCTAACCGATATTAAGAAATCCTTCTTCTATAGCGAAGATTCAGTCTTTCAGGTCGTTGTATATTTTTGTGGCTCTTGTTTTCATATTATGTATTATTTTTACTCGGTTTTTTCTGGTTGCTATTTCATCTCTCGATTAATGTTCAATAAATATTTTAAGCTGCTGAGAGATAATCTTTAGCGATAAAAACTTCATTCTTTTGTTGAATATATGGAATACCTTGTTTTTAATATAGCTGCCAGAATCTTGTATTTATCTACATAAGTTCTTCTTTAACAGAATAACAAAAAATCCAACTATATAAAAATTGCTTGTTTATAATTTTTATTTTTTTATAATAAAGAAGTTGAGTACAAAAAAGGGCTATTGATGTTAATTAAGGACGACAAAAATGGCAGGGTTTGACCTTATTCATTGGTTATCCGTATATATATATTTATAGGTGTTCAATTCGTTTCTGAAGACGTTCATGGTGTGTGGGTTTTCTTTTTATCTGCTCATATATAAATGATCTTTGGATAAAATCAACAAAAACAAATAAAAAAAAGATGGCATTATATCTTTTAAATACATTTTGTATGAAATTTCTTATAAATATACAATAGAAATCGCGGACCCTTTGTAGTTTGCATAAAATTATTGAATTGCCAGTCTGATGCACTTTTTTCTTATTGTTATTGTTGTTTTTCGAAGATCTCATCATCATTATGCATTTTCATATTTATTCACCTTATGAGCATCCCTTCCGGAGGTTTTGTTTATACTGTAATATGCCATCATCAGTAGAAATGCTTAAAATTAATGATTTAGGGTGTCTGTGCGAAAATGCTTATCAAGCTTTTTAAGTACTTTGTAAAATGCAAATGGAAAGTTACTAATATTGAAAGTAATATAATTAAATGATAAATGTTAAATTCATCGCTAATAGGGTTTGTGTATTAGATACAAAACACAATCAAGTAATGACATCTATTATGATATAATTGAATCTACTAAATAGTGAATTATTACGCTGAAAACTTTCACATATTACTATAGTAATTAGCACTAAAATAAATTAGAATATTTCTTGGTTTTTTTAAAAATATCACACAAAATCAAATAATTACCGACATTTCGATATGACATTCATGATAATTCTAGAATTGTGTTTTCATTTTGGTTGCTAGTGAGTTCTAGAACGTCTCCATGAAGTGTATAAGGTGGAAACATCGCAACGCGAGTACAGTTAACTTTCACAAGTGATTGGATCAAAGTTATTATCAAAGAGATTTTGAAAGTAATTGTTTAAAGTGTGTTTACACCGTGGATTATCAAAGCGATTAGATAGTAATAAGTAAATTTGTTAGTAATTACTGGAAATAGTTGTAAATTAACTGTGATTAATTAATTTTGTAGAAATTAATTGTTTAATAGACAAATATTTTTTTTACATTTATTATTATGGCAAACATATTGTAAATAAAGATTATACACCTAATTCATATAAATAAAAAGTATTATTATTATTTTTAACATCGATTCGAGGTAAGACGTAACAATAGCTTATCTATAACTTATTTATTAATTAAAATTTGCATTTAGAACTTAAGTTATAATTAAAAGATATACTATAAATCATGGTATGTCATATATTCAGATGATTAAGATAATATTAATCATTATTATAAAGGTGTGATAAAAAAAACTAGTGCGAAGAATATTTTACTGATTCTAATCGATAAATACTTGATCATTTTGAAAATGGAGTGTTAATTAACTAAAAAACCCATTCAAAGACAATTAAGATTATTTAAAAGATGGGAATCAATATTTTATATGAATTTTAAGGTAAAAAATATCATGTAAAATACCAATTTGCCAATTTTAACATAATATTAAATTAAAATTGGGATGTAATTTTCTATTTATATATATAGTTTCTCTTATAATATGTAAAAGTTTGTATATAGTTTTGTTTATCTTACGACACAAAATAAAGCGTTTTCTTTTTATGTAAAATTTTAATTATAAATCATTTTATCTATCTTAAAAATAACATTATAAGGCGTATAACTAAGGAACAGCAGCAATAATCATGATATTAAAATATGTATAAGGATTTTTTCGCTTTTTTTTATTCATTCCATTTGAAATGTAGGCGTATTTCACTGGTCTTTAAGGAACCTTATTTATAAGTTCATCCCTTCTAGATAATTTTCTAAGATACATTATCAATTTACACATATAAAAGGTAATGTTTATATCAAAGATATAGAGAAAAAAGTATAGGGTAATTTAAGGTATGTTTGAGGATATTTTTAAAAATTTATCGCTTTAATTAACAATCCACCCGACATTGTCAGAATTATTAGAAATACGTTTATATAGATTTTAGCCAGCTTTTTCATTATGTGTGTACAAACCAAATTTTGTTGAAATTTATTAAGTGGTTCTCGATTTATCGTTCCAAGGAAAAAGGCCTTGATATATTAGCAGCCTTCATTATCAATGGCGCGCTAAGCCCGAAGCTGATTCTCGATCCCTCTTCAATTCACATACATTAAGCCTAAATAATTACTGACGTATCGTGTAAAGTACTTGTATTTATCTCATACAATTTGCGCCTTCAACTTTTTACATGGGTTTGCGAACCATCGAATATTTATAACGAAAATATTCTATTGTTGTACGAGAGCTAAAAACGTTGTAGTAATTTCACCATTATAAGCAATGAGAATCGATCGCTAGTATTACCACATGTAATCATTTGTATATAAATTGATGAGAGGTTTGCAGCGCTGCAAAGCGCGACTCATTTTTAATAGTATTTGTAAAAAAGACTGTAAATACATGCAATTTTATATCACACAGAGTCATTTTAACAAATATTATTATTACGCTTGCAGACATCCCGAAATTGGGAACTCTCATTATTGTATGCTTTTTGGTTTAATCACAAGTAATTTTTTCCGTATAAATTTTTGTACCATTGCAGCGCTGCAAAGTGTGGTTTCTTTTTATTGGTATTTGTCGAAAGACTGTAAATACATGCATTGTTATATCACACAGTCATTGTAACAAATACTACTAATAAAATGGCGCTTGCAGACGTGCCCAAATCGGAATCCAAGTTGGAAACTCTCTTTATTGTATGCTTTTTGGTATTACTCATTATTATTGTTATTAATATAACACGCTGTCAGAGTTTAAACCAGGGACCTGTTGATTACCAAGCACTACAACTGAGCTTTGGATGCCGTACCTAATCTTACCCTATGTAGAACAGCAAAATAAATAAAAAAGGGAAGATGTTTCATATGGATATATTGAAAATTCCTTTGAACTGAAACGCTTCGAGGTTTATATGCGTTTAAAAGATATTATATTGGTTACTCGTATATTCATATTTATCTATACGAGTTATCAGATACGTAATTTCGTTTTTTTTATTGCAGATTTTTCTTCTTTTTTTACCATATATAAATTCACCTACAGTAACATCTTCGGTATTAAATTTCTGTTTTGTCTAGTCTAGAATATAAAAGAGATAAGAATGTTAAAATATAAGACATTAATAATAAAGGAATGAACCACAACAAGACATCTTGACTTGTTTTTACACAATTAAGTTTATGCTTTCGATTAATATTTGTAAATAGTACGATATTTTTTTCAATATATTCGATATCAGAAGCTGTTATCATTTTATAACCAAAAAAAAAAGGAAACAAAAATAAAAATTCGATTATATATTGTTTGGCGTTAATTAATGACTTAAACTTGAGGCGTTGAATTGTTAAAAAATTATTTCAAAACACCAAAGAAAACATCAAGAATAATTTCAAGGATAATAAAATCCTGTTCACTTAAAAATCCAATTAAAATTGAAATCTTATTACAGGTCTTTTGAAAAAATCTATGCTAATTAAAATGTTTATTTTAGATCGACGACGGGCCTAACAATAAAAATGCAATAACACGAAATTCACGAACTAATTAAAGTAATTAATTAGAAAAGAATAAGAAAGAAAATTACTATAAAATTAAATGCAAAACATGTCGTTAGTATCTAAATTACTTTCAATTATTAAAGTTTGCATATTTATTTCGACTCGTGCGAAATTAACGAGTATATCTAATTACTTTGTTTACAATTCTTGCCAAAATTAACTTCTAATTAAATGTTAATTAATAGTTTCAGTAGGAAACAAACTAATAAAATGGAACTATTGTAATTCGAGTGTAAATTAATTTTGAAAAACACATTCTTTTAAAGAAAGTCTATAGTGGAGAATGCTTTATATTTCACAAGGAAAGAATTTTTTCTATAACTTTTTTATGTACGAGGGACGTTTACAAAATTCTTGACATAATTTGTTTATTTATTATATATTTTGCCAAGATAAACCCGTCTAGGACGGAAACATTTCAATGGAAGAGTATTTTTCTCGTGCCTTGTTGAAAATAAATCCCAAGCAAAGAAATGTTGATAGGCGCCTCAGAAAATCTGAAAGAAAGTTTCATAATTCCAGAAAATAACTCGTTCACATTTTGTAAGCTAAACTCGAGCTCCGCTCTAGGGCTCTCTTTGAAATGTTTTCCCTTAAATTGAAAAATTGACCAGAAAATATATGTAAATTCTAAACACCTTACATTTAATATGAGTCAACTATATTAGATCTTATGGAACGAACTGTCAGGAGCTTTATGCTCTTTTGATAAGACTTAATATAAATTACTTATGTTAAAAAAAGCTTTTTTGAACTTTCCACATCTTCTCTCTATTAATATCTTTGCATGTCCTATGAGTGCCAACAACAGAAACGATTTTTACTATTCAGTAAAGACTAAACTCAATGCACCTTATCCCATTTTTGGGAGATGTTAAACAACTTCTAATTTTCAAAATAATTGTAAAATACAATTCAAATGTTAAATATTTACATTATATATTTTTCCTTAGAAGCTTTCACCAAATACATGTTAACTAATGCCAAAACTCCATTCGAGCTGAATTGTGAAAAATTCTAAATTTTCATTAAGTCAAAAGAAAAACGTGTGCCATCATCTTAAAATAAGATATATCCTTGTCTTTTGGATTTGGAATTCTTTAAATTGGATTTTTTTTAATTTATGCATTCTTGTATTTTTCACCCAATATACAGTTTTGTTATGTGGACAACTTTATAATCAGTTATACTATGGAAAACTGAAGAAAAAAACTTCAATTGCAAAGTGTTAATTAAAATATTTTCATGAGTAGATAAGACACACGCCGAGATGCATACCACATTATCAAGCCAAAAAAAAAAAAAAATACCAGAAAGAAATGCATTTAACCTAACCAGTTCTTTCGATTAATTTTAACTTGGAATTATTTTTTGTATTATACCATGTTAAGGCTACTCGTCTTTTACTCCTTCTTTACATACTTATGATGTACCAGCTTATATGGGTACTCTTCTACTCCATATATACACAATGGCGTACATACTTTGCCACCAGATTTTCCGATGAAAATATACAACTTTTAGATTCGATTGCACCATCATCCCAGGTCTCGGTTTCGGTCTGTGTTGGCAATTTAAAATATTTTGTTCACATCCGATGATAAAAGAAATGCAAAACAACCTGTCGTGCTGATAATATGGTGGACCAAAGAATTTGTGGTTAGCAAAATATTCTTTGGTGTTTTTCTAAAGGGATATTTAATAAGATAAAAAATACAAGTCAGTTAAGAACATTTTTGAGTGTTTTTTTTTTTCGTTTGTTTTTATTTCATGTATATATTTCTTTACGCGCCACTTTAATTAAATAATTATTTTACTTAATTAATTTTTAAAAGAGAAAATCAAAAAAGTAAGCAATGCAAAATAATCTATCTGATTATTATTAACGTATATAGAGACTTTGTTGTTGTCTCGATATCCGTTTACATTCGATTGTATCAACATCTGAATGGAGAATGGCAAGAGATTAACACAAATTCTAAGAAGAAGTCATTGGTAGAATGCTCATTACTTTCGGTTCAAATAGATTAAATGTAACTGTATGCAGAAATTTCTTAAATTGATATCAATTTATTGCCAATTATCGTAATAAATATGATAAAAGAATTAAGATTCGGTGTTTATGCTGAACGCTAAATGTTTCTTCAAAGAAACCCAATCCAAAAATGATATTAAATTTCATGAATTTAATATCAATAATACAAAATCCTGCAAATCAAATTTCTACAGTGAACACTCTCTAAGGTAACCGGTTAAAGAGTGGTAAATGATTATTTAACCAAAACTTCCTTTATCTACAAGTCGTTAATTAACATATTTTAGTGACCCAAGTGAACCTTGGAAAACTAAAAATTTCATTTTTTTTTCAAAAATTTTGAACTTAGTTAATTTTAATCTAATTGATTTAGTATGATTTGTATTTGAATTAGAAACTGCTACATATTTTCAAATGGGACTTTAAGTACTAAGGACCAAAAGAAACGTATTTGCACATCGAATGTGGTACTTAAAAATAGTATATTTTAATTGACCAAAGCTGTAAAGGTTTAATGTGTCACTCGACATGCTGTAGATATGTAACATAATAATTTTAAGAGTTGAAGTATACCCCGAAACCGAAGTTTTGCAATTATGCATGAAAATAATACAAAAAAGGGCATAGTCATAATCCTGCGTTTCTCCAATACAAGAGACCTCAAAATTAAAATGAATTTTCCAAAAAAATAAGTTTTGAATATCATTGGTAATATCTTCAGTGTGATAGCCATGTAAGTAACAAATGTTCTACAAAAATATGGAGTAGGTATTTACCTATTCAAGGTTCTAAGTTCGTTCAACCGAAAAGTCCTTTGAAATTGTAGTTTTTTTATTTGGTATAGATACCCTTATGACGCAGCCCGTATGTTGGTGGATTATAAGATTTGATCTCCACACCAATATATGTTTTTCTTGGAAGTACAAATAAAAAAACGAAGGGAAATTCGTTTAATGAAATAAATTTCCAAAACTAATTCCTTTCATCTAAAATATAGCCACCCGCAAATCGAAGGTTTACTGCATATAGTTGCATTCATTAGGTGTAAGCAGCTTTCTCCAATCATTTCGATCTGTGCGTCCTAGAGTCCTGGAAGACTATTTCAACTGTATTTTCTAATGAAACGATCATAATGTAATAACACTTTTTATAATTTATCACAAAATCCAAGACGTGAGCTTGCTGTCAAACCAAACAGGAAAAAAAGTCAATTGAAAAGGATTCACACTTATGTAAGTCCTTTCTTTATTAAATATGATAAGTACTTGTCACTCCTGAATACACAAAAAGTAAAGAATATTTACCTGTCATACACCTTAAAAGGTTTTAACTGAGTTGAATTTGATACAAAAAAAAAGGGGTGACCCATCATCATCTTTATCATAAGTTTAAAATTCTTGTTGTTTTTATGTTACCTTTCCTCTGTATCTTTTTGTGATCTTAGATCCTTTTTTTTTTGTTGACTTAACTGTTCCAGACATTCTACAAATAAACTCTCCAATGAAGGCTTAAATTGTAAAAGCGGATTACCCGTGGGATAATCACAGGATGTTTGCTTTTTAGATTAAAGACCAAAAAGGCAACAAAAATATTTATAATCTTTCAGTTGAACTTTATACAGACATTTATTTATTTTATAAGAATCCGTTTTTAAAAATTTTGTACTATATGTGAAAATTAGTTTTGCAGAAGAATTTTCTTTTCAAAAAAATAGAAGAAAAAAGTAATTAATATTTCGTTGACAAGGATTTTTGTTATTTTAGGATTTAAAAATACCAAAAAATTTGGTTTGGTTTTAAATATATTTTAGATAAAAGAATAATTCATGTTGCAATGCGGGAGATGGACAGGAGGATCGAAAGAATTTCTGAGATTTTTGTTAGGCTGAGTTGGATTGCTTGCGTTTAAATTAGAATCCCATTTGAGCTCGAATACATCCTGTGAAAAGAAGAGTATCAAAAATTAAATTCCTTTGGTTAAAGACGTAACTGAAACACAAACATATACGATCTCTCGAATTTGCAGTACAGATTCATCTACTTTAGGCGCTTAAGACTCTTGAATGCAACGCTTATTATAAATGTTCAATCATTATTAATTAAAGTTGATAATTGAAAAATTATCATCTCAAAACTCATGCAATTTTGCTCTTAGATAATTCAATTTATTGACTTAAAAATAGTTTTTTCAAAATTTCATTGGAAAATCTAGTTAGTTCCAAAGTCTTAAGTTTTCAATGAATAAAGAATTTTCCTTTAGTCTAGATAATTTTCTTGATACAATAATGAAATTCAAAATAGGATAATAATAAAAAATATCTAATCAATATCAGGTAAATATGATTAAGACTGCTTCGAAAGTGATTATTTCTTAGGTAATCTGAAAATTAACTTCTATATGTTGTTACCTGTAAGTGTTGATACGTTCAACTAGGCTAATCCATCATTTGTCAGAGTATGAATCGATATAGATGGATCGATTAAGCATTGAACGTACATGAAGAAGAAGTAGAACTAGTTGAATGGCTGTTAAGTCTGTATATATAGTCATGTATATGGGATTCATGGGTCTCTCTATACATTTAATAGTGTTAACGTTCACAACTTAATGCGACATGCCTACTAATTTACTTATTCTGGATTATAAAAGCTAGTTTATAATTTGCATAGTTTTATTTTTTTTTTGTTCTTGAATATATAAACAATAATTTAAGTGCTCCCGACTTGTTAATAGCGAATTTCATAGTAATTATAAAATATTAAATTTCTATTTGGGAATTTTTTGTTTAAGATTTTCATTTCATATAATCTTCGTAATCATAAAATTTAAATGAAATATAAACGTTTTGTTTTTCATTTTGTGGAACGTGTCTAAAATTGCATTTGAATGCAGATTTCTTTTTTCTTTATCGGGAAAAATCATACAGCATTTTTTTCTTTACAAAAATTTAAATGAAAACACGTTTTTAATATCTTAAATATAAACATCCTCTATTATTTATTTAGTTTGTAAATATTTATATTAAAAGCAATTTTAATACTCGGATTTCTTGTGAAGAAAATTTAAAGCGTTTTTAAATAATTTGATATCTTTAGACTTCCGATTAAATTTAATTTACTTTAATTTATACTACAAAGAAATTCGAGATTTCGAGGTCTTGAAATCTTAATTAATTAGAATGAATTGTAATTCAACAAATTCTGTCAAGACGTTTCTTCGAGATTTTCTCGCATAACAATGTGACAAAGCTTCTTATATGAAAAATATAGAATTTGAAAAGCCTGGAAAATATTTGCTACAGTGCTATTCAAAAAGGCAATTAATTAATTTAATTTGCTGCAGATTTCAATCAAGACATTCGATAATAAATATAAAATCATATATGTTAGAACCAAAATACGTCTAGACTTTAAATAAATAAGCTCAAAATCGAACAATTGATCAAATGAAATTACATTTTCCAAGAAAAAACACGAATTACAATCAAAAAATTTCATTTTCCTGACGCAAAAGTTTTTCGCGAACATAACAAAAACATTGATGGGAATTCGATTTTTATATTCGCGTTCCTTTGAAAGATAGACAATTGTTATAGAGCCATTTGAAAGTCACCTCAAAATATGCAAACGTTCATGATATATCATTGATATGTTATGGATTTGATGACCATGTCCTTTGCTACTGAACTGATGTCTGTATAGTATTTCTATTCAATCCGCGAATTGAACATATTCGTATGCTATATTAGGCACAGCAAGAAAAAACTAACTAAATCCCAAAAAAAATATTGGGATATTTCTTTTTTTTTGTATTCGAAAAGTTTATACCAAAAATTGACCAGTTGACCAGTTGGACATAGTTGAATTAATGACATCAAAGGTTAGAAAACAGATTTTCAGAACATTCCAATTTGATAATGTCAGACGGATTTGATGCCAGCCATTTAGGTTAGGTTAGGTATATAAAAAGAATTTGAATATGCAAAAAAAATATGGAAAAATATGCAATTTTGTTTATTCAAATTAAATCGATATATTTTTTTTGTTTGTTTGGATTTGAACGTTAGAAAGTCATATTTGGCTGTTGTTATTGTTGTAGGAAAATTGAAGGGCTTTAAATTGGAACTGGAGCAAAATTCAACGACAAAAATGAAAGGCAAAAACCTATTTTACATATCAATTCATTCAAAATCGTGTATTTTTAATTCGAAAATACATATTTTTGATTTGCATTTCGAAAAATTTATTTATTTTTTTACTTTATTCAATATCGAATTTATTTTATATGCAATTTTTTATGGTTTTATATAATTTTTAGGTCATAATATTCAAATTTACATATTTTGATTCTAATATTTTGTTCTCTTCATTTTTTTACTATATTTTAAATTTATTAAATTGAATTTTTACTTTCTCTATATTTTGGTAGAAAGAAAATTTTGATTATTTGAGTTTTGGTTAAGTTGATGTAATATTTGTTAATGAAATTCATGACCTTTATTGATCTGGAAGTTCGAGTTCAGTAAATTCAATGTTAAAATGGAAAATTGCTGGAAAACAATGCAATTTACATTTGTAAATTTTAAGTACTGATAAGTAAAACTATTTGTTAAAAAATCAGGAGTGCAATCATGTAATTCGATTGATAGTAAATCGTATCGAAAATATATTCCAATTCCTATGCTTTTTCGATACGATTTGTTCGAAATCAAGTTACTCGATTCCACCCCTGTTTGCTGTCACTATATAAAATTTTTAGAAATATCTACAAGCTTCTCTCAAGTTTTTCTTTAGGTCAATTTTGTATGGGATTTAAAAAATTACCCTTAAATGCAAACTTTTGTAAATATAGTAAAAAAAATTGTTCCTTTGAAAATAAAATCGCTGAAACCTGAGACCCAAGTTGGATTTGTAGGAGTTATAATCATTTAGTTTAATAGTTAAGAAATACATAATAATAGGCATTCAAAGTGAAAGATTTTCAGTTATTGTAGAGTCATTTCGAATGATTCTTGTATTGTATGAATTACGAGTTCCATGTTTAGACCTCGTTTCTAGAAACTGATGAAACTTTGATCCAATTCTTAGTATCGGTTCTTCACAAATCATTTTTTTCTTAACCTACAAACTCAAAACTTCATTGGTTGGGCTAGCTATTCTGGTACTAAGGAAACTGTTCTAATAATGACAGGTACTGCTATTTCCGTTTTTATTTAGCCTCATAAACATTTTATTTAAACAATAAAGTTGTTAGTTATATTATATTAAAACCGCACTATGTGTGTTCATGAAACGTCTAAACTTCTTACATTGTTGGTGACCGGAGCGTTCTAATCAGATTATTGACGACATTCTATAATATTTAATTTCACTAATGTTTCTACGTTTTAACATTTTTTATTGTGTGAAATCATTCGAAAAGTAATAAATTTATTGAAAAAAATAATAAGACACTCTTCATTTTCTACGTTATTATAATTCGAAATTATTTATTATTTACTTAGCTAATTTCTAAAAATGTATAACAACCCTCAGAAATATAAAACATCCCGCAAAAATAAGAGGGAAAATTGATAAGGCTTTTCCCCTGCGCACTTTATCATTCATTATTTTAATATTCCAAAATGAATTTACACCCCGCGACTATAATATACAGTACCCCAAAAATTTTCCCTTTTTTTAGGGAGCAATGTAATGAGATTGTACAAAATTCTGTTTCATCCAAAAAAATGGAAGTCGAGGGTGTTAGCAAAACATTTTGCATACACCGCGAAAGTTTCTATATATTCAAATGGAATATTGAAAATAAAATAACATTTATTATCGTTAGTCATTTTGATATTATTATAGAATTACTATTCCGTAATCAGTTGTGATATGTTTTTGGTGGGCGGCCCTGGCACACGGTAAGAATTAATTAAAATACCTTCTCTTGAATAGAATTTCTGAAATCTCAGTCTTATGAGAATATAATGGAATTCTTGTAATTCATTCATTATGTTATGATTGTGTCATATAATTAATTTGAAAAGTTATAAATGAGCCTTTTTCCTGTCGTATGAGAAACACTAAAGTTAAGTCAATATTTTTATAAAGTTCGGAAAAAAAAATGGAAAATCTGGTAGCAAGTTTTTTAAGTAAATATTATTATGTTTTTGTAATAAAATGAGTATTTGTGTATTGTACATAAAACCTACAAAATACAGTGTGTTTAGAAAGATTTTTCATATTGTTCTAAATAGACAAACTTTTACGTAAACGTAAAATAATTTTCATGAGTATAGAAATTAAGCACTTATTGAACTATTACGGACTTGTATTTCCTGAAAGAACCTTGTTATGTGTTACGCCGGTTCGGGCTAAATCAGTGTAGGCTAGCTAAAATGATACTGATTGGGCTGGAGACCCGAAGGACGAGAGTATTGATGGGACTCGAGGTTAAAATCCTCAGAACTATTGTAAGTATTGTGACAGGATATTGCTCCTTAAACCCGGAGCCTGTCTGGAGGAAAATGAGTCAGCTGAATATTTTTTTCTAGAACCAGACTTGCTACACTGGGTGCATGCACCCTGCGTAAGGAGGGGCAAGCTAACTTGGACCTAATTACGGTGCTGACCTTCATTAGAAGGACAAACCGCTTCGGGAAAGAGACCTAGCCTCTCAGCCAACCTTTTTAGGAGGACCACAAGGTGCAGTCAGGCCGACGTGCTAAAACCCGTAACTGTGTGGGCCCTTCCAATACAATACAATACAATACATTACGCCGGTTCGAATGTTTATTAATTATAGTTTATTTACAACAGAAAAACACTATTTCCAGCAATTACTAATTAATACACTTATTTTTATCAAATCGCTTTGATATTCTGCAGTGTAAACACACTACAAATAACCATTTTTAAAGTGTCTTTGATTATCACTTCAATACAATCACTTGTGAAGTAGAGCCCGAACTGTGTGTGCTTCGATTCAGCCGGCATGAATGGAAACGTTCTAGAACTAACTTCAATTCAGAATGGGCAATATTTCTACAACTTTCCTGCATTTAAACGGAAATACACTTCTATAACTGTCATAATTGTCATACATAAATGTCGGTGATAATCTGTTGTTGCGTTTTCCTAGAATATTTAATAGTTTTTCTTAGAACCATGAAATATTCTAATTTCTTTCTTAATTAATGTTTATTAATTACCTGTGCTTTGTGTTGTATTTTCAGGAAAGTTCCAAGTTTTCTTTTATCATGAAAATCGTGGAATCTTGTCCTAGAAATATAGTGCAATATTTATCGCGGCCATATTTCCACCAACAAAGGCAATGTTAGGATTGAATGCTCACATTCTCATCATCATTAATGTGTGTCAAAAGCTTTTCAAATACAAATTCATAGAATTTTTCTTTCATTTAAAATTATGAAAGCTGTTTTAAAACTCCTGAAATACTCTGTAAAATAATATGTTCCTTATGTATATAAAAATTGATTATTAACGATACAAAAGAAAACAATATTGTAAACTGATTTTTATGTTGAAGGAAAGTTTTTATTTATGCATAAAAATTGTACAACCACAAGAAAAGATAAAAAAACAACATTTAATCAATCTTCTTTGACATTTGTCCATCTGTCTTGCTGTCCATCAAATCGATTTATGTGCAAACCCATCAATGCATCGAATCTGGTGGTGGCCTTAGAATAATACCATACACACTCATCATATATAGTCGCTTTTACGTAATTCAATCGTCTATGACCAACGTTCTTATAGGATAAGAAACTATCGAATTCACTGTAATAGACATAAGGTTTAAGACATATTACAACATAGTTCTATAACTTAAGATATTTGCAAATATTTTATGAAAAAGGGTTTCCATAAGGAACATTGTAACAATTTAGTGAGAGGTTTTTCTTATACGAAAGACGTTTTTTTTTTTTCGTTTGGTTCATATACCAAGTTGTGGTTAATATGTTTTGTGGTCACATAATTAACAATGTGTGGTTCGTGTTACTTTGTAGTTACCCGAAAATGTTGTAATAACTTACACAATATATGTTAACGTTTTAGAGACAGTACTAAATCTCGGATTATATACAAAAATACTGATGGGCATTTATTGGTCAATTTTAATCGCGGTATGTAAGTTAATTAACCACGACAAGTCGTTGACTGTCGTTAAAATTATTAATTTTTTTTTTTTTTTAGAGATTTATGAAATCCCTTGGCTTTTAGAAAGCATTCTAGAAGAATGACTATACACAAGTTTCAAATTTATTATAATAGAAAGGGAGTGAAAGTTTTGTAAAAATTCATTAGTCTTAGGCAGGAAATGGTTACCTATGAGGTAAAAAGTAATCAACAGAATACTCAAATTCAAACTATATCGATTTCTAATCAAGATGGTAGCCATTTATGGTTTTGTTCCAAAGAACATGATCGATAATTATCTCGATTCGAACTAAATATATTGAAAAATTGCACAAAGGAATATGTGTCTCGTGTGGTAAGGCATTAGTCAAATGGTTCAATGATTCAATGGTTCGTAATCCATGTTAAAAATTGTAGGTGTAGATTGTATGACAAAAAACTATAAGGAAACCAATCTAAGAATCAAATGGAGCTGTATTTTACACAATGCTCTTCTAATTAAGTAGTGCTTGGTTTATGTGCATCATAGTTTGGGTTTTATAGAGTAGGTCAACGCTCAACTTTGGGATGTAACACGCCATTGAACTGAACTGTGTAGCTCCACTTATATGAATTTAAAACCATTTTAACAGTTTATCAATATTATCATGATTTTTTTTCTTATCACAAGATTTCTAATATAATTTTTTGGATTGTAAAATTTTGCACGCAAACCAATCCTAATTATTTTAAGTGTAATAGAAAGAAAACAAAGTAAAACACTCCCCGGAATAAAAAAAAAAATAAAAATCGAACCAACCCAAAATCGAATATTGTCCTGCATTGGTAAACTTCCTTTGAAAAGAACTTCAAAACAAGAACACACCTTGTTTGTTTAAAGACTTTAAAAAAAAAAAAGCGAAAACTTAAAAGACCCGGCGTTTATGAATTTCAATAATATCTTTGGTTTTTTCGCGGTTTGGTCGCGATAAGAAAAATTCAATGAAATTTTTTTTTATTAAAAAGATTCTAAAATTAAATTTTTTTCGCAAACAAAATTTTGTATGCTATTTATGTGTTGAAAATTTGGATATATTTTTTTTTTTGGGTGGGTCTAATGGGCCATTTTTCTGATAAATTTTTTAAATTCAAAGAAAATAAATATTTTTAATTTTGTGCACGTAAAAAAATTTTTTTTTCTTTTTTTTTAGATAAAACTTTTTTTATCATGGATCCCCGGTTAACAACCTTAAAACAAATTAAAATCCAATTTATGCTTTTAATGATTTTCTAAAAACTTCATATTGAAAATGAATAAAAGCTTTTGAATATAAAAAAAAAAAAAAAACTATGCGCAAATTGTTTAAAAATGTTTTGTTGGCAACCAAGAAGAGGGTGGGTTCCCCCAAAAAAGATTGATAATTCTTTTTTTCCTGTTCAAATCTTTTAGAATTCTTATCTTTTAGTTTTCACACACTAAAATCTTTAATTTGTTTATTAATATATTTTCTTTTTATCAGTTTTGCTTTTTAATTCAATTCATTAATAAAAAATTTCTTTAAGAAATTTATTTTTCTTAAGAAGTTATTTTTATTTTATCTAAATTTGAGTTATATTAAACAAAAATACCTAATAAATGCCAAACAAAATGAATAAAGTTGGTTTTCTATTTTCGAAATATTCTCTTTTCTTTAATCAGATACGAACTTCGAAGTTCTTTTAAAGAATTTTTTTAATTTATCACCGATATTTTGAATTTTTACGATATGCCTGTTAAGTGACAGATATAATAACTGAAAATATGTTAAGATCCGCGGGTCCGATTGTATTCTGGGTTCAATAATTAGTTGTCAAACTTGAAAAAGAGAGAAAAATATATTCAAACAATTTTACCGTCGAACAGGGTAATTTGGACCAAGATCTAAGCGATCACTAACCAAATAAACAGGATTTAAAAATCAGGAGCATAACTGTCATTTGTTTATTTCTTGGAAAATTAGTGACCGTACCTATTTTTAAGTGCATTTTCTATGTTTGAGCCTACATGATTGATTTAGCCACTTTATAAACTTTTTATATTTTATTAGAAAACATGTCAGAGTATGCTCAAAAAAACGTGTAGTTCGAAGATATCATTCCTTTTAATTTCAATAAAAAAGTAGTGGTCGAATCCATGTAGTGAGTATATTTTCATGGTTCTTTAGTGTACATGATAGTTAGAGCTCCCATATAGGTTCTTGAAATTTTGTAGGAAGCGATGTCAAGTAATACTTTAAAAAATATAGTAAGTCCACATATGCCACTCTCTTTAATATAAAATAAAAAAATAGTGTCCTAACCCGATTCTATGCACACAGAAAAGCTGGGAAGTTGTTGTTTCGTTTGTGACACATGAATATTAGTTGTAACAACTGAATTTTAGTTGCGACATCAGAAAATCCAGTTGTCGCAACTATTATTCGGTAATAACTTTGCAATTTCTCTCTACGTGAGTGTATTTTCGATGTTTTAGGTATTCTCATTTTAAACAAGCTGAAATCTTAGAAAAAATCTTCCTACCCGATTCTGTTCATGTTCACCAATACTGTTTTCAATTCCAATAAACTTGCAGGAATAAAAATGGGATACAACTGATTTGGTTTAACAATTGAGAGGTTTAAGAAAAACAGTTATAATGTTTTGAGAATATTAGAGAAAAGGCAAATGAATAGAGTAAGAACAGTGTACAATGATCTAGTTGGTTAAGACTAAAACCTCGACCTCTCCTCTAGAGATTGATAAGACACAGGCTACGTTTACACCGACAAATTTTAGGTCACCTAACTAAAAGTTAGGTTTGGGTCAGACGTGTTTACACCGTATTAGACCTAAGTCTAAAACAACGTCATATGTGAACATTTAGAGAACTTGGATATCAAGAAATCAGTTGTTATCTGTCAAAAGTTCTTAAGTCGATTTAAATTTAAGGTAAGTCTGCAATTTAAGTGACCTAACCTAAGTTACTTTGGGCGTGTTTACACCTTCATATTTAGGTCGACCTAAGCACTTAAGTCTCTTTTTAAGTCTCGGTGTAAACGTAGCCACAGGTTCCAAATCAAAGTCTCGCTTCTTCACAATTTTTACTTGTCTTTGCCTTACAAACTAAATAACGGTTACAGACACAATCAATATAATCAATATATTAAAATCTTATTCACAGTATTCCTACACATTTTATAATTCAACTAAACTTTTGGTCATCAGTAAACTTGCTAAACCTTGCCTATATTACATACGAAGCTTAATATTATATGTGTAGGTACTTTTATCCATTTGTACTTACTATATAGCCTAAAGCAATATTCCGACACGTATAATACGGGAATTTTAATTGAAGATGGGTTTGTCTTGTTCTTAGATCTAAAATTTCTTTAAGAAAGAAAAAAAAAAAGAAACACCAAATCATTTACAGTATTGTTTACAAGACTTGTAACAAAAAAAAACACTTAGTTTTCATATCAAATAGCAAAATTTGTTAAAGTGTCGGTTTACCTGACTGATTGACAAGTGACTATGGAGTTTTTTTTCTTCTCTTCTTTCTAGATTTAGCATAATTTAATGCCATAAGAACGTAATGTAATTAATAGCTCGTGTATGTATTTTGATTCTTTTTCTTTTCAAAAAAAAAAATAATAATTAATAATTCTCGAATATATGCCTACAGTCAAACTTCCTAATCGGACCTCGGCCTTAGGTGACTGGAAAACCTTGACCGATTGTTATGGAAAAGTTTAATTGCCGATTTTGAATTGTAATTCGGTTATATAGTGTTTGCAATAAGAAGGTTTGACTGTTTCTTTATGTGTTTTTGGATTGGAATTACTTCATAGAAATGCTTGTCAACGATTCCATTCTTTCAGCCATTTTGAATGGCATATATTGGCTTTGTTAGTCATTAAAATAAATCAATTTTTTCTTATTCATATTTCATTTGAATATTCATTATTAGTAATTGAAAAGAAAAGAATCATTTTACACAAAGGGTTTTTTTAATTGTGAACACATTCCGAATTTTTGAATTCAACGACCTAATAAAAATTTCATGTTTGCACTTAACTTAACACAGGCCCTTACAAAATATTGAATGAATTTGTTGCGTAAATAGAAATTATTAAACCATATATTGTCGACTTTGCCATTTTTGGCAAATCACTTTCACAGGCTTCTTGTCAATCAAAATTTCCAACATTAAAGGAGTTGTGGAGAGCTCTAAACAAATAATAGTCGGATAGTTCCAGGTCAGGACTATACAGTGGATATATCAAAAGTTTCCAGCTATTTCTGATAAGTCACCAAAATTATGCTTTAGCGTTATCATGATGAAACCTAGCATTTGTGCAATTAACTAATTCTGGACGCTTCTGCTTTATGGTTTTCCAGCAATTTCTTGTGTCGTTAATCGTTAATTGGTTTCGATCAACAACGTAATGACTTTTTGCGCCCATCTAACAGGTATAAGAAGGCAATTTAAATATCTCGATTTGTTCATGTCTAGTAATAAGTATTTACGGGTAAATGATGATCGAAATTGATTAGATTTAGCATAAGAACCTTCTTAATGAAATTATTGTGAATTCAAGTCTGTGATTTTTTTGTTGAAAAAAACAGACATGAATAATTGTATTAAAGTATTACTGGGAACTTTTCTATATTTGATTAAGCTTTTTAGGACTAGATTTTCAATTTCAGTGATAACAATGAAATTTTCTATTTTATTTTGTGAAAATTATAAAAAAAATTAAAGAAATCAGAAGAAAATACCTAAAAATGTTAAGTCAATTTCTTTTAAAGATAAAACTTAAATGTCTTCTCAAAAATGATTTCACATTCTTTTAAATTTACATAAATTTATTATTATTTCTTCGTTTTTTTTTCTCATTTGAGATAAAGCTTTATGGAATGATCAAAACTTGAAGCATTATATCCGTGTGAACAAGACATTGTGAAATTGAAACCAGAAATCGCATAAGGTGCAATATTTTCTTACAAAACAAAAACCAAAAAAGCGAAAAAAAAACCCAGAAAACGAAGAAACCCATTAAAAAAAAAGACTTCGACTTCCTCAAAATAAAGACTTATCAATTTTTGTTGTCCACGAGTTTACAACGGTTTTACAAGATTAAGTACATTAGTTGTGAATGGATTTCTTGGATTTATCAGTAATTGTGGAACAAGTCAGAAACATTTTTCTTTTACAAGCAACTGTTTTTGAATAAAAAAGAGTAAAGAAAAAAAAAACATTAAAAATTATCTCAAAACTACAAAATTGATGAAGTTTCAAATTTTCAGTATTTTCACATCAAACAAAATTTCAATTTTTTAAGCTTTTTCTTAATGAATTCTTTTAAAAGCAAGAAAAAAATTTGTCTAATTTAATGTAATTATGTTAATATGTTGAACATATGAAAATTATTTAAGAAATTCATTTTCTTAATTTGATTCCAAATCTGAAGAAGAAGTGAGAAAATATTGTTTTGATCGAAATGAAAAATTTGAAAACTTGTTAAAAGTTTTTTTTTTCGATCATAAAATGATAAAATATTGAACCATATTTAACAATTTTATGACGAACTTAAGTGACTATCATAAATCAAGACACCGTTTTCTTTTTCTTCGTTGCTTTTTTTTTTGTGGTTGATATCAACAAATTGGAGACATTGATTGGAAATAATATCATAAAAATATAAATGGTCGAAATCAGAAAAAAAACAAGAAATCTTTTGGTATTCAGTTTGGTTAGAAAAATTAATGTTTTTCAATCAGAAACAAATCAATAAGAATTTTTGTATATAAAGATCGATTCTCATCTGAAATGAAGAGAAAATTTAGAGTGGCTTTTTTTTTCCTAAAAAATATATAAAAGAATGTGTTTACAGGGTGTTTCATATTTTGGATATTAGCGAATTCTTTTGGAAAGATAAATAATCGAAACTAGAATAATGTACCATAACCCACAACATTTTCAATCCAATTTGACCGATCAATAAAAATTGACAATGTAAGTCAAATTATTATGCTATATTCTTAAGTGTAACTTGTATATGTTACGACC
This sequence comes from Xylophagus ater, assembly GCA_963422695.1. NCBI lineage: Eukaryota > Metazoa > Arthropoda > Insecta > Diptera > Xylophagidae > Xylophagus > Xylophagus ater. The sequence continues at coordinate 60,417,851 of OY730478.1, read as the reverse complement.
CCAAACCGAGATCACCCAATAAGCAAGAAAAACAGTGACAACTCAATGTAGATATTTGCGAACGACCAATAATAGTTTTTAGGTCCATGGCTTTTTAAAAACAACAAAACATAAATATATAAATCCGCAAAAAATTTTGAGAAATTTTGTGAGTCAATTTCCGCAATCCAGTAATTAAAGTTACCTGAAAATCACACAACCTAATTCTAAGAACTATATAGAAGCTATGTGAACTTGACTTAATCCTTTGCCTTTGCCAGCCCCACTAACATTTACATTTATTCGGACAACTCGAAATCCGAGCACCACTGGCAAACTCGTTGAAAAAGAGTTTAAATTGTCCCAATGATAAATAAAATTTATAATTATCGAGTTGGTGAAAGGAGGTGTGAAAATATTTCCCGAGTGCAAAAGGTTGTGTCAATAGTTCAGTTTTAGGGCAGAATCCAGTCAGATATCGATCTTCTCAACATCAAATAGTCTCAGTAACAAGCAAGCATGATCAAACTAGAAGAGTTTTCATTAAAGCAACTATGGTCTTTGACGTATTGCGTACTGAAAACATGAAAACATATGCACATATCTCATATTTTTAGAAAATCAACATTGAAATACATTTATCTGTCGTAAGCTTAGTTTATTTCTAAGAAATAAGAATTAATTATGAGATATAATTATCCAGACAGCAATCTGATCACAATTTTAATGTCAGTGAAGCAAGCAAGCACGCTTTAATGAATACACTCTCGATTTGATCGTGCTGATGATCTGCATTTAAATTTTTCAATTGTTGGAAACACCTTGTCTATATCCAAAAATGGTAATGATGATAATGGTCGAATATTAGAAGCAATAAAATCTTCACACCTTATTCTGCCAAGTTTACTGACCTCACTGTCGATCATAAAGTCTCTAATGATCCTGTTAAAATGAAAATTTCCGACTACCGAGATTTTATTATTAATTTTATTATTATTATTATTTTTATATTGATAATTTCGGAATAGGTAGGTGGTAGAAATATATCAACTCTTGAATGGCGGAAAGAAAAAAACTTGTTGAAATATACTTTTCAAAAATTTTTCTAAATGAATCCATACAAGAAAAAAAGACGAGCAAAATTAACAGAGCCGACATGAAAATTAACTCATTAATTAAAATTAATTATGATGTGGTTATTAAACTCCCATATTTTTAAAATGATCGCGTTTTACAAGCAACAAAAAGAAAACTAAAGAAAAAACGCATAAAAATTTCATCTTCGTTTCTTAGACAAGATTTTGAAGAAATCTTTTAGTATTTGTAAATTTTTATGTTATTGAATTTATTAATTCGATTTCTTACTTGTCATAATATTCAAAGATTCCTTGTGTAACAAAACTAGAAACTAGTCTTTCTTCCGGCTCGGTTTTTTTTCTTACAAACTCGATGCGATCATATTTTCAATTCATATAAATAAAATTATAGATCTTGTATTATTACTAAATGTACAACTATTTGCTATATGCACCGAATCCTAACATATAAATCTCATTATACCGGATTTGTAGGCAAGTCTCTGGATGCAAACTTGTTTTTGTATTTCAATTTGCGTGAATTTAACTTCTTTTTTAAAGAAACGAAGTAGAATTGAACACTAAAAGTTAAACCACATCATCTTCAACTTCATGTAATATTTTCTACTGTAAAAATTCGCTCTCTTATGGTCAGTTATCTAGTTACACATTTTATAGAATTGTAATATCAGAACTGGGTGATTCTAGAGAGCTAGACTTCGGTTAGAGTAGAGTCAGGTTGATTTGGAGAAATATACTATATGGTATATTAAAACAAAGCCTAGGTCTTATCTATTCCAAAATTACGGAATTTAATCTGGAAAAGAATTGTATCATCTGTTATTGAACTGAACTCAAGATGCGTCAATATTGTATATCAAGTATGTCACATGTAAAATATTTTATTTCAGGACCAGTCCTAAGATTAACCATGAGAAAAACTATAATTTTAAGACGGAGATTTTCATATTAAATTAATTAAACATGTGATCTACATAATTTTTATTCTGATATGATTTGCACAAGTACAAAATTACCCGCACATATCCTACAGGTTAAAAACCTATGAAGTCTATATGTAATTGCTTCTGATATTTTATTGGTATTCACACGTAGAGCTCGTACATATATGGATTTCTTTTCAGTTTCATGTAAAGTCAAGGGCAACACATGTTCATATTAATATTAAGAAGAAAATATCTTTCATAAAATCCATTTTATATCCAAAGTCTTCGGCACTTACGGCTATCAGAACTGGTTTTTTTTTCTTCCATCTTCTATATATTGTGTTGTTGTCATCATCATTGCCATCATCGTCATCCAATTTGTGTGTAAGCTGGAGCGTTGTTTTTCTGGATCCTCTTCTTAATTTTTACATATCTACTTTTTTCTCTTGTTACCATTTCTTTTTATAACAAGAAAGAACTGAAATCTATTAAATTTTTCCATTTAAAAATGCACTAGTTTTAATATCATTTTTTTTTTTTTTATATGTTATTCATTTCATAAATCCTCAATAAAAAAACCTTTCCTAAGAAATACTATAAGAGCAAACAAAATACAGAAGAAAAGCAAAAAAAAAACGAAGGGCCTGAAGTACATTCTCATATATGTGTATAAATTTATATATACCAAGGAGATGTCTTTCATACGTGTGAAATAAATCACTAAAAGTGCTGAAGACCTATTAAAAAATGTTGAGCTTTGTTTATATCATGAAGTTTACGTTTTTTGGGGCCCACGTATTTTTTTCTATTCATTTTCTCCAAAGAAAAAGAAGAAAAAAAAAATACAACACAACGTAGAAAATCTAGTCGAGTTTGAAGAGTCTTATGATGAATATTATAAATGTGAAGACCTCCAATATTATATGAAGCATCAAGTATATTTTCTCGATTAGGTAGGTGCATGCAGCACAAGATCCATCTCCATAAAAATTTCATTCAGTCATCATTTTGATGAGTGCGCTTCTACATAATTATTTAAGAAGTTCGCTTTTAACATGCAGGTAAAAAAAACTACATGCACATGGATGCATTTTCAATTTTCACTAGATTCAGTTAAGCAAATTATTATTAGGCCTGCTAACATTGGTAATTTTTTTCTGTTTTCATTCGATTTGAAAATTCACTTTGAAGGGGTCTCACGCATTTTGAGATAAAATCCATTTGTTGTACTAGAAATAGTTTTTTTTTTCTTCTTCTTTATTTTTAAGTGAATGACACTCCAATATGTATATTTTGTTGTGGAGGAGAGCTCTTTTAAAACTCTTCTCGTAATTGGAAGTTTTATATTTTATATTTATAAGACAAAAATTTACAGATGTTAAATTAGTATTATCTTAAAGTGAAGTAAAAATGATGAGACTTCAAGAATTCTTCGTGTACATTTTTCGTATATATATATATGGTTAAGAAATAGAATGGGATATAATTGGTACCACTTATGTTAATTAAAAGCAGCTGCAATACATCAAAAATTTAAAAAAACTATAATCTGATTAACCGTATATGAGATATGTACGCACTAATAATATTAAAATAGGAAAGAAAAAAACATTGATAAAAATGCATTAACAATGAGACGACGACGACGACGAACTAGGATAAGGATTCGAGTATAAAACGGGAAAAAGAGTTCTAGTTATGTATCCTCACAAATTATTTTCAGTTTGTTCTTAAAACAATTTTAACAAGATACTTAAAATTAGCATAATTAATTTGTTAAGTAAACTTTATTCGGGATTTTCAGGTCGATGATATCAGATTATTTAGGAATAAAATATTATAATCACTTGGAATAACATATTCAGGGTTAAAAATAGACAAATAACTTAATAACATATTTCTATAATGTGGATGGATAATTCTTATATGAAAGGGTTATTAGAACAGTTAAAAGATATACTGCTGTCAGAGGAAATGTAGTCACTTAGAATTTTGCTTTTAAGTTTCATATTGGGAGATTATGGTACTGTTTAGGACGATAGAATGCTTGTAATTTGACTTAATTGCAAGCAGCAAATATAGGGCAGATATTCTTAATATAATCTAATGATATAAATACCAATATCAGAAGGATAGCCCGTGGCGAAAAATAAAGCAATTTTGAATTATCATTCAACTTGGAATGAAGAAAAGGAAAGCTAGTTTAAGTGGATTAAGGTGGGTGCAAATAGGAAACATTTGAGTATGAAAAGTTTAGTAAGTACATACTCCAAACACAAATTCATCAAAGTTTTCTGATGATTTAAGCTTTTTCTTCAATCCCTATTTTTGCCACATGAAAATCATGCGAATAAAGCGCTCTATCCATGCGTGTCAGAGGTTCTTAAATTCTGTAATTCGTTTAAAAATTTCAGCGCCTTTTGTAATTGTGAAAAATTTGTTACGGCTATTTTTTAATATAGGTAAATCTATTGAACAAAGAATTAACATTAAATTTTGTGTAAAAAACGAAATTTCTTGTAAGGACACATTAAAAAGTTAGAAAAATGTTACAGTGATCACAACTTTTTAAGTGGTACAAATCATTTGGTGAGGATCATGAAGAAATCGAAGACGAACCTCGTTTAGAAAGGCCACCAACCTCAACTACTGATAAAAACATCAACAAAATCAAGGAGCTTGTACTTTTCAATCGTCGATTAACTCAAAGAGATCTTGTAGATATTGTTGGTGTATCAAAAGGATCAATATAAAAAAATTTTAAAGAACGATTTGGGCTTGTCTCGTGTGTCTTGTCCCAAAATCATTGAATTTCTTTGAAAAAAAAAACGTCAGTTTTTCATCAAAAACCAAGTCAATGTCATTCGGCAAGCACCGTATTCGCCTTATGAAAAGCCAAATGAATGTTGAAAAGGCTTTCGTTTTGGTCGAATCAAAAGTGTAAAATAACTTACGTGCTAACACCCCAGTTTTCCTTTAATTTCTCAAAAATTAGGAAGAATTATGATATGATTTTTGTCGAATCTGATAACAAGTTTTTAATATGGCCTAAAAATGGATCTATAAAGAATACAAATTTGATATGATCAGGGCTCAAAGGAGTACAAAGAATTGGAAAATACAACCTGAAAAATTTCTAATTAATAAATTAAAATAATAATTTATTTTTATGAAATTCATTTGATTTTTATTATTTTTTTTAATTTTTTTTTAATTTTTTTTTTAATTTTTTTTTCTTTTATTTTCTTGTTTTTAATTGTAAATTGATTTCCTAAATACATAAAAATTTATGATCTTCTTTTTTTATGTTCAAATTATGATTTTTTTTTTATGTACAAAAAGTTTAAAATAATAAAATTAAAAAAATTATTTGTTAATTTTTTTCTTTTTCTATCTATTTTAGAATATTACAAAAAAATATGATAATAATAATATTAATAATAATAGTAAATAAATTAAAACAATTTTCTTATTTTTTTTTTTAGGGAAAATTATAGCGAAAAAAAGTAAAATAATGAAAATCAAGTTAAATCTTTGACTTAATTAATTGTTTTTCTTTTTTTTTTAAATAAATGATTTACAAATATAATGGATTTTTCCTTTAATTTTTTTTTTACAATAAATTCTTTTTTTTTTATACATAAAAATTTTCCGAAATATCATTTTTCAAGTTTTTCTCAAGAATATTCAACAAAATAAAATCTTATCATTTTCTGCTATCAGTCATATATTTGCGTGCTTAACAATTATTTAGAGTTTTCCTTCTTTTTTTTTTTAGAGAATATTTACAAAATATTAATACTTATTTATTTATAAAATAAACATAGTTTTTGTTTCACATTTATAATAATTGTTTTCTTAATTTAAAAAATTAAAAATTAAAAAATTAGGGATAGAAGTTAATTAATACAATTATATCACATTAATTTTGTTTTTTATTTTTCTTTCCTTTTTTTTTTGTTCCACATTTTTTCTTGTTCTTACTTATTTTTAATATTAATTAAATTTTTAACTTTATTACAATTTTTATAGAACAAAAAAAAAATGAAAATAATTCAAGATAAAGCCTTCAACGCATGCTTAATAAGTCGCCAATAATTCCATTTCATACTAAAAACGCTTGACCACTATTACTATTACTACTAACAGTTGGATTACTGCTACTAACACTATTACTAGCACTTGTTGATGCGCCACCGCCACTAGAAGACGACGACGTTTGCGCCTGAGGTTGTTGTTGTTGTGCACCACCACTGCCACCGCCGCCATTACGATGATGCACATGACTTGGATTCAATGATGATCTCCAATTTGATGAATGACCTGCTGTTGTTGTAGCATGCTGTAATTGTTGTTGTTGTTGTAATTTATTTTGTTGATGCAATTTTTGCTGTTGTTGTAAACTACCATTTGGCATCATTGATAAATTCTCATGATCGTATGCACTATATTCAGAATCTATACTTGAATAAATATGTTCTGATGGCGGACGTAATGGTATATCATTTAATGTAGCATGGCGTTTTGGGCGTGGACTTGGTGTTGCTGTTGTTGCTGATGAATAATTTGTTTCATCACCCTCTTGATAATATGCTGGTGGAGGCGGTGCTTGCCGAAATATTACACCTGGACTTATTGGCTGTTTAAAACGTTCATGATGATCAATTGTATAATTATTACTACCACGTGGTGATAGTTCAATTGGTATTGCATAACGTAATTTCTCCCAAAAATATCGATCACATGTTAATATACGATTTGTTGGTAACGTTTTTAAATATGGTAATAATTCATGAATCTCTTCAGCTTCACTACTAACATCAGTCTCTTCGATAATTACTAATTTACTAGTTAAACCGCGAAGTGTTTCATGAAATGAACTACGAAATTCTGTGCGAATCCATTCGGTTTGTAATAAATTACGTGTTAGTATTAAGATTATTTTACGTGATGCACGAGATGCTTCTAAGATTTGTAAATTTGTTGCATCCGGTGGTAAATCACGATGTTGTATACATAAACGAAATGGTGGACGGCCATGTTCAAGTTCAGCAGCAATATTACGGCATACAAATTCATAATCTTTAATGGAATGTAAAAGGATAGCATCATATAATTTTCCAGCATCTTCAAAACGAGATTCACATACACGTACACCGTAATGAGCAAATAACCAAACACGTACAGATTCTCGGAATACAAATACAACAATTAATATAATTATTAGGAATATTAGAATTAGTACAGCTGCCAATAATGGTATATAACCGCCAGATAGATCTTGACTTGGTGCTGTTGCACTACTTCCAGGATAGTAATCATTACAATTTGTTGATGAATTGAAATCTAGACTACGTTTTATTGAACCATCAACACAGTAAATTTCTTGTGGATCTTGTATTATGATTGCATTATCAGAAACGAATTGTGTCATCTCTTGTAAGAATTTACAACGACATGACCATGCATTACGTCCCATTGATAGAGATTGTAAACTATTTTTATACTGAAGTTGTTGTAAATGTTGCATTGGAATTGTTATTAAACGATTATTATCAATTCTTAAGACGCGTAATGATGTTAACGGGGCTAAAGTATTATTACCAATATATGTTAATAGATTATTATGTAAATATAATTCTGTTAACATATTTAAATGTGTAAATTCATAACCATCAAGTTTTTGTAATTTATTATTTTCTAAATGTAAAACTTGTAAACTATTTAATCCCTGGAAAGTTTCATTTTCAATTGAGATAATATTGCTGGCATTCAAAAAGATGGCGCGTAAATTTTTCCGTCCAATAAATGCTTGTGTCATTAATATTGGTAAATTATTACCATCTAAATATAAATCGGTAACATCCATTGGTAATTTTTTCGGTATTAATAGATTATTTTGTCGTCCACAATCAACAATATTCGTACCCCATGTATGATCATGATAACAGCTACAATTTGTTGGACATGTCATCTCACAATCGCATGCATCAAAATCACAACAATGACATAGTGCAAAACAATGTGTCTCATATTTACATAAGAAATCCATATTTGTTAGGCTCGGTAATGAACGAATCGGTGCACTACGACTATGCGGCATTAAACATTCAATATTAGCAATATCCATAATATGTGGATGTTGTCGTGTTGTTAAATTATTAACACGTTGTAACCATTCCATTGAACAATCACATTCGAATGGATTACCACCTAAATAGAATTCTGGTTGTGATTTTTCGAGTGGTACTGGTGCAACACGTAACGAATGTAATTGAATTTTTGATAACATATTTGCATATAGATCAACACGTGTTAAACTTGTTTTATCAACAAATGTATTCGGCATTATTGTACTAATTAAATTATTATTAATAAATAATAGTTCTATAGTATTTGGTACAGACATTGGACCAATTTCAATGATACGATTATGGCTGGCATCTAAAGTTTTAACACGAATCTCTTCTTGTAGTTTATAATAATTTCCCAATGCTTCAATATAGTTACCATGAATATCTAACCATTTCAATTTGCTTGGTATGAAAGCATAATCAAACCATACTAAATGATTTTCGGATAAATTCAACCATAATAATGATGCTAATGTTGCAAATACACCATTAACATCTGTTAAGAAATTTCGATCTAGCCGGATTGCTTCAATTTCTGTATTACGATCGAATGAACCACGTTCAATAATTTGTATACGATTTTTGGCTAAATTTAAAACACTTAATCTTGGTAAATCCCAAAACATACCTTTTGTTATATTCCCAATTTTATTATCAATTAAACGTAATCCAGTTAATTGATCTAGATTTTTAAATGAACCATTTTGAAATCCAACAATTTGATTTTCACCTAAATCTAAAGTTTTCAACATTGTTAAATCACGTACAGCATCCGGAATATCAGTTAATTGATTCGAACTTAAATCTAATTCTTTAAGATCTGAACAATTACGAAATGCTTTTGTTTCGATAATATTTATAAGATTATTATTTAAAGTTAATTTTGTTAAAACAAATAAACCATTAAATAAACGATTATCCAATGTGTGTAAACGATTTTCGGCTAAATTTAATGTATGTAAATTATATAGCGGCAAGAATGCACCATCTTCAATATGTCCAATTGAATTATTATGTAAATCTAAGATTTGTAAAAAATATAATTCTTTAAATGTTTTTGCACCAATTCGTGTTAATGCATTATTTGCTAAATTCAAAACGATTAAACGTATTAATCCCGAAAATGTTGTATTATCAACATGATGGCTAGTCAATTGATTATGATTTAAATCTAATACTAGCAATTGTTCTAAACGATGAAATAATCCACGTGGTATATCATATAATTCATTATGTTGTAAATGAATTTCACGTAATTCCTTGGCACTTGCAAAAGTTTCAGTTGGTAATGTTTCTAAATGATTATAACTTAAATTCAAAATTCTCAATGATATTAAACCGGCCAACGAATCCATTGATAATTGTGTAATATTATTAAATTGTAAATTTAAATGTTGTAAACGTCTTAGCCGCGAAATACCCCAATTATCTGGTATCGTACGTAATTCATTATAACTAATATCTAACACTTGTAATTCTGAACCGCCATTATGATTATTATTAAGACAGGGTTTATCGGAGAAACCTAAATTCTCAGCAGAACGTATTCGATTATTTGTTAAATTTAAAATTTGTAAATTATTTAATGAACACCAAACACCTTCTGGTAGTTGTCGTAAATTATTATCACTTAAATCGAATACTTGTAAATCATTTAATGATTCCATTGAATTTGTATAGATTTCTAAACTTTTACCCGGACTCCATAGTAGATTTTTTGTATTGATTTTTAAACGTTTCAACGATATTAAACCATCAAATATATTTGATGGTAATTTTAATAATTTACATGATATTATATTTAATTCATTTAATTTTTGTAAACGTATAAACGCATTTGTCGGTAGAACACTTTCAAATAATAAACTATCACTACACTGTATATCCAATTGATCAGCTGTTTCCGCGACTTGTAAATCTAATCCTTGTGATGAATCTAATATCCTTAAATTGCATTTAACACTTGAACGATTATATTCCCATGAACATTGACCATTTATTAATGGTAAATGTATTATTGTAATTATTATTATTATGATTAGTGAACATGTTCCGTATTTTATTGCCGACATTTTTTTTTTTTTTTAAATAAAATCAAACAAAAATGGAAAAACAGACAATTTTTTTACACTTCAACCATAAAAAAAAAAATAAATAATAAAGAAAAACGAACGATCTTAACCCGTTTTCATGTGTGTAAAAAAAACGGAAATCAGAATAAAAACTTAAAAAAAAATATATAAAAAACTAGTTTTAATTAATTCGCCATTTTTTTTCTTTTTTTTTTGAAAATTTTTTAAATTTTTTTTATAATTTCTTTTTTTTTGTATATAATCATAATTATTCACTTTTTTTTTTGGACACTTCTTTTATGAACTTCACTGTTAAAAAAACTTTTTTTTAACTACGGTTTATGCGCAAAGCGAAAAAAAATAATAATAAGAAAAAAAAAAATCAAAAAAAAAAATACTGTTTGACGGATTTTGTATAAAAGAATTTTTCTCGTAATACGATAGCAGCGTAAATTTTTGTAACATATTCACAGCACGACGAACAAACTCTAACTGAAATTCAAGTGAATAATCTCAAAACCTCGTCATTTCGATTACGATTTTTGAGTAGAATGAGGCTCTTCTTTTGGGCTCCTTCATATATAGAATAGTTGTTGTTGGGCTGCCTTTTTTTATTTCAATTCCATTCAATTCTCCTAACATTACCACAAACACATTCGCATATTTACAAATTGAAAAATAAGAAAGAAAAGCAAAAAAAAAAAACACATATGAAAAATATGTAACGTAAACAATACAAAAAAAAACGACATGCAAAAGAAACAATAAAAGAAAAACTCCGATAATAATGTATGTAAAAATTAACCGGCCAACGAACTAATCGAACACATTCAAACATTTTGAATGCATTTTGGATATGGATGTATTAGTGTGAGTGCATTTTTTTTATTGTTGACTCCTTAATGACACTGCAAAGAGAGAATGCAACAATTTTCCCAACACAGGAAAACGTGTGATGCCAAGAAAAAAAAACTTCATCACAAATTGTATATGTATACAATATAAAATGCATTTTCTTCTCCCTCTTTCTCCCTTTTTTTTTATCTCTTCATTTTACCAGTTAAATTTTTGTAATAGGATTTGTGTGGAATTGCATTTCTAACACATGTCTCTTTAAAAAATAGAGTCTGGTAAAAGAAGCAGGAGAAGGAGGTATTTTCTTTTTCGTTGCATTTTCTTTTAGGAAGAAGTCAAAAAGGGAAACAATTATTTTCTTACCAAAAAAAAAAAAAAAATTCAAAAATTTTATCAAAAAGGGTTTAAAAAGGGTGATCAACTTTTATCACTCTTTTTTCTCTTTCGAATTTTATCCCCACTCTTGAACTCTTTTCTTTTCAAACGTTTCTTGGTATTTTTGTTTTGGTGATCTTCTTCTTTTTTTCTGCTATTTCATTTTTTTGATCAATCGATCGTGTTCGAAAAATGATCTTCAAAAATTTACCATCGATAGATGGCATTAGTTGTATTGAATTTGATATTTTTGTATGATCATGGTGGGAAAAAAAATATAATTCTTAATGTTTTGCTACTGAAAAATTTTATTTTTTGAAGGTTAATTAATTTTGATTGAAATGTAATTAAAAACAGTTTTTTTTTTTGAATTTTAAAATATTATTAATTTTTCTTTTTTTTTTGCATAAAAAATACTAAGCGGGAATTATGAGAAAGAAAAAAAATTAATTAAAAATTTTAAAATTTCATAAAGTTTTAGCTGAGAAGAGTTCCAAGAGTTCCAAAAACAAAACAAAAGGTTTTTATGAATTAAATTGTTGAAAAAAATACAAAAAGATTTCGTAAAAAATTCTTGAGATATGAGGACAATCATATGTTGAAGGAAAGGTCATAGGTACTGTTTTCCGGTCATACATTTTGAAGACATTTGAATAGATTTTTAGACATATTTTTTTTCAATTGGATTGATTGCCCAGGGTCACTGGAGGTGGTATAAAATAAATATTCAGATTTGTTGTTAAACATCAAGAATTTACCTCATTCTTAAAAGTTTGTTATCTTTCAATACGCGATCAATTATTTGGTTGAGATCGATTTGAAACTTAATTCGGGTTTTCTAGCTTTTGCAAGTTAAAATATTTATACTACAAATCAACTTAAAATTGACAAGTTATGTATGTTTGGTCTCGCCTTAGTCGATCTGAATTCGATTAGATGCAAAAGACGATCAGAAAATTTTTTTGTGATCGGATCAAGTCGCATTCAACTCGATCCCGGTTTATATGAACGATTGTCGAATTTAAGCCGAGTTCAAGTAGATCATATAAACGAAGTAAATATGTGGTAAAGTTATGTTTTAGTAAACTCCCAAAGTATTTACTATTTCAGCAAATTTACATTTTGAAACTCTATACGAGAATTCGTGATCACTTGATTTTCGAAGATCATTCATTCTCTAAAACAAATCCGAATGTGACTATTTTCTTTTGGTTAGTCCTTGTGGTAAAATTTTCAGTTCTCAGGTGGCCACCGTGAATATTTTGTACTACAGTGAAATTCTGTAGACTACTTGCAATTATCACTTTGAAAAAAATAAGAGCTTCAAAATAAGTGTATTAGTAAAAATATCATTTAAATATTGTTTGAAGGTGACAAATTAATAGCTGTTGCTACAAATTTATCATATTCAAGTGACAAATAGTCTTGCGTCGATTGTCTTTAAACAATTCTAATATCAGAAACCGCATAAGTTTTGTCACATATATCTTTGTACCAATGTGTTTCCGATATGAATTCAGGACATCTGTGTGGACAGTTTTGACAAAATTTATTCTAAAACATACTATATACCAAAACAGATAGTCTGAACATGTTGTCAGGTTTAACAAATTCTATCTAAAAACAATTGCATAATAACAACGATTAAAAAGGATTTAAATGTTAAATATTTTTAATTCAAATTGTCTCAAGAAATATGCAAAGAATGCTAAATACGATCAACTAAGCAATTGGTTTTGTTTTTTTGCTATTTTCTGTTTGTTTTAAGTTCATTTCTTTAAATGCCATTGTCAACCCATAAAATACACAATTCCAAGTATTGAGTACAATATTCCATTAAATATGGAATAGTTGCATTCAGAAACTAGATAAAGAAAAAAAATTTAGAAATATGTCTCATAACATACCAAAGCTGGATATGATAGCCATCTAAAGACCTAACCTTCCTCTATTCTGGATCTTTTTCTTCGACTGAGATTTTTTCTTGTATACCCAGTTTTTTGTTTTTAAACTATATTTATTATTATTTAACTTTTTATTCTGTTTTTTTTTCCTGTTCTTAAGAATGAAATTTCTGCAAAAGATATTCATTTTAAAGAAAATGTTACGATAAAAATGTTATATAGAAAATAATAAAATGAAACTTTTGATATATAGTGGCTTGGAGTTTACAGGCTGGTCTGTGGTGTTTTTTCCTATTTTATTCAACTTGATTTTAATGTTGTCATGGTCCTCACCCTTTTTATATTTTATCGAGTTGAAATATTTCTAGAGAAAAACTTATGCTGGTAGGTTCTCGATTGAACGTCTACAAGATTTTATACGGGAAGATGTTTATTCAGTTCCTCTTCACCGAGTTAAGATAGTTTTCTTTTTAAAAAACATTAATTTAATTATTGAATTAAGTTTTTCTTATTTATTAATTCATTTTTCCTAAAATTCGGGTATGAACATTTTCTATTCAGGAAGTTATAAGAAAGAAAATTTTTGTTGTTTTATATATTCGATGGTCCAAAATGTCGTTGCGGTTTTTTAATGTGTATAAATTAAAGTCGAAATTTTCATAGCAAACAAAAATTATTGTATATAAATATTGTCCCATTTTAGTCGATGATTTTCTACCATTTTCCAAGCAGATCCATTATCCCGTCACTATAGAACTTTTGGGTTTCCTGAGCGAAACGCCGAGACAAGTAATTTTCGAACTCAAATTTAAGAATCAAAAATGTTGAGCAATTTCTCGTGTCGGAAAGCATCGATGGGATTTGGATCTAAGCCTTTTTTTGTCATTATAAACAACGCAATGTCTTTTTGGACAATAAATTTGTGGCTAGTGAATGGAGTACTCGAAAAAAAGCCGTAATTAGAAAACTAATTTCTATGAACAGACATTAAGGCCTACATGTTTTCGAACAAGTTATTTATATATAGTCATAAAAAATCGTCAATTAGTTTAAAAAAACTTAGACTTTCGTAAAAATAGTTAATTAAATTTATTTTTAGTTAGTTTTAAAAATAACTCTTTTTTATTGAAGTGGAAAAAAATGCCTTTATTAAAATGCTGAACATTAAAAATGATTTATAAGAAATTTTAAAAGTCTCGTCAACTTTACAAGACGAGGTAAATTATATACATATATATTGACGCAATAAAAATGTTCACGATCGTAAAAAAAAAAACAGAAAAAATTGAATAGGTAAATGGGTATAAGTTGCGTTTATGACTGAGGTCTGAAGTCACTTTTTTTTCTTATATAATAATTCCGGATAGTAGGTGGTTTCTAAGAAATGTCAATTCAAGAATTCAACAAAACAGAAGTTCTGAAAAATTTGTTTATAATATAATATTTTAGTATAGAGGTATGGTATTTTTAGTCACAATAATCAGAAGCCGTTGACAGATATTTTAGTATTTATAAACTATATGTTTTTATGAAGGGCTATAAAACATCATATATTAAAAACTGCAACCGTATATATTGTTATAGGTTTGCCTTTAAGTGAAATTCTGTATAATGAAATCTTTTAAGTATAGTAAAATCTTGTGTCCATAGGGTTCTTTTTTTTCCCACAAACTTAAAAAGGTGGGAACAGATGTCAATATCCTTGTTTTAACACAAATAAGTAAAATATTTTCATTTTTTCAGTTTGAAAAATGTTCATGATTTTATTTAAATTGGTAATAAATATGATTTCTGTACTCGATTCGACACGACTCGGCCTCGTCAAGTATTTGGGTAGTTACTCGGATTCGGGACTCGACCGAGTTCGAGATTTATAGCAAGCTTAAACAAGAATTTTTGCTTTTCAGAAATACTGGAAAACGAACAAGTAATATTGATGACCTGCACAGCACACTTTCCTCCATAAAACCAACTTTAACTACTAATGAAAGAACATTTTCGATAAGTGGCAGCTTCTGTACTACATCGCGACTAGTTGACAAGTCTCTTTATTGGTTAGTATTTCTCAAATATTTCTACCTTAATAAGCTATTGTAAATATCAGAATTATGTTTGACTGAGAGCCAGCGACTTTCATTTCTATTATCTAAATTTATCAGTCAACATAAAAATAAATTAAAATATAGTTCATTTCGAATTGATAATAAAATATGTACTGAAAAAGGGTGAGGCCAGAAACTTGATTAATTTTAATTGAATTAAAAAAAAAGCTGATAAATACCGCGAGTATATGTAATTTCCTTTCACAATTTCAATGTTGCAAAAAAAAGTAATCACTTTAAAACCGCATATAATAAGAAAAAGATTTAGTTAAACTATATTATTAGTAACTAAGTAACTAAGTTTCACTTTTTCGCATAAGCGAAATAGAAATCAGACATATATGAGTTGGCGACAAATTTCGATATTGATATCTTCGATTTCATTGAACAAAATCATAGACACGATATCGGGTTGTTTTTTTTTTTGCTAAAGAAAACATTTTCTCTCTAATTTTATTAGTACAGAATCTGTTATATTTTTCTTTCATTATTATATTTTGTGCAGATTCTATGGAATCGTATAAGGAAGCATATCTAAAGGTATATAGTGAAGTTTTCGCCATGAAATTCTTTATATACGAAAACACGCAAGAATATCAACTGTGAACATAATCTTAAGAAAAAAAAAAACACAAAGACGTTATAAGAAAAATGTGAAAATTATAAGACTATAAAAAAAAGTGTATATAACTTCCTTAAGGCTTCCACAATATAGTTTAGTTATATAGTTCTCTTTAAAAGTATATTGTATGCACGTTGTATGACCAAGAAAGAAAAAAGGTGGTCAAACAAACCTGTTAATGGCTATTAACACGTCATTTGATAGTGTAAAAAGAAACTTCTGAAGGATAGAAATTTAAAGTCAGGAAGAAATTAAAATCTATATAAGGCAGCAAAAAAAAAGTTAGTCCCACAGTTGCAATTTTAAGATAGAATTTCCAATCGAAGTATCTTGTTTTTTGGTGTTTTTTTTATATATAGTAAGTATAAAACACTTTGTTGTATGTAAATATATGTGGTCTAAACGTTTTTCTTCCCAGATTCAATATTCAGTATATTTATATATACGTACTTGAAAAAGATCAATTCCAGCTAAATAGGTAAACTATTCGACCGAGATATCCAGTTACACTCTATTAAACTGATTTAGTATAAGATGCATATTTTAATAGTACTTATGTACACATGTTTACATAGTTAACCGAAAAAAATTTTGGTTTTATAGATTCCTTAGGTTTCTAGTTCTATAACAGTGAAGTGATGTTAAAATTCTATTTGAATATTGTATAGTATATCCACTTAAAACCTATTCAGATTGAGTTAGTTAGTACAAACACAAAAAAGGAAGGCAAATGAAAAGTTATACATAGATTATGTATCAACGAACATTATATAGTGTTATATGGTAATCGGAGCAACTTATAGAACAAGAAGCCTTATTTGACACTTTTTTACTAGACATCGCGTAACCAAAATCGAAGTTGAACAAGGTGATGAAGGTCTTATAATATCGGAATTTTAAAACTAGTTAGCGTGTGAGACAGTTTTGATAGTGCGGGAATAGATATTTTATTATTCGCAGAAAAAAAATTCGATCAAAATATAGGAAATAAGAAAAGAAAACAGTTCAACGTTGCCAAATAAAAGTTAAAATTTAAATACAATCCATAAAATGTGATCCAGTAATATAATTTCGATTAAAGATTGTTTTGTTATATGTTCTTTAAGGCCAGAAAACGCATATACTTTCTCAGATGCTAAGCCATATATAGATGTGTGGTTTTCTATCAGGATACCTAATCAATTCAATAAAGAAAACACGAATACCGACCAAATTCAGGAGATTGAAATTAAGAAATCGTTGTTGGTCTGCGGCTTTATTAGCACTCATTTACAGTTTACAATTATTTCATTTCATTTACCGAAAACGTTAAATAGTTCGAACGTGAATTTAGTCACTTGTATTAGATATAAATATACACTATTTAGGTAGTACCTAATATTTCAAAAGTCTGCACAAGTCACTCGTCAAAAATTGATAGAGATTGGGTAGAAAATTGTGATAGTCCAGACCTTCCAAAATCAGACTGCAATTTCTTTAGGTCTCTACAGAAATTTGTTAATGGAGTAAATTTGAGTTTAAAAGGAGCCTGGTGGAAATAAATTGGCTCGATTTTTCGTCCAGATAACCCAAACATTTTATAACATAGAGATGGGATATTGGTTCAACCAGGAAAAAGGTTAAAATTCAACGACTGAAATGGATAAAATTTATTAAATTTTTGGTTTCCTATGAAAAGATGCTCTTTCATTTTTACAGAAATAAACTCGAATAACTTTTTGGCCTATCCAATATTTATAATCTTTGTAATTTCATTCAAGACTGTTTCGTATACTTGATATTTAAATAGTAACTTCTAGTTTAAAAATAGTACCTACTTATATCTTCTTGGTACAAAAAAAAAATTTAATCACATATACGAGATACTATACTCTCGTTACGAGTTATGCAAATATTGAAATTCTAACAGTGTACTATCATTTAAATAATCTTTATTTTACGAAGTAATAATAATAAAACAGAATATTATACTACTATATATATAAAGGGAGACCTCAAGAAGAGGATATTGTTTGGGCACGCAACGACCATAAACTAGTTGCATCGCATGAGACACGCTTTTAATTTTACGAGTCGCTTGAGTTAATTTGCATTATTCATTAACACATATAATATATATACTATACATTATTATTAAAATATAACTCAGGAACTATAACTTCTGGTATATCTACAGTAGGTATATTTGGTTCTTTTTTTTTTTGGTATTAAAAAGTATCCTCTTATATGACTGAGTTGTAGTTGAAAAGATAATTTTATTTTTTAACGTTATTACAACTAAAACAAACTCCAACTGACATAAATTGTCGGAAAGATAGAAGAGGATAGTGCACTTATAGTAGGTGGTGTTGGCGGATAATTCATGTTCATAAATAATTTTTACCTATTTCTGTGTTTTTTGTTTTGTATTAATTATGAGGAAAAGAATTTTTTTGTTAAATTATGTAAAAAACTAGTTAATTAAATTCGCTGTTTAAGAACTATTGTTAGAACTGAACTTTATTTTCTATTTCATAAATTAAGAATCTTTCACGAGACTTCTTAATAAGAGCTCACATATAGAGTAATTCACCTAAACAATTTCTAGACTTCAATTGATATTTGTTTAATTATAAATTTGTACAATAAAAAATCAATTTGTTTATTCTATTCTACAAAAATGTAAACAAACACAAATTACAGAACAGAAGAGCCTAGTATCATAAAAATATTGAATGATTCTCCATTGACATACATAAATCATAAAATAAGCGGGTTGTCATTTTTCTACCTTAGTCATCTCTTAGGTATTATAATACCAGGATCAATTTTCTTTAGTCAAACATTGTAACCGCATGGAAAAGATTCATGAAAGAGGGCTTGACGACTCCCATCAAATATATCATATATATACCATAAGGAGGTTCTATTGTAGAGCAATATGTCAAAAAATTTATCACCATCGAATTTTCTTTCATTTCTTTTTTCCGTCTTCTTTGCTATGGCTTTAGAGAGGATAACGTCATTACATTATTGATAAATTATTAATGGTTTCTGAAACATCATATATGTTTATTTTTTTAATAAAAATTTTGGGTTTGACGAAGAGATATCACGCCGTGCTACCTTATTGCTTTATTCGCGTCAATATATAAGAAATAACATATTTATATGAAAGAAAGGTGCTGTTTTTATTCCATTCAAAAATTCCCCCTTTCGAAAATGTCCAAATTATATTGGTACTAATGGTAACCTATTCTTAATATTTTTATGGAAGCATATACATTTTTCTTTTCTTTTCTGCAAACTAATCATTCGATCATAATTCATCCAAGGATTGGAGTAAAATATTGTATATGAGAAATTTTAAGTCGCTACACGCCTATTTACATTCCTGACTTGTCATATTATTTGAAAGACATTATTTCCGAGACGAGAAAAGAATTTAATTGTGGATAGGTGACCACAATATACAATATAATCTGTATACAATAATACACCATTCGATTTGGTGGTCTCTGATGGGATTTAGAAAGAATCATGATTTAAGATTGAATCTTGTCCTAGGATAATGGATAAAAGATTATTTCCTACATTTTTCTATATACTATTGTCTAATATGACCTTTTTTTTTTTTATTAATATGGCATATGTGAAGGGTCAGATTATATGATGTTTTCAATATCGTTGACTTTTAATTTAAAAAAGTTAACTCATATTAATATTTATCTTTTAATGAAAAATTTATTGGGAATTCCTTTTCGACTATCAATGACTGGCCTAAGGAAAAAAAAAGGTGGAACTATTATATTTCTTCCGGGTCATTCATTTCATATTATAAAGAATATTAAAAATTTAGTCATATATTTGGAGTAGCAAATTTTCGGATCCAAATTATACCACATACTGCGAATTGCCTAAACATTATTCGATGTCAAAGTTATCACGGTTCCTTAAAGATATTCACCAAAATTTTTTCATCTACTTTCCTCTAGCATATCAAGTGTCCAATACATATGTTTAGTAGATTAACTACCATCACTTTATTATACTTTGTCGCACCGTAAAAGACGACGATTTGAATAATTCAAAATTTCATGACAAAGTATCACCTTTTCGGAACATACATGTATGTAATTAAATCCTAATTATAAATTATTTCTTTTCTAAAGTTATTAAAAATAGACACAAGTCTTACGTAATAGATTTGGGAGACCCCATTTGGTGCTAATCTAGATGGCAATTTGTTCAATTGTTGATGGTTTTCGATAATTACAAATCCAACTGTGATTACAATATTATGACTATACACCAAATTGAAGACGTTTTTTTTTCGTGTGTCTGTCTCTGATTAATTTATGTCTATGGACACAAGGTGTTTTTTATAATTTGGTTACATAATGAGTGTGTCTAAAATTGAAGATTATAGTTTATAAATGTCATGAACACCACCTTATATCATATGTTTTTATATGTTTCTCGTGTTGGTGTAAAATTCATTGATCATCAAAATCATAATTCCATATATTTCTTAATTTTTTTTTAGTTTTGGACAATTACAACGTTTTAAAAAGTGCATTAATATTGTATTTTTAGTCAATTATTTATATGATGAAGGTTAACTACCATCAAAAAAATAATATATCGCCTGAAGATATACAACACAACTGTATACGAGGTTAATGGACATATATGTACGTAGGAGAAGGTGGAACAAGACGGTGTACTTAAGGTTTAATGAGAAATGAACAAAGGTTTTTAAACTCTTTGGTAACTCGTCTTCCAAACACCATTGAAGAAAATTGCACAATTTATAAATTTCTAAAGTGATGAAATATAGGAAAAAAGAATGCTCATTCTATCTCATCCCGTGGATGGAAAAACCTGGGAGAAATTACCTTTAATCTATGATAAAGTAAGTTTACGTGCTACAAGAGTCAGCTTAAAGTCTGCTTTATTTCTCACTGCAAATGCCTGCATTCAGTTCCTATATTTAATATTTTTATAGCCAAGTAACACTTAGAACGAATAAGATTTTACAACAACTCTTATGGAGGCTTGAAACACAAGTCAATCCAGGGGACAAGTCTGATTAGTGCGTTCGTAAGATATTGTCGATCCTGATTCACATACTTCATCTGTCCCCATATTCCCCTATATCTTTTTTTCGCGGGCGCAAAAATTTGTGATGTTTACATCAGAAAATTCGATGATCAATATTTGATCTTTAAGTTGTGCATGGGCGTAAATTTGTCCTTCAATGCTATTACTTCCTAATTTGTTTAAAAATGTTATTTACATTATTTGACATAAGATTTATATGAGAAGTTCAAGGTAATTTTTATTATGATATCATCCCTTTACAAACTAGTACCTAGAGTGAGTCTTCTCCAATACTGGAATTCCTCATCTTTCATCACGATGTATAATAATTCACCTGTTTTTGATGGAAACAATTTTCTCGGTTCATAAATAACATATTGTATACAAAACGCCTATTTATTAACATTTCAAAACGAAAAAAAAAATACCATATCAAAAAATGTTGTTCTCTAACTAAATGATTTGAATAGAAATCCATGAAAAAAACCAACCTTAGCTACAGATCCATTGAATACAAAATTACCAACTCTTCTTGTCTCGGAATACCTTTTCGTCTTCTCTACACAATTTAGTGATAGTGTTAAATTAATTGCGTTACAAAACACTTGACAAGTTTCCTATTATCAAACAGGTTGACCGCCCAAGATGTTTTCATTTGCGGGATACAAAACTCGCTGGAGAAATACTGTAAATTTGAAATGGTGGAACTAAAATAAATGGATGATATGTTTGAAATAAAATTCTTATTCTATTGACAACATTGAACAAGCATGTAAGCTTAATTGTGAAACACATATTTAAAATTTTCTACAGAAAAAACAAGCATGTACAGAGTTAAAGTTTTTTTTTTGAAAAAACCACAAAACGAAGAAAGGTCAAAACTTTAATTCGTTTCTTTTAAAGATGTGCACACATAAAGAATATCACGAAAAAAAAACCTAAATGGACCACAAAACTAGTATTGTTTCTTTTTGAGGAAATACAAATTTGTTCGCGTCTTTTAGAAAGGTTTTTATTTCTTTGAAAACAAGAAGAATATGAAATGTTTTTCTTTATTTTCTTCTCTTTTCAATACCGAATTGTGAATGCATAATAATTCCCTTTTGTCGTTGTCACACCTTAAATAATTTTCTGTAGGTAGGCCTACACTTTCTCAATCTCCTTATTGTAAATTCAAAAATAACACAGTTTTTTTTTTGTGTATATATGACTATATATATATAATTATCGATCATAAATCACGTATTGATCGTGCGCGCGAACAGCCCCTTAAGTATTTAAAACAAAAAGGAATTCATTATATAAAATGGTTCGGCAAATAAGAAATTACAAAGCTCAAGGGTATATCGATTGGAAACAAGCAAAAAAAAAACAGTACCAAAACGATTTGCATAATCAAACAGACTAATTGTTTACAAATTCGTTATTGTTTCTTCTTTTTTTTTCTCCAGCCTTTAAGATAATACTTGTAATATCCGTAAAGTGATCTTCCGGAAAATTTTTATCCAAATTTTTAACTTTTTTTTCTCTCGTTGGGTGTGGTTTTTATGTGAAAGATCAAAACTCCAAAAGTATATTATACAGAAGTTGATCAATTTTCAATATGAACAGTTAAATTTTTACGATCAAATCTTAAAGAAAATTAATTTATTATTATATTCACGACTACTACCAGTTATAGTGTTTTTTTCTTTATACAAAACGATCATATTTTATTTCTCTATGCGCATGTCTGGTGGTAATATGATAATATTTTCAAGATCCTCCTTTTTATACACTCGTTACAACTCTTATTTAACTTCCATTATAACTATCATATAAAAGGATCACTCCTTCGGTTATTTTTGAATGAATTTATAATACTATTCCTTAGATAATATGTATAGAGAATGTTGAAAATCTTTCTTGGAATTTAATTCTTAAAATCACATTTTTATGAAATTCGTTTAATTCATTTTCTCTGAAGTTGATCTTGATCTTAATTTTAACGAAAAATATGAAAATAAATCACAACATTATATGAAAAGATCTTGTATGGAAAAACTGCATATTATACTTATTACACGTGATTAATTAGTCAAAGATGATGCCACTTCTTTATCATAATAAAATCTTGTTTTTCTCTTCATAAACTTTTTCTGACTGGAAAAATGCATCCAATAATAAAATTCCAATAATTTCGAAGAAAAACAACACAACGAAATGATCGTAAAGGCAACAATTGGGTTCATCATATTCAATTTAATTTTAATTTTTAATCGATCATATTCACCTTTTTCATTAGTTCTGTCTCGTTGATGTTTATTCAACCATTCAAA
Organism: Xylophagus ater; assembly: GCA_963422695.1. Taxonomy (NCBI): domain Eukaryota; kingdom Metazoa; phylum Arthropoda; class Insecta; order Diptera; family Xylophagidae; genus Xylophagus; species Xylophagus ater. The sequence continues at coordinate 60,394,385 of OY730478.1, read as the reverse complement.
TTATTTCAAATCTCAACGATATCACAAAAAAATAAAAGCACAAAACACGGAACCAAAGACTTATATCTTTTAATTAGATTAAAATAAAATTTCATAAAAGATTTCAAATTTAGATACTGACTACGCCTTAAAACAATAGAGAAATGCCGGGAAATTTTGTTTTTTTTTTTTTGTTTCCTCTTCAAAACTAGATCATTTCGTGATCTTACAATATAGTTCATGTATGATCTAAATTCAAGATCAGTCAAATATTTAATTAGAAGTGTATTATATGCCGGTATTAAAAAAAAAAAATATTTGTATGATCAGCAAAAAAAAAAAACTAAATTGTAACGTACGATCAGTTCTTTAAATAATTCGATCGATCTGATCTGATGTGATCTACATAAATCTGAAACATATTCATAGTTTTTAAGTAGGTTTCATTAAAACAATATTTTGCTAAGAGTATCAATTTTTATATCCGATTTGCGAAAAAAAAGTATACATATATGTATAAATGAGTAGATCAGTGATCGTACAACTACTAAAAAAAGAAATTGGTATAACACTTAATGTAATATAAAAGTTAATTAAACAGCTCAATGTTGGACGATATTTTTTTTCATTTTTTATTCTTCAAAATTCTTATATCTTTCTCTTTCTTCCGGTATTTCTTTAAGGAAAATGGAGAAGAAAAAAAAAACGTGACATGCAAATTATTCAAAAGTGTTTGAACGTCAATCATATTTGTTTTCAAAAGTGATTTATCATGCTACCATTGCCCGGGCCTACAAAATATGATAATAATAATTATTAATAAAAAAAAAAACGAAAAGTAAGTAGAGTCGAGATTTGTGTTCTTTAGTATATTTTTTTCCAGTATTCTTTTGATACGGCACAGATACTTCCAACTAATATCAAAAACACAGAATTTCAGTCATGTGCCAAGCCACTTTAAAGTCCAGCGAAGTTAAAAAGAGCTCAGATTTCTATTCATTGAGAAAAGCAGAAATAAATAACTCGTTTTCTTTTACGTCAGGATTTCGGTGATCATGTAAAGATCATTTTTGAACCTTTTCTTTTTAAAGATTATATGAAATTCTCACCTTACTTTTATCTTTATGATGATTCTAAAGGAAATTTTAGAATTAGATAAAACTCTTTTTTTTTCCAGTTTGATGAATTGTTGTTTTACTGACCGTAAGATCATGTTTTTTCTTCTTTCATTTGTATTTAAAATGCATTTATTAGGAAATTTATTGTTAAGATAAAAACTAAAAGGAATTTTTCTTATACAGTGGTAGTAGTCGATGACAAAATGAAACTATACATAATTTTAGGAAGCCTTTTAAAAAATTGAAAGAATAAAACTCCTGCCACACCTGTAGAATGTGAAAAATGTATCCAAGAAGTCATTGGGGAATATGTGACAGACAAAATTTTTATATTACATTATTACAATTCTTTTTTTTTGTTTTGATGGATTGATATTTGATTATAGTAGTTTTTTGATGAACGAAATCCCTTTTGGGAAATAAAATAAAAGGAATTTGAGTTGATTTTTTCATTATTCAGTGTTAAAAAATATTACATATGTAATAATACTGATTGATGTTGTATAAAGTGATATTTACAAGACGATTATCCCTTTTTTTGTATGAAAAGAATATAACAATATAGATTTTCAAGTAATTAGTTAAAAAATCTTATTGACATTACCGAAATGAAGTTAGAGGGGAGTTTAATATAAATGAGAATTAAAACTGTGATATTTCATGATGGTGGTTACTATACCGAATCATACAGTTTATTCAGAAAGAAAGTATGTGGAAAGTATGTTCTTCAACAGTCTGTGGTACGTTATGGAAGACACAAATCTATAAATGGCCGGTTTTACACTGGTCTTCAAACGGGCGCATTCTTCAAAAATTGATACGCCAGAGGGGTGCGCGAAGGCCGGGGAAATGCGCCAGCTTTAGCTTGAGTGCAAAATTGAAGAAACGCACACATAAACACTTCCCACTGGTTTTCTGGTCAAATCAACTAGGAAAATTCCCCCACCTGACACACACACATTGATGTGACGTATATAAATTCACAGTGAAGAAAGGCGCATGGAAGACCAGTGTAGCATTATCAGCATGGATATACCCGAGTTACTTAGGCGCATGTAAGACCAGTGTAAAACCGGCCAATTGCTTCGGTTACGATGCAATTTTCACGTCGAATTCTGGAATCCTTGCCTAAATTCCGCAAAAGTTTCGCATTTGGAATTATTCCGTGTACGAAGAGTGAGAGAGCTGTTATTAAAAAATGGCAGAAAACTAAAAAAACAAATATTTTACAGCCCAAGTTCAACTTTTTGCCAGATACCAACTCAGTAGTAAATATTTTTTTTGTTTACACATTTGACGCCCCTAAGACTAGGTACCCTAGGCAATTACCTTTTTTTCCTACAGTGCGTTATATGGCTACTATCAAGAAGACAATTTAGAAGTACTCCTGCAGACCTTTGAGCCTAGTTTTGGATGATTATTCTTACTTGTGAAAGTATGGGTTAAGTTATAAGTAGATAGTATTAACAAAACTGATTTAATTAAGCAAATGATATTGTTGGATTAGTATGTAAAGTCTGCGGCATCTATAATGCATCCAAGTTTCACATATACCTAACGATTGCATCATCTTAATATTGTGTATACAATAATTAATTGGAAAAAAATACTCTAAGAACAATAGGCAATTTCTTTATTCAGGCGCTATTCCCAGTAATCCGGATATCTATTTACTGAAGATCGCAGTTTTTTTTATAAAATTCAGAATGTTTTCCATTTATTAAATAATTTGATACTCTACTAAAGGTTAAAACTAAAGATAAAACTAAAGTTGTGCTAGTCTTTAAAATGTCAAATCTACTATAATTTTGTTAGTAACGACCATGAACTAAATATATAGTGTCTTCCACATATGATAGAACATATATAATTTTATCGGTCAAAAGTTTCTAACTTAGTTTAATTTGTTTTGAATGCAATTAACAAAATTTAAAACATGACCTTTTAGCTTTCACTGAAATTCTAGAAACTTTTATTATATTTGGGATATATTCTCTTCAGTTTCATGAATATTAAATTTTATATTTTAGAATATTTTCTATAGTATATGAAAAGAAAAAAAAACCAAACATGGATGCTTTGAAAGAGAAAACATGCTATTAAAATAAAAATAAAAATAATCTTAACCATAATATTCTTAAGATTTCTATCGTCTCGGAAATTATATATCTATACTAGTATATATGTTTCTTAGACTGTCAAATATCATATAAAATGATTATGATCAACATACTGATAAAAACGCCGCTACAAAATTTATGATTTTTAATATTGACACTCTATCTTACCTGAGCTTCGTTGTCTACGTTGTCATCGTCCATCCTAATTAGCATTATTACCAGAGCAAACCTTTCTTTCCGAGATCTTCAAAAAACCGCATTGATTTTTCGTTCTCTCTAAAGAATATTTTTACTTATTATTAACCAAAAAAAAAAAAAAATTTAAACAAATTTTCCACATAATTAAATTATAAATTTTGTCATTTTAATAGTTTCATAAATATAGTTTTTGTTGGTGGAAAAATTGGTTTTTATTCAGATTAAAAGACACAAAAAATCTCCAAGAAAAGAATAAAAACATAAATAACCATAATTTTTGGTGTTTTTGATCGTTTGATGGTGTCTTTTGGAGTCTTTTGGAGTCTTCTTCAGTGGCTCTAAAAAGAAAAAAGATTTTTAGCGATCGTTTTTGTTCGTTATATTAAAATTATAATATTTTAATTGATTGTTTTGTGATGTTAATTAATAAAAAAATTATTATTAAAATTGTTATGATAATTTTTGAATAGTTCATTAAGAATTTGTACGAATTTTTTTTTCTTTTTGTGTGTTATTTTTCTCATCGAAATTCCATGTTTTACAAGAATATTAAAGTTCTGAACAGAGATTTTTAGGAAAACATTAATTTATTATTAATTTTTAAGAAGGTACATTTACTGACTTCCAACTTGTCCAACTTGTCCAAGGTCGTTTGTTTGTTTTTTTTTGGAAAACTTCTTGACTTCTTTTTTTTTTTCTTTGGACCCAGGCTGAGATTATATGTGATGATTTTGTGCAGATTTGAAGATTATCTAGAAAAGAAGATATTTAAGAGGTAAACGTTGAATTTTTAAATTAAAATTTAGATATGTTTTTTTTCTCTTTAGTTAAAAGGTTCTTTGCCGACTGATGAAAATTATTTTATCGCGCGGATCAGATAAGTACAAACAGTTTAATGAATTTGACATTGAGACTACGAAAACCTTTAAGGAAGTTTAGATTTTCGTTATGTCTGTAGCTGTATCCTGTTCACTGTATTCGTAGGAGTTTTAGCGACTTGTATGTAAAGAATTATTGTACAATAGTTTGGAATGATTTAAAAGTACGTCAAAGACATAATAGTAGGTTCATTAATCCCACTAGTTTAGAACCAAAATTTGTAGCAATGTTGCTGTTGTATGCTATATAAATGATCATTTTAAATTTGAACTTCACAATACGATAAAAGATTACTGTACTCTATAAACAATTTTAATTTAATTTCCTTCTACAATATTTTATTGAAGAATCCAAATATCAGGTATAAATAATAGTCCCAACAAATGGACTCTGCTTCTAATCTAGATGGATTCTCTATGCCCTATACACATTCCTGCATATATCCTAATCCAATCCAGTTTAACCTCCTACAAAACTCTTAATTATATACCTTCAATATAACGAACAATTTTCTAGAATTTTATTTATCTCGAATTGTAATAAATTGAAGTAGTTTTTGCTTATATATTTTTTATTTTTGTTTATGGTTTTGGTTTGTAATTTCATATCTACATAACCGATATAAATGTAATTTCACATGAATATGACAGGCTACCAAAAGAATTGAATAAATGTAAAATAAAATTAAACAAATTTGAAACTAGTAACTAAGAAATTTAATCTATAAAGAAAAATGAAGTTAGTAAAAGAAATCCATTCAAACATCAACATCACATACACATATATGTATCTTAAAGAATTCGCTGCTAAAAAAGAAAATATAACAAGAAATCCAACTATACCCTATGCATTTATAAAACTTGCATTTCAACTATGTAAATAAAATTATTAAATTTATGCGTTCTACATTAATGGCAGACACCATTGAACAGATAAGATGCGGATAACAAATAACATTCAATGTAATTCAAGTTCTTATATTTCATATATGAGAAGTTTTTTTTAATATAAAATATAGATAGAGAGGCCCAATGCAAAGTAGTCATCAAGGAATACGCGCAGAGTATCTGCTCTTGTGAAGAAATCGTGAAGAAATCTCGTAGAAACAAAAATATTGCGTATATTTTCATAATTCTTTTGAAATAGTTTTTCAGAAAAGATATAAAACGCACTCAAAATTTAGAAAAAAAAAGTTAAAAAATTGTATGAAATATATGAGTTCCGCAGGGCAACTATCTAGACCTATTCTGTACCTTGAAGTTCCAGCATTCTTTTATTTTTAGATTGGTATTGTTTAGTAACAGGAGCATATCGAGCACTAGACGAAAGTTTTTTTTTCTTTTCTTGGTATCCAAATTATACTGATTTAAATAAAAATCTTAAGAATTCATAATTACCGGGGATTTCATGAATATTGTTGTGAGTGAAGTCCTTTTCAAAATCCAGGTAGATATAGGATGAAACACGAATGTCAAGATATTTTCATTAAACAACGTTCATGGTATACTCTAGCTGTGAGCAGATTTTTAGGTATGTTACATCCAATGCAGTAGCATGAGGAACATAGATGAAGGATTCATAATAGAAGTCATTGTTAAATGGTGGGACTATTATATTTTTGATGACAATTAATTTCCACTTTACACTTACACATTTATGTCGACAACTTACTACCACAAAATAAGGAAGACATACTGCACGTTTGCAAGCATCGATTCTACACTGTATAATGCCGAAAGTACGTATAAGTTAGTATCGGCGATGGCAGCGAAGCTCGTTCGCGTAGCTGAGGCCTGAAATACGTGAACGAGTTTAGCTCGTATCGTTCACTACCAGTCGACGTAGTTACAAAGCTTGGCTGAAGTGTGCGACGACCAATGCAAATGCTGAATTTTTCATTTTCAGCGAGAAACTTAGCTTACGTAGTTTAACTCGCTTAGTTCAAGTCTGTGGCGGGCGTAACTGTTGGTATCCTTACTAACTTCAGCTGTAAAAGACATTTTATATTTAAAAAAGTTGAAATCAATTTGAACTAAATACACCCTGTATACGGTGTATTTCATAAATACTTTATGAATAAATGCAATTTTTCGAAATTTTTCTATATCAAAACTAAAAATATTTTTCCACCTGACTTATTATTATTTGTAATGTTCTAATAAGAAGCAAGAGATTGTTAATCATATAACGAAAGGTAACACTACAGGATAATATAATAATAACAACAACAACAATAACAACTATAACAACACCAGAGCTAACCCAGAAGAAAAGAATCGAAGAACTTATTGCATGAAATTATTGCTTAGACTTTAATGGAAACTCGAAGAAATTACATAGAATCATAACTAACTAGTACATGCGATTATAAAGTAAAGTTATAGATGCAAGCATTTACAGTGCATATATAATTTAGAATAGACGCGTACAAAAGCTGAAAAGAATGAAGCCCGAAGAGCATTTATTTTGTTTTTCAGTTTTTAACTATATTATATATAATAGGTCTGTTTTATTTGCCACTTGCTTTGGGGTAGAGCAAATTTTTACATTCAAAACTAAAACAACAAAAGAGTAAATCCTACACTACTTTCAAACCAAGGGTAACTATTACAGCCGAATTAGTTCAGTTTTCTACCATAAAAAGTATATTAGGTAAAAGTTTCTCATTTCATTACAATATGGTTGCTAAACAGCGCCACAAACATTTGAATTAAAGCTTTCTCCTACTCTTGCTCGTTTTATTTGCCACTTACCCTTCTCCAGTGTAGGGTATGGCAAATAAAACAGACTTAATATTTCTTAAGATATGCGGGCTTTTTAATATACTATTATATGTCAACTATTGTATGATTTTGTTGGTTAATATTCACTGTGCATAAAATACTTATAATTAATAATAATAAAAAGAAAAACATGTGCCTATAGATAAGTACAGACAATAGAATCTTACATAGAAATGTTGATGGAATAAATCCGTGTTCGCGCACATTTCGCACAAAAGAGTAACTTAAATGTAAAATACTATACCTCTATAAGAAAGAACACCCCCTCTCCAGAAACATGTTTATGTAAATTTAGATTTACTGCTTCTTTCTTAACATTGAAAACATTATTTTTTAGTTTTATGAAAATTACATTACAAATTATTTGATTTTATTCATAAAAATACTGCGAAAAATTAGAAAAATAAGTTAAAGATCAAACTGCGATCTGATTTGGAAGTCTTAAAAATGTCGGTTATATGTCGGTTAAAAAGTTTGTTTTTTGTTACAATTGTGAGTAAGTATCTAGTCATATTTTTAATATGGTTTAATTAATAATTTTTAAAATTTTTTTTTTTCGTACATAATTAGGAGTCTGAAAAACAATGATCTTGAATTATAATAGATCATGTCATATCAACTTTCAAAAAGAAATAATAAAACAAAAAAAAAAAACAGTTGTATATGTAAAAATTTTCATAGTTTTTCTCACCAACAAAATACTAACTGGCTTTTTTTTTATCATACCTGACATACTTCTTAGCGATATTTAGTTACTTTCATTTAAAAGATAAATTTTATTCACATTACTTATGAATTTTTTTTGTATTTTTGTTTACACATACGAGCGGCATACGCACGCCACTTTATCGTTGACCTTAATGTCCAAATAATAGAAAAATATGATTTCTTTTCAAACTTTGGATTCATTATTATGATCGGTAATGATAAATTTTTGGTGGAATGATGATCGTGTGTCCTTTTAACTAAATAATTGTCTAAACTCCCGCCAGGTTTTAAGGTCTTTTTTTTTGTGATAATTGGTTTGATAATTTTCTTTATGAACAATTGAAACTCATATTTGTTGCCTTTAAGCATTTTTCTCAAAGTCAGTTTTTTTTTCGAATAGAGATAGAAATATATTCAATGAAGCTGAAAACTTACAAATTTAACCAAATTTCATAACATTTTTAAAAAGTTATAAAAGATGATTTGATGAACCAAGAAAGAAATTCCAAATTTAATAATTATGAACTTAAGAAAATTGAAAATTTTGAATCTAATATGAAAAGGTTTCGAAGGTAATTCTATACGTAGGTTGATCGAAGAAACAACTCTTTATAAAAAATGATTCATAAATGAGTCTAAAATGATTTAGTTTTACAAGAGTTTTGCTGCGAATTGGAATTTATAAATAGCTAATTCCTAAATAAATCTTCTAGAGGACTTATGAATCAAATGATTTACCAAACGCTCAGAAAAGCACAATTATATGTACTCGTTTCTGTGAGCGTTTTTTTTATGAAACGAATCAACTTATGTCGGCAAAGAAAAGTAAATTCTGAAGAACCGACCTTTGGATTTGAACCAGAGCCTCATCAGCTTCTAGAAACGAGGTCTTAACCAACTTGATCATTCACCACTGTATTTATTAATCTGTGCAATTTTCGTTTTCTAAACCTTATTCAAATATTACAGTTTTTATTCGAAATACATCAATTATTCTATAATCATTCAACCTTTCTATGCTAATTACTTGTATTAATTGTTTATTCAAAACCTAAACTAAAACAAAACACCTATACTCCTATACTTAAAAAATTATGGTCTGATGTATATTATTACTTTTTAATCATTTGTCGTATTTACACAATCTTGGCTTTTCTAAATGTTTTGCTAAGAATTTTGAAATATCGAAAATCTTCGATATAACAAAGTACGCAACTTTCTTATGCAAAATATTTTCAGTTCAATTTCCTCATAAACTGTAGGAACTTCAAGAAATCGTTTCTATATATCGACCTTTTAGGAAGTATTTGAACAGATGATATGAGCAGAAAACTGAATAAAATATCTCTCCTTTCCTAATAGAACGAATCTGTCTATCAAATTTTATCAAAATCGGTAATCATTTCTCGATGACATTAAAAACATTAATTGACTATATTCACTTTATTGTAATATCATGAAAGAGGCATGATCAAATCAATATTTAGATATTTCTTGTCTTTGAGTATAAAGAAAGTAAACTTTTTTGGTGCTAATTTGGTAGATTTTGACAACATCGTTGATCTGGGAACCGCAATGCCGTAATAATATCGAACCCAAAATCAAAATTCGGTTCGTTCACGTAATTTAAATCAATTTTTGATAGATTTTTTTTTTCTTTAATGAGAAAATTTACCTGAAATAATTACATAAGAAAATCGAAGAGTTCATTTATTTTGTAAGTAAATTGAAATACATGAAATCAATTTTGAAAACAAATCATTATTTTGACCTTTCAAGATTTGCATGCGTTCAATTAGATAATTTCAAATAAGAAATTTTATGTAATCTAAAAAAAAAAGAGTATTACTTAATCGATAACACTTTTTATAAAATTCATATCCAAAAATCGAGAAAAAAAACTAAATACTAAAACTAATACAATTTCGTTGCAATCACAACAAAAAGTTTTAGACACTTTTTAACAGGAAAATTATTAATCTCACGATCTCGAATATTTAATTTTTGGAAAACAAAAAACTATTATTTAATTATTCCGAAATGACCTTTTAGATCTAAACTACTGACAGCGGTTGAAATTTCGTTGTCAAAATTTATGTTTTCATATTCACTAATTGGCAGGGGCCTTTCAAAATCAAACATAAAAAGGAAACATTTCAATTCGGTCGGTTTTTTTGGGTGTTTGGTGGAAATTAAGTTTTGCAGAAAAATAATTTCGAAAACAAAAACCTTTAAAACAAGTGTTTTTTTGACAGTTTTTCTATTTTTTTGAATATATTTTTGTGGTTAGTGATTTTGAAGGTTTTGTTAGTTCTAAAAGATCCGATTCAAACTGTATTCAACAATAGTATGGCAAACTTTGGTAGTTCTCTTTAATGTTAGGCATATATGTATGTTCAAAATCGAAGGAGCCTCTTCTTAAAAAGGTTTCATGGTTTCAAAATCCATATGCAATTTTAGGCAAAAGTTATACGGCATTCAACTAAACTGAATATTAACGTATTTACATTGCGACTTCGTACTTATTACAGTATCTGTACTTAATTTGGGGAGACTAACGCCCTGTAGGATAGGGTTTCTTAATTTTTTTATATTCGGATGTTGATCAAATATTACTGTTCTACGTAAATGATAGGTTGATAGTTTTGCAAATTGGATCTACGTCTTAAATATTCCTTTAGAGGCAGACTATGATCGAATTATGGAGCTGAAGAACACGTACTATCTTGTCACCTATTTAAGTTTTTGAGTAACCAATTTCTCATCATTGGTATTCTTGGAAAGTACCCTATGTGCAAATTATAATTTTAAGATAACAATACGTAATTCAAAATCACCGAGGTAGGGTCTCGCTTGTTCAAAGACTGCGAGTATCCTCTTTTCTATGTCATAATTCAGTAGTTTCAAATTAATCAAAAAGATTTAAAAAGCATGCCGGAAGCACATCTCCTAATATTTCATAACTTTAAAAAAGTATTTATTGGAAAGTGTATGAAAGCAAATAAGACTCTCGAGAAAAAACGAATAATTGAAAGTCAATTTATGATTGAAAAGACTATAATTAAAATAAAAATATAAAACTATCTGAAATCTCTAATATCGAATTTTACAGCATCAATATTTTTATTGAACAAAATCGAAAGTGATTTAATAAGTTCGATTTTTTTATTCCAAAAAAAAATATATAATAAATTATTGCTTAATTCTTTTCTTTTTTTTTTAGAAAAAAACGAAGAAAAGCACCTACAAAATATTTTTAGATTTCTTTTGAAAATTAAATTTAATATTTTTAAAAAGAAAAATGAAAAAAAACTCAGCAGAAAATTTGTGTGAGAATTGGCTAGTAGGGGGCCCAATTAAACTTCCCAAAACTGGTAGTCATATTGGAAACTTTTTCAATGAAATTTCTTAACAATACGACATTTTATTGTTTCTGAATTTAATTTCAATAAAGACATTTAAATATTTTGTTATCACGCTGTGCGAATAGAAATAATTATGCATAAATAAAAAATCATTTAAAAATTTAAAATTCAATATTAAAAATAGGTGCCATAAATTGTTTTGAATCTTTTTTTTTTTTGTTATGAAAGAACAACTTTAAAAACAGGCTGGCACTATCGCAATATTGTATAATTTTAAATTTTTTCATCAGTGGGTGTTTCCCTGGCTAGCTGGTTTGCCTATATATCAATTTTCTTGGTTTGTTAGAGAAAACATAAATATTACTATTGAGAACCTAAAATTCTTGATGGTAGATTCTAAATGGAGTTCCATATTTGCTGAAAGGAATTTAGTCAAACCGTTTTCGAGGATTAGAAAGCGAAATCGAGGAGTTTGAATAAATCATTCTTCTACCAAATATGGAACAAATTACTATTCTTTATAAGTTAAATTTTACATAAAAAAATACTATCAAAAATAATCAGGTCTTTACTTTAATATTAACGAATATCGTTTATGGGAAACTATTCCACGTACCTCGCGTATGCATGCCATGTCTTTTAATAATGAAATTCTTTCTTTCATTTCTTTCTTCTCACATAATACAAAATAATTTTTAACTACAAAAATAGTGTCATATAAAAATATATAATAATATAAAAATTTCATAGATAAGATGTCCATTAAAAAACTTGTTCATGTCACCTGGCTTATACTTTATGGGCTTTAATTAACGGGTTAACGGGTTACTATAGAGAGACAATATGTGTAAAGAAGCCCAAGAATATAGTACCATATTTTATATGATATTATAAAATATTTGGTCTACTCTTTTTTGTCTCGTCGAAAGATAACTATAGACAGTAAAGGGACTTATTTCTTATAATAGTTTTAAAATTCTTGAGACACTATCAATTGTCGTTGGACAGCAACGATAGTAAGTGTAATTGTCAATTATTTAGATTTTTTTTTCTTTCTTCATGAAACAATAAGATACCAATTATAGAAATGAATATACAAAATATTAATATTTAAAAAGGTGAAAGTTTTTTTATAATATTTATGATAGCAAAGAAAATATAATAGGAAATCTTGTTAAATTTTAATGAGAAAAGTATATTTGCATCAAAAAGGAAACACTTTTGAATTTGAATGAAAAATAAATATTTAATATAATTGGATTTAATTTATTGAGATTTCATTGTATTTAGATTAGAAAATATTTGATCTTGTATTTATTAAAAAGAAAAGCAAAAAAAAAACCGAATAATCGATTACAATTTCCTTTTTAACTTCTTTCAGAGAATGTCAAAGTTGTTGAAATGGCAATTTATTAATTATAAAAAGAATCCTGTTAAAAAGTTCTAGTAATTAAAGTCTAAACATTTCTAAGTAATTTACTCAAAACAATTTGTTTTGTAATAAATTTACGTTGCAATTTTTATTAAACTTGTATTTATAAGAAGGGAGACAGTGGTGTAGAAACTTAGATTTCCTAAGAAATTATAGTGGACCTCTCGTTAGTATAGTACTGGTACCTGTCCTCGGCAATTTCATATCTTCTTTGTCTACAACCTTCTAGTATATGCAATTAGCTTTTTAGAGGCCTGAATGAGGATTGATATTAAAACGTCTCAGTCCGGATATCCGTTGTGGATGTACTATACTATAATTTTTATTAATACTAAAATATTAGATATATTTCGAAGCAAAGAATACAAGATTATGCACTCATGTCGTAATAGAAGACTTGTTCTTTCTATATTTGAAATTTATACGGGGGCACTGATGACGTATATGTGCAGAAAAAATGAATTTAAAATACAGGATAGTGTAATCTTTCATTCAAGAATATATATCATTGTTCAACGTTTAAGATTAATTGGAAATTTGGTATTTGACAAACAAATATCTCTTCCAGTGCTGCTGCTGCTTTCAAGGATTTTCCAGCTAGCCATCCCTGGTATATGCCAATCCTTTTGATATTGGAATTTTTTATGGGAATTATTTTTTCCATATAATATAAAATTCTTAATCTTTTAAAGAAAAAATAAAAAAAAATACCAGAAAATACAGTAGAAATCAATCGTAAGATTGTAAATCAAAAGTTATTAAATTTAACATCAGGCGGTTTCTTTTAAAGTTGTGAGTACGTGGTCTGATTATTTTCTTATTAATTTTTCTTTTATTTAAAAGAAAAAAAGTGTATAAGTATTAATTTCAATTCTGTTTTTTTTTCTTCTCTCTCTTTATTTATTATTAGTTAACTTTCTTGTTATATTACTCACCAAATCTTATTAATAAGTTTTAGGTTTTTCTTAGATGTAAAACGGCTTCAAAAACACACGGGAGTAAGTCTCTTAAGAAAATCAGAAAAACCGGTACTAAAATAAGTTTTTAAAAAAAAGAATTGTGTTACAAAAATATTATTTTTACTTAAGAAAAGTTACTATTG